>JAJMHL010000003.1:0-600000 GCA_030566065.1 Debaryomyces robertsiae
ACGCCTGGGGCATATCGCGGAAAATGTTGCGTGGTACCTGGTCAAGCAACAAAATTAAAGCAATAGAACCATTTGCATTGCGGGCCCATGTATCTAACTGGCCTGCTTTGGCAAGTTCGTAATCATTTCCCAACTTTCGTCGTACCAACTCGTCGTCCGCTGCGCTACCATACCAAAACGATTTAGGCATCAAATAGTCAGCGTCTCCACGCTTTCCAAACCAAAAATCAAGAATCTCCAGAATCCGTTGATCGCTCATAGTAGTCAATCCTTAGAGTTGGCTAACTAGGACGCAGTGATTTATTAAAAATAAATATCAAAAAAAAATAAAACATCCGTCAAGTTAAATACGGCGCTACCAAGCATCAAAGCGATATTCAACTTCCTTGTTGCATTACCTAAGTAAACCAAGTTTGTTGACGCGAGATAAACTGCTCACCCTATCTAACTGGTTCGGTTGGAGTCCCCTATAAGGCGACAGACCGAGTGAGATTTCATGTCGGAGAACGAGCTCGGACAAAAATCCTTATAACCGAACTATACTTTTGTGACAATTTGCAGCCATTTTTCTGTCAAATCTGGTTCCCTGACGCTAAGCACTGATGACAAAGGCGCAAGCTATGTAATGTCCCTGGTAATAGGGTGAAGCTGCAATTTGATGTCCCCAGATAATTTATTATGATTAATCGAATCGAAGCGTGTGTAACACCCAATGTAGAGGCGCTTGCATGGCAAGTTAATAAACAACGAGAGAGAATATAGTACATTATTTTATTATCCATGATACTCTTTACTGTCTCTCTGGCTGACGGCAAGAGTATTTGAAAAACTAAAGGGTCCCAAATCCTTCAAACCATTGTAGACTTTGAGTAGAATGATACGAATACCAAATTTACGCAACGCGAACATGTTAGCATAAAGCTTACATATAATAAATATACTCTTTCTCGGGCTGAATCACCACGAAAATTACAGTTTGCCACCTAACACGTAAGCAACCATCAATTTTATAAGAGGTATTTTCTTTAGCAAAATTTAGTCGACTATTCCCTTCGCATAAAGAGGCGACAAGTTCCAGAGTTGTAATCTTCACCACTTCAGCTGATAGCGTTTTACGTTCTTGACCATTATTATCGTGACTGAGAACAAATTAAGTATATCCAGGCGAATGTATATACCTTTTCAAGTGCCATAAGCGGACACACCCGGAATTCATTCTTGTTGCTATTGAGGATACATGGACTATAGTAACCACATCTCTGAAATTTCTCAGGATGACACATGGAAATACTATTTGCAGTAGTAGACGTGTGCTTGACAACTCTTTTACTACAAGTATATGCATACCAATAAGTACATTTTTGCAGCCAATAAAGGTGCATTGATTGATTGACAAAGCTATTCATATATAGACCTGTAAAGATCAGGAAAACACCAAAAGTCACAATATTCTTGGCGAAGAGAACCTCAGTATACGGGTGCCAGAGCAAAGGCCGAGAGAGATTGTAGGATACTAATTGTCCTCAATTTTTTCACCCTTTGTTCTTCTGCCGGCTAGTTTTTGGAACCCTTGCTAACCAATAAAACAGTATAGTTCCAACCATGTTGATTATAATAAATGCAATAAATATTCCAACATCACGGCCTCTATTTGAGTAATTAGCTCCCACTCCTTTCAAGAATACGTCGGTGTTCGCAAGCTGACAGTACAGACATTCAGTTCTGGTACTATTATCAACTAGGTACCCCCCGGCAGCCAGAATATAGGAGTCCATATATTGCCCGCAAGATTGTCCATCGGCGGGTATAAATTTCAATAATTCATTTTGTGCACAAGAGACGCTAGAATGTGCTAAAGCAACGGACAAGATTGCCGACACCAAATACGTAAACGGATTACATCTGTACATGAAGATCCAAAAATGGGGCATTTGTTTTGCCTGTGATAAAATACCGCAGAATGTCAAGCACATCGTAAAAAGAAGACTTGCTAAATTTGCAGCATTGTCAGCTAATTTATTGAATGAAATGCAAAGTTGGGCCATAGTGGAGCAGTAAATAAAAAATAGAACGATGAGAAACCACATAAATGCACCCCTCTCAAGAACCGTATTAGTTGGCTCCGCATTTTTGTAAAGCCCTATCGGATAATACCAACAAAAAAATGCAAGAGTCCCCGAGGCAATTTGCCAAGGAACCTCGGCCGTGATTTGGGCGGTGATGAAAGCGAACCAAGAAAACGTTCTTGACGGTCTTTCCCGGACTTCGTATAAATCCCTTTGTGCTACGAAGTGAGGTAGGTACTGCTGAACCAAGGTATTAAAAATCACGAAAAACATGAAGACAGAAAACATTTGGTTTTGTAGTCCATGAATCGATTTTTCCGCATTAAAAAATGCGAAGCCATTAAATAGCGAGGAGAATATTGACATCAATACTTTTGAATAGGTGTAAGAAGGAGTTCTCCAATACTGTTCGAAGACTCTTTTGCTTACTAGAAGATACTGATACCATATCGGCACTGCATACTTCTTAAAACTCTCTGGACTTTTATCAATCGGGCGCTTAACGAGTTCCACTTCCATCTCATCTAACTCTTTTGTGACATCTCCATTTTCACTAGAATTTAACCAAACCTCATAGTAATTCTGATTTGCATGGCTATTAGGAGCTGCTCCAATAACTTCTAACATCCACTCAGCTGGGTTAGCATTTGGAGGACATTTTGGAGCACCGTACTTCTCAAAATAATCAATTAACGTTTGACAATTTTGACCTAAATCCCCGAAATAGACTGTCTCTCCACCTTTCTGTAGAAATAATAGTCTGTCGAATTCTTGCAATAGAATAGCAGAAGGCTGATGTATCGTACATAAAATAGCTTGCCCATGATCAGCTAACTTGCGAATCAATTTGCAAATGGACCATGCAGTCTGAGAATCCAAGCCTGATGTTGGTTCGTCCAAAAAAAGTAATAATTTCGGTTTGGCCACCAATTCGACCCCAATAGTTAACCTTTTGCGCTGTTCAACATTTAGACCCTCACCAGCAATACCAACAATTGCATCAGAGTATTGTTCCATTTCTAGTAGTTCGATGACATGATCAACGTACTTATCTTTATCCAATTTTGAAATAGCCAAAGGTTGCCTCATATAGGCAGAAAATTGCAATGCTTCTCTCACTGTAGAAGTTTGTAAATGTAAATCTTGCTGCTGCACATACCCTATAGATCTTTGAAATGAGTTATCCAAAGCATGACCATTGACCATTCGCAAGCCCGAAGTTATCACGCCCGAGGTTAGCCTATCTGACAAGGCATTTAAAAGGGTGGTCTTTCCAGCACCAGTTGCCCCCATCAATGCGGTGAGTTGCCCGGGCTTAACCCAACCATCAATGGAATTCAAGATTATTCTTTCCTCCGACTTTATTTTCACCTGATAAGTCAAATCCCTCCAATGGAAAACATCACCGTTTAACTCTTGTCTATTGCTTAACTTTTCATCTGAATGATAGGCGTCGTTGCTGAACTCTGGGCTGACTTTTTCTATTTCACCTCTCTCGATATCCTTTTTAGCCGCACGTTTTTTCAATGCTCCCCTCTGGAACACTAGTATTTCACCTTTTTGCATAGCGCCCTTATTGTACTCACAAATGATAACGTGGAGTGCTAAAAAGAATACCACAAAAGCAACGCAAATGCCCCAGTTCCTCCATCTATGCTCCCAATAGTACTCAAACGATGAATTTATATAAGTGTCGCCGTTAACTTGGGATTCACCCGTCCTAGCACCGACCGTGGAACATATAATTGAGTTACCAGACTCAGGATAACCCAAACCAGCTGGAACGTACTGAGAGCACTTGAATTCTCGGCCGTGAAATTCATTCGCAACCAATGCTTCGAAAGCGTAACCTATAGGGTCAATATAGTTTATCCAACGACACCATCCATGCATGTTTGGGGTTGGAATAACGAATCCGGTAAAGATTGTCAAAGCTAGCAAAAGAATAGAAGCAGGCGTCATAGCCTGCGATAGAGACTTTGTAGCTGAGCCAATAGTCCGAAACATATGAGACATCGCTAGAGTTGCCGTGAAGTTCACCAACAAATAAAAGAAAAAATTGCCAGGGTTTCTGCGGAAGTTGACCATGAAATAAAGGACTAAGTTAAATGCAAGCGAAACGAGTATCTTAGATGGTAATTCAGTTATGATGGAGGCAAAAGCGTCTGCTGACGGATGATATAAAGCGTAAGTCTTATGTTTTTCCACTATCGGACGTGCTTCATAAAGAGAGAAGATTTCCAATAGGGAAGAGAAAGAATTAAACAAAACCGAGAAGAATAATGCCGCAGTTCTGTAATAAAATGATTCAGTTGTATCGGACAAATTGTAAAAAATTGATGATATGACAAGACCCATAATAATATTGCCAAAAATACTGAATAGGGTGATAGACGGATCTCCCTTGATTCTTAATATGTTTCTCCCCACGATATATTTGACTTGCATGTAATAAGAAACTGTATAAGGAGATGCTTTGCGGATGTGTTTGGATTGATTGGCATGATGTGCGTCCTGAAGGGTTTTATTCCGCTCCGCTCTATCTGTGGTAGTCACATAAGCATCTATTTCTTTCAAGAGGGCTTGTCTCTCAAGCGAGTTTCGCCAACGTTCATAAAATTCTTTTGGAGTCCTCGGGACTTTATTTTCGTAGCCGCATTTAACTAGACGTTCTGCTGGATTAGTTAAAGATGTCAAATAATCCGCTGTAGTTTGCCTCTGAGGGCATTCATAACCCATGTCTAGAAAATAGTTCCTCGCTTCTCTAGAATCACCAAAAAAAATTTCATAACCATCGTAAAGCAATAAAACTTTGTCAAACAAGTCATACGCATCCTGAGAACACTGGTAGATAGCTATCATTGGCGTTGCTTCTAGGACCGTAGCCGATGTTTTCAATGCTCTTATAAACTCAAGTGCTGTCGCGGAATCGAGACCTCTGGTTGAATTATCCCAGCATTGTAACGAAGCAAAAGACAAGGCCACCTCTGCAATGGACACCCTTTTACGTTCACCACCAGAAACACCTCTTATATACTCATTTCCCACTTTGGTATTTTTGGTATGCGATAAACCGTAGGTGGCCATAAAAACCTCGGTCATATGGGTGGCATATTCGTCTCGTGTAACACCTTGGGGTCGATTGTGTGGCGTTCTCATTTTGGCTGCAAATTCTAGCGTTTTACCGACCGTTAGCTGAGGAAAGTGTGTCTCTGTTTCAGCACAATAGACGACATCACCCCTATAATGGTTGATGATATCACAAGGCGTCAAACCATCATATGAGATCATTGACTTCTTATCGACGTTGAATCCATAGGTATGTGCAGCGATCGTTTTTAAAAACGTGGAGCAACCAGCTCCTGGCCTTCCTAACACTACCGTAACCTCTCCTGGTCTTACCAAACCGTCCATAGGTTTCAAGATATCGAAATATGCATCCTCGTTATGTCTATTTATTATGTGTCCAAGTTTTTGGGAAATATATTTGAATGCGGCATTTGCAAAGTTGGCTTGATAGTCTGCATCAGTCGCAATTCCAAACGCTCTCAAATCCTTGAATGCAACCCCCAAATTCGATGGCTTGTAGTAATCGGGATCTGAACTGTATAACTTTCTAAGGTTTTTGACCCAAAATTTCGAATCGAAGTCATCTGAATTCGGATTGAGTCTGGGATCTATATCACTCTCGCCCATAATAGGATTTTTTCCCGGAACTTGCGACATGTTGCTCAAAGTCCTAGCCAACACTAAACTCCGCGATTGTTCATCTGACGAGACCGACGATTTCCGTGCTATTTGATGCACATTCTTGTTGACATTGTCATCGAAGCCATTGTAGTCTGGCACGGCGTCCGCAACCTCAAAACTTTCTGAATTCTCTTTAGTCGATATTTGGTCCATTAGAATAATACTAGATCCCATACTGACCAATAAGTACTGAAAATCTTCCTCAATGATTATAGAATTTATGAGAAGCTAAGACGTACTGCAACTGTTTGTCCTCATTAAATATCAAAATAGGCTTCGGACTCGGATCTAAGTTGGGGGAGCCAGTTTCCGACAATAGTGGTTCTGCGGGGCTCCTACCGTAAAACTGTGTTCCTTAGAATAAGCCTGCAATTCCTTGGGGCAAGGAGTGTCCACGAAATCTGTCCCTGCATACATACAATACGTACTTTCAATGCTACTATTACTTGTGTAAAACTTCCAAAAGCACCGGTGTGAATATGAATAGACGTAGAAGCCCTATCAGGGTTAGTCGCACTTAGGTTAACGAGCCTCACATCAAGCGTTACGTTTCGGATTGTCGCTGAAAAGCACCCACGCCGCGAGTAATTGCAAAAGACATAGCATGTAGAGATTTAACTGAAAGGACCTCGGGGGAACTTAAGTGAGGACCTAGTTAAGGTCAAAAAAAGTGGACCAAGCTACGGAGTGTAGCGAAACAAATATGCCAAGTACCGATGATGTCATCACCGAAAGTTCAGTGGCAAGGTAGGCATCCATGCACTTTTGTGTGGGAGGGGAACTAGCTACCATAAAACTAGTTGTCTCGGGTTCGGAGTACTTTAGGAGAATTAAGGCCCGCAACTTGTATATCATTTGAAATCAATAAGAAGGGCGTGCGAAAATCACTATTAGAACGATAACGATTCATCTGTGCTACTTCTTCTTTGCGTACGGACATGGTACATTTCAAGGATATAGTAGTGCATTCATTAAAGTCCGCCGGCTGAATTCCGTGGAAGCTTAGTTCAACCGAAGGAAAAGTAGAGTACTTCAATGCGCTTCTAATTTCTAAATCTACCACGGCGTTCACGCTGTTTCCTCTTATTCGAGCCCGGATGAACGACCAGATGAGCGAACAATATACTGCCCTTCTTGAAATCTCGCAACCGCCATTTGTGCCGTAAAGTGAGAAGATTTACCCAGTCAGCCCGAATGAAAAACGGCTTTTCCCGGAATCGAAGGGCAAGATGTATCCTTGTTGTGCTTTCGAGCCGCGACTGAAGCGTACGCCCATGTCGCCAGTTGGTGCATCAAGTGCATGGGCTCCTTGAAAAATTTTCTCGCTAACGAGCAGGCAAACTTCGGATGCATGGCCAAGGCCACAAAATTTTTTTGCAACTGGAGTAGCAACTTTACCTATACATGGACATGAGGTTTAATTGGAAGTGAAATAACTGTATAAACACCATAAACTGTATCCACAAAGCAGGGTTGGTTTCGTTGTGACTTCTGTGTGCTGAATTAGCACTATTGATTTGAAATTTAAAAGAAGCGGTTCCACTGCGTTTCTATTGATCCTGCGTACTGCATATTAAAAAATCACATCCAAGATTGTTACAGTCCGACCAGTAAGAACAATATTGAAGAATATGTTCGAATGCACATGACTATCACTCACTTATGGTGCGAATTTACGGTCGTAAACAGTTTTCGATCGTAAACGATACTGTACAGTCGATGAAATCTAGAAGGGTATCGATACTTCCAACATACCATTTAATTAAATACTACGGTATACATTTTTAATATCTTCAGATGAAAAAGTTGCAAATTGATGCACTAGAAGAAGCAAAGGTCCAGACTGTATTTAAAATTAGAAAACTTTAAGGCGTTGCAGACTTGCGCAAATAATAATATAATAATATTGAAAAGCAATTAAGCATCGGACCTTGAAGCCAGCGTAACTCGGTGAACGAACAACCTTTTCTTTGTTCAAAAGTATTTTTTAGGCAAAAGAACCCAAATCTTGCGCACAGGGTGGCTCCATGGCAGGCAGGTTCTTTCGGCACGAAGACATGACACAAACATAGTTTCGAAGCATATCTATCCTAGAACGCGAGCCGATCAGGTTCTACTATAGTCAGTTCTAAAGCTAATCCAGGGGCTTTTGGTCCGTCGCTGAAGTGAAACAGGAATTCGAATTCCATGGAGGATAAGCCTAGAAGCTTCGAAAAAAAAAGTCAAATGCGAGCCAAACAATAAATTTAGGGCTGACAGTGCATTGAGCATGACTTCGACCAATTTGGGAAATTTTCAACTGGTCCATGTACAATTCGCATTGTTCGGTACATGTACCTAAAATGTTGCTAAATAATTTTGCGATCAATACAGACCTAGTTCCCTCGAGTGAATGAATACCAAAGCATATACGGATTTCTTTTTATAGAAGATAATTTTACGTATAAATAGTAGTGCAAAGCTTGGAGCATTACAAAGTTTTCATATATAGTCATTTCTTCAAATAAAAGCACTCAGAATATAACATGTCACACAGAACAAGCTCAGAACATAGCGACCTTGCGCAGAAAAAGGTTGCTCCTAGTGATACTGTGGATGGCGCACAAGAAGCCTCGGTGGCTCCAGCGGAAAGGTTCGGGGATCTCGAAGTTCAAGCTCTTGCGGTCAACCCGGCCACGAAACCATTGTATGGGATTCAATTGGGCTTCCCTGCTCAAGACCGAACTTTATCCATATACGTGGCTGAATTCTTTGGCACTTTCATTTTCTTGTTAAGTGCATACTTAATTGCCAGTGTTGCCAACGAGGGTGCCACCGGGTTTGATGTACCTCGTGTATATAACATCTCCTTTGGCTTTGGTATTTCGTTATTAACAGTCGCTGCTTGTACTTCTAAGTTTTCAGGGGGTCACCTCAACCCCGCTGTGGCTTTTGGCTTGTTTTTGGACGGAGACATCAGTCTTATTAGATTTCTCGTTGAGTCCGTGGTGCAGGTAATTGCCGGTATGGCTGCTGCTGCTGTCGCGTCGGCTTTGATTCCAGGAGCAATCACTTTCGACAACGAAAAAGGGCCTATCATAAGTATCTCGAGAGCGTTATTTTTGGAAGCATTTGGTGTTGCACTTCTTGTGTTCACAGTTCTTTTTACCGCTATTGAGGTCAGTCCATTCGGTGGTTTAGCTTATCTCCCTATCGGTTTCGCTTTATTCTTGGGTCATATGATCTGTGTACCCACTACTGGCGCAGGGTTGAATCCTGCAAGGTCATTCGGGCCAGCCGTTGCTAAAAGGTACTTCCCTGGATACCACTGGATCTATTGGGTGGGCCCTCTTATCGGTTCGGGTGTTGCGGTTATAGTTTACAAATTGGTCAAGCTTGGGCACAGTGAAAACGCTAGTAAATTGGCTACTTAAAAAGCGAGTCCTGTCAAGTATAAAACTTCAGGTTTCTCCTTAATTCGCTGTCTTTCGACAGCATATCTTCTTGTTTAAGAGAACGTATTCTTCTAAATACTGAATTTAATTAATAGATGTTAATCCATAAATTGGGCGAAATTATAGTAGCGGTTGAACAATAGAATAAAAAACACCAGGATCATCAAGAAAGATTGGTTTTCATGATTTTTCAAAAGAAAACGGATACTTTGTTTTACACTTTGTATAGCATTAACTATGCAGGGTGAACCATTCGACGATTAACTGAGCTACCTTCTCGGGATCCTCGCGGTGCAAGAAATGGCCTATTTGAGGTAAAGTCTGAACTTTGACGTTGGAAACATTTTTTAGTTTTCGGTGCTCTATTTCGTATAAGTTTTTGCTCATACAACCGTCTACTTCTCCTCCGAGTATCAAGGTGGGAACGAGCTTGAAGTCAACTTTAAACCTAAATTGTAATAAATTCCAGGGCTTAAATAGGCATCTGTAATAGGCGGTAGCAGCTTCTACTACTCCAGGACCTTGAAGTGTCTTCTTCACACCATCTAAAGTTTCTTTTGTAAATGACCATGTTGGTGACCAATACTTCCATAAACCGTCAAGGTAACCGTTCTCTTTTGCATCTGTAAGTCTGGCACGATATAATGCTGCGCTTTGCATTGTGAACATATAGCTCGATAAATAAAGTTGTTGAGGACAATACCATGCAAATTCCCATAATCTAATATTAACAAGGTAAGGTATGGCCAAGCATACCATCGAGGTAACCAAGTCTGGCGCCATGCTCGCCATTTTGAAAGCTGCAAGTGCACCCCAGTCGTGACCCACGAGATGTACTGGTGCACCTGAAGGATGAAGACTCGTGATCCATGCCTGAACATCTTCCGCAAGGTCTGATAGCTTATAATCGCTTTCTCGTCCTTGACTTGAACGCTCATACCCTCTCATTGCGGGCGAAAGCAACAAAACTCCCTTATCTTGGGGAAAAGATCTCACGAGAATTGGCCATACGTCGTTGTAGGATGTGTTATTGTCAGGGAATCCGTGAAGTAGAAGAATTACTCGACTCCATTTTCTGTGCTTATCGTCGCAAAAAACGTCCTTCTCGTCAAAATTACTGAATGTTGAGAAAACCCGCTCGCCATTGCGAAGCTTAATCTGATACTGAGTCTCCGTCATTGCTAAATAATGACTTTGATAGTATGTTAATGAAGAAAAGAAATAGCAATGAGTTGAAAGAGAATGTAGTGGCTTTTTGTATTAAGCGCATGCATGTGAACCAGGCTTCATTTGACAATATTGAGAATGGATTTTCTCAATGCTAAAAACTTATACAGATTATCCAAATTCTTCTTCTATCAAATATAAAAAATGTATAAATTAGTCAGTCGTCAGACAGTTTATTGTTCATTCGTCGTTTGTATTCAAAAAAAAACTCTGGTCCATTATATACATCATCTATCAATCAGTATCCCAAATTTGCAAGCTCACCATTCCGGTCAAAGACTCCCCTTGAACGGATGTAAGGATCTAGCTGAATGTAGTTCTTGGCCAAAACAATTCCGAGTTTAATTTTATGTTCCATGTATAGGTTCGACTCGTCGGGGGTTTTTGCCAGAATCCATTGTAGTGTCGATTCAATAAAGCTCATAAATATTTCGTCTCTCTCTGACATTAGCGAGTGGTAACGAGCGTCTTGAGGACGCGTGTTGCTGTTATCATGCGTCGGCTCAATATAGGTAGGTACGAATTCATCTTCACCACCGAGCAGCTTGGGAATATGTTTCAAATCAACGAAATGTTCCAAGTCTTTGAGAGAATGAGTGAAATAAATTTTGCTTGCAACTACGGGGTCCATCCACCCCTTGATAACTTTCCATACGGTACTGAAAATCCAAGGGGCTTTGTGAATCCAGATAGCTCCCAAACATTCCGGATAGTTTGACTCTAACGCGCTTAGTAAAAACTTAATTGCTGCAAAATCTGCGTTTCTCAACGTGAAACCCGTCATGTCGAATAAAATTGAGGCCGTATCAACTCCTTCTTCAAAATCCTTCAAACAGAGTCTTGTCCATTCTATAACAAGGCATATTAACCTTTCAAAATCGCGATCGGGGCAATCGCCTCTAAAATGATCCTTTGCACGGATGACAACTATTGGACACCCTGCTTTATCGCGTCCCCTGAGGTACGCCTGGTTTATCCTGAAAGCTTCAATTAATTTGGCATGGGGATTGTCGAAGAAAACAGTAGCATCTCCTTCGAAAATCCAGCTGTCTACTGGGCAAATTCGACGTCTCCAGGCAAAGTTTTTCACAGCCATGTCAATTGCATCATGGGTGAGGAACTTCCGGGCTCGCACATACCGAAGTAAGGCGTTATCGGGGATGTCTTTCCTGAAACTGTTAAACATAACTCCATGTAATTCATATTTGGCAGAAGAGGTCTTTTTGGAATGCATATCGGTTTTACCGTCCTGTCCGTGTACAAAATACTTATCTACAGAAGTGTCCACAATATTAGTATCCCTATGGGTGTGCGGCAGGATCTCCTCTTGTGTTTGCTGCTCGAGGTCTGGTCGTTTGAATTCATTGAAAACTTTTCTAGTGTAGCCTGAAGCAGGTGGGGGAGGCACATCAGACATCTCAATTGCATGGAGCCACTCTACGATCTCAGCGAAATTTTCGCTTGTGTTCTGTCGATCTTTCGACACGCTTCTCTTAGCCCCAAAGATGCTGCGACCCCCATCAGAGACCTTCCGGGTACCGTTCTCTCGTACCTTGTAATTGGGCCTTCGGGAAGTCACAAAGCTCTGTACAGAGCCAATTTCATGCAATGACATGCGTAAATTGTAACCAAAGTATTTTAAAAAATAAGCCCATGCTTGCTTTAAAGTAATTTCCTGCTCCTCCGATAAAGTCCAGATTCTTCCCTGACTCAACAGATCAGATTTCATTACTCCCATACAACTATTGCCGGTTTGAATCACCATTACGATGGTCCTGTACTCATTTAAATATCCTTAGAATTACCCCAGCTGCGCGGGGCAGGTCGAGAGTGTAATTATTCTGGAACAATAGGCTTATCAGAACGGTTGTGATCCCTATTAAGAAACTACAGTGAAGGCTTATTATATGGGGTCGCACTAGCAGTCCAACCACGCAGGGACTAATGCAAGGTCGCTGGCAGATCACAAAGTGATACAAATGTATGTATGTATTTATGGATGTACGTATGTATTTATGTAGAGTATCGTTGAGTGTACTACTTTGATGATTAGAACAGTTCGAGCATTGAAAGGTTGACACCCACAATATCGAGTCGTGGGATTTTGACGCTTCTCCTCAAGAGAGTTTCACATGCAGACAAGGGCGCTTCTATATAGAAAAGGCCTTGAGCGGACCCATATACGTCGGCCAGGTTCGATAGACTGAACATGAACTTCGCACAAAAATCGACCAGCATGCCCGTCAATAGGAAGATATCTGTGAAAATTAGAATCTTTTGGTGCTTTGTTAGGGAGTAGTCACTCTTCACCGTTTTAAAAAATATCGACCGTTGATTCCGGTCCCGTTACATCATGATGGGCACCCCACCAGGTCGAACTCGTTTCTTTCTTTTTTGCCTCTTGATCTCTTAACGTTTGACTTCCTATCCCATGAGGTTTGAAAAATAGGAATAATTCCCTTCCCTCGTATGTGGCGTCTTAAAGGGAGTGGGGTAACGTAAGATCCGTCAAACGCATATTGTTTGAAGAATAAAAGCACAGCTCGTGATACGAGGAGCCAATTCCGTTTTGCAGCCAGTAACAGCTCAAAGGATCGCAGCGGATTTTCAATGCTCGAAGAAAGCATAGGCATCAAGTAGGTTTTGCCGCCAACCTTTTACCTTAAGGTCAACTATGACACCGAGGACCTACTGTACTCAAATGCGGTCTCATATAGCAGTTTAACTGACAATCTACACTGTGATAAATAAATAAATTTGTTTTATTGTGAGACCTAGATATTTTAGTTCGATAAAATGTCACCTACGTCGTCTGAATATTCATTTCTCTGCCTGTCTTCGAGGGAAGGTCTGTTCAACATGGCTTCCAAGTTGGCAGAATAAGGAGCTTTGGTGCTGGAAGGAGGGTTATTTTCGTTGACAATCTTGAAGTAATTTTCGTAAATGTTACCGTTATATCCACCTAAGGATGAGTTTATCATCATGTCGGATAACTGGAAGGAGTCGGTCAATGGAATAACATGTGGTCTAAGCTCCTTGCATAAGTCTGGGATGTGTTGATTGGTCAAAATGGAAATAGTTTCGGTGGAAACAACAGAAAATGTCAAAAATATACCAGAAAAGTCCTCCAAAACTATGGAGGCGGAATATAATTGAGCCAATTTATCCAAAACTGGAACCAATTCCTTGTCCTCGATAGAATCGACCTTATCAAGGAATGCTTTGAACAAGAAAAAGTGAGCCAATAATTTCGACAACTGAACCAAACTTGAGCCAATGAAATCCCAATCATCATCATGGGCATCTAAAGTAATTAAAGCCTGATTAGACGCCCTCACGATGGCAACTTCTATAGCAAACAAAACTTTTCTGGTATCTTTCATATCTTCTGGCTGCAATATGATATCCTTGTTCAAGTACTTCTTAGAGTCAGTCAAGAAATCAAGGATACCTGTGGCTTTTTGGCCATCACGAAGAACACTACTTATATTCTTCACCAACTGTTTACCAATAGACATGGCTAAGATGTTGTTATCCCCTTCCCATGTACATTGGACGGCCCAGTCGTTGTAAATTTTACCAAAACCAGAGTAAGCGGAGTAACCATGACCACCACATGCTTGTCTACATTGATCAATGTTGTGTAAGGTCAACCAAGTGCAAGTCGATTTCAAGGAACCCGAAGCCACGAACAAGGACTTCATTGCGTCGATACCTTTATCGATTCCCGCCTGATCTTCATTGGCCACGGCCGCATCCAATTCATCCATAGTAGTATGAGAAAGCTCATCTAATACATTGGCACCATTAGAGAACGCATAAGTCATAGCCAATAATGGAATTAAACGACGTTGATGTAATGGGTAGTCTATAAGCTGGTTTTCCTTGTCTTTCTCGCCAGCCTTGGAAGCTTTGAATTGTCTTCTTCCAACAGCGTATCTTAATGCGATCGTGATGACTCTTGATGACCACCTGAATGCGTCCTTAACCATAACAACTCTTCCACCAAGTAATGCGGAGTACGACAATTGGTTATTAGGAGGCATCGTAACCTCACCATCAGCAGAGACCTTAGCATACTTTTGTAACATAAAGAATCTTGGGATTCTGACGCTTGAGAATTGGATCCATCCGTTATCAATACCGTCTCTACCCATCTTAGCACCGATATCACCAACAGTAATACCAGGCATCAAGTCGTGATTCGAATCCCTCAAAGGTACCACGAAGGTTTTCACACCGTAATCCTTACCATGGACAATTAATCTGGCGTAAACCGCAGCATGAGTAGCCGAATGGGCGGCACCACCGATCCACCACTTTGTGGCACCAATGTGTGGGGTGTTGATGATGAACTCGTCCTTTTCTTGGTCAAAGGTAGCAGTGGTTTCCAAACCAGCAACGTTAGACCCGTGTGCTATTTCAGTCATGGCAAAACAACCATAAATGTTTTTCACGTACGCCGATTCCTTGTCTAAAGCCCAGTAACTCAATTGCCCAAAAGATCCATTACCTCTGATACAACTCAAGAACAATCCTAAGTGGACACCAACACGCGTGTGAAGCTGTGGATCGAAAACACTGATCAAGGACAATCTTCTTTCCAATTCTTCGAACGAACCCACCTCAATATACCTGGAAAGTCTGTCTATTTTCTTCGCAGTGAGCTCTCTCTGCTCGTCCTTTGACATGTCATATATCTTAGAGCTCGCAGCCAAAATGGGATCTCTTTCCATCTGTTGAATGAATTTCTTTACTTCTTCTGACTTTTCCTTCGATCCTTCCAAAAAGTAGTTCATAACTTCTGGATTGAATGTAGCAGCATCACGCTCGGCTCTAATCGATTCTCCAGGATTGGGCCCTTGCGATGAATTTACCGTTCCTGTTACTCTACTCATTCTGATATATTGGATATTCTGTATGCACTAGGGATTTCTATGATGAAGTTTCGCTAGGAAGATATGCTAAGACAAGTAAACTGGGGAGGTGGATTCTGTAACTGCTTTATATAACGTCCGCTTTTTGATGAGGGGCTATTAATGCACATGAATATTTTGTTCGCATGTCTCTATCAATTTAATTAACCTCGGACATAACATTATGTATGGCGGATGTCTTTATGTTAGCAACAATGTCGCGTCGCGGCATACGCCATGGGAAAGGTGACAACGGCTGAAACAAACGCACATGCCAGAAGACGCTTGGTCGAATCTGTGCGAGGAAAGATGGGGTGGTGAGGAAAACCAGAGTAAAGACGGAGTACCTCGGAGCTTTTTCGTCTTAATGTCGGTATGGGGATTGACCGTGGCGATCCTCGATCGATGATCGATGACGGCGTAATACATTTGACGACGCCGAGGTCCTAGAGTTACATCTAGTAGTGTACAAAGCTCATAGATGACAAAAAGGCTTGAACTTGTAGGTTAGACATTTCGTAGGTTTACATAGGGGGAATAGAGGACTTCATCGACGATAACAGTTCTAAAGCTAGCAAAATTTCCCTGTGGCTTCTTAGTGGAAAAAGCCCAGTAGCAAATAGCTTAAAAGTAATCTGCTCCGAAAGATGCAAATTTGCCCGTTAGGCGATGAAATAGAATACTTCTTGCTTTGTTCTACTGGAATGAATGCTCCTGAAAGAAAAAACCTTAACGTCGGATTTTATTTGACAAAGAGTAGTTCAAGTTCTTTCAATCAGTTAGATGAAGCCAAATAGGAACATTAAGATATTTATAAGGCAAAGCAAGGCCTGATGGCCGTTTACACTTTCAGTCATGGTCAACGAAAATGGGACTGGCCATTTGCAGAGACGAATCTAACAGTAGATTAGCTAAACTAGGGCTGGTGAAACCGCTGCCTTTATGCCATATTGAATCGTTAGGGTACTACGACTTATAACGGTACTTTTGCAAGTTTTTGATTTTGAATGGTCTACGTTGTTTCCTGTTCGGAGCACCAAACTAATTGAAATGATTGTTCAGTTATGATTGACTAACACCACATCAACGAAGATGCAATGTAAGGTAGGGTAAAAGGAGCTGGCATTTTGGTAGGTGTAAACATTTAGATAAAGTAGAGATTGTGAAGCATTTAGCGAAGTTGATATCATGTGATTACTGTTCCTTTGGCTGCATCACTATCCACTCGGTTTTGGGGACAGCTCCTCTTCCATTGATAGAGAAGACATTGAATTTCAACCTTTATGAGATAGAGTTACTGCAATAATACTACGTACTCAACACCCAAGTCATCCTGAAATGAGATGTCGGAGATGAAGCATCATAGGAGATCGAGAGAGTCATTTATAATTTCCCCTGGGCGAAACCAAGAAGGAATTATGCGATTGCAAGATGCTGTAGATATACCATGTAACCTGGTAAATTTTGGATGCTACGTCATGTTAAGTGACAGAGTCTTCACAATAGTTTTTTTGAAGTTTCAACTTGTTGCGAAAAAATATACAAAGCACAAATTTTATTTCTAGGTTCCAGGGCCTGTGATATATTAGGTGGAATTACATACAGAGACTTTGGAAAATTTAAAAAAAGAAAACCTTACCATGGGATCTCACTGCCATCATGACTGAGAAACTTTCCACTATCATTTGTCGTTAACTTATCAAATACGCCGACCAAGTCGCTAGCACTTTGCTCAGGAGAAATCATCATTTTCTCAATGGCGTCCTTCATTTCAGGATGCATATCAATTACAACTTTAGCTCCATTTTTTCCCAAATCACTTGAAACAGCACCTGGATGGATAGCAATAACTGTGTATCCGTCCTTGGCCAATTCAACGCTGAGCTGCTTCGAGAGATAGTTAACTGCTGCCTTAGATTGTCCATACGCAGAAGAACTAATTTCAAAATAAGCACCCATCGAACCACCAATCGAAGAAATAAAGATAATTTGTTTCAAGTGCCCTTTAGCTACCAAAGGCTGGAATGCCTGGTACAAGAAAACGGCACCAAGCACGTTAGTTCTCCAGTGGCTTTCCCAATTTTCCTCTTCTGTTTCTAAAACACTTTTATAAGAATTACAGTACGCTGCGTTGGAAATCAAAACGTCAATTTTGTCGGTAATTTTACCCACTTCCTTGGCAGCCCCAAATGTGCTTTCTTTAGAGGAAACATCTAGCTGGATAATATGGACGTTTGGTCTCTTCAGTTTGAGATCAATGAGTTCAGTTGCCTGCTTGGGTTGTCTTGCTGATGCGATCACCACACTGTCTTCCCTTTCACTGAGGACTTTGACTAAGCTCAATCCAACTCCTCTGTTCCCACCAGAAATAAAATAAACTTTGCTCGCAACCATTTTTTTTTCCTAAGAATTTCTCGAGTTTATACTGACTTTTTTGTCCAACCCAAATTGATTTAAAACAACTATTTGTTCAAGGCATTTCACGATCAATTTATACTTCGACGGTTCGGCCGAATAATTGATCAAGATTGCCATGGATATAAAGCATATAACTAATATACGAATAGCTGCGAATCCCAGAACGCAGCAGTGCGTGGATGAGACATGGAACGGAATTATAGTGCTATCCGAACCCGATATTCCTGGCGCCGGCTACTTTCAACGTCAGAAGATATCCGAGCCATCGGCGACAAAAACGATGAAGCATGGAAATAGGCCTTAAAGGGAAACACCCAATACTTGTATATCCGAGTCTAACTAGGTATACACTATTGTTGAAAATGCTTGTCGTCAACGGGCATTGGTTCTAGCACCTGCGGCAACCAAGCAACATTCGCACTAAACTGACAGCAAAAACAATCTCGTACGAAATGGCGAAAACGCGACTAAGAGCAGATGTTGGATGGGGCAGCCGAGCGATATGAATCTTACAATTCGAAGTATTCGCAGAACCTCCAAAACTTACGTGGCGTTATAAAGACATGAAAGTCTCTCATATATGGGGAGAGTAGCCCACAAAATTTAAGTTCTCATCATAGGCGAGATCCGAGCCATGAATGGAAGAGAATTTTGAAATTTCGCAGCTACATCTGAAAACTAACCACGTAACTATATGTTAGTATATTCTCAAGCTATCCTGGCATAGTAGGCAAATATACTAATAATACTACTACACAAGAGCGTAATTTTGGCAAAATACTTTTTTATTGAGCTTTTTTTTTAAAATTAGCATTTAGCCCACTTCAAATTGGTGAACATTATTGAAAGAAGACCGTTGTTGAAGCATCCTCTTCGATTCTCGGCCGACCTTTTGCTCAAAGGTAACATAGATACAGATGTATAATCGAAGTCATTCATAGCTTAAATTCAGAACGTAGCAGTGCCTGGGTGGGGATATGGGATTAAAAGCAGTACTATCCGAACCGAAACTGCAATGTTGACGTAGGCTAAGTTTTGCACCAAAAAGTTAGTCCAGATATTGGGCTGAAGTTTAGTACAGAGATATGCTTCAAGAGGAAAATGCCTACAACACCTAAATCCGAGTTCAAGGCTGTAGATCTGCAAATGTAACTGACTCATATTTGAACTACTAGTGGCCCAAAAATGTTCATCGTCTGGGTGGATGGGTAATCTGCAAGAAACAACCTGTCCTAAAGAAGTGTAGCACTAGCTTTGTTGAGGTTCTATCGAAGATGCGATTATAAATTACAACTATTCTTTAGCTATATACTAGGTAATATGATTCATATATATCCAGATAAAAAGATTCATAAAAACTACCAGGCAATTTGGCTACCATCGTAGTTAAAGAACTTACCAGTATCTTTTGTCTCCAACTTATCAAAGATTTCGACCAAGTAGTTAGCACTTTGCTCGGGCGTGATATACGATTTCTTGATTTCGTCTTTCATCTCAGGAAACTTTGCGGTGACCGTATCAAATCCGTATAACCCCATGTCAGTCGAAACTGCTCCTGGGTGGATAGAGATAACAGTATATCCTTCATCGCCTAGTTCAACACTGAGCTGCTTTGCGAGAAAGTTGACCGCCGCCTTAGATTGTCCATACGCGGAGGAGCTGAATCCCAAGTAGTCACCCATGGATGCAAGGGTACTGGAGATGAAAATTAGTTGCTTCAGTTCACCTCTACTTATGAGTGGTTGGAAAGCCTGGTACAAGAAAATAGAGCCAAGCACGTTAGTTCTCCAGTGGCTTTCCCAAACTTCTTCTTTGGTGTCTAAAACAGTATCATATGACTTCGCAATACCTGCATTGGAAATCAAAACGTCAATCTTGTCGGTAATTTTACCCACTTCCTTAGCGGCTTCAAACGTGCTTTCTTTAGAGGAAACATCTAATTGGATAATATGGACGTTTGGTCTCTTCAGTTTGAGATCAACGAGTTCAGTTGCCTGTTTAGGGTCTCTTGCTGAAGCGATCACCACATTATCTTTCCTTTGACTAAGCACTTTGACCAAATTTAATCCAACTCCTCTGTTTCCCCCGGAAATGAGGTAAATCTTTTCAGAAGCCATATCTGAATACTTTCGTCCTTGAAAATTTTGCTCCTGCTCAGGTAAGTAAAGGCCATATTTATAGGTCTATTTTCGGCCGAAGTAAAAGACTCCGATTTACCATTTTTTTGATGGCTGCGAAAAGTGGTGTCTAGCAAACCCTAAAAAGGCATGTCCGAAAGTATTTGTTCCGACAGACCTTTTGAATGTTTACTGTTGTAGATATATCCAGGCACACATTCCTTGCTTAATTCCCTCATAATAATCTGATGCAAAGCCTTACAAAAGCCAACACGGCGGACGATTAAGCATAAAATTTTGTAAAATTACAGTGAAGTTGCAATAAAACAGAAGGTACACCTCTGCAAACCCCTGCAACCAACTTCAACCACATCAACGCTAAACTGTACGCTTGACTAGTTAAGTACCGCATTAGATTAACCGTACACAGAAGAACTTGTATCAGCGAAATTACCCATGACGAAGGTGGCGTTAAAAGAGAATCTGTTTAAATTTCCGTGGCCACTATTGACTTGCGCACCGATGAGTTCGGCAAAGCATTCCTTTAACACCTTTTGTCTCATTTAGTTGTTTGACTAAAATGAAGCCGACACCTCTGATCGCTCCAAAAAATGAGTAGATAGTACCACACCATCTTTTGGATACTTTAAATTTATACAGAGTAGATTCAAATTTTGAACTCAGAAAAGCAGGTTCAACGGTTGATTGTTCAGCGAGTGTTATCGTAAGACTCTTGAACAATACGACACATGTCTGTGTAAATACAGTAAGGCTGGAAGATAAAGATCAGGGGGCTTCTGGGTAAATACAAAGTATCTTTAGTTTCAAATATGTATTCGTACCTATCCTAAAGTTACTTATTTAAGTAAGTTCCCCAGAATTGGTATAGAATCGCACTAAGAAACTTGTATAAAAAAAAAGAGTTTACCACGGAATTTCGCTGCCATCGTAGCT
The DNA here is from genome assembly GCA_030566065.1 of Debaryomyces robertsiae. NCBI lineage: Eukaryota > Fungi > Ascomycota > Pichiomycetes > Serinales > Debaryomycetaceae > Debaryomyces > Debaryomyces robertsiae. Next base: position 20,883 of record JAJMHL010000003.1, read on the forward strand.
GAGAAACTTGCCAGTATCCTTCATCGTCAACTTGTCGAAGATCCCAACTAAGTAGTTAGCACTCTGTTCAGGGGTAATATAAAGCTTCCTAATTTCTTCCTTCCTATCAGGGTACTTCGCAGTAACCGTTTCAAATCCATAAGATCCCAAGCCGGTCGTAACCGCTCCTGGGTGGATGGCAATGACTGTGTACCCATCATTGCCTAATTCAATACTAAGTTGCTTAGCAGTAAAGTTCACCGCTGCCTTCGATTGACCGTATGCAGCGGTACTAACCCCACTATGTCCTCCCATTGATCCAACGGTACTGGAGATAAAAATGATTTGTTTTAAGTCCCCTTTAGCTACCAACGGTTGGAATGCCTGGTACAAGAAAACGGCACCAAGCACATTAGTTCTCCAGTGGCTTTCCCAAACTTCCTCTTCGGTTTCTAAAATAGTTTGATAGGATTTTCCAATAGCAGCATTGGAGATCAAGACGTCAATTTTGTCTGTAATTATCCCAACCTTGTTAGCAGCTTCAAAGGTGCTAGCCTTAGAGGTAACATCTAACTGCACAACGTGGACGTTAGATCTTTTCAGTTTGAGATCAATGAGGTCAGCTGCCTTTTCGGGGTCTCTGGCTGAGGTAATGACTATGCTGTCATCTCTCTCACTCAAGTCCTTAACTAAACTGAGTCCAACTCCTCTGTTTCCACCTGAAATGAAGTACACTTTATTCGCAGCCATTTTTTCGAGATTTTTTTTTTTGGGATATTTTAACTTATTCGTTGATTCTTAATTAACATCTGACCAGATATAATTCAAGGCGATATCCTGTTGAATTTATACTTCGTGTTTCGATAGTCTTTCTTTCGTTGTGTCATCCATAAAATAGCTAAAACCAGTATTATTCAATGAACGTATGGTCAATGCCGACATAAAATACTTGAAGAGGAATAACCCCGAGTAGTGCGAAAATGGTTTATGTGCCGCTGCCGACTAAACCCGCACTTGATCTTTCAAATGCTACTGCGACTAGAGCTTGGACTCACGCAGTGGCCGACTAAAACCGAATGGCTCTAAGCTACACCTCAATGGCAACCGATGTTGTTGGTATTGCTTTGCCATCAGCGGCTTATCACGAGTGCAGAGCCGTACATGCAACTTCAATCTACTTTTGCTGCTTCTACCAAAGATACAAGACCATTGAGACTTTGAAGATATTCAAAAAAAACAGACATTTCTTTGAAAATCAGTAGACCTATGAGGAAGACCTCACGATGTTATATAATATGAGACAAATCTTTGGAGAACCAAATTTGACTGAAATGTGTAACAAATTGATTCTTTCACTGTCTAAGGTCACGTTAGAACTGCAGCATATGAAATAGCTGCAAAAGCATTAAAGAGGAACTTTACTTCAAGATCGCTCAAGACACATAGTATAGCATTCAAGACAAGTATAAGCTAATAGGCAGATCAAAACTAGCGAAAAAAAAAATAAATAATAAAAAAAAGCTTACCATGGAATCTCACTAGCGTCGTAATTGAGGAACTTGCCATTATCCTCGATGGTCAATTTATCGAAAACAGCAATAAGATGTTTAGCGCTTTGTTCTGGGCTAATAGAAATACTGTCGAAGGTCTTTTTAAAATCGGGATTCACATCAATCATTTTTTTGATCCCGAATGACCCCAAGTCGGTCGTAACCAAACCAGGATGGATAGCAATTACAGTGTACCCATCATTTCCCAATTCAACACTTAGCTGCTTTGAAGTGAAGTTTACCGCTGCCTTCGATTGGCCATATGCCGTAAAGCTGGGGCCAAAATAAGCACCCATAGACGCAGCTGCAGTAGAAATGAAAATAATTTGCTTCAACTCTCCCTTGGCCACTAATGGTTGGAACGCCTGGTATAAAAACACGGCACCAAGGGTGTTCGTTCTCCAGTGCTGAACCCAATTTTCCTCTTCGGTTTCTAAGACTGTTTTATAAGAGTCAGCAATAGCAGCATTGGCAATTAAAACATCGATTTTGTCCGTGATTTTTCCAACTTCCTTAGCTGCCTCAAATACGCTAGCCTTCGACGAAACATCCAATTGAACAACGTGGAGGTTTGATCTCTTCAGCTTGAGTTCATTGAGCTCAGTAGCCTTCAGCGGATTTCTAGCGGAAGTAATGACAACACTACCTTCTTTCTCACTGAGAATTTTGACTAAATTGAATCCAATTCCTCTGTTTCCACCGGCGATGAAATAAACTTTACTAGCGACCATTTTAAATATTTGAATGTTTTTGAGTCTCTTCCTTATTAGTTAAACTTAACTAAACTTAACTTAATGAAAAAAACATCTCTGTCTAGTTATTCTGACTCCATTTATACTTTTCTGAAGTAGCACTTTACTCAGCAGAATACTAATGGTGAATTTCTAATCATAAATAATCATAACTGTTTAGTGGGTGCAAACTCAAAGCGCAGATATCGGCTGCAAATGAATAGTCGGACTTTTCGCTGATATGACATATGATCAGCGCTGACTAATAAAACGTTAAAAACTGGTTATCATGGCATTAGTGCATCCCAGTGGAAGTATATACCCACAAAAACAATCGTTTCGTAATCTTTTCTTCTATTTGCATGAGCAGCTCAAATTAGTCGAATTTAGCAATATGCATCAAAATGGCTATGCATGGGCTGAACCTAAACAAGTGTTTGATTTCCTCTTGAGATTTCGTAACAGAGTACAGTTTTTCTTGCCCTTTTTGCCGTGCAACCTCACATCATACTTTTCTCACCCCCATACCTATTCTGCGTGAGTTTTTTAGGCCAGTTACAGTTCATTCGACCCTTTTGGCCACCACCATTTGTCACCAAACTATACTATTTCAAGGCAACCAAGTCTATATAGCGGTATAGCGGACCTCGGGAGTATGATCCAGAAGCATGCTTAGTTAAGTTTATGTAGAACACGATTATGGAACTTACTGGCTGGTTATTCAATTCAGCTTGTCGCAGAACAGAGTATCCATAGGCGTTTCAAGTTAATCATTTATTTCCTCTATAGAAAACTTATGGACTAGACATACGTATCGAAAGCGAGCTTGCTAGCATCGGATTTCTGCCTCACATCGTCATACCCCGCAGTTTACACTGAAGTATAAGCTTGCTTATCTTCGAGCAGTTATAACAAGTGGAAACTGATTACCATGGTACTTCAGTTCCGTCGTAATTGAGGAACTTACCATTATCCTTGTTGGTCAACTGATCAAAGACACCAACTAATTGGCTTGCACTCTCTTCGGGACTAATGGACATAGAATTGAGTTCATCTTTCAATTTAGGATACAAGGAAGACATTGTCTTAGCTCCGTAATTGCCCATATCAGTTAAAACCAACCCAGGATGGATAGCAATGACTGTGTAACCTTCATCTGCCAATTCAACACTAAGCTGCTTCGAAGTGAAGTTTACCGCTGCCTTCGATTGACCATACGCGGAAGTACCGATACCAAAGTAAGCACCCATGGACGCAGCTGCAGTAGAAATGAAAATAATTTGCTTCAACTCTCCCTTGGCCACTAATGGTTGGAACGCCTGGTATAAAAACACGGCACCAAGGGTGTTCGTTCTCCAGTGCTGAACCCAATTTTCCTCTTCGGTTTCTAAGACTGTTTTATAAGAGTCAGCAATAGCAGCATTGGCAATTAAAACATCGATTTTGTCCGTGATTTTTCCAACTTCCTTAGCTGCCTCAAATACGCTAGCCTTCGACGAAACATCCAATTGAACAACGTGGAGGTTTGATCTCTTCAGCTTGAGTTCATTGAGCTCAGTAGCCTTCAGCGGATTTCTAGCGGAAGTAATGACAACACTACCTTCTTTCTCACTGAGAATTTTGACTAGATTGAAACCAATTCCTCTGTTTCCACCGGCGATGAAATAAACTTTACTAGCGACCATTTTGAATTTTTGAATTTTTTGCGTATCTTACTTTTTCGTTAAACTTAACCTGATGAATAAAAGTACTCAGTCTAGTTATTCCTACACTCAATTTATACCTTTCCGATCTGGAGTCTTACTCAGCACATCACTAATGTCAATTTATAATCCATTCAAAATACTAAAGTTGTTCAGTGGTTGCGAAATATAGTAGCCGAAAAGATCGGTTATAACAAAAATTGAGACATCTCCGGCCATGTTACTTGCTGCTGACTAATGTTTGACATCAAATGGCTTTTCATGTCGTCTGCGTAGGTTTTCCTAGTTAAGATGGGGTTATTAATGCCAATGGGCTACTTTCTCTTGATTACAGCTATGGAAATTTGCCTTCGCAAAACAAAAGTATAAGCAAGTATGTACTACATAGTATTTGAAGCCGAATTATAAGAAGTTCATTAGGATGGAATTGAAACGAGAAGTTCGTCTTCGTCGTGGTCGTTACTGAATTGGACCCTTTCTTTATAATTTTGGTTGTTGGCGCTCTCGAACTCGTTATCCTTAATTCCCAAACCTTCTCCAACGTAAACTAGTCTCTCCCACTTCTGCTTATATTTTTCGTAATCCCACACATTCCTCGATAGCTTGGCTTCATTAGACGATTGTTTTTCTTTTATTTGGTTCTGCAAAGAGGCAATTTCTCCATCCTCATCCGAAATGTTGTCATCTTTATCTGGGTTAGCAGTATGCTTCTCAACCATGGTAACTTTCCCATCTTTGATGACCATTTCGACAGTTTTCTTGCCTCTGCCGGATCTTAGGAGTTTCAGCTCGTCATGCTTTCGAAGCAGCTTTTGTTGCTTCTTCAAATGTAGAGCTCTTTCCACCGGTGACAACCACATGTTTCCACTACTGCTTGGACTTTCAAAGTCCGATGCATTATCTATTATTTTGGTTCTTTCCGCTCCAGTGGCCTGAAAGTTAAGCAAGGTATCCAACCTTTCTTGAGCTTTAAGTAAATCGGGGTTAACCTTATTATTCAAGGCATAGCGTTGTAACTCCTTCTCCTGTTCAGCAACATCTGCTCTTTCACTTCGAATTTTGTCTAATTGCTCTTGCGTTTTCCTTTTATCAGCTTCCATTTTTTTCAATGCTTTTTCTTGCGCCTTCCAAAGATTCTCTCCAGCATTCAAAGACACAACGATTTTGTTCTTTTTACCTTTAGTGGCAGACTGCGTCACTTGTTCATTTGATCTGTCTTTATCATGTCTTTCTTCTAAAGAGCTCCTCTCTTCTTTCAATATATCCATTATTTCCTCTCTATCTTTCGCTGAGAGCAAATCCTTTCCACAGAATGAACACGGTTGAAGCCCTTCTTTGGCACATATAATTTTACCACAATTCAAGCAATTGGGTGCTACCTCAAAAAGCGGGTGCCTTCTTGCCATACAATTACAAGACCTCTTCACAACGGTGGAATCATCATTATCCTTCTGATCCTTAGATGATAATTCGAGATCCACCAAAGCGGCCTCAATGTCTTGTAAATTGTCTACCCTTTTTTTTTTGGAGCTCTTCGACGGCCTAGTCTCAGGTTGTTTAGCTTTCTTCAAATCGAGCAACTCTGATGCCGTCACAGAGCTATTGTTATTGACCAACCTGCCCTTGGTGGGCTTATCTTTGGCTTTAGGTGAAGGCGTGGCCCAAGCATTAGAATTTTCCAGTCGCTTGCTGCTCAGCTCCTTCAGACTTGGCCCTTGAGCGCTATTAAATATTTGCTGTTTTTTATCACTAGAAGTATTTCCCGCCTTGTCACTTTCCCTCTTCAACTGCATGAATTTAGTCAAGAAAGTTAAAGACTCGTCGCTTTCGCCTAAAAGATTCAAAAAATAGCTTTCTATTTCGTGGTTGTTCAGCAAAGTCGAGGCATAATCTACCATTTCCCCACAAGTATCATGGTCAAGAGGCAATATATTGGATAATGCATTCGTAGAATAGCTTTTAAGCTTCGAAGAAACCATCTTGGACGAGGTTTAACCACTTCTCTACTATAGTACAATGCTTTTTGGCTAACAAGGTTGGTGGTTATGAAGCCCTGAAAGTTCACTATGAATATAAAAAATACATCTACCTTCTATGAACTCAGCAGACAAGACTTTTCATCTAACATGTCTAGCAAAGGCGATTCTGATGAGTTAAAGGCTAAGTATGCTGAAATAGCGGCGTTGAAGAAAGCTATAGATGAAAAAAGGTCAGCGAAAGCTTCCATGAGTCCGTTCTCATCCCACAGCGGAGGTTTTTATTATCAAAGCGCTCCATCGAGCCGTGGTGGATTCAGAGGCAAAGCTAGAGGTGGGTTCAATAGAGGCTACAGAATTCATCCCTATCATACTAATGCATACAGAGCGGGCCATAGTGGAGGGAATATGCACAGGAATATGTCCGTTGTATTCAATAGCAAAACGACAGACGAAAGTGGACAGCAATCAGCAGGTGATGAGAATATCGAGACTGGCCCCACGTACGTATCGTCTATATCAAAAGGGGGGATGTCTTTGGTGAGTTCGGATGTTTATGAAAAGGAGAAACTTCGGATCATGAAACAAGGCGAAAATGCCAAACAGATACATGACCAGATGAAGCAAAGAAAGTTGCAAAGCATAATGAGAGCTCGGATCTCAAAAAACCAAGGCAAAACAGAAAGCTGTGATAGAGTTAAAATAAAGGGAAATGTTTATGCCGTGAGTAAAAATGGCGATGAGCTCGTGCTCCTCACATTTCCGCCCATAGAGCAACCAAGTTTAATAGAATGGAATAAAAGTAATTATACGAAGTTGGCTAACGGAAATTTGAAACGCGTTAGTCCACATCGAGGAAGGTGCGTTGACTTTTTTGATAGTAACTTTCCAAACGGTCTACTAACTTTTGATAGAGCTGTACATGAACAATGTCGCTATTTCACAAGAACAGGTACGTATTTTTTTTTGCAAATGATAATCAACTCTTTGAATACTAACAGGTCAATACGGTTTTCGGACCTTTCACCTAATTACAGGCTTGTGTCAGAAAGGTTCAAGTTGCAAGTACAACCACGACAGGAGCTACATCAAGCTCTGTCGGCAGTACTTGTCTAATAGTTGTCACAACAAAAATTGTTTACTATCTCACGTCCCGTCGCAATATAATACTCCGCTCTGCCGGTATTTTTTGGAGAATAAGTGCGTTAATCCAAGATGTCCCTACGAGCACGTTCTTCCGAAGCATTATGGCGAGCCAGACGTGGAAATTTGGGTGTGCCGTCCTTTCGCGATTGGCGGTGTATGTTCTCGAGGTAGAAAGTGTCCATTTCTACATCTTTTTGTATGTCCCGACTTCCAGGAAACTGGCTCTTGTCCTAGAGCGAAAGCTTGCACGTTGGCTCATCCTGTTACAAGGGCGACTCAAAGGCAGATGCTAACACCTGGCAGCAAGGATGGCGCTCTGGAACCGAGAACAGACATTTTGGTTGAAAGCGACAACGAGGATAACGAAAAGGACCCTCGTATTATCAGCAGCTTTACCGTCGACCCGTCTTCTCTTTTCGAAAAGAGCAGAGAGGGCAAGTATGATATTTACATCGATAATGGCCCGAAGAATGACCTGAATACTTCTTTGAGCGCTGAGAAAAATAGCCACCAAAATTTATTCCAAGAGAACTCAGAGTTCATGATTCACTTGGATTCTGATGATGAGCTTCACAAAAGCTTATCTGAGGAAAGCTCCGCGGAAAACTCTGCTGCAAGCGACGCCGAAAGCGAGCTAGATGATTTACTAGAGAACACCGACTTTGTAGAAGTCAACCAACCGTAGATGCATCACTATATCATAGAACGATTCGAAAAAAAATAACAAAGAAAAGATGTCAAAGGTATCAAGTTACGAAATATAAGCGCCAAAAAAAAATATATAATAATATATACATATAAAAAATCAACCATAATCCATGAAATCAATTAGTTCATGCAACTGGTCTTAGTAATTCTGACGTCAAGACAAAAGATGACATGGATAGTCAACCGGCTATATTTAGTAACCGGGTATACCTTATCAAAAATGTGAATGATCTATAATATCGTTATTGTGATAATTGCAATAACCGGTTGTGAAAAAAAGGTTGCAAAATTTCATTTGTGGATACGTTTTTTGGAAAATATAAATTAGCCTTCTTATCATGACCTTATACCCAATATATTTACTTGCGTTTATATAGTCCTTCATAGTCTCTTGATATACCTTTTAGAGGCTACAGGATTATATTAAACTGTCGAGAATACTCTCAACAGTCATATACATAACAATTTTGATCCAAAGGATAAAATCAATTAGCCGCCAGGTAAAGAATAGTATGGGAAACAAAGCCGCCGATGAGTCGGCAATTGAAACCAGCGTTGTTCCAAAGGATATAAACAGCCCTCCTAGAGGTATCCCTCTCAAAACATTCAAAGACCACTATCAGAGCATCAGCGATCTTGGAAATGGAAGTTTTGGAATGGTTGTATTGGCCAAATACAGGAAGAACGAGAACGATCTCCTTAAAGTTGAGGCAAGAAAGAGAGGTACCCTTATGGATCCGTTGGTAGATGCGGAGGCCCATCTCAGCTGCTTGGTAGCAATCAAAACCATGAAGAAAAGGCTAGATATGCTCAATGAAGCCACCAGGATCAAGGAGGTAAAATTCATACTTCGAATCCCTTCGCACCCCAGCCTTCTACAAATCTACGACATATTCATCGACAACGCCAATTTTAAGCTTCATATTGCCATGGAATCGATGAATCAAAACCTCCATCAATTGATGAGAGCCCGCAAGCGCATCACTTTTTCTGCCGCAACGTTGAAAAGTGTTTTAACACAACTTCTAGACGGCATTCGTCACATCCACAAATACGACTACTTTCATAGAGACGTTAAACCAGAGAATATTTTGATTATGCCATCTCTGCAATACTATGGCTCTCGTGAAAACATTCCTCCAAATCGCAGAAGCGATAATTACGTATTGAAGCTTGCCGATTATGGTCTTGCTCGACATATGGGGAATTTGCGAGAGTACACTTCCTACATATCCACCAGATGGTATAGATCACCAGAAATTTTGTTAAGAAGACGGTGGTACTCTAAACCCGTGGATATATGGGCGTTTGGAATAATTGCGGTTGAAATCGCCAATTTCGTGCCTTTATTTCCAGGAGTTCATGAGATAGATCAGATATGGCGAATTCTTCAAGTGCTCGGAAGCCCCACACCACCCAATTTTAGCTCACACTTTCATAGAGGGAATAATTATGCACCCTTAGGAGGATACTGGAAAGAAGCCCAATTATTAGCGTCCAGGTTAGGCTTTACATTGCCGTATACTGATGGCGTGAGTATATGCAATTTGTTACCGGATTCTGTTCCTTCTGGCTTATGCGACGTTGTAAAGGCATGCATAACCTGGAACCCTGATATTAGGGCAGACGTGGAAACTCTTTGCGCGATGCCATACTTCAAAAACACTGTCCTTTCCTCTCCATACAAGGAGCCAGAAAGACCTAGTAATAAGATTGTGGAGAATTTACCCTTGAGGGAAGTTAAAAATAGGTTTCTGTCAGTATCATCGGGCAAGATGTCCTTATCCAATTTCCATAATAATCGTGCACCACGAGATACTACTCATGACCGTCACGTAGGAAAAATTAACAATGAGAATGCATCGAGAAAGGCCCCCGTACCGGTCAGAAACGATCTATCCATGGTACAGGAGTTTCAAATACACGATGATTTTGACGACGGATATGAAAAAGAATTCATGAAAGAATATACAAAAAAGGAACTCGATCAATATATCAATCACAATAGCCGAGTGGTTCAGTTTGAAGAAGAAAGTATGGCCAGCGAATCACACCAAGAATCAGTTGCTCTCGGTATCAATAATACCCCTCCTGAGCTCGCAGAAGAGTACAACAACGAAAAGTTCAATTTTTATGAGTTGAACTATACTAATAACGAAGAAGACGCAATCGGCACTGAATATGATAGCGACCACACTTATTCAAAGAATGATTGCGACTATTCGTGGGAGGGCCTCAACAATGCCGAGACTAATGCTGGGTCCATCAACCGCAGCTCAGACTGTCAGTATTATACAAATGATTTGAAACTTATGAAGGAGCCTCTTGAGGAAGAATTTGGTTTGATTGCAGACTTTTCTTTTGGTAGTAGCCACGAGATACAATGCTAAAGTGAATGCGGCCAATTGCATACAAATTCTTCATTTATCTTTGATACAAAACCACGTCAAATCCACTAATCCCAGTGCCTTCAAATACCGGTCCATTTATGAAGAGTCTTATAGTCTAATATAGTCATATCAATTGTGTTATTATCTATCCATTCCGTACAACTGATTGCAACTGATCCTGAACAACAGATTCTTGGTGGTCATACCTAGCGAGAACATTTAGCGGAGTCACAACGTGAACCGCATATCCGATTGTGTACCCCACGAAATGTTGACTGGTTTGCATAATACAAGGCTGATATATGTAGTGCTACTCATGTACTTTTTGTTCATTTTAAAGGGAAAAAGAACGATATCAAAGGCAAATGTGCATCCTGATTTCGACTACAGAGCATCCTGACTATCCGTTTATCTTGTTATCTAACCGTGATGAATATTTCAAAAGGCCCACTGAAAGAGCGCACTTTCGAGTCTTGAACGACAAAGTAAAAGTGTTGACACCGTTGGACCTAGGCAGACCAGAGCACGGTACTTGGATAGGGGTCAGTACTGAAGGCAAAATTGCCGTTTTAGTTAACTACAGAGAAGTGGGCTATAGAGGTATGTGGCATATGATGGAGAAATATGTGAGAGTTTGATTACTAACAGTTGCTTGCATGTAGACCTGGTTAGCGAGATTTCTCGGGGTATTCTTCCGTTAGAATACCTTGCTACTGAATATCCAGATGATGAGTGGCATAAAAAGTTAAATCAAGGGTTGAGCAAGAAACTCAGAGAAGATAAGAAACACTCCGACTTAGAAGACGATATTTTGAAGAGAATTGGGGGTTTCACGTTATTGTACGGCCGCTTGAATCTCAAAAAGAATACCAGCAAGATAGACCATTTAAGCATATTGAGTAATAAAGGAGATCTTGGCAAGGTCCACGAAACGACCGATGGAAATTCATCTTTTAGCGACGACATTACTACGCAGCAAACATTTGGATTGTCAAACTCTCGATATAATGATCCTTGGAAGAAGGTCACCTTGGGCCAGGAATTGCTCCAAAAAACAGTGAAGCTATCGGTAGAGCAAAAATATAGTCATGACCAGCTCATCAAAGAATGTTTTGACATTTTGAGCTATAACACATACGACCAGAGCATAGCACAATGTGATTCGATTGATAAAAAGTTGTCAGAACTTCAAAATTCGATTTTCATACCTCCAGTACAGATAAGTCCATTTTCTAACCATAGTGATAGTCTCACAATCGGTAAGTACTATGGCACTCGAACTCAAACTATAATCGCAATTGACAAGAACAACAATTTGCACTACTATGAGAAAGATATCCATAGTACTGACAACTTGGTAGACGACATCGAGCTGGATATAAATCATTTTCAGATTAGTATATCTAACAAGGAGTAGCAGTTATAGCAGTTGCCTACAAACTATAATAATTATGACGAATCTTTAAAGACTGCTTTCAAGCTCAGCAACCGGCATGTAAGCCCCGCGGAAATTATGCTGTTTGTAGTTGATAGGACTGTAGCTTTGGTCTATTTTGCCACATAATTTTTCATCATTACGTTTATCGATTTCAACAATAAATATGTTAATATACGCCCCGCGTTGAATTTCAAAAAAATCAGGACTAATAGTAAAGTGGCACGGCAGACCAGCAGGCAATCATGGCTTTGAAAACATATGTTGGCCAACCGTCAACTACTGTGTATTACAAATCACAACTTGCGAGAACTCAAACCACTCGACCATTGCTAATTATGATTCCTGGCAATCCGGGCCTAGCAGATTTTTACATTACGTACTTGAATTTAATCCAGCAGCAGCACCCCATTTTTGAGCTTTTGACGATATCTCATGCCGGATTCATGTCGACGGGTGAAAGCATTCGCTTGAAGCAGAGCGCTGGATTCAAGTTCTACAATTTAGAATTCCAGATTAATCATAAAATACAAGTAATCAAAGATTTCGTCTCTAGGGATGAGAGGCATACCGAAATATACTTCCTCTCTCACTCAGTTGGTTCATATATCACCCAAAGAGTGATCAAAGGTTTATTTGATGATAAGGAATTAAGTAGTAGGATGGAGATCAAGTTTTTCGGGATGATCTGCCCTACGATTGTCGACATAGGCTTATCACGATCTGGCCAAGTGCTATCAAAGTTGTTGACTTACCTTCCCGTAGTCCTGATAGCAGTATATGTCTTGAGATTGTTAAACATACTTTTGCCCGAAAGAGCAGTGAAATCGATCATCAAGAAAAAAGTGATCGGCCAAATTGCATCAGACGATAGCCGTTCGAGAGAAAGCTTCGAAAACTCGGCACTCGCAGCCTATAAAATCTACAGGTCCGAAGATATTGTGAGGCAAGCACTTACATTAGCAGAAGAAGAAATGGCAACAATTAGAAGAGACGACGCTATCAACAACTGGATATTTAATGAGTTGACCGTGAAGCACAACCTAAAAATCTGGTGTTTCTTTGCGCCCGATGACCACTGGGTTCATGATACGACCAGAGACTATATTTTAGCTACTTACCATGATGAGAAGAATAAGAACTTAAAATTTCAACTAGGGGTGACTCAGGATGGAATTGGAATTACTCACAGTTTCTGTGTTCATCAAAGTGTTGAATTTGCCGAGCTTACCAACAAAGTGATCCAAGAGTTCTTCCAATAGTATTAGACGCGTTTTCCGGATAACAAGCGGTACTGTTCAACAACATATGGTTCATCAGTGACTTCCATTTTGAGTCATTGGAGGTAAACGCTCATTCAAAGAGTAAGAAATTAGTCTTGTCCATAGACCTAAACGTGTTTAGACAATGTGCTAGCATTCTGTATTGTAGCTATCGTATCTGAGGTAAATGCAGCATCTTTTTTTAGAACCTGTAATATACGAATATACGGTACTTTCCAATTGTTCCAATAAAAGGCTAGTGTGAGCGAAGATGACTCGTAGTCATTTTGAAAATGATTAATGAGGATGATTCAGGAGCCAAAAAAAAAAAAAAAAAAAAAAAAAAATTACTTACTTTGAAGGCATTCAGAGGACCAACAATTTCGGCTCTAACCAACTTTTCAAGGGCTGGAAGACTATAAAAAGGTGGGCGTGAGCATCTTGTGTAAAATTTTACTAAAAGTTTTAAGTACTAATCTTTGAAAGTATGACAAACAGTATTGAATCATATAGAGTCGAACAAGAGACTTCTAACAATAGGCATAAAGCAAAGGAAGACCTGTTCAATAGTTTCGATAACGATGAAGAATACTCTGTATCTTCAGAAAGAGAAACCGTTAGTGACAAGAGCCAATTGAACAAAATCTATCGAAAGTTAGATTTCAGGATCATTCCTGCGTTGTGGTGCTTGTACTTCTTAACTTCTTTCGGTTCCAACTGTTATGGGTTGACATTGACGATGAACGCCGACCAGGGTCACTCGTTGGCACAGCAATTGAACTTGACCCTGAAAGATACATCAACTGCATCGGCGTTATATTATGTTGGCTATATTTTATTTGATGTACCTATGAATTTGGTCATGACGAAGGTGAGCCCACAGTCTTGGCTTGCGAGAATTGTGATTACTGTTGGATTGGTTTACGCCTGTTATCATGTATTGACTAACAGCAAGGGTGTCATTGCAATCAGATTCATTTCTGGTATGGTGGGCGCAGGTACTTGGCCAGGGTTATCGTATTACGTTACTTTATGGTATCCCAACGATAGGCTGACAAGAAGAATAGGTTACTATTTCACTGCAGCACAAATTTCCGCGGCCGTCGCAGGGCTAGTGAGTGCAGGGTTCCAGAAAATGGACGGTGTTCATGGTTACGCCGGCTGGCAATGGATGTATTTGGTGTATGGGGTCATCACTATAGCTGTTGGTATTGCATTATTATGGTGGCTCCCCGACAGACCTTTCAAGACCGTCAAGGACCACAAAGAGTCTGACAATGCCGTTATCAAGCTCTACCGCAAAATTTTCACCCCTACTTATCCATTGTCGGCCCAAGAAAGCGAGATTCACAGACAAGATATCGAGTCTCGCTATACCATGATTCAATGGACTTGGAACGATGTAGTTCAGGTCATTACCGATGCGCGCATCTGGCCCATCATCATTATGTATTTCGGCGTGGTCGGTACAGGGTTCGGTCTCGCCGTTTTCGGTTCCACAATCATCGCAACCAATAATCCTAGTTTGACCTCCATTCAAGTGTCCTTGCTCTATGCACCCATCTGGCTATTCGACTTGGGTGGCATTTTGATAATCACTCCTTTTGCCGATAAATACAAGCAGCATCGGGCATTGATGTTTTCGTTTGCTAGCTTGATTATCATGGCTGGTATGTTTGTCACAACTTTTACTCATGGTTCATGGAACAAGTACGCAGGGTTGCTTATTGCTGGTTTCGGCTTGGGCCCTACCGTGCCGATCTGCATGTCCTGGGCCGCGGAAATTTTCCAACCTCGCTACGGCGATGTCGGTGCCGCAGTCAGTGCTGCCTTGGTTAGTGGCTTAGGGAACCTTGGTTCTGTCACTGCTACATACGCATTGTACTCCGGGTGGCCTGCTGACCAAGCGAGGTTGTTCAGAGATTCTAATATGATGCTCGTGCTTATGCTCGGTGTGAGTATTGTTGCTTCTGGTATTTGCCATTTAATCAAAGATAGAGTTAGACAACAAAGCTCATCCTAATCTCATACATAGACAGTAACTGTGGATGATATCTACATGTCCTACATACTCTACATAATTAATCGTACATATTCAAAAACTACTAAGCGAGAAGTTGCTTATTAATTGTGATGATCCACCAATAGAGTCGGGACTCGGGCTTGATGGTTGCGTTGAGTCGTGCAAATGGTTGCACCGTTTAGCAACTTACTGTAGCGCCTAGGTATATAAGAGACGGCTGAAACCAGCTGTCGTGAATGTTAAAGAGGTCAATTGATATTAGACAACTAATAATAATGGCACCAGTTAACCAAGCAAGCATTATCACGGGATCCACAGATAAAGCTCAATTGACCAAGCTCAGCGAAGTGGGCTACCCAAGTATCAGGGACGATCAAATCTTGATCAAAGCCCAGGCGTACGCAGCCAATCCAACCGATTGGAAACACGTTATTTTAGGATGGGGCTCGCCAGGCAGCATTGCCGGCTCTGATGCCAGTGGAATTGTTGAAGAGGTTGGGGCCAAGGCCAGTGGGTTCAAAGTCGGCGATATAGTGTCGACATTTATGCACGGAAACTACTCCGAGACCAGAGGGGCATTCTGCCAGTACGTGATTGGCGATGTCAATACTACCATCAAATATGACAAGGCCAGTTTTAAGACGGATGCACTTGAATTGGGCGACAACCCTTCGAGCACCATCAACACTTTTGAAGGTGCAGCCTCTGTCACTCTTGGCCTTACTACAGTTGGACTTTCTTTCAGCCACAATTTCAAGCTCAAGGACGATAAGTCGACAAACGGTTCGAAGTACATTTTAATATGGGGTGGTGCTACTGCGACCGGCTTTTTGGCTATTCAAATTGCGAAGGAAGTGTATGGTTTGAAAGTTATCACTACGGCATCTCCTCACCATCATGAGTACTTGAAGTCTTTGGGTGCTGATGCCGTGTTTAACTACCGTGATGCGGATGTGGTTGACCAAATCAAGAAATACGCTGGCGACGGTATAGCATACGCTTACGATACAGTTTCTGATGTCAACACCTTCCAGGCAGTGTACGATGCGACCGCTAACTCAAAACTGGTCGATATCGACAACTTACTCTTTTTAGATGAAAGCAAGATTAAAACTGACAAATCTAGAGACGTTAAGTTCCATACTACTTTGGCGTACAATGTGAACCCCCACGATGTGAGTCGCAACGGTCTCCCCGTTGAATCCACCTCTGAGCTTCTCGAGGACTATAACCATTTCTGGTTCAAGCTTCTCCCTCCAGTCATTCCTAAAATCAAGCACGCCAAATTGAAGGTCTTGAAGGAAGGTTTGGCTTCCACAAACAAGGCTTTAGAGTTGTTGAGAGAAAACAAGGTGAGTGGTGAAAAAGTCGTTTTCAGAGGTAGTTTTCTTAACTGATCACCACTTCTCTAAATATGGATTACGTAGCTTGTTTTAAATGAATGCTTAACGGTTTATGTCACAAGATATCGTTGAAGTCATGTAGTTTATGTATTAAAAGCAACCGTTGATATGGGCGACGAATTGGGAGAGAGGCTCAAAATTTTTGATCTCATCTCATCTCGATATTTTCATTGATTTTTATATAACTAGATATAACTTTTGCTTTCAAGTTAACGACATACAACTAAAAGACCATGTCTGCTACCGATAAAGCTTCTTTACCATTTTCAGAACAACATTACTTCTCGTCTTATGACCATTTCGGCATTCATGAGGAGATGTTGAAGGATACATCAAGAACCCTTTCCTATCGTTCGGCCATGTACAAAAACAAGGATCTTTTCAAAGATAAGGTAGTCCTTGACGTTGGATGCGGTACAGGAATTCTCTCTATGTTTGCGGTTAAGGCTGGTGCTAAGCATGTCTATTCTGTGGATATGTCGAATATCATTGAAAAGGCAAAAGAGATTGTGTCGTTGAACGGATTTGATGACAAAATTACTCTTTTGCAGGGAAAAATAGAGGACATAGAATTGCCCGTTAAGGAGGTTGACATTATTGTATCCGAGTGGATGGGTTACTTTTTGCTTTACGAGTCCATGTTGGACACCGTTTTGTATGCCAGAGACAAATATTTGGCTAAGGGTGGGTTAATACTACCAGATAAGTGTTCCATGTACATTGCTGGGATTGAAGACGGCCAATATAAGGATGAAAAAATTCATTACTGGGAAGACGTTTATGGTTTTGACTACTCTCCTTTCATCAAAGTTGCCATGGTCGAACCCTTGGTCGATACTGTGAATAACCAGTCTTTGATCACAACACCCCACAAATTTTTTGAATTCGACATAAATACTGTTACGAAGGAGGAATTGGCCTTCCACAGTAACTTCGAATTAGAGGCTATAGACGCCGATATGTGCCACGCCTACATTGTCTGGTTCGATTGCGACTTTCCGGGACATGACAAGGTCACTTTGCACACCGGCCCAATGCATCACTACACTCATTGGAAACAAACCGTTTTCTACATGGATCAAGTTCTTGACTTGAAAAAGGGCGACCTTATCAAGGGCTCCATCGCCTCCAGACCTAACTCTACCAATCCTAGAGAATTAGACGTGGAAATCAACTGGAACGTGAAAACTCATTCCAACGACAAGTCCAGAGAACAGTCAGGAAAGTACAATTACTTCATGCGTTAAAACAACGCAAAGACGTTTAGAGTTAGCATATATACAACTATGTCGTTCTGATTCTGTATTAGTAGTTAGCCTATGAATTTTTTCTTCTTAGGTAAGTTCATATTTGTAAGAGCAATTACCTTTACCGGCTGTATACTCGCTTAGTAACAAATCGTTGCCTTTCTTTCCACCAAAAAATAGTCTTTATCAACGATTATAAATACATAAGACAAAGATATATATGCTTCGAAGAGGATTCTTAGGGGTCAGAAGTTTAGCAGTCAAAAATAGCATAAATCGTCAGTTTCAAAGAACAATAACCTCGAAAATGTCCAAAAGTGACGAAGAATGGAAAGCGATTCTTTCACCAGCACAATTTAGAGTTTTAAGACAGCAGGGAACAGAGGCGCCCTTCTCCGGAGAGTATAATGACACTCCAGCATCGGAACTGGGGGTTTACGAATGTGTTGCTTGTCATAATCCTTTGTACAAAGCCAAAACCAAATTTCACAGCAATTGTGGATGGCCTGCTTTCTACGAGGCCATACCAGGTTCCATAAGGGTTTTGAAAGACCTGTCCCACGGCATGGTCCGGGAAGAAATGCGTTGTAGCAAGTGCGATGGTCATTTGGGGCACATTTTTAGGGGCGAAGGCTACAAGAACCCTACTGATGAAAGGCATTGTGTTAATAGTATTAGCTTACAACTTAAGCCATAAATATCGAAGGGTATATCATATATATATGTAATGAATCAGAGATCACCATAGATTTTTGAAAAACAAATTCAAGACGAGGTTTATGCTACGTGAGGGATAAGAACCTTTCTTCTTAACTTCTTGTATTCATCGCCAAATGTCTTCAAGTATCTTCTGTGCTTTTTGACAGCCCAAAACCACATCTGAGTTGAACCCACAATCAAGAAGACCCACGCTGACCAATTGCCGACTAAGAAAGCATAGGCTAGCCACGATAAAGACTCAAAGAAGTAGTTTGGACAAGAGACCCAGTTGAACCCATACCCATATGGAATGGCATACTTCTTATTATCACCCGCTGGCCTCAAGTTCGACAAAGTTAAGTGCGTCTTGAGATTCGACAATTCGGCGAACAAGAAGAGCGCACCCAAGCTGTAGTTAAGGGTAGGAGACAAGTTGTTAACATGGAACAAAAATTGAATTGAGGTAGACGAAGAAGTGGAAGGAGGTCCGTACACGAAATACGCCAAGTTGAAGCCCGATAATATCCAGTAGTGGGCCGAGTTCTTGAAAATGTTAAAGGCTGGCATGGTTGCATTTGAAAACTTGTGGACAAAGACCGTCTCAAGCTCTCTCTTCAAAAAGTGCAACATCACCATCACATACGCAAATGCCTGGGTCTGCGAGTGCACGTAGAAGCCCTTGTTGTAGAGGGAGCAGAATCCAAAGAAAATTGTGTGGATCAAAAGAGGCCCAAGGTACTCAATAATAAAAACGGTTCTCCAGCCAATTTGGGGCCCAAGATCCTTGACATACAAGGTCACAGACCGGTCGACGCGCCCAAGACCGCTCTCGCTGAACGTCTTCGATGGGTCCAATGCCACATGTTTGCCATTGGCGTCCTTGCTCGTGAGCCGAAGCCTGTCCTTGGAGACATTATCCGAGTCGCTGATCAACTCGAGCAATTCCTCCACCGAAGAATCGTCCGACAACTCGTTAGTGCTCAATTTTCTCAAACTTTTGGACCGTGAAATCACCTCTATCGATAACATGATGTCTACTATAATCCTTAGGTATATACTATTTGTGTAGTTAATGTTCCTTTGCTTAACAAAAACTATAAATGCTCGGCTCGGCCACGGCCGACCGGCCTGGCCATCTTACTACAATTTTTTTCTTAACCACATCCCTGTTATTTGCTACGATTGCCACCATTGCAACAATACTGCGTCAAAGCAACTATACACCACGGGCTACTCACGATAGTTGTATTATGGACGAATTTTCTGAACTCCTAGTCAGTATGTAAATCTCTGTGCTCATTGCGCATTCTGCTACTAACCCAGCAGCAAACTTACCCAAGTCCGCGACTCACGACTTAATTGAGTCGTTATTCCTACCGTTTGGAAACATCTCATCCATCGAGATGTCCCACGGCACTGCCATAGTCCGTTATGATGAATTTGACGACTGCGCAAGTGCCATTGCCAATATGGATGGATACGACTGTAGTGGAACCTTTTTAACTGTGCGGCCGCATACCGGGAATTAGCGGGAAACTCCGGGGTCTTTCCGAAGCATTTCCGTCAACTGCCGGGAAGCTTGTTACGGGCCCCGCCGAAAAATCATCGAAGTTCATGGAAGCCCATAGAAGGTTGTAGAAGGAATTGAAAAGCAAGGTCGCCAACGAGGGTCGTGCGGCCTACCAACAGTGATCGGAGAATAAATGGGACGACTAGTGTGGACGGCGGCTAATAAGAAGAAACAGACTATTCTTAGTTTATAATACAACAGTACTTTAGTACCTTATTTGTATTAAACAAAGCATATAATTATATTAGCATACAATAACAATGTCAGATTGGGATTCAGTGACTATTATTGGACAAAAGGCCAGAGTTGGGGGTGGTGGTCCCAGGCAAAACGTTGCTAGGACGGCCGGAGAATTAAATGCCGCCAGAAGATCAGGACAGGTTGTCGGGACGGAAAAGAAATACGGTAGCACCAACACGAGGTCCAACCCTGAGGGCCAAAGATTGACGAAGTTGGATGCAGTGGACGATGTGGTGCCAACAAAGAAATTGGATGCCAATGTCGGTAGAGCGATCCAGCAGGCGAGACAAGAGAAAAAGTTGACACAAAAGGACTTGGCCACCAAGATTAACGAAAAACCCAATGTGATCAACGACTACGAGGCCGGAAGAGCGGTGCCCAACCAGCAGCTCTTGGCCAAGTTGGAGAGGGCTTTGGGAGTCAAGTTGAGAGGTAAGAACGTCGGAGAGCCATTATTCGCCAAGAAGAAATAAGGTGCCGGAGTAGCTGGTTTTCACGAATCATTATGAGTGTATACGATTAATAGGCAATACGATGCGTTTTAGCACCAAGATGTGGCACCCGGGGCTGATTCTAAGTATAGATTGTTGAGTTTTTATACGATGAGCGACTGTGCCAATTTTGTAGCAGATTAAACAGTACATCGCCTTCTTTTCACTTACGGTAGTTGCATTGACTTTGGGTTTGATAGACTACAATGCATGCTATCGGAGAATTCTTGCAATGTAGACAGTCAACTTTCACTATGCTTTGGCATTTCTCTGAAAGATTGGTTGGTATCCAAGTTGGGACGATTTCGACTGTATCACGTCGTCAGCCCGTCCATTTGAAAGAACGTCCATTTAAACCAACGTCCATTTGAAACAACGCTCATGCACATAGTAAAGTTGAGCAATGTAAGAAGTCCGAGCAGGGACCGTTTTAAAGACAATTTGATAGCTAGCATCGCTGGCATTGCTTGAACAGGGTCTGCTCAGCTATCTTTTCGAGTACTGAGGTATGAATAGGTTGTTGGATCCGCCTTTCGCTAACCTCATGGCCTCGAACTGTTCAAATAGCTGATTAGATGGTCTCTATTTTAATCAGTTTACTGCC
This sequence comes from Debaryomyces robertsiae, assembly GCA_030566065.1. Taxonomy (NCBI): domain Eukaryota; kingdom Fungi; phylum Ascomycota; class Pichiomycetes; order Serinales; family Debaryomycetaceae; genus Debaryomyces; species Debaryomyces robertsiae. The sequence goes on from JAJMHL010000003.1 coordinate 42,040, forward strand.
CGGCGTGAGTTGCAGCTTGCATCAGGTGGTTTGCCAATCTTGCTGCATCGAGACTCCCTCGCGGGTCATACCTCTTTTGGAACACTAGATTACCTGCCAGCGATAAGATAACTATACAGTGGATTCATCGGTGCGGCTTCGAAAGTTGGCACAAGTGCGCAATCTCCGGAAGAAAAGCGTTAACCAGGACTATAACTCCGATGACTCCTACTAGTTCGACCAATAATCGGACATCACCATCAGTATCCTAACATAAAGAAAGGCCATCCTCGTGGACAAAAGCCCTTTCTAAATTTCTGAAATCGTGCATCGTGGAGTTGAGGTGCCTGGATGTTTTATCTCATGGTATCCCACTTTGTCGCTCGCCACGTTGAAATCCGGCGCATGTCTAAATACCTGGATCCTTAGCGAATGGACTACACGACACTCTTCACGCATCGGCCAAAGAGAATAAGCATTTTTCATAATCTTTTTGCATCGTGAACGGTCCAGGACACACAGGCTGCGACTTTCTGTATTAGGCCCAATCGGCTAGTGCGAAAAACCTCCCGCGAAATAATCTCTAGTCGTCTAATTCGTACTCAATTTCGTATACAGTTTTTCCTCCGGTTACCGGTCTAACATCGACGCTTATCCCGCGAATACACCTCAGTACTTATCTTGCAGGCATTAAAGCAGCTCGTTTATCATGGCCGAAACCGGTACCCATCAAAATAAAAAATACATCGGTCATGGCACGTCAAAAGAAATTTAAAGCTACTGACACACAAGCCCCTCTGCACTCGTAGCCTACTGATCTCCTCAGTCGACTTGAGATGTTGTACTTGTTATTCACCTGGACCTGCCTACAAGGGGAAACGTTACTCGTCCCTCATTCAAGCCCATAGTCTCTATGCCGCACTATTGCCCCCCCTCGTTCCTCTACAAGACACCAGAAAGCCGTATTCTATGGGTTTATTGGGTCTTTCCCCCCATTCAAGATGCCCTCTGTTGAGAGAGCGCTTCCGGCATTTTTACGAACCTAGCGGGTGAATAGCTATTTTTTTGGGGTTCGACATCGTTGTCGTCCATGGTGTTCTTACGAAGGGAGAATATTTTTTCCGAGGCAGGACGAACGCCGAACGTCCAATTTCGCGATCTCGTTTTCTGTATATTTAACTCGATCTTACGTAACCTATAGCGATATGATTCGCTAGTCGCTTGCATTATCCTCTACGAGGTAAGATTATGAATTTATCTTATCTCCACTGTCCTTAGCCCCACAGATGCTATCATTTTGTTAAGCGCTTAATTCTTTCTTTTACTTAGCGTCTACCGAAAAAAAAAATTCTATATATATGTCCCAAAGTAGCGATAAAGAATTGTTCAGGTTAGATAGATAGAATAGGTTGTATATCAGGCAATATATAACGGACTAATCTACGTTCGCTAGAAATCAAGTTTTTTTCATAGTTGTACGACGTGAGTGAATAAATTAGACTTGGCGTTGGAAGACACCAGCAACACTAAAAGTGAAAAATTAAAAAATAGCTAATATGGGTACGGGAGTAATGAAAGACGCCAAGGAAGTCTTTTCGGTAAAATCGTCAAGGGCGAGCATATACAGAAGCAATTCGTCGTATGTGGATATTTCGATTGCAAACTCAAGGATTATACATGTGGACGAAGACGGAAAAGTGATTTCGTCCGAGGATTCGAAATTTGACAAAAAGACGTTGGAAAGAGGGTTGAAGCTGAGACATGTTCAGTTGATCGCATTGGGAGGATGCGTAGGTATGTATAAAACGAGGAAACTGGGGTACGGAAATAGTCGATATTAACATTTTAGGTACTGGTTTATTCTTAGGGACTGGGGGTGCCCTTTCCATCTGTGGGGCCGCATCTCTTCTTTTCAGTTATATTATTATGTCTGCTGTGATATTTTTCGTGATGAACATGCTCGGAGAAATGACCACTTTCTTGCCATTACCGGGGAATGGCGCCCAAGCGTTCGTCAATGATTACTTTGACCCATCTTTGGGTTTTGCTATTGGGTACAATTATTGGTACGCATTCTCGATGTTGGTCGCGTCCGAGGTGACAGCAGCGTCCATTGTTGTACAATATTGGACCACCAGTGTTAACATTGCTGTGTGGATTACTGTTTTCTGGGCCGTCATCGTCATCCTTAATATGAGTTCCGTGAAATATTTTGGGGAGGCTGAATTCTGGTTTGCATCGTTGAAATTGATTGCAATTGTGGGCCTCATAATATTAGGGGTAGTGATATTTTTTGGAGGTGGGCCTAGTCACGATAGATTGGGTTTCCGGTATTGGAAGCACGGCGGAGCGTTCAAGGAATATTTGGCTGATGGAAGTGCTGGCAGATTTTGCGGTATTTGGACCGCCATTATCAAGTCTGGTTTTGCGTTTATTTGTTCCCCAGAGTTGATTTCGATCGCAGGAGGTGAATGTCAAAAGCCTAGAAGAAACATTCCTAAAGCATGTAACAGGTTTATTTACAGATTGTGTTTCTTCTACATTTTCGGGACTTTAGTCATCGGGGTTATCGTGAGCTCAAGCAACAAGAGACTTATGAATGGGGGTAGTGACGCATCAGCATCCCCATTTGTTATCGGAATCCAGAATGCTGGGATTCCAGTCTTGAATCATATCATCAACGCGGTGATTTTGACTTCAGCAGCCTCAGCAGGGAACTCGTTTTGTTACTCAGCTTCCAGATCTTTGTACTCCATGGCGATCAAAGGGTTAGCACCAAGATGTTTTGCAAAGGTCAACAAATTGGGCGTTCCTTACTACTGTGTGGCGGCAACCGCTGCAGTTGGTCTCCTCTCATATCTCAATTGCTCGTCTAGCTCCTCGCAAGTTTTCACTTGGTTTTCGAATATTGCCACCATTTCGGGTTTCATAAGTTGGCTCGCAGTGTCAATGGCATACTTGAGATGGAGAAAAGCGATTCAATTCCACAAATTGGATGATAGGGTCACATACAAAACTATCTTGCAGCCATACGGCGCCTATTTTGTGCTCGTGTTTATCGGTCTTGTTACATTAACCAACGGATATGCTGTATTTTTCGACTTCAATGGTGCAGACTTCGTAGCTGCCTACATAACCTTTCCTATCGTGCTAGTATTATATTTCGGACACAAGTTGTATAACTATATCAAGAATGGTGTCTCCAGATGGGTGATACCGTTGGAGGAGGTTGACTTACTTACGGGTTTGGACTTGATCGAAGAAGAAGATATCAATACTCCCGAACGAGTTCCTAAAAATACCTTGGAAAAGGTGTGGTATTGGATTGCCTAGGCAATCCATACCGCTATTTCATGTCCCTTCTTCGTCTCTTTATGACTGGTGTATAGATATGTATTAACAATACTACAAGTGGAGCATTTTGCAGCTATTTTAATCACGTGCCTCATCGGAGATTTTTTTTTGTAATTCTAACCCATCGTGAATTTTTCAGATTTAAAAGTTGAAGGTGTAGTTATAGAGCAAGTCATCACGGAATATGTCGAGCTTATCACAGCAGTTGAAGTCTATCAATGAGAAGACTGCCTCTGTGGCCTTGGATAGAAAATCCCGCTCTAAGATCCATTCTAGATCTCTTATATTTGATCCCAAAGTAGCATCAACGCAGGATTATGACTACTTGTATGAGGTTGGATTGGAAGGTTTGGAGGATCTTATTGGCATAGACCATCGTTTCAGTAAATTCAAGCAGACATTGTTTTCGGAGACAACTATAGGCTTGGATAGGAATGTGCAATCTAAAGATACGGTCAATCAGCTAGACAAAAATATCGAGGTGTTCTTATCGTTAGTGGGACCATATTACTTGTTGGCCCCTGCCGTGAAAGCAGTCGAATGGTTGGTAAGACGATTTCATATCAATATACATAACGGAGAAATGTTACTTCTTACCTGTCTTCCATTCTACGACTCAGCGATCTTTGTTAAAGTGTTAAATGTCATTCCCAAACATCAGTTTCCTAAAATTTTTGGTTGGGTCCTTGGATATAAAGAGCTTTTGAAGTCTCCTACAACTTCCTCCATTTTGAAAGCCTTTCACAATGATCCTAAGTTTTTTGAGTTGTACTCCTTTTACTTGTTGGACCAGTTGAAGAACCATGCTGTCTACAAGGAGCAATTAGTTTTCTACCTTGCTAATACAGTTCAGTTGATTGCGTCAATGAGCAAAAACCTGGAAAAGTTCAACGATGACTATTTACCTGTCATATTGGAAGTTGTCGGAAAGTTTTTATTGTCATATAAGAAACTCTCCTCGTCATTGAATAATGACATCAGGTTGACTTCGTACTCCATTATTTCAGTTCTCAGCTCAGTCCTTCCGTTGTCGTTGAATTTAATTACATCTCTCACGGATTCTATTTTGCAAGACTCTGAAGCTAAAGGAAGTCATATTCGTAAGCAAACAGTCATTGTATTAGGAAAGTTATGGGACTCATATGTTGGGGAGAACCTTGAAGTTGACTGCTTCAGAAACCTCCCTGTTTCTGTCTTGCTTAAGGATGGTTTGCTCCAGAACTTAAAAGAGGAAGACTATAAATTGAATACGTTCTTAGTCGTTTATATGTTGTCGAATTTATCACAAGCTGAAAGTCTCGATATTTTTGAATTTATCAGAGTTAAAGATTCGGAAACGTATTTTAGAACCATCACGAATAAATTATTGGACTATGCACACGAGAATCAACAAGAATCCGCAAGATCAAAACTCGTTTCGATTTTTGAAGCATTGCTTGCTTCTCAACGCAATCTATTTCTCGATGTTTTAGATCGATATAAAGACGGTTTGAAACTATCGAATTTGGAGGTGCTATTAATGACAACCTTAGGGGGTGGAAATGTTGATGTTCATGATGTTGATGTAGACGTGGAAACAGAGGAAGCAGATGCTGTTGGTGCAACAAGAGAGACGGACGTTAATCTCGAAGATCTCTACTCAAACTTGGAAAGTAAGAAGAGTACCACAGTATCGTTTTTGTCGAAAGATTCCGACCAGGAATCTAGAAGGCTATTCCAGTTGTTGGCAGAAAACACCCGTTCTTTGAATATAAAATATCAGAAATTATTTTTATCAAGGTTCTCCAAAGTCATGTTTGCATCAGTAGAGTCATCAATGTCGTTTATGCTCAGAACTTCTTTCACGCCATCAGTTCCATTGAGTTTGAGACTTCTAACATTGCGCTTTACAAAATTGAGATTGAAAGAGATATCGTCTTCTAGTGAAAAGCTTGATTTGTATCTACTTACCCCAATCATCCTTTTAGGATTATCGGACCCAGTAAGGAGTATCAGGATCGCTTTTATTGAATTATTAAGAATAGTCAAAGAGTCGACTTCCAAGCATCACGCCGATAAGAGAAAAACGAAGACTACATTATTTATGGAAGATCAAATTTATGGTAAAGTAGAAGCTTCCAAGCGTGCTTTGTTAGCGCCCCAAGATGGCTTGGCAATGATGAACATCTTATTCGATAGTTCAAAGTCTGGCTTAGAGGATGTGACTGTCGATAGTTCTCGTTTGAATTCTATCCTTTTCGATTATTTTTTCAAAAGCCAAAAGCAGGGCCAGAAAAAGTTTGGGCAGTTACTTTTGAAAACCTTCGTATTTAATCAGTGGTCTTTACCTTTTTGGCCACTTGTTTTAAAACACAAAGTTTGGAGCATCTTGGCTAAGGAGAACGAAGCTAGCAATGGCAGTGACGACAGATTCTTTTTCTTCGATGGTGACTTGGAAGAATATCTTTCGGTTAGAGAAGATCTAGTTGCCGAGGCCAAGTTTGCGAAGCTCGATTTTGAAGCTGATGTGGAGGCTAGCATTGTCAACATGGTAGGTGGTATTAGTTCGCATGGCAAGAATGTATCGAAAGAGGCTGATTGGCTTTTAGCAACTCTTTCAGGACCAGGAAGTTTACAGGTTCTTAGTGGAAGGAGAATCAGCAAAGTGTTTGAGTATTTTGCTCCGGAAGCCAAGGTAAAGATCCTTAATAAGTTGATTGATATATTAGTACAAGAAAGCGACGGCGAAGATGAATTAGAAACTGATCCTATGGAAATTTTACAGCTGCTTACCTTGAATCATGATTCTATTCTATCTATTTTGAGTCAAGTCCAAATTGTTTCTCTGATCCCGGAACAAGGTATTGTTAAAAGAAGGAGGAGATCATCCAACTCAACTAAGCAGGCAATGACTAGAGACGATATAAGTGCTATGGCATCTTTGCATTTGAAACGTCTCACCATCATTTTGGATCTTTTAGAGTTTAATTTGAGAAGACAAGTTACAGATATTGCCCAACCAGATTTGTTACAAGATTTGTTCAAGATATTAACAGACTTAGATTATTTGGGTAATGACGGAAATTTACCAGTCTTGTATTCACAGGAGACTTTAGCTTCTTGTATGCTTTTGAGTATAGTAAAGATGAAGGAAGCTAACAGTCATCATAAATTCGACTCCAATATCGTTAGGGCTGACTTAATTGTGAACTCAATTAGATTGTCACAGTCTCCTCAAGTTCAGAATAGGTTATTGTTGGTTGTTGCTGAATTAGCTTCACTTGCTCCTGAAATCATCTTGCACTCTGTAATGCCTATATTCACTTTCATGGGTGCGCATACGGTAAGACAGGATGACGAATTTTCTAGTTCCGCTCTTCAAAAGACGGTCGCCAAGGTTATTCCAGCTTTAGCTGCCAATGGGTCCTCTAGTTTATCCTTCGAGATTGAATTTTTATTAACCAGCTTTGTTGCAGCATTCCAGCATATCCCGAGACATCGCCGTGTCAAGTTGTTCACCTCGCTCACGAGAACTTTAGGCTCTGATCAGTCATTGCACATTATATTATTTTTGATGGGTCAGCAATACGCTAACAACTCCACCAAAAATAGAACACATGAATGCACATCAGTATTGGAATTCACCTCATCATTTTTAAGAAGTTTCACGTCTGAAGAGCAGTTGGAAGGAATTGCCAAGTTTCATGAATTGTGGAATCAAATTCCGAACGATCAGCTCGAGCAAAATAGCGATGAATTCAACAAGCTTGGTGGCAGGTCAATTTTCGGCGCACCAATTGTATCATTATCTCAAAGTGGGTTATTGGCGTTGAAAAGTCAACTTCTCATGTTCGTTGTAAACATTTTGAAATCGGATGATCTTAGCAATCACACTAGTCAATCATCTTTGAAATTGAAAATAGCTCTTGTTTTGCTAGACTCAAAGAATTCTACAGAGAACCGGAATTTGGTCTTGAGCTATTTCAGGAATGTTACTTCTTTCATATTGTCAAATTTGGATATATTCACCAATACCTTGAAAAACGAGGAGATACTCAAGAACTTGTATACCCTCCTTGGCAACTTCCTCGATTTATTGCCCTTAAATTACTTTGTTGACTCGATAGTCGATTCTTTGGATTGCGATCAAATTTCGAGCATTTTGGATATCAAAGTTGCAAGGAATTTCGCTATCTTGACCGGTCAAAAAATTGAAAGTGAATTGAACACTAATAATATGAGTGAGATAATCGAAGAGAGTGTCCTTCGAAAATTATTGCCAATTTTAAATAAGGGTATTGCGAAGAATCTAGATGTCGAGTTACAGCAAGCTTATTTGGACACATTTTCGAGTATCGTCAACAAATTTGGTGGTTGTTCTAATGCATTGAACACCCCCGACAATTCAAAGGCCTTGATCAGTTCATTGAACATTGTTACTTCTAACGCCGGATTATTGAGCGAACAACCCGAAGTCATCATATCGTCTATCAACGCAATCGCAAGCGTCATCAATATTTTAGGTGTGAAGACGATTGGGTTGTTCCCAAGAATTGTACCTCCTGCTTTAAACATTTGGAAGGCTACAGTTGACTCTGAGGATGAGAGTTCTAGACTTCTCCAAGCGGCCATATTATTATTGTTGTCCTGCTTGGTTAAAAAGATCCCAGCATTCATGACCTCAAGCTTGGATTCGATTTTCATCACTATTTTAACGAGTAACTCGATTGACAATAATATAAGAGCTGATGTTTTGAATCTTATTGTTGAACACATGGATTTGTCGCAAGTATTGAAATCTTTGTGCACCATTTGGGACAAGAATTACTTCTATAAGAATGACGATGCTGGAAACCTTGGGTTGTACATCAATGCCTTGCAGTCCACCATTGACAACATGGACAAGAAGGCAGTATCTTCTCAGTCTACTGTTTTCATGAAATGGCTTATTCAAGCTTTCGAATTCAGACATTATGCATCAGGCGAAAATGAAAAGTTTGACATAAACACGATCCACAGGTTGGAAAGCTCCTTCTACTCCTGTGGAGTCAGTTATGTCATGAAGTTAAATGACAAGATATTCCGTCCATTATTCGCCAACTTGGTGAGGTGGGCTATAAGCGGCGAAGGGTCTACCACCGCAGGTAATACAGAAATCTCCAGGTTGCTAGCGTTCTTCAGATTTTTCAACAAGTTGCAGGAACAGCTCAAAAGCATTATCACCTCGTACTTTTCGTATCTTGTTGATCCCACATCGTCTATATTGAAGAGGTTTGCCAGCGGTGACTTAGTAGATGCCAACTTAAGAAGAATCATGTTAAATGCTTTGACTTCGTCGTTTAAATACGATCAGGACGATTACTGGTCGCAGCAACTGAGATTCGACAGCATCTGCCTGCCATTGTTGGCCCAGTTGTCCAACATCGAGCCTACCATCGGCAAGTACCTTGTCAAGTGCATTAGGGCGTTTGTGACAAATGTTTCTTCCGAGGAGTACAACGAGAAACTAGTCGACGGTTTGATTCTGTACATCTCCAACGAGAAAGTGGCTGTCTCTTCCAACACGAAGGTGTGGGCCATCAGGACCCTAAAGACCATTTTCCAGAAAATGGGCGAGCAGTGGCTTACCTACTTACCTACTTTGATTCCATACATAGCCGAATTGTTAGAAGATGATGACGAAGAGGTCGAATTGGAAGTCCGAAACGGCCTTATTCGTGTCATTGAGAATGTATTGGGCGAACCTTTAGACAGGTACTTAGATTAGACGATCCGAACAATATATGTATAGTAATAGGGTCTTATGCTGATTGCAGCCATTAGTAGATAGTCCTTTGGAACCATATAGAGTCGTGCTGAGCTCAATTTGTGGAAGATTCTTTCTCGTTCTACCATCATTGGGTTTTCCCTTATATATTGAGGAAGCAGAAAGTAGTAGTGCAGTTTGATATATCACCTTCAGTATTAGAAAAATGGTACGTAGCATGTTGGGTTTCCACTTGATCGGGTGTTGAAAGATCGCGTTAGAATTGGTTTACTAACTCCATTACAGTCCTTCTTGAAAAACGCACAATCTTTAAAGCCATTGTTTGACAGAGTCTTGGTCCAAAGATTGAAGCCAGCCAACAAAACGGCCACTGGTATCTACATTCCAGAGAAAAACCAAGAGAAATTGAACCAGGCCACCGTTATTGCTTCCGGTCCTGGGATCACCAACTCCACCACCGGTACCGTGATTCCAAACTCGGTCAAGCCCGGAGACAAGGTATTATTGCCATCGTTTGGCGGAAATCCTGTCAAAGTGGGCGATGAGGAGTACTTGTTGTACACCGACAAGGAGCTTTTGGCCAAGATCGAAGACAATTAGATGCGCCTGAAAAGTCAACCTGTTGTTGGTTTTTCTCCGCCCAGCTTCGTCTTCTTTGGATTTTCGTTAGCTTAGTTCTTGCCGATCGTATCTTCAGATAGTCTCTACACCCAGAACTTGTAAATAATGAATATAATCAGAGCTATTTCTGCTATGTTAACGTAGGTTCGGAAAGTGACACAAAAATGCGCATATTAAAACACCTAATCACATAGCCAGCAGTGTAGGAACAGCCCTTTTATCGATTGCTTATCGATTTATGTCGCTATAAGAGGCAGGTTGGATTAGAAATTATACAAGATATTAGATATGTCTACGAATAGCACTACGGGCAATTCCGGTAACCGTTTTGCTCAATTTAAACTAGTGCTTTTGGGGGAAAGTGCAGTCGGGAAATCATCCATCGTTCATAGATTTGTCAAGAACACATTTGACAACATGAGAGAGTCTACCATTGGAGCAGCATTCTTAACACAGTCAATAATGCTACCAGAAAGTAAAGCTACGGTCAAATTCGAAATTTGGGACACTGCCGGCCAGGAACGTTATAAGTCGTTAGCCCCCATGTACTATAGGAACGCCAACGCCGCGTTATGCGTATACGATATCACCAGCCGGTCGTCGTTCAACAAAGCTCAAGACTGGATTAAAGAGCTAAAGAAACAGGCACCCGAAGGCATTGTCATTTGCCTTGTGGGCAATAAGTCCGACTTGACGGATGCTCGCGAGGTGGAGACAAGCGAAGTTGCCCTGTACGTAGAGCAACTAAACCACGAAGACGACCAGGTAATTCTTTCCGAGTGCTCTGCAAAGTCTGGCGACGGCGTTCTTGACATTTTTAACAAGGTTGCCAGAGCCTTGCCAGTAGAGGAGACCATAAATGGCGCCGGGACTAGAAGCAGACAGGCAGGAAACAAGAGAGCAGGTGGCGTCGATTTGGGAAGAGCTGCGAGATCCCAGCAACAGTCTTCGTCATGCTGCTGAGGCTCAATTTGCATATGTGCTACGATGTCGGTGCCTGTTCTATATGTTTGACGTCTGTGCACCGGATATGGCTTTCGCTTCAATGATGCGCACGGTTCCCCCAAGCAAAGCTTTATAAGCACAGTAACCAATCTTCTCAACGTCTACCTTCTTAAAGCTAAACGTTTATCAGGGTATACTTAGATACAAGCTTGGCTTGCTGCGATTTTATTTTTACGAGTTGGGTCTACCTATTGCACGGTCATTTCTGGAGCTTTTTCATCCAGAAATGGTACCGCCACGCGCGGACCCCGACGCATCCTTCTCTTGAATTCATAGCTCCTATAGGTATCAACTAATGAGAGATAGTCTTCATCTTAGTATAACCACTAGTTAAAGAACATAGATGATAAAATGCGGGTAACAGATTTTTTTTGTCAAAACTATTTGAACATCGCACTACCTCACATTGAAAAAAATTTTTCACCTTATACTAAATAGACATTGGTACTAAAGTTTTTCAATTTTTCATATTCTTTCATCACATATCACATATTGTTAACGATGTCTTCTCGTCCACAAGTTTCTGTCGTTTCCGCTCAAGGTAAGCCAACTTCCCAGCAATTGCCATTGCCAGCTGTCTTCTCTGCACCAGTCAGACCAGACCTTGTTCACTCTGTCTTCGTCAGAGTTAACAAGAACAAGAGACAAGCTTATGCTGTCTCCGACAAGGCCGGTCACCAAACCTCCGCTGAGTCTTGGGGTACCGGTAGAGCTGTTGCCAGAATTCCAAGAGTTGGTGGTGGTGGTACCCACCGTTCCGGTCAAGCTGCTTTCGGTAACATGTGTCGTGGTGGTCGTATGTTCGCTCCAACCAAGACCTGGAGAAGATGGCACGTCAAGGTCAACCATAACGAAAAACGTTATGCGACCGCCTCTGCTATTGCTGCTTCTGCTGTCACCTCTTTGGTCTTAGCCAGAGGTCACAGAGTCGAACAAGTCAAGGAATTGCCATTGGTTGTTTCCAACGAATTCGAATCCGTCACCAAGACCAAGGAAGCCGTTGCTGTCTTGAAGGCTGTTGGTGCTCACAAGGATGTCATCAGAGTTGTTAAGTCCAAGAAGTTGAGAGCCGGTAAGGGTAAATTGAGAGGTAGAAGATTCACTCAAAGAAGAGGTCCATTGGTTGTCTACAAGGAAGACAACGGTATCACCAAGGCTTTGAGAAACATTCCAGGTGTTGAAACCTCCGATGTCAAGCACTTAGGTTTGTTGCACTTGGCTCCTGGTGCTCACTTGGGTAGATTCATCATCTGGACCCAAGGTGCTTTCGAATCCTTAGACTCTGTCTACGGTTCTGAATCCACCAAGTCCATCAAGTCTGGTTACACCTTGCCATCGAACATCATCGCTAACTCCGATGTCACCAGATTGATCAACTCTGCTGAAGTCCAAGCTGTCGTCAGACCAGCCGGTCAACCAACTCAAAAGAAGACCCACGTCTTGAAGAAGAACCCATTGAAGAACAAGCAAGTCTTATTGAGATTGAACCCTTACGCTAAGGCTTTCTCTGCTGAGAAATTGGGCTCCGCCAAGGTTAATAAGTCCGATGCTAAGCCATCCAAGGGTCAATTCGCTGATGTCTTGAAGAACTAAATGCATAAGTAGCGTATGTTTTCAGGCGTGGCGAATGCAACTTAGTGAAAAAAGATAGTTTTATATACGTGTTCTAAGCTATTGAAAGACGGAACTAATATAAAAATTTTTAATAAAAAAGGTACTGTAGATTTTTTCGAAGTATTATTTGACGAATGCAACTGGCCAACGTATGACAGGCGCAAGTGATGGTGTATCAGAATGATGTAGAATAATGCTATTCGATGAAACTACTTCTGCAGCTGAAGTAATCTCGGTGCCCGCAGAATGTCAAAGCATATCTATCTTAGCGGTAGCGTATAGCTCACAATAAAGATGCAAAGTTTATTGTTCAGTATGTACAAATTTCAAAAATCTTGATTAAAGGTATGGCAGCAGAGAGACTACAGTATCCTTATACGTAGCATAACGATCAAAAAAAGGAATTTTTTATCATACATTGAATAAAATCAAACTATAAACATTAATTGTACATATTTTGTCTAGTAATAACTTAGGAACTCAATGGCTTGACAACGTTTTCAGCAAAATAGTTCTTACCGGTTGCCTGGTCAGTCCCGACAATATTTCCCCTGGAACTGGAGTACTCACAGATGGTGTATTGTTTCCAAGAATTATTGCACATGACTCTGGAGCATCCAACTTGGGTAGTTGCTTTCCATATCAACTGAGTAAAGTGACCAGTGGCTTCACTAAAACCTGGATTATTGTAATTGTACTGCTTGATTTCATCGTACCAAGCATCAACTGGTTTGCTTCCGCCAGCATACCCTGCAGCGAGGTTTTCACCGTAAGGGCCGTGGGAATGAATCAATTGGACATTGTCGCAAGAGAAGCTAGAAGATGCGTAATTCGCTGCATATTCTGCTAACGTGTTGTTCCATTCTAGAGATTGAACGCCATGGAGAGCTCTCTTTTCGTTGTGAGCGTTCAAGATTTCTGAGTCGAAGTCCGAGGATGGCCCAGACGTCGATGAAGGAGAGGAGGTAGAGGCGGCAGCACTAGAGCTAGGTGCAACATCGGTGGTAGTAGCTGGGGTGGAGTTTGTTGTAGCGTCGGTTGAGGTAGTTACAGGAGCAGCATTGGTTGAGGTAGATGAAGTGGAGGAGGTAGAAGTTGTTTCGGAAGTTGGGGCTTGGGCCTCTCCCGTAACAGACGTTGTAGTCTGGGCAGTCGAAGTAGCCTGGGTCGAAGAGACTGTGGAAGCCTCAGCTTGATTCGTGGTGGTCCCTTGTGCACCACCGTTGTTCTCATAGGTAGATTGTGTCTGGGTTTGAGCAGCCTGGGTGTTGTCGTGCGTTGTTTGCTGAGTTGTTTGCTGAGTTGTTTGCTGAGTTGTTTGCTGAGTTGTTTGCTGAGTTGTTTGCTGAGTTGTTTGCTGAGTTGTTTGCTGAGTTGTTTGCTGGGTTGTTTGTTGAGTTGTTTGCTCTGTTGCTTGCACTTGACCATCTTGTGGAGAATTGTCGTTCTCTTGATTGTTAGACTCTGGCGATGGAGCATTGGTCTCCACGCTGGGCTTCACCACGGTGGTGGTTCCTGTTGTGTAGGTAATCCACTGTGTCACAGCTGGGGCCGTGTGGACTCTGGTTATCAATAATGGAGCGGCCTGCGCCAAAGAAACCATGGCTGCTAATGTCAAGTGTTTTGTCGTGATTTTCATTGCGTTGACTATTAAAGAATGTATTTAGTTGGACTCAAAGAAAAAGAGTGACTTGAGTTAATTTCAAATGTCTGCTTGTAAAAGAGTGTAGTAAAGAACGAATGGTCTTTAAACAAGATCATCAAACTGTTGAACTTACTCGCCTCTTTATATATAGTTTCGCTTGCTTGGAGCCGAACGCCAGCAGTGGCTGTCTGCCTTCTTCTTTAGGCTACCTTTTTTATCCTGATCCAGCTTCTTTGATTCTTCCATAATTCCATCTGGTCGGCTTTCTGTTTTAAGGTTGGGTGCAAGCATTACCGTTAAATTCAGATCGTTTGATCCAGCATGTTGGTTCAGACGGAACAGCCAGCCATCCTGCGACGGATTTTGCAGCAAAAACTTGACGTAAACTGCAAAGCATCTGAAAATGCGAAAATTGCAGGTTAGAACGGATGTTATCGGCATGCCTCACACTTTCAACTTGATCTATATATAAACAGGCTATTTCAGGGATACGGCAAAAGGATAGAGAGGTAGATGTTTAAGGGCTTAAGGAAGAAGGCACTGGTATTACTGTTGTACTCGCTGCCACTGCAGCAAAGTCTAGGTTCTAATGAGGCTCCTTCGTACGACAAGATTCTCAAACAGGTACATGATTTCGAAATTGCGTTCAAGGCCATGGACTACTTATTGGACGACAGGAAGCAGGAGGGAGTGGATCTCTTGCAAGACCAAGTAAGTCGTGGGTCACAGAGGGAGTCCGAACAGCCAGCAGCTATCTTTCCGTTAGCGTTGGGGGTGATAGAGTTCATTGAAGCCACGCTTGGGTTCGAGCCGGAGGTCATGACAAAAGCACATAACACGTTGTCGCAGGCGGAATCGGCATCGTTGGCCAATGCGAAATATAACGTCAAATATCAGCTTGGCACATCGCATATCTATCCTCCTGGGACTGAGTTTCAGGTGACCAATGCGGAGCTGACGTTGTTGAATGCTTTGCTTATGCTTTTGCAAGAGAACAACGGCGTGGTGGAGGGCGCCAAGGCGTTATTCAAGTTGAGAAAGGCTTATCAATCTTTAGATGCGATATACAAGAAGATTAAGGAACTGGAGCCTCTTTTCAACAAAAACTTGGCGAAGCTCAAAAAGCAGGCCGCGACGAAGGGTAATTCTACGAATGTCAGCACTGTGGACTTGCCCGGCTATTCCCCTCCATCAACTGAAGATGGTCTGACAGCCTCGTTGCCTCAGGATATGAAGTTATTAAAAGATTTGGAGGCCGTTTACCAAATGCGCAAGTCCAGGATAGAAGGTACGAATTTGAATGACGCCAGTGGTCGACGTCCGAATCTTTTTGAGAACACTTCAGCCGAACTGTCTGCCTCTGCACTTTCGAGAAAAGATAGTCTTTTAGGGATACCCACCCCGAGGGCTCCTGCTTCGCCCCAAAGCTCACGATTTAGGAACACATCGTCGGTACACTCAGATAACGAGGAAGATTATGACGAGTTTTCTGACGCCTCTGAAGCTTTACAACACTTACATTTAGAGCCTCCTTCTTTGCGTCAGCATACCCCATTCCTGGTGTCGCAGATGTCAGAGACTAATGAGTCGTTCGTGTCGTATGCCTCAAATTCTTCAGTCAATATTTCAGGTGGATCCGACGACGACGATAATCACTTGCATGTTTCTACGATTGACGAGTACATTCATTCTGGAGTCCAGCTTTGTTTCGGAATATTACAGGTTGTTCTTTCTTTGATTCCTCCGGCTATCGGTAAGGTGTTGTCTATTGTAGGATTCAGAGGCGATAGGGAAACAGGTTTAAAGATGCTATGGAGGACTGCAATAACAAGCCGTAATATACACGGTGAATTAGCATTATTGTGCCTTCTTGTGTTTTATGATGGTCCTATACAGTTTATTGATGATGGTTATCAAATACCAGGTCACGAGAAAATTGCTAGTTCACAAGTTTTATCTATTGAGAAGAAGTCGAGCATTTCAGATGCAGAGCTTGAACTGATTTTAGCACATCCCAATTTATATACACCTCAATTGTTAGGAAAGGCCAGGAAGTTCTTCCCCCATAATGCTTTATGGTTGTTACAAGAAGGAAGAATGCTAGCATCTCAAGGAGAAGTAGATAAAGCTGCAGATTTAATGCAATCATTTACTGACGATCCAACCACTCACATAGAAATGCAGCAGATTGAAGCTTTACTAGTTTTTGATAGAGCAATATTGTACGTTTTCAAACATAATTACGACGAAGCTGCAAGGGATTTCCTTCACTTGCTCGATATCAACTCTTGGTCGAAAAGTATATATTTGTATTTTGCGGGTTGTTGTTATTTGGAAAAATGGAGAATGATTAAGTTGGGCCTTGTTGAGACTGAAAACAAGCAACAATCGTTGAAGCACTATGGTGACTTAGCTGAAAAATATTTGAAGCAAGCTCCCACATATGTACCAGGACATGGCGTTAATGCGATGAGCAAAAAAGGCGGGATTGGCGGAGCTAATAAGCAAATGCCATTTGATAAATTTTTATTAAGGAAACTTCAGCACGTTGAGCAGCGCCAAAAGAAACACCCAAATATTTCATTCTTAAATTGTTTCGGCACTTCTCCGATCCACGAATTGATCTATTTTTGGAATGGATATAACAGAATGACTGAGCCTGAATTTTCTTTGGCTTTGAAGTTGTTGGGATACTCAGGTGCTACCAACTCAGCCTTTTCATCCAATTCAACGAAATTTGTCGTAGCTAAATTAGGGGAGGATGAAAACGAAGCTATGATAAGGTATTTCTTACAAAGTTTAGTTTTGAGACAGTTAAACAGGACCGCGGAAGGATTGTCAATCCTTGACTCGAATGTTTTGTCCAAATATGTCACCCAAGACTCACCGAATTTACCATTTAAGTTTACCAAAATGACGCATAGTCCCTACTTATATCCTACGGCGCTATATGAAAAGTCATTGTTTATTTGGGCTTTGAAAACCTCAAAACCTGGTTTCGACCTTCAGTCAACCGTTACTGAATGTAAGTCTTGGTTGAAGAAAGCTGAAATTGTCGGCGACATTGGTGACTATGAGTTAAGTAACAGAACTGGGATGAAAATCAAGGCAGCTATGGATAGGATAGAGCAATTAGAATCCACCAAATAGCAACATTATTTTTACATATATAATCAAAGTTGTCTAGGATTTAAGAGCCAAGCGAGACTGATTACATCATATATTTTACTTTATACTTGTTTAGTCAGTCTATCCGATAGACCTACCTTTATGCTGAATTCTTAATTGAAATAAGTGTCAACCATGGTATAGGCAACGTTAAATTTGAAGCATATACTCAAGAACCAGCCGAGTGCTAACAAAGGAATTATCCCAGCAAGTATTATCATCTGTAACAATTTTGATGGATTACGAGTGATAATAGTATTTGCGTTCGTTGAATAGCTGTTGCTAATGAAGGGCAAAGAATTGAAACCATAAAACGTTATCACAAAGTAGTATCCGATTGCGCCAAAATATAGCGTATTGCCCAATAGCAAAGAGAATATGGAGTTCTTTATGGTTATCAACGGCAACAACATGAATTGTAACAAATACAATAAACACCAAATTATCAAAAATGAATTGCAATGGATATCAAAGCAAAATCCCCATTCAATGTAGTTCACACTATACCTTCCAATACCCCCTATGCTGCCATATGTATCATTAAATAACTTGTTAGTGACAAACCATGAAATTGTCGCTATAACTATACCAGTAATGTAAAAATCAATCATAACCATGTAAATAACAAGCTTGGTAATGTCCCCTAAGCGCGGGCTGTATGCTAATCCCCATGCAATTGCACTTACGGATAGGAATGCTGTCAACAATATTAAAAATGAAGGATCATCTCTAGTATAACTGGACGGTTTTGTATTAGACAGTTGCTTGTAGTAATAATGCGACCGGTACATCTTTTTTGGGTTTATGATCAAATGAAATATTTCCCAGATAGCCGTTTCAAAATCGAGCGTATTCGGCTTGAATAACCGTTTCAACATAACCTTGACGTTATGTATACTGCGTCTTGTAGTATCATGAGAGAAACCGGAGTTGACGAAATTGGAAGAAGTAGTCGATATAAATGATCCCCCGGCCGCTGATCCCTGGCGAGCTCTTTGATAGTTCGGTGAGACAGCCACTTGCGGGAACAAATCTTGAGTAGTGTAAGGGAGATTCAATCGTTTACTCATGGCTTGGCTGATCCAACTAGGTCAATATTAACAATAAAGTCTTAAATAGAATTTAATATTGGTATAAATCACGTGAATTCTTATAGCGTACATACATAGCTAAAAGGCTTATGAATGGCTGTCGAGACGAACACTCTTGGCCATTTGAGAGATGTCGATGGACTTGGCACCGACAGCGTTGGAGGAGGTAGGAGAACTGTAAATATCGCGATCTTCGGGTTGTGTTTCCGAAGCTCTCTTGCGATTATACGATTCAATAACTTCTGAGCTCGAAGCAGAAGACAGCACATCGTGGGGCGTGAATATGTAACTAAGTTCTTCATCCCACATATTCGATAAGTACTGCTCTTTGTTATCGAAAGTAATCGGAGAAGGCTGATGCTGTTGACTATTTGTCGGCATTGCCAAGTGGGTCTGGACCACCTTTTCACGCTGGTGATTTTCAAAGTATCTCGCCCTATCGATGAAGCCTAGAACGCCAGTATTTGAGACCATTTGAGCTTTGCTTCTGCGGTCATTCTCAGGAATTTCCACAGTTTCGGTTGTTGATCCTAGTACTGAACTGGAAAATCTCAATTTTATTTGAGTATATTCTGATGTAATTGACTCGTGCTGAATTTTGGTGCCATAATCATCGAAGAGGTGGGGTTTCCGAGGATTTTCGTGCTTGTCGGAGGATTGGAGATATGGTGAAGGATCGTGAAGATTTTTGTAATCTAAGACTTTTTGCAAGGTCCTGCTTATAGTGTGATGCTCAACTTGCTTGGTGTCTGCAGGGTTGCTTGCGTTGAATTTCTGAACGAAATTGCTTTGGAAATCGTTGATATCTTGCAATATCTGCTTGTGGCTTTTGGTGGGGAGCGTCGTGTTGAGCGTAGTGTCCTCAGAATTGTTTCCAGGAGGCCATGTGCCGAGCGCGTGCCATCCATACTCATCATTAGGAGAGCTTTCTTCCTCCTCCGAATCATGATCCAGGACAATTGGGTATATTGAGCTTACAATTTGGCTGTTGTCTTCATTATTAGCCGGCTTGGTGGATTCTTTCAGAGCAAAATAGGGTTCAGCCGGCACCAATGAGTGCTCACTTCCACGATTCAGATGCATTAAGCTCGTCATCTTATTGTATATCTTATTCGCGGCCATAGTTATAGTTGATGCAGGCGTCGTTAGAGCTGTTCTGTTGTGGCTTCCGAACGAAAGGTCGGAAGTTGCATGCTTGGGGTGCTTGGAATGAGAACTGCTTGCCGCTAGATTATGATACGAATTATCGGTATTTGAGTAATTTATGTAAGGGCTCTTTTCCTGGGAAGCCAACCCAGGAAAAGAGTCTGTAGGTGAGTCTTTTATGTCGTTGGAGCCTCCAGAAGGCCCGTCAACGAGATTCAATCTTATATCGCGTTTTGCAGCTGACTCGTGTGGACTATTTCCGTTGGTATCTCTGCCTCTTCGTTCTATTGAAAGGCTATTATTTCCGTTTCTGTCGTACGAATGTTCGTCTTGCGGCAATTGCGGCAATTGCGCCAGATTTATAGGCCGATGCGCTGGGGTCCGGTCCCTGTTCAGGTATTTCAATTGATTTTGACTAAGGCTATCAGCTGGCCGATGTACTCTATTCTGATCAATTCCATACTGATCACTTGCGATTATTATGCTTCTCTGTATGTATCCGTCATTTTCGTGATTATTCGTCCATGGCTCTTCGCCCGGCTGGGGATGCGGCAACTTAGTTTTGTTTGCGGCGGCGAGGTTGCGTCCTTCTTTCCTTACTCTGCTTCGGCTTCGAACGGGGCTAACATAGCCAGCTGTCAGCGCATAAACCATCACAATCCTGGTATAGACTAAAGAAGACAAGTTTAGAGCTGGTGTTTAGAATAAACAACGATTATCAGTTAGGTTCATTACTTATTGTTAGTGTGAGCCGCACAGACTTATCCATCGATAAGAAGCTTCAGTAAAAATTGCTTTAGTTGTTTAATCAATGGGTATGCTATTTGTTATGACAAGATGCCAATATACAATGCAGTTCTATTTACAAGCATAAGAGAGTCTATTAGTGGCTATCCTTGAACTAGGTGGTAGACCAAAGGTCTGAGAGAGCTGAGTTCTTATCGGCACGTGATGTTTAATGGCAGCATCAGACCGTCTCGAACACTAAGTAGCCCTGATTAAGACCGCTATAAGCACATTCGATAAGCAAATTTTGTCTCTTTGTCACCAAATTGCTGAGGTTGATGATTTGCTGTTTATTCTTCATGATTGTGGCACTATTTTTGGCCTTTTGTTTGTCGCTATTGATCTCTTCAAAAATCAACGAGAGATCTTCGACTGTCTTGTTCAAGTAATCTTGCATCTGCTCGAAGATCTCAGAGAAGTTTGTTTTCGTGAGGTAGAAGGCAAAACAGTAAGTCCATTTGAGGGTCTTTCGCCCATTGGTCAAGGCCTTTATTGCGTCGTGTAGGAACTGGACGTCTATCCAGGACAAATTATTCCGCTTATCGCTTACTTTTTGCAGTTCCTCTTCCATGTACAACTTCATCTTGCGGTTGACCTTGTCGACAATTTTCTTGTCACCTTTCATGGATGATTCGTGAACAGTAAAACGTTTATAAAAATGTAGGTATCGCTGCAACGAAAGCCTTTTCAGTTGCTGGTATTTCTTGACTGCGTCAGTTTCCTCGGGATCGAATCTGTTACATTTGTAGTATGACGTTCCGTGTTCCTTCCAAGCCACTAAGCAGATCCAGCAAAACTCATATCGGCATTTAGAACAGGTCATATGATTACACCCACCATTTTTTTCGATCAGAGAGTCACATTTAGGACACCCTTGAGTATTAGCCTGTATCCAATTGGCGGTCTCAGAATCATCCTGGCACTTTTTGACCCACAACTTGACGATCCAGCATGGACATGGTAAATGATTTTCATACTGACAGTCGTAGCAAAACTCATGGCTATCTGGACATGTAACGATAGGTATGTTCAATATATCCAAATCTTCACCCCGTTGGGCATCATTTTTGGCAATTTTCCTCGACACCAACTCCGTGAGATGACTACAGTCTGGAGCGGGACACCATTTCCACCGAAGCTTATGACTTTCTATGTATCTCTTCGCAGCATCTGCTAATAAGCTGTTGGTATTCATCTTCTTGAGAACTTTTAGCCCCGGCTTCTCATCTTTTCGAACGCTATAATCAAGTATTTTTTCAACATCGCTATGCGGTATTGTTAAATTGCAATCAATATTTATGCAACGTATTAGCTGACCGTTATGAAGTCTTTCTTTAATGTATTCGCCGTAGCACTTGAGACAGTATGTGTGATTGCACGAGAGTGAGTAAACACTCGTATGGTCGTAAGACTCACAGCAAACAGAACAGGTATAGTTATATATTGACTCTATTAAGTTAGCTTTGTCTTTTGCCTCCGTCAACCCACAAAGATCCCTCAATTTTGGCCAGCTGTCGTAATAAGAATTAATGACATCTTCTGGTTGCCAGTTTTTGTACTGTAGCATGATGAGTATGTCTTCGAAGTCACATTGTGGCAACTGCATCTCCTTTAGTGCTGATGCCTTATCTAAAAAAAAAGTTTGGATGTAGTTCGAAAGCGTCCACGGCTCGTATGAGACCCTATGACGCTTAATCGGAACGCCACTTGCCAGCATATTACCGTTGTTAAATGCCTCTACTGCTTCGTTTTCATAGCTCTCCTCTGCGTTGTCTGATTCCGACTCGAGCTCTTCTTCGAATGAGAAGTCTGATGCTGACAAGTGATCAAATTCGTCTTCATATTCGAAGGATAGTTGATCACCATCTTCTGACATAGTGCTCTAAAACAATCTTTTCTATCACGTTAGTCGCCCAGTCCCTAGGGGAGCCAAGTATGTCTATTATAATATATATAGTTTCAAAAAGAAATGATAACTATAATTACTGTATAAATTAAATAGGTGATGTTATCTGCATGTAGTCTATAAATTTGATGATAATGATCCAATCACTTTTTTAAGTAAAGCTTGCTCTTGCGTAATGAGGTTGAAGATGATATCGGCTCTTTGCTTTGTAGAGGGGACGGTTGTCTTATTATTGTTGTACCTGGATAAACGATTCTTACACCAATCCTTAACAATAGTATGAATCTCTTTATGCGTAGATCTATTCTCAGAGGGTAAAAGATTATGAGACACCCTTCTGCAAAGTTTTCTGTAGCTAGAACACCCTCTTAGTTTTGCGAGGAATAATTTGTATGGCATAAGTATAATATTGAGTAGGGCGTAAGTCTGCGGAGTAATAGAGCCGTCGAATCGAACCACTGGAGATAATTGCCATGACTCAGGTACAGTTGAATCCGCAACCTCTTCTTGGTCACCACCACAACAATCAATACCATCTTCGCTGTGGTCATGGTCGTCTTGTCCCTGTTTGGCACTTGCACCATCTTGTTCGATAAGCTCGTTGACAATGTCGAACCCGACCTCCTCGTACCAGCTCAACTTAGTATCGAGTTGTGAAACTTTAGCTTTAGAGTTCTTAGCCTTGTACTTTTTTAAATACGCAAACATTTGGACGGATAAAAGACAAGAATCGTTCACATTTGGCTCCTCGGGATTGTTCACAAACCCATACCTTTGAAGCAAGTACGGGTTGGACAAAGTATTGCCATATGTATTGAATAATTCGTAATCATAAGATTCTGAGGGAGGTCTGGTCAAGATAATGTCGCAACACTGGGAGCTATCTGTTAACTGGCTAGCTAATTCGTCCTGTTGGTGAGTTTTGTCAGCTCGGTTGTGTGGTTTATCAGTGTCGGCACCTTCATCTTCGTCCTCGCTTAAAGCTAAAGTAGATACTTCTTGATCACTTGGTTCTGTTTCGGCGTCTGAATCATTTTCTTTAAAGCTGTTTTCCATATTTTGCTCCATCTCCTCAACGAACGCCATTGTTATTTCTGATACAGGCTCTTCCGCACTTTCATCGCCTATATGCTCACTGTCTGTCGTATCTTCACCATCTTCTGACGCAACGCCTTCATCGTCTGAAATATCGCTTGCTTCATCATCTGGAGAAGAGTCCGAACCTGTTTCTCCCGTGATTTCTTCTGTACCTGGACTCTCGGAACGTTTCCCCTGTTCCTCGCTTTCGTAACCTTCGTCTACTAAAGAGCTTTCAGCACCAATGTCATCGACAATAAGTTCTTCTTCTTCTTCTTCTTCTTCTTCTTCTTCTTCCACGTCCTCATCTTCACCTTCGTGTTCACACTGCGCCTCACCGCAAATGGGGCATATCTCATCACCGTCGCAGACGAAATGGACATTTTCCCTACCTTTCACTATATTTCTTTCGCCGTCTTTACTCATAACGGGTACAATATGATTGAACAAATCTGCACCTGGTACCAACGAAAGACCGTGATAATCGTCAATGGCAAATGCCCTGGAGATAACGGTCTGAACAAGTTTAGCAAAATACACCAAACTGTCATGGGAACTAGTCATAATGTAACTTTCTTGATTTTCCATTGGTAAATGCACCTTGAGCACATCAGGAATGGCTAGGTACCTAACATTTATATGTGCAAACCTGATACATTCAATGTAAAATTGGATTAATTCTGAACTATCCAACATTCCTAGCAAGTCACACTCGGTATTTTTTAACAAACTCTTCTCCGCCTCCGACCACAAGCATATAGGAATATTGCTGAGGTTTTCGTTATCGCCGTATGGGTCTATAGTAGAAACAAAGCTGTACCACGGGGATTTTTCACCTGCTGCTAATTCGTATATAAACGATATCACCAACCCATGCATGCCTTTAGTAATGTCTACATCCGGGTTATTCGAATGCGACCCCTGAAAGTCAAGGAGCAAATTGCAAATAAAACTGTTTTTGGGCGACAAAATGTTCGCTTTTGGAATTCGGAGTAGTAAATCCTCTTCTTCTCCTTTATAGTCTTTATTGAAAAAAACTCCGATTCCCGACGTTCTAGTAGACTGTTTCACCGTCAAAATTTCTGTATTCCAGAATGCATTTTCCTCAAGCCACTCCAATAGCCGTTCGACTCTTTCTGGCTTCGAACTCGACATGGCCTACCAACACACACCCTACAGCCATGAATAGCCTAGTTTAGTAACCAAATAGTATGTTCCAGTAGACTTATATTATATACAGGATCTCTCATCGGCCATGAAATGACACAAAAACCCTTTCGGCCCCAACCAAAAAAACTTTTTAGAAAGGTTACCCGGCACAATTATTTAGTATAAATATGGCCCGTTTCCCTATGCTCCCTTATTCTGAATAGTATCATCAGTAGTGGTTATACTATCTCAATAAAAGATATATAACTTGTACTATTCGTAGTACAGCTACATAGAGACCTTAGCATTATCCTAAGTACACCACATTAGTGCTTGTGTGATCTGGGTAATGCGTATCAGCTAAGTGTTTTTTGACCTTTTTAACAGATTGGCCACAATTAACACTTCGTTTCCGGTCTTTTAGAGTTTATTGCATATGCGTCTTGTGTGGTTCTGACACTGGAATCAGTGCTTCTGGCACTGGAGATTATGATCAGATAAAGGCGCGATGCTACATTTATCAATGTTGTAGACATGTTACGATTTTTTTTTCCTGTAAAGCCTCTGAAAGCCGCAGACAGTCTCAACGAAAGTTTGTCAGGATGTTGGAGGGCCCCCAATCGAACTGAGGCCCAGCGGTCCTCTATGGTTGTGTTTCTGACCGTTAATGTTATAACTGAAAAAAATTTTCGTCACCAGGTTGATATCACGTGATCCCAAAATTAGGCGTCATCAAAACCATTTTTTTGCCCTACGTTAACCAGAACAGTCTCTCTATCAAGCAAACTTGTATAATGGCCCATAGATTATTAGTCAACGTTGTCTTCACCGGAGCATCTGTCTTCGGCCGTGCTTTCACGGAAGCTTACAAGCAAGCAGCGAAGGCGACTGCTGCAGGACCTCATGCGGGAGGAGCGACCAAGTCTACGTCAGTGGGTGGTATCCCAGTGGACGAAGCACTCAAGATTTTAGACTTACAGAGGACGGAGTTATCCCTAGACAAGATTGATGAGAAGTATGCATACCTTTTCGATGTAAATTCCAAGGAGAAGGGAAATTCGTTCTACCTACAGTCCAAGGTGTATTATGCGATGGACAGTCTTCGCAAGGAACTACAGTATCTCGAACAATTGAAGAAAGCCAAAGATGCAAAGAAGGAGGGTGGTTCCGAGCATTCAACGTAGCTCATGAGAAGCAAGCTCTTACTGCGCACGTAATAGCAGTGTTAGACAAAAATGCTTCCTTCGGGTGCTTTTAGTTTGTGGTATATTTGCAACTCGATTATGTCCTTGCTTGCGGTTGGTTTAGACAACATTCTCTCGGCTTGTTGGGCGATTAGCTTTCAGGTTTGTTTTGTGATGTTCGTTCCTGTCTTTGTTGTCTATTCGGATTCTGACCTCCTTCCTTGCAAAGAGCGACCCCTTTCAGCTTCAGCTCTCTAGTTCTTTCTCTCTACATGTAAATACTTTTTATAGTGTCCCATAGCATATATCTATCTCAATAGTCATCGGTAGGCTATTCAATTATACGACCGTATAATTGAAGTTACACAAAACCTAGTAGTATTAATTTGTTTGTATTAAAAGAGATACATACGCTTATCCTTCTACAACTCTTCTGGCCATTTTCAATCTTTTCTTAGTATAAGTAGTCAAGAAGGGCTACAGTATACCTGGGAGTATTGAGAGGTATCAAATAGTTATATTATGAATAACGAAAAGGATGAGGAACAACTTTTGCAGGATGCTTCTACTTTATTAATGTTCGCTAACGTAGCGGCAAAACAGCAACAGGAGCAGCTTGGGCACAAGGCATCACCTACGCCGCCATCTCTGGCACACCTTCCGCCACTTCACATACATCAACATACTCGTCGTTCTCATTCGCCGCCGATCCAGCACTCACATCCAAGACCTAGCCAACGACCTATTCCACAACAGCTTCAACTGCCATTACAACAACATACACCTTTCCACCATTCTGGAGACCAAAATGACCACTTATTTGAGAGGCGAATACAGGAAGACTTACCAGTGGAGCATAAATTTATGAATACGGGGGAATCCATGTCATCAATACAGCCTAAGTCACTTCCAGAGTCGTCACGATCGTCGATATCAGAAAATGCTTTGGGTAGCATACATAGAAATCCTGCTGAGCCTTCTAATCATACTCATGATTCTCCATCTAAGGCCCATTTCATACATCAGACTTCACATAGGCGCACTACGTCGTCGCCTGCCGTTGACACCGCATCTGTGTCTCAGAGCCCTTCTATGTATAGTAATCAATCACCTGGACCGGCTAGCGTGGCTTTATCACGAGGTATCAATGTTGAGAGTGGCAAGAGGAATAATAACAATGCGATGATAGCTGCTGCGGCCTTGGCTGCTGCCGCCGACATTCCTTTGCCTTTAAAGAAGATGGAAGACAACGACTCAAGTGAAATAGAGAGATTTAACCCACCTGACCCAGCTTATGAAAATGTCACTCAGGTGAAGGCTGAACTCGACTCGAAAAAAGAACAACAAGAGATGACAGAACCTGAAGAGGATGATGCCAATAAGACAGATGATGAACAATCGTCTAATATAATTGACAAGAAATCCTTGGAACCTGACGCTGGTGCACATGCTCCACATTCGAAGACAGCTGTTGAGCTGAATTTGCCAGTCTTATCATCACAAGAAACACCTTCTGATAAGCCTGCTGTATCTAACGAGTCTACTGCTTCGCTGGAAAATGCTCCAGCTTGGGAACGAAATAAATCCATGGAGAAACAGGCAGGAGAGCCTCTCAAGGCTCCCCCTTTAAAGTCCTATCAAGCGGACCCCGATGCGGGCATCATAGGTTGTATATGCGGTATTGAGGATGATGATGGCTTCACTATTCAATGCGACATATGTTTCCGTTGGCAGCATTGTGTATGCATGGATTTTGGTACGAATGACGAAGTGCCAGAAGATGAATACAAGTGTTATTATTGTGACGAAGCAAAGTGGGGGAAGTTTGATGCCCAATTATGTCGTGAGAAAACTCTACGTAGATTGGAACTCGACAAGGTACCCGATGGCAAGACCGGCGCAGAGGATGTCAAACCCTCTACCAAAAGGAAGTCACTGAATTCAGAGGTAAAAAATGAAGAAAAAAAGAAAAGAAAGACTGACAAAGTTATTGATACAACTCAATCTAAAAATGAAGAACGTAGGAAACTGAGCAAGGCAATTCCCGATCCGGCTAATAACAGCACCCCCGATTTTTTACCTAACAAGGACAACGAATTACTCGATAATGGAATATCCGCAGAACAATACCAGTCTGTTTATTATAAATTGGTAAATAATGACTACAAGCGGCCTGTCATCAAGAAGTTATTCGAAGAGTTGGGAAAAAAGTTTTATTATGAATATTGTCGCTCAACAAAGGAGGAACAAGAAAACAGCAACATAGAAGTAATGACGCAGTCGCAATTCAGGACCATCAAATTTAGTAGAAAAATATTGACAAACCAAGAGGAATATTTAAAAGGAAAAGCAGAGTCTAGCAAGAAGCAAAAAGGGAACAACAGATTCTCGATACAAGTTAAGACTTATTCTGAAAATCAAAAGCAGAGATTCAATGGTATTTCGCGTCTTGGTTTATTCGTTAGCGACAGATTAACTACCAAGGATCAAGAATCAGTAATTCCGGAGGGGACTCCAATCATTGAATATTTGGGCGAACTAGATTTATTCGACAATTACAAGAATGATCGTTTAAATCAATACCTCAGTTGGGGAGTTCCTAAACCAAGGGTCCTTAAGTCAGAATTATGTGTACCTTCGAAGGGAGACCCCAAGGAAAATTTGAAAGTTGTTTTAGATTCTAGGTTTGTGGGCAATGAGTCAAGATATATAAGAAAGTCATGCCCTGCTGCTAGCAATTGTAAAATTAAGACGGTTTACATTCCTCAGACTAATTCCTTCAGGTTTTTGGTAGTTACGTCCAAACCAATCATTGTATCACCTGGAGCTCAGGATGAGGAATTAAGGTTGAGCTGGGAATGGGATGAACAGCATCCGATTAACAAAATGTACAATAGTAAGGGTTTAAAGAATAACGACACGACCGAGGGCCTTAAATTCGAGCAATTCTCTGAGATTGACAAATCATATTTGATTACATCGGTCGACAATATGCTTCATTTCGTCGAATGCGGGTGTTGTTCGAGCCATCTGGCTGTCCAAACAAGTTGTGTTATTTTCAAAATCAAAAAAGCAACGTCGTACCTTTTAAGGTCAACTAGAAAAGCGTCAAGCATCAGCAATATTAATCTTCTAAAATCACGCGAAGAATTGGTTATTCCGAAGAAGCCAAAAGAATTCGTTTCATGGGAGGAAAGATTAATAGAACGTGATAGAATCATTCAAATGAATTTGTTAGTAACCACTGGCGGGCCTGATGAGATCATAGGCAATGAGCATAGACGTACAACCGAAAAAAATGATAGCATTGACGAGGCTGGAAGTGCAGCTAATGATATAAAACAATCAAATTTGGCAAGTAGTACGAGGATCAGACAGTTTTCTATTCCTTTCAAACAGCAATTAATTAGCAAGGGCCGCACTCTCTTTCAAGACATGAAGCAAGACACTCGTTTCAAAGTTGAGCGGCCGGAGAAGTCTCATTTGTTACCGGAGGCATCAATACTCCCCGTTCCAATAGTTTCTGATTTAAGAGACAGAATTCAGAAGACGCTTGACAAGGAAATTGCTCCCTTACAACAACCAGAAATAAAAGCGCTAGCCGTTACTGGCGTTAATAATGAGAAAAGTGGGGAATCAGAAACTTCAAAGTTGCAACAAATTGATTCTGCTTCCCCGGTGTCAGTAATACAGTCTAAGCAAGAGACAATCGAACCTAAAATCCCTGGTTCCACAACTACAGTCCAATCCAGTTCGGAGCCTACCAAGGCAGGGGTTCAAGATCAAGCACCCCCTGTTGTGAAAAAACTATCGTTTGCCGATTACAAGAAGAAAATGAAATAAATGAATATGTATATAGACGACTAAATTCATAATAACTTACCCGGGCCAATGCAGTGGTTCATGTAAACGAAGAGTAAAATTTCAAAGTCGCATAGATTATCATTCTCTTGCTTACCCTGCTCATACTATGAGGTAAACGACCAAGAAAAGATACATTGCAAGTACCGGTGAACGAATGATCAAGAAAGCCTAAGATCGTCCACACGAAGACTATCATGCAACGTTCAAGATGGGAATTTTCTGACTTGCCAACAGAGCTATTAACGTTTATTTTCGAGTTGATGGTACATGAAGAGTTGAAGTCATTTATGAGCTTGTTTCCAAGCGATGTGGATTGTGATCACCGAATATACAAGATACTTGAGGCTGCAGCTTATTCTCGTATTGTTGTCACTAATTATTCGCAGAGCCAATTTCATCATCAAAGGGCACTACAGCAGATTCTTCTGGGATACAAAATAGATCGATGTTATCTAGGAACATTGGATGGTGTCCTTGAAACAAGAGATGGTTCCCTTTCGAGAATACCATTTGAAACGTCAAAAAGAGTCTATTACATATTTGGAAATGATAGTCCGTCAAGCTCGATTCATAAGGTGATGAGACAGTTCTGTAAATTCCTCAAGAACATTCCCTACCCGTTTAATATATTACCTAGCGAAATTCGTATCTCCTTAGCTGCCCCCGTTCATTTAGAGTCTGTTGAAGAATTCAAAAGCAACTTTCAGGATTTGAATATCGTGTTTTTGAATCATGTCTTCAGTCTGTTATATTCGTTGAAGAATCTCGATAAGGCAAGTTTTAACCGTGGGGTTTATTCACAGTTCACGCCGCAAATATTATCATTGAAAGAATTTTCTAGTGTTGCTTCGTTGAAATCATTACAATTAACTAATTTAAAACTACAGTCGGTAGACAATCTTCAACTTCCACCGAGCTTATCGGATTTGAATCTATCAAATAATAATCTTGTTACAATGGATGGCTTGAAGTTTCCAGTGAACCTAAGAAGTCTCGATGTGTCGCACAATGATATCACCCTGGTCGTCGAGAATACTTTGCCTTATACATTAGAACACATAGATTTGAGTCATAATAGATTAAATACGCTTAGAGGTAAGGTTTTTCCTGAACAACTTCGGTACTTGAATTTGTCCGCCAATTTTTTAGAAGACGTGAGTTTTTCGATACCTCCTGAGCTCCAGTTCTTAGACTTACATGGTTGCAAGCTAAGGGCAGTCCCGTTGGACTTAGGGTCGATGATACAAAGTAACATTGATCTACGGTTGTAGGCGCTAAATATTTTAATTTTGAATTTTTGACTAGTATATGTTGCGTAAATATTTACTATGGGCTGTTTATTCCTTTCTTTCAAAATCATCAGCTTGTATGTTTGATTTTTGGCACATCTGCTGAAATATGCCGTCCTCCAAATTGAATAAATTCCAGGGTGTATCAAATTCACGAACTTCCCCTTTATCCAAGACCAAAATTCTATCATAATTGACAATAGTTTTCAATCTGTGAGCAATGCATAAAATAGTACAGTCAGAGAATTCTTGTATGATCGTTTTTTGAATTTTGCTGTCAGTCTCGTAATCAACTGAAGACGTGGCTTCATCTAAGATCAAGATCTTTGATTCCCTGACTAAGGCTCTTGCGAACGCAATTAATTGCCTTTCTCCTAGCGAAAAATTGGAACCCTCGTCTTCTACGGTTTGATCAAGGTGAAACTTATGTAGAGATTCATTTTCGTTAGTCTTGTTCTTGTCTTGCTTTTGTGCTACCTTCATTTGAGGCTCTTCGATTAGACCCGCTCTCCTTAAAGCGTCCCATAGTTTTTCGTCTGAATGCTCGTTAAAAGGATCTAAGTTAGACCGGACATTTCCACGGAACAAGACTGGATCTTGAGGTATAATCGATAGGGCAGATCGCAAATCTTTCAATCCGAGGCGAGAAATATCAATATCATCAATCAAAATCTTACCCAGCTCTAATTCTGATAATCTATATAGAGCTGTCATTATAGAAGATTTACCTGCACCAGTTCTACCACAAATGCCGATCTTCTCGCATGACCTGAGATTTAAATTAATGTCCTTTAAAACCAAAGGAAGACCAGGTCTGTATGCCATGGAAACATTTTCAAAAGTGATTTCTCCTTTTCCCGGCCATTGAGGAGGTGGTGAATTTTCAGTGATAAGATAAGGTGCTTCTTCTGGTAAATCAAAGGCATAACTGCACATACGTTCCACAGAATTCATCTCATTTTCAACTTGTGTCACGGTTCTGATTAACATGGACAATTGGCCAGCAATTTGTAAGACATAAGAAAGTAAAAGACCAACCGACGCAGCACTAATATTGAAGACTCTGAAAACACACAATAAAGCGATAATCAACGCGAAAATAGAAGCAATAATGTCTAAGTGGATAGCTAGCCAACGCTGATTAGCTGTAGTGATGTAGTAAGCTTCATCCGTCTTATCGACTAGCTTATCATTTTTGTCCAAGAATCTGCGTTTGGCTTTATAAGCTTTTATAGTATTCAAACCACTTAAAGTTTCATTGAAATTGTTGTAAACAAAGGACCGTTGTACAGCTTCTAACCGTTTGATCTCCCTTGCAGATGATTGATAATAGTCCGCAATTGCTACGAAGGCGAAAACTAAAAATGGAACAGCGATAGCAAACCATGGTAAGTAACAGATACATAAAATTAATACCCCAATGATATTAGCACCCATGAAGAAAAGCATTCGCAATTGATCCCCGATTTCATTATCTAATACGTCGGTGTCTTTGGTGAAACGATTCAAAACTCTGCCCATGGGAGTCGTGTCCATAAACGACATTGGAGCATGAAGGACTTTTTTGACCGCCATTATGTTCAAAGCTCTTGAGGATCGGTTAGTCATGTAGACCAAAAGAATGAACTCAAGCGTCAAAAATAAGAACGATAAAACAGTAAACATCACATAAAATCCAATATAAAAGCGGTCCTTTTTGCCATGGAACTTGTACTCAGTCCAAAATGAAAGCCACGTATTAGAAAATAATTGACAAAACGTCGTAAGCACTACCGTAATTACAATCAATGGGACTATTCCATAATGCTTGAATATTCCCGAACCATACTTGAAGTAGTTTTTATAAACATCAAAGCCGATGCTGTTAACCGCTTTTTCCTCATTCTCCATGAGCCTGCCATCTTCATCTTTATTTTTGTTATAATCATTCTCAATGGACTCATCAAGACTTTGTCCGGTTTGAGTGGTCCTTGTCAACTGACGATGAATCAATTCTTTATCTGCATCGAAATTAGGGTCATCTTCCGACGATCCAGCTTCCGCATCCTCATCATCACTATCCTCAACATGGCTATTGAAAGCCATTAACTTACTGAAATCTGCATTCCGCTCGCTTAATTCTTCAAGTGTTCCGACATCAATGGAACCATTGCCGTTTAAAAAGACAATTTTGTCTGCTGTTCCAATCAAAGATAATTGATGGGTAGCTAAAACCCTTGTTTTATCCTTCAACAATCCTAAAATACAGTTGTTCATGATATGTTTCCCCACTCGGGCATCGACAGCAGACAAGACATCATCTAGAAGAATAATATCTTTGTTTGCATAAACAGCTCTCGCCAAATTGATTCTTGCTTTTTGACCGCCTGATAAAGTAATACCTCTTTCTCCGATTTCAGTATTATCTCCTGCTGGTAATATTTCAAGATCACTTCCCAACGAGCAAGCGTAAATAATTTCGTTGTACTTTTCTTGATCGAATTCACTACCAAATACAATGTTCTCTCTTACGGTTTCATTTTGAACCCAGGGATTACCACACAATAGCAAACTTCCGTTCACACTGAGTGAACCACTAGACTTTCTCATAAATCCAGCCATGGCACTCAACAAAGACGATTTACCAGACCCGATCAAACCTGTGATAACGATGAACTCACCTTTTGCAACGGAAAGATCAATATTGGTGAGACCAGGAAAAAGATTGTCGTCCAAAGTAGCACTTTCTGATAAATCGTTAGTATTCAACTTGGATGCAGAATCAGAGCTCTCTCGGGTTTCTGATTTAACTTCTTTCTCAGTAGTAATAGCATCTTTCTTTTCATCAACTTTGCCATCAGTTGATTCATCATCTTCGAATGTATCCCATTCGAAACTACCGTTGTTGATAGTGATGGCCTGATCACTCTTCTCCATATATTCCAACATTTCGCCTGTGGCCTCTATTTTATTTTCATTCACAGCAACTTCCCTGCTGCTCAAATATTGGCCCACCCTCAGTAAACCTATCAACGCATCTGCACCAGTTGCTAAAGCCGTTGGCAACATAATCACTTGCTGCGACAAAACATTGAATAAAGAAATAGACGAAAAAACTGAGGCAGGCCCTCTTTTATTACTATCGTTCTGACCGATCCGATATAAGACGAGGAATGTAATCAACGACGAGAAAAGTGTTAGAGACATGGCGAATGCCACAATAATATTTCTCAAAACTTGCATTCTGTAAACAATCCTCATTTCATCTCGCCTAACATCTGAAAGTTTTGTGTAGTAGGGCGGTTCCCAGGAATAAAACTTGATAATTTTCAAATTATTCAAGATTTCTTTTATGTAATTAACTCTTGAATCGGTATACTTATTTGCAGTCGCTCTATACTCAAATAGTTTCTTCACGACTAAAGCGAGAACAATCATGAACATGAATAACAATCCTATACCGACCAATGCCGACACGCCCACGTTATATATTAAAATACCGATAGCAATAGCTATGGGGATAGGAAATGTTATTAAGAAGGGCTGGAATGCAAGAGAGAAATCTATCCGCGCCAAATCAGTACCCATCATGGATGTGACTTTACCAACTGGGTATTTGTGCTGACCCTTAGGGTTTATCTTGAACGCCTTTTCGAGTAAAGCTTTTGTCAAAACGGCCTTGGTCTGGGCTCCAGTCATAGTTGATAAGTAAAAACAGTGATTCATTAAAATTCCCGTCACTAGAACGAGAGCAGCACAGCCGAAGGAATATCCAATACCTTTACCAACACCTCCTTCGAGCCCCAATGCCTTCCTCTCCACGTAATTAATTAATTTCTTCGATTGCAACGGATTCAACGTTAAACCAGCACTCGCCAATGTTAGCGCTAAGCAAGAACCAAGATACTGCCATTGAAATGTCTGGAAAATGCACCAGACCATAAGCGACTTGGGCACCGTAAAATCGTCCAAATCATCTTCAACGTCAACGGACGAGGCATTCACCGTTTCTCCTCTAGCCTTGCATTTTTGTAAAATATGTTGATTTTTAGCCTGATTCATCCTTTTTTCCAAGATTATGGAAAATCTTTCGTGCATCGCCTGCACCTTTATGTCGTCTGTGAGCTTGAACAAATCCTCTGGCTGTAACGTTCTCTTGTAGCCAGCATTCATCACAGGGAAGAGCCACCAGAAAAATATTCTCGATGCTATGTTAGCTGACTTCTCTCCATATGGCTTCCGCTCTTCTTCCGCTGGTAGCGGCGGGATTTTCTTCGATAGCATAAATGTAAGCAACCGTTTTTGCGGCTGCAATCGTGACAGCTCCAAACTACCCGGGTCGGTGCTTTTCACAGTCATCTTAGTCCCTCACTAACAATCGCGATATATCCAAATATAACTTTGCCCTTCGTGGCTTGAAATGTAAGTTTAAACCAATCCTAATACCAATACCAAAATGCGATTCGACTTCGAACTTTTATTCCTCTATATGCCTAAATCGAGTGTCGACTAATTTTCAACCTTACTCAATTACTCAACTATACTCCTTTGTGTCCAGTATACCATGTAGATTTGCTTATCTATTTATATATTGCCTATTGCCATATATTGCCTGCTCACGAACGGCTCTTCGTTTTTTTCATTTACTTTGCTTATGTAAGCGCGTAGTTACTGATCTGGTTTGCCTTCGAACAGTTGGTTAGCAGGCTTATACATGACAGAACAGTCGGGGCTTTGAAGATGACGTACGGCTATTATTAGACGGGGATAACTGCGGGTTTAGTCTGAAAGTAGTCAGAAACTAACCACAAAGGATCCACAAAGGAGGCGGAAGAAGCCAAAGAACACCATAAAGCTCGGCTTGTTCTCTAAGTGCCGACTTCAACTATGCGTGTGCGTATGACTGTGAAAGAAGTAGGTGCTAAGCACGCCGTATTGAATATAAGAACATAGACATCTTGGTGCCATCCGGAACAGAAATTGATGCGCCAACAGTTCGCCCGAAGCACAACTTTAACTACGGAAAAAAGTTTTTTGGCGTAATACGTTGCGGCTTAACTAATTGGATCCTGAGCCCGTAACTGTATGTTTTAGGCCAAGGTTTATGTAAAGTGCAAAAGGCTCTTACTTCAGGGTTTACCTTGAGGTGCGTGAAACATTTATAGTCACCAACGAGCGCTCTGCGAGATCTTCTGTGCGGCGTTTGGTTAATTTACGTTTTTTTTTTGAGCTCGAAACTGTTCAGGCTTTAGTTTTGCCATGAAGTTGTCGATGGCTATAGTCAGAGCAATTTTCTATTTGAAAATAGGTTTCAGTATGTGGGGCCCTTAGGGCTACAGCATGCGCGTGTTTCGATTTTCCATAAACAGACAAAAATGGCTGCGAAAAAGTCATTATGAGTAATACAAATTGCCGCGCATCTAATTTGGTGACCATAGAGGGTTCGTCCATGCACGAGGCAAGCAAAAGATAAGCATTGCGTAGGAACAGATCGTTGGTGGAGCCGCATTGCACGCCTTCGTTTGCATTTACGTAGAAGTGCGCAAGATGACTGTATCATAAATCTTTTAAAAACTAGAACCTGCCAACGAAACTGGAAGCTACAAACAGTGAACTTGAATTAGTTCCAGCTAGGTTGAGTATATAACGGTCGCCAACGTTTTGCGATTGCTTCTGCTTGATTGACAACCAAATTGCAGTGCTTGTATAAGTTATTGTTACTCACCTGACGGAGCTGTTGAGGGTGGCAAACCAACTGAAGAGGAGTATTGTTCGTTTTACAGATATTCGCGAACAAATTATTTAGCTTGACTTGCGCGCGTTGTACAGTATCATTTACGAACTTCCGTGTGAGGAACGCTTACGGGCTAGTATAGACTTTGCTGCCGACGCCAGCTAGACTCGTGGCTCACGCTAAATAATCTATATTAGCACGTATACTATGCCACTTCTTTACCTGAAAGTGTTTAGTTGACTCACGAGCGTAGTGGGCAATGAGCCATTCGAAGTACTTGAAGTAACGACGTTTCTTTGCAGGAGATCGAGAGAGCGATTCGGCTCCTAGTTAGTCATAGGCATCAATTTGCACATCGTAAATAACCTAAAGTTTATACTCGAGGCTACTCTTGGTACAAAAATTAGTCTTTTAAGCTGACGGGCCAGTCTTGCCTCCGAAGATGCGACAGGTGAATGGATGTATAGAGTAGGGACTAAGTTTCTCGAAAGAGAAAAACCCGACAGTAAAATTGTTTATTCAAAGGAACTGGTAAAAAGCCGAAGTCCCTGAACGCCTCAATTGTAGTAGCAGTATTAGACCGGGCTTGACTTTCATGAGTTCTTCAACGACCTACAGTTTTGTAATCATCGTACGAGAAAATTGGGTCAGTTTTCATGGGGAATTTTTAACCTTGACTGAGCAAGTCGCCCACATTCATTTGAATACTTGTCTCTGTGGTGAATGTTTATCCCAGTGATTTGACAATGGATTCAAAATTCGAACGAGACTTCGTTTGGGGACATCAAAGGCCGTTTATCAACCTTCGTTTGCGCATCCTTTCGAGTAAGCGGCTACAAAGTACATTTTGACAGCATCGTTTTAGCCTCATGAGTGCGCACTCTGAAACACCAAGACTCTCAAGCCAATCAAGGCCATTTACATTGAGAAGTTTGTTTTGCAAAACAGCAAAGTTGAAAGCATTATCCTACGGTAACATCCAACAATCTTAGAGCTGCTTCTTCCCGAAGTGTCGATAAGATTCGGCCAATAAAAAAAAAACGACGGTCTGATCAAAATCTTACAACAATCTACTTCGTTACTTTCATGGATTGCTATTTAGTACCTTCTGGCCTAGAAGTATCCATGTTTGTAGGCGCATGGTTGATTCTATATAGATGCAGCTGACAAGCCTTTAAAAGTTACCTTTGTTTCGACAACACCTGTAGGTGCAAATAACCCCCTGCCCTAGCAATATCGTTTCGCATTGCATTTCGAAAGCCGAATTACAAAGCTTCATGTGCTAGTCTTTCGTCTATTTGCCGAAATCGAATTTTTCAGGGAGGGGGTTATTTTTTGCGTAAAGTCGCAACCTCTTTCTCATGCTCCACACCCTTGAGGCTCACTATTGTAGAATTCCAATTATCGTTTCACGAAAAAAGCCCTTTGAGGCTTTTTGAGGCTTGATATTCGATATCCTCATCAGCTTGAATTTCACGACGGCTTTGAATAGATAAAATCCGTAATCCAATTGTGCCTTTGGAGGGGCTCTTATCCACTCTTGTGAGTAAGCTACAATTTGATGAAAAATTTTCTTTGTCTGACTGAAACAGGTGTTAACAGAATTTATTTTTTATCAACGAAATTACCGAAACAGTCTTTAATTGATGCTAACTTCCCCATGCGGAAATTTTTTTCACTCTACCGATTTTGAAGGTGATCCCACTGGCACCAAACTATACTAGTTACGGCGTAAAGACTGGATTTGCAGACAATATTCGACTTGACAGGTGCATATTGGAGAAGAGTCAATTGTCCGGTTCAGAGGCAACGTTAAACGAACAATATAGCTTCCAGGGCAATGGGAGTTCTGCACCGAAAATATAAATATGGGGATTATACCCTGATTTCATGGAAAGCTAGATACTCAAATAACTATACCATCAGAGATAATGAAAGTTACCAAGGTTTTTTGCTATAGCTACTTATTGGCTTTTGCGTTGGCTGCTCCTGTTGAAGTAACCAAATCCTCAGAGATTGTCCAAGAGAGAGATCTTGCCTCTTTGGAGAAGGCGTTGGAGCTGAGAGCAGCTGCTTTCGCCAAGAATGCCTTTACTAAGTCAAAAGCAGCAGCCGCAAATGAGGTTAGTTCTGCCGAGAAAGCGGTTAGCCTGAAAGGAGCTGCTGTCGCGACGACTGTTAAAGGGGCGGCTCAACTGAAAATTTCCAGTATCATCGCTGCAGCGGAAGCAGAAGCTGCTGCCCTCAGAAAATCTGCCGCCCTGGCTCTTGCGGCTGCTACAGGTGAAGATGAATCGGATATCAGTTGCTTCTTGGAAGATTTAGAACTGAGAGCTTCAGGTCTCGAAAGTGCGGCGCAGGAAGCGGCATCTGCGATCAAGGGTGCAACTTCCCTGCAGATTTCCTCAATTTTGAAAGCCTTGGAACTGAGAGTTACTGGTCTTAAGCAATCGGCTGAGACTGCCGTTTCGAAAACCGAAGGCACAGGTAAGCTGAACATTATTGCTGCTGGCCAAGCGTTAGCACTGAAAGTTACAACCCTCGAGGGTACCGTGCAAGATGAAATTAATGGTGCTAAGCAATCGGCAGAACTGAAAGCCGCGTCACTTAAGGACTTGATAGAAGGGTTCTTCTGAATTTGTTACGAAAAGAACGGGAAATGATTATGATATATAGGCTCGAATATATGATAATCCGGAATAAGGAGTAGATTTGAATGCTATAAATGCTAAATTTTAAGTAAATTACTATGGAGGGACAAGAGCTCATGTTTTAGAAGTATTAATCTGACTGTACCCTAATAATTATAGTCAAGTTAAATCATACACGATTAGGGCTATCAAAACTCTTTACGATACCACTTTGGGTAGACGAATGTAGCTCTACCAGGGAACTATATTACCTGCGATTTCCCATTCTTCTTTTGAACATTTTGGTACGGGGATCATTGATTTTTAATCTTTGGTAGTTCATCCTTACTGGCTTATGTTTCCCTCTCGTATCATTGGGATCTTGGTGCACGTAGTCCCCCTCGCTGTCACTGTCCTCGGAGTTTTGTTGCAGTTTTTCCGCTTCCAAATACGTTTTTAGGTTTTTATGAGCTTCATCATCAAGCCTCTTAACTTCGTCATGAATGTTATCAGTACTTTTGAATGTATGCTCACTGGTATCTTGAATGTTAGGTTTCATTTTCCACCTTCTGGTAGTCCTCTTCTGGGTTTTTCTCTTTCTTTTGAGCAGCGTTGCTTCGTTATTCTCATTATTGTCTTGATCACTCATAATTGCTTCCCCTTCGTCTATCTGTTCAATCTCATCTTCGAGGGCAATGTCTTCCGTGATATGTTGGTAATCGTTGAAAATGTCTGAGATTTTTTTATTATTACCGAACGAAAATAGCCTATGAGGTTTCAATGGCGAAGGCGATACCTGAAAGTTAAAGGGCGAGGGGGATTTTGTGGGTGTGACGGGTCCCAAAGAGCCAGGAGAATGAAAGTAGCGCCTGGCCTTTGTGAATCCGACAGACTTAACGGGGGAGCCATCGTCCACTTTACTGGTATCGTCAACTTCTTGCATGTCGAAGTTGAACTTGTTGTTAACTTTTGCCAAATACTGCGGTGTCTCTATCGTCGCCAAAAGAGAAAAATTCGTCTTGTTGGGAGTTCTAGCTTGACCATCAGTACTGCTAGCGGCCGCAGCCCGCTTCAACTTCAGAAATAGCATTTTGCCATTGGGTGACCGCTTACCGCTGAGTGTTAACTGCGA
This sequence comes from Debaryomyces robertsiae, assembly GCA_030566065.1. Lineage (NCBI taxonomy): Eukaryota > Fungi > Ascomycota > Pichiomycetes > Serinales > Debaryomycetaceae > Debaryomyces > Debaryomyces robertsiae. The sequence goes on from JAJMHL010000003.1 coordinate 82,139, forward strand.
GGAGATGATCCTGCTCACGCCCGGCTTCGTGGGCGTTTTAAAGGGACCCAAGGTATGAAGTTCTGTTTTTAAGGGTGATCCAATGACACCGTGCCCATCGCTACTTTGACCCAGCCTCTCTTTCAATGGTGACGAGTCAGGAGGCGTCAATCTCATGTCTAATATAGATATCACCTTGCCGTTCGCTTGCGGCGTAGGCCCCAATTCCGCATCTCTGTGCTGTACATGCTGCCTCTTTTGTTCGGGCATTTGGCCCGTCTCATCGCTTTCTTCTATATCTGATTGTGACTCTAACACATTAATATCAATTCCAAACCCTTTATCGACTACCTCTTTCTCTTCCTTCGTCTGAATCGATGACTCCGTCCTTTCACCGCTCTCTCCAACCTTCAAAGTTTTGTACGCTTTGTACAATTTACAAACTTCCGAATCCTGTTTTATATCATTACGCGAAGGTTTACGATTATTTGTCCGCTCAAATGCATGCTCCCAAACCTTGATAGCTTTCTTCAACTGCAGGATCTTCTCTTGGGTTGCCATATGGTTTAGACCTTGGTGGTGTATTGCTAAGAACTATTTTTTGAAAAACCTATAAAAAAGTAGATAAATATATTTCGCGTCGCGCTCTATCAAGTGTCTTACTATGTACAATCGGTATATTGGTTTTATATGCTAATTCAAGGAATATACAAATTCCCTAATTGATGGATAAAACTCCACGGTCTGGTCGTTTTCTTCATTTATGCACTTTAAAATTTTGGACATGGACTCTTTAAAGCATGTACTCTCTTGTGTAGAAGCAAACACCTTGCCATTCTTTACAAAATCATCCATGAAAGAACCTGCGACAGATGTCGAGTTCTCCCAATAGTTGTTCAAGAAATGTACCATGGAGGATTTATCGTTCCGGATGGCCAAAAAAACAATCAATCTCACCCACTTCAGTACGGGCGAAGTAGCGTTGCTTTCGCTGTTATTCAACAAATTGAAACACACTTCCCAAGTATTCCAAAATTTAGGCCAGTTACCTGCATTACCGTAGGTGAAGAGAATTAACTCGTTAAATGCATTTGTAGGACGTGTATCGGTGTCCACAGTTTTGTTGTAATAGCTTATTAAGTCCCGGATGTCTCTGGCTCGGTTATTGGCTTGGATTATTGAGGGCACGGATGGCAATTTTGGGATCAGACTCTTTTGATAAATCACATTATCTACCATACGTGGACCAATAACGGTGCCCTGAGTATGAAGATAGGATAGTCTCCACAAGAGAGGAATAAATTGAGGGTGACCAGACATATTAATTTGGTCACTAGAAAACCTGAACAAGGTAGCAACGAATTGGGCCAACCTATCGTAAAGTTCATCACAGTGCAGATTCACTTGTACTGGATCGGAAGTATCAACAGAAGCCTTGATTTCCGGGGAGTCAAGTAACAACTTCATAAACTCGACCACATCTTGGGACTTTTCCCTCGCAAGGTCGATGTCTCTGTTGAGCATTATACTCAAGGAGTTGTATTTATCCAAAAGAGCCGACGTGGCTTCCTCGAATGACACAACGCTATAATCTAGCATGTGCACCATTTTATAAAATTTATATCTTGTGTCATAGTCCTTAGCGTGCAGTTTAGTAAACAACAGATCGAATTCTTTGAGGTGACTTTCAATATCACCGGACGAAATACCGGATTTTTCGGTGGCTAGGTTGTGAATGCAACACTCCAATGACTTACCAGTAGCAGAGGTGGTATAAGAGCGCTTGTTTCGATGAAAAGCAAAAGGAGTCATCGTGTGAAACTTTCTAATGCCAATGAAAATATCATCTGAGTCACCAACCGGTTCTTCCCGCCCTACATACTTATGAACATCTTCCTTGCGGCACCACATACTTTCAAGGTTCAATTCCTCCCTTCTATCCTTGGTTAGAATGTGTATGAATATGTTGTCAATAGAGAAATCGCACATTATCCAACTGTTGGCGGCGCGACCATAGTCGTTATCAGTTGCAAGCGGCCCTTTTCTAGCTCTCCTGAGCATACGGCGGCGAGCGGCAGGTGTCTTGCTGTTTGAAGCCATTCCCTCTATGGACGGAAGGAAACTGAAGTGGTGTTTTATGTACGTTCGAAGCTCGCTGGCCGCTTTGTAGATATGCTTCTCAGACTTTCCGGTGCATATGATCATATAATCAGCCGGCTGATTATCGGCATGAAATTCGTGGTCAGATTCCAAAGTAGTCAAATCAAACAATTTGATATCGTCCAACCCATATTCGTGTGCAATTAGATTCAAAAAAGTGCTGACAGTTGCCGGAGCATGTTTCGGAACAGCTGGTAATTCAATTTCTTTCGTCTGCAATAAAGGCGATGCTACCTCATCTCTCATATACCATGGAATGAAATTAGAATCTGTTTCCGGAAAACTATCTTGTTCATTTACCGCCTTCTGTTTCTTACCTTCTCGTGTACTGTCTTCTGATACGATGCTTTCTTCATTGTGCTTTACATGGTCATTTTTCGAGGGTGCCACATACATTCTCGAAACGTATTTAACGGCATTTTGTCTGAAAGACACAAGAGCTCTCCTCCTACAAACAGAGCCTAACAAACTTGCCATTTCTTATGTATATAGCCTTATACGGTACTTTGTATTAAATCCTCCAGTTTTATGAAACCAGAAAATTTTGTAAAATGTCGCAAAATGAAAAATGCGACATTATTTTTTTATGTAGCTCATCTAATGGTTTAAACGAAAGGGTAGATTTTCAGAGGTGTATTCGAAGTAGGTAAATTGAAAAGATGGCGAAGCTAGTTCATAATATACAAAAGAAGCAGCATAGGGAGAGGTCCCAAACACAAGAAAGGGCCAAATTCGGGCTCTTGGAAAAGAAAAAGGACTATAGATTAAGAGCCGCAGACTATCATAAGAAACAAGCAGCTTTGAAAGCTTTGAAACATAAAGCGTCAAACTACAATCCAGATGAATATTACCATGGTATGACAAGTAAGAAGACAGACGACCGCGGTATTTTAATAGCGGACCGTGGTAACGAGGCCTTATCAGTACAGCAGGTGAAATTATTGAAGACACAAGATGCCAATTATGTCAGGACCATGAGGTTGAACGAGATGCTGAAGATCAACAAACAAACCAGGGATCTAGATTTCAAGTCGCAGGGTAAACACACAGTATTCGTAGATTCTTTTGACGAACAGAAGAGATTCAAGCCGGAAGAATTTTTTAAAACAGACTCGAGCATGTTGAAGAGACGAGAGAATAGATTGAAATCAGACCAGCTAGAGAAAAATGACAAATTGATTAAACAAGATCCGGTGGACGATCAGATATACAAAGACAAACAAGACATAAAAAAGTTAAAGCAATATAGATTATTGAAGCATCGCATGGAAAGGGAGCAAAAGTTGAGAGAGGTTGAAGCCCGCATGGAAATGACAAAGGAGTTGATGAAAAAGGGAAGCGAAAAGAAAATTGTTGATTCCAATGGTAAGGTTCTGTATAAATGGAAGAATCAGAGAAAGCGTTAAGCCACCTCCTTCACTTCTATTAGATTGTATATTACATCCATATATAACTTATCATTAATCCAAGCCCTGAACAAATTGTGATTTGGCGACTCAGTCATCGTTATTTAAGCTTCTATTAACATATTCCACGAAAAGGGGAGTGATCCTATCTATATCGACAGTTCTCATTCGATTCAAACTTATGTAGGATCTTCTTATTCTCTGTAATTGAGCTATGCTAACAACTGTAGCAGGCATCTCAATGTATAACTTTTGATCCTTATCGATAAGAGCATCTCCACCTATTGATATTAACTGTTGATGCTGTACAATCTTGCTTATAACTGCCTGGGTCTGCTTATCTAACTCTTGCAAAAAGTTATTTCCGGAAGTTGGCTTCACTAGCGTAGCTGCGTTGGGAGGTGGAGGTCTCTTCAAAACAAGACAATCCCAAATATCATCTATAGATAATTCTTCTTTCTCATAATTAGCTACAACTGTGAATAAAGGAGAATCCCACCTGCTATCGCTATTTGGCTCCTCATATCTCATGCTCACTTGCTTGATGAGTTCATTATCCCATTTCTTAGTTTCCTCTTGCCGTGCATTATTCCAGTCAATACAAGTATTCAAAGAACTCATTACCTGAATAACGCAATGTGGGGTTACGACTCCTTTGGCCTCGCAATACAACTGATATCTAAATCCTTTGATGTAAGCCATCGTGTCTAAGATTACAAAATTTGTACGGGACAAGTCTCTTTTGACTGCAGACATCTGGTTTCCTCGGGCGTGTTTCTCCATGTTCGAGTCCTTATAAGCATCATGACTTATGCCTAGAGTTTCATCTGAATGATAAATTATCGAATAATTATGTCCCGGTTCGTTCGTCCGCTTAGCATGATTGATCTTTGCCTCCAATAAATCCTGTAAGTTTTTGGCCCATTTCGTCTTCCCCGAGCTTGGTAAGCCCGTGAATGTGATTAAAGGCATGTCAAAAATGTTGTTGTAACAGCTTCTCTTACTGTTGGAAATTTTTCACCATCGAAATGAAAAATCAATAGTGAGGGTATATTTAAAATGGTTCAGTATAGTAACATGTAACATTTCTTTATCTAGCAGATAGAAGACATGTCATTTATACCTAGGAGGATATTCCCTAACTATTCTCTTCCCTTGTCGAATTTCAAAGGACACCACCAAAAAGCGTTGTCTAAACTTGGGCATTTAGCTCCTCAAATTGATTTAGTTCTTGAGGTTAGAGATTCGAGAGCCCCGGTGTCAACCGCTAATGTGCTATTCGACAGAGTACTAGCACACAAGCCAAAAATAATAGTTTATACAAAGAAGGATTTATCTGTGTTAAAGAACGATTTAATGAAAAAATGGCATGATGCAGCCAACGAACAGTACTTATTCGTTGACAGTAGAAATCCGAATGATGCAAGAAAAATCATTGATCTAATAGGAAAGAAATACCATGAAATGTCACCACCGCCACCACTTGGGCTTAGAAGTATGATCATAGGTATGCCTAATGTGGGTAAATCGACTTTGGTGAATACTTTGCGTGACGTTGGTTATAGCTCCAAATTAACGGGAACGATATCTAGCAAGAATAGAAAAGTGGCTAAAACGGGGGGACAACCGGGAGTTACTAGAGCTACCAGTGAGATAATAAGACTTAGTAGCAAACCTGATATTTTAGTATATGACACACCAGGTGTGTTTCTTCCCACGGTCAAAGATAACGAAACCATGCTAGCGTTGAGTCTTATCGGATGCGTCCATACCTCTTTTCTTGATCCCGTCATACAGGCAGACTATTTGCTCTACATTTTGAACTTGCAAGATCCAAGCGGTTCCAAATACAGTGAATACTTGGACCATCCAACAAATTCCATCGATGAGCTTCTATACAACATAGCATTGAAGCGCAATAAACTTAACAAAGACAACACGTATGACGAATTGGGCATGGCTACTCACTGGACGAGTCTTTGGAAACAAGGAAAGCACATAAAGTATAAAGGACTTTTTGATTTGCCCACAATATTAGATATAAATGGTGCCGATTTGAGAGACCTATTCAAGAATGAAAAAGAAAGAGTGAAAAAGATGGCTGTTAGTGAAAAGATAGAAAATAGTTTAGGTGAAGATGGCACGGCAAGATCAAAAGCTAGAAAGCGTACGGCAAAAGATAGAAAGTATGATTTACAAAATCAGTTGTTTAAATTGTGATAGTTTGCATGTAAATAGTTTAATTAAGAAGATCCATAATATCAGGTAGTTGATCGTAGTCGACCTCGTCTGCCCCATAATTCCCTTGCGCACTTTTCATCGTGAAGGCATCGTTCAAGTTATTATTGTCTAGCTTCTTGCGCTTTTTCTTCGACACATCCGCTACCTTCAAATATTTGACATCTAGTTCCTTGGCTAACTCCCTAGCAAATGTGATGGACTTGGCATTGATATCCGCTAACCAGTCTTTATGAGCGGCCCCATTCACTCTCAAGACGTTACTTAGATTAAATAGGTTGGTAGAACCTTCGCCCTCACTGCGATCATCACTTAAATATTCTTGTACAAATTTAGGGTTGTTCAAATACTCGTACAAGTCTTCCTCGGTTTCAAGCGATTTAATAATGATTTTTTTCAAAAGCAAGTTGAATTTATGAATGGCCGGGGATGACGACAATAATTCACTATGACCATGAATGTCCGGGAACGCTACAGGAGGTTCACTCGACAATGATATTTTTTCATTTTCAATTATAAGGTTCGTCTCTTTGCTTTGCGTTTCCTCTTGTTTTACTTTTGCCTTGTCCAAGTTTTTGGACAATATGAAAGATTCCATTAATCTGTTCGCCTTATCATTTGGCAAAGTTGAATTATGTTCATTAGTATCGGAACCATCGTCATCAGATTTCGATTCGGATGTGAAAGTTTTTCCACTTGCGGTAGTGATGGAAGTGAGTGAAGGAAACCTGCCCATTTTCTCATCTTCCCTGAACGGTAGTCTCACTAGGATTAGTACAAAAACAAACTTATCGTTCACCTTCACCTTCGCTGGCATCAAAGAACACACTTGGATGTCATCGTCGAACCTTTGGATAAACCTAACTAATGCCAAGCTTTCGAGATCTATGAGTGACTGACATAAGCTGTTAAAGCCTATAAGATTCCCATACGGTCCAGTGGAGTCCGGCAAGACGTAGTAGGCCTCTCCCATCAAATATGCATATGGCAAATCGCTCATTCGAACAAAGCCTAATATATCAATACCAGGCTCGCCAGGAAGCCTGGTCGACCTGGCCAAATCTTCATCAAGAGTCAAAAGATCATAATTCGAATACTTGAACCCATCTGCCCACTCGTTCTGGCCTAAATATTCTTTTCGATCGTCCTCGTTATCCTCATCATCTGCAATATACTTCTTGCTTTGGACCTCGTCTTCGTCATTTTCCTCGCGAACCGGCAGATTCAACTTTATATAGTAGTCTGTGACGTTCTTAATTCTATTTACCGTTTTTTCACGGTCATTGAGTATGTACTGGTGGCCACTAGGAAGCTTCTCGGTTTTGATAGCGGGAAATAGCTCAACATTGAAACAAATGCTTCCATTGTCCTGGCCTTCGTCGGTCGAGTTATGCTGCAGAGATCCATAACCACTCCCAAACCGCAAGGGTCCCTTGAATGCTCGCATAGGCTTGACTTTCTTTAGAGGGGGGTCATAGTCAATGCTATGGTTCACTTGATCTGTCGATACCACCCTTGATCCCTGGTAGTCCTCGAGAGTCGAAATCCAGCCCGCCTCGGTTGCCACCCTCAAGGGCGACTTGTCGCCTTTAACCTGGCCATCGAGATCGAAATCTATGCCGTTCAAGATGACGTAGATTTTCATTTCACTGATAGCAGCTCGCGTGGCATCGGCGACCGACGATTGGAAAGATCTCACCGGTGACTCTCCGTTGGTGATGATCACCACATTACGAACAAATTTGAGTCGCTGCGTCTCTTTCATAAGCCCAATTCCCACCAACATCGCCTCAAAACAGTCACCCTCATCATCCTCATCCTTTCCATCTCTAGCCACAAGTGTCTTTCGGAACCTAACCATATCATCATAAGTGGGCACAATTTGTTTCGAAATCACTTCAATGCCCTTGAATGACCCTCCTTCAGAAAAGGGATTGTCGGTTCTTCTCGAATGACACCCGACCACCGTGATGTAGTCCGTTTTTCTACCTTTCATGATTTTGTTGCTGATAACATCGTAAAAATGCTTCAACCCATACTCCAAATCACTCATTTTCCTGGTGCCTCCCTTCTTTGCCATACATGATGATAGATCCACTATGAACGTCGTTATCTCCTTACTAGCCATACCAACCGCTAATAATTGCACCAAAAAAACTTGTTGACTAAGACTCAAAAAATAGTCAACCCATAGCGCGACTAAGAAATCATGTTGATCTGATTTACTAGAGAAAAGAGCAATAAATAGCCATTGACTAAATATTATAGACAGTAGTTTGCTCAGACCGAAGTTAATTGATCACAAGTTATACCATATTCCTACGTTTGCTAACTGGATGTTTTTTTCTGGAAAATGAGCTTGCCATACAAATATTTCAGCAAGTATCAACAAAATCAACAATACCTGAATCAACAACAAGAGGGCACGGGGGCGGCGCCAGCGCCGCCCACACAGGCACAAGTGCCAGCGGCATTTGTGCTGGCGGCACAGGGTCAGATACCGCCCATCGTGCCCAATTTTGGGACGGGCTTCGCAGCGGGAGGAGATGAAGGAAGCCAGATCTACAGCGGTATGCATCAGCGAGGTAGTTTTGGCAGCGGTAGCGGTTTCGCGACTGAAGAGACGCCTGTGGTGTATGCGTCTGGATCAGGAAGCGTTAGCGATCCTGGTATGCAGTTCCCGTATCAGGGCCAGCACATGGGGGGCGGGTTCTCTGGAACGGTGGACTACTCATCCATAGGCGCCAACTCCCACGTTCCACAGCAGCCATATGCACGGAATTCCTTCTTCTCTACGCAACAACACCAGTCACTTCGGCGAAGCGAAGCATACGGTAGCAAAACGTACGGCAAACCGTATGGGCATGAGAACACTGGGGTAGGGTCTCCAGACCCCAAATCGTACTACGACGCCAGAAAAAATTCAGATCCGCCTCCTTCACTACATCTTAGATCACCATCCTCGTTAACGACAAATCTAGCCAAAACGACCTTTTCGGACGACGTCAGCGGTGCATCGACGGGGCATTTCAAGCCAACCAGGACGAAACGGAATGCACGCCCAAGAATAAACAAATTGAACAAGAGCCAGCAACGTCTTCAAAAAAGTAACAGCAAGAGACATAAGGGACAAGGTGGGGCATTCTTGGCGGAAATCTCCAATGATGATCTCTTCACTCATTTTAAGGACATCCTCAAAATCGAGAAACCAAATGGGTCGCTGAAGCCTGACTTTTACTTGAAAATGAAGAGTCAGTTGGAGAATCAATTGTATGACTTGTTTGTCAACTACTTATCCAAGTCAATTGATATTTTCTTGCCAGAAGACGTTTTCAGAAAAATTGTCCCAGAATTAGCGTTATACGACGAGACCAACATGATAATGTATTCTATTTTTTGCTTAAGTTCGCTAATCCTACACAGATTACATCCCGAAAATTTCGACCTGTCAATAACTATAAGGTATTATCATCAAACTATCAAGGCAATTAGATATCATATAAGTATTCCTGGAATAGAAGATAACGACAAAGGAATCATGCCAAGATGCTTATTGAGCACAATCTTGTTGTGTATCTATGAGCTATACTTTGTGGCTATTGACGGCGTTTATATCAAAGGCGCTTCGAGTATACTTACTTCCATATTGATGAAAAAGCCCCGAAATAAGAGTCTTATCAAAGACTCGCCATTTTATCAGACGTGCTTTTGGTCTATGGCTCTTTGTGACTTGATATTGTCTTTAAAGTACAATTCTCCAAATATGTACTCTATTGAAAAGTTTTGGAAACCGCTCGACCCTGAATACTTTGAAATTTACAATGGGTACAGTTGCACTCTTAATTCCACGAATGATACGGATACCGATATTTTGAAATCAACCATCTCTAAAGGGGACACCATGTGGTGGATTCACAAGGCTATCATGATGTTTAGCTCCATCACTGAATTTAAAAACGAAGTTGTCGTTCTTACGAAGGAAGAATTCGACAATAACGTTCCGTTTCTAGAATGGCTTGATCTCAAGCAAAAGCTCGACGACTTTGAAAAGCAAATGTCTTCCACTATAAAGCCCACCATTTATAAGTCTAGTTCGCAGGATAGACTTTTTCCTATAATCTACTTCCGCGACGAAGCCACTGCCATTATTGGCTTGAACTATAAGCTATCGAGAATAGCTCTTTATGAATGCATGATTCAAAAGACCAACCTAAACAACTCGATAGTTCGAGATGAGTTTTTAAAATACCCAAAAAACTATCCAGTCAAAGTAGCCAAAGATATAATTGGAATCATGAAAACATATGATGCCAACTCGTCTATGTGGGCCATTAACGTGCATGCCATCAAGCACATAGCCCACTATTTACATGAAGATCCGCAAGCTATGCTTGGCTTGGAAGATTTGATCGAACAACTAATGGTAATGTCCTACGGTGGCAAAAAACAACATACTTGAGCAGTTTTCGGTCATGAGAGCTCTAAGAGCTTCACCGATGTTCTTGCAGCGTCCTTAGGGGCTCCCGTATGGACTTACTGTCGGATATAGCATTTATACATCTATATAGAAATCATAATAGAGTCCATCACGTGGAAAGTTTCTCAAATCATGTAAACGGCAACCCTTTATACAGAAGTTAAAAAGGCCAATTCTCCTCAGTTATATTATCAGTAGTGAATGGTTAGAGAAGTTGATGGTTAGAGCTATTATAAGCTGATAGCAGAGAAATCAGAAGTATTTAATTGCAAAATATAATTATGTACGAGCATTCTATCCGGGAGTTAAGGCAGAAGGGAAGAGATCCTGCTTTTTGCCAGCAAGTCTCTACAGAATATTTCGACGAAATAGTTGAATTGCTATTAAGCAAAGAGATAGAAAAAAGGAATGATATAGTGGACTTGGTAGCGACTTTATCGAACATCTTGTTGGTTAATCGAAAGCTACATTTCGCGGCCAAGTGCCTAGTTTTAGTGATCGACTTTTTGGACAAATTCATTGATAGGAGTTTGAAGACTTGCACGGAGCTGCGGCACTATGACTTCGAGCTGGTAGTACCAGTTTACCGAATGCTATTTTTGATCTTGTATAACGATGTCGATCTGCTTGGAGATCAATACGCAAGAAGGATTTATAAGCTAACTTTGTTAGGATTTGACTTTTGCTTCAACTCGTTCCCTACGAAGATACATGATAGTAAATACAAAATGGCTTTCACTGAAATATTGAAGTGCCTCTACACTTTTCACCACAATCATTGCCAAATTGGTGTGGTTGTAGAGGTGGATGGCGAGCGTAGAAGCAGCAACAGAATATTTCATGACTGTGTCTGCACAATTAACAGCATGGTAAAAGAGAACCCTGAAATCAGTTTGATACTGAACAATGATCTACTATTAATGAAATACCTTTTAAATTCCACTTTAGTGATTGCCCAAGGCGAGCCCGAACTAAATGTGCCCTATAATGAAAAATTTGAGACATATGCCAGTTTCTTCCGGAACCTCATGTCTTTATTGACCTTTCAATTACACAGATATTTTGACAAAACATTAGTCTTTGATGTAACAGACTTAATCAATATTTTTGTTGTGATTAACTTCACTTCCAGTCAAATAAAATCTCGTTACGAACATGATGAACCACCTAAAAATACCGCAGATTTGGAAACATTAAGATCCATATTCAAAGAAGATATCTTACCAGTAGAAGAGGGCGCATATGTCTACAATAGATTGATCAGTATAATATCAACGACGAATCATGACATTATTGCCGACCACAGGAGACAATACTCGGACCTCAAGCAACTATCCTACTTGAAAAGCCTCATAATTGAGTGTTATTATGTACTCTCTTGGGATCCAAAAACAAGCAAGGAGGAGCAAATGAGAAAGTTCTTGAAATTCATAGGTTACAAAAACTCACAGGAATTCTTGCAAAATAATGATCTACGTATGCCATACCAAATCGACACAGATGACTACTCCTATGCCGATTTTAAGTTTTTAGATCCTGAGAATCGGAAATCGACTTTCGACTCTTCCCAGATGATGCTTGAATCCATATTCAGCAGTGATGACAAAAAGGCTCGGCCTAATGAGCTTAGTGAAAAAGAAAAAGAATTGGAAGCAGAAAAGCTTTTTGTATTATTTGAGAGAATGGAGAAGTCTGGTGCATTTGAAAATTTTCAAAATCCCGTCAGAGAATGGCAACAACTGGGTAGATTTGAAAGTTTACCGGACAGTTAAAATGGCAATATAATTCTATTTATTAATCCCACTAATTTTTCATTATTATAGATACATTTATTGATGTGTGTATATTTTCCAGAAGAATTAAAGTAAAAATATCATAGTGTTCAAAAAACGTAAGAATTAAATCAAAAGCTGTACAAACTAGCGGATAATTTTTTCTTTGGTTTGGAGGACAATAGCTGTCCTGCAAGGAATATAACAAAATAAGGAGTTCGACCTATCATTCCAACGTTCGTTGTGTGTGAAAAATTGCAATCTCTCACCTGTTTGAGGATTAACCTCTTCGATTCTACTATGACCTCCAAACTTTTCGTCATCCGAGTTTAATACTATTTGGTAGCATCCGGGGGTTTCAACACCAATCTTATAATCAGCATAAGACTTGTTGGGATGGAAATTGAAAATGAATAGCAAGCCATTCCTTTCGAAAACAATCACCTTATCATCTTCATTCTTCAAAGAAACGTAAGCTTGATGAGACAATAAGATGCCATATTTCGTATCTAAATGTTGCATTGCCGCGTCAAACGCAAACAAAAATTTATAGCGTAGCAGATCGTCCTCAATAAGGTTAAACTGTCTCCTAGCATAGTTGTACGACTCGCCGTTTCCTTCACGAGGAAAGTCTAGCCATTCTGGATGGCCGAATTCATTACCCTCAAAATTCAAATACCCTTCACCACCAAGTGAGAATGTAATCAATCTAATCAATTTATGCAATGCAATACCCCGATCAATGATTTGCGTAAAAGGTGAAAATATAGACATGTTGGTATACATTTCTTTATCCATTAACCAAAATGCAATAGTCTTATCTCCAACTAACGCTTGATCATGAGACTCGCAATAACTAATGCATTTTTCAGCATGTCTCCTGTTAGTTAAAGTAAAAACTATGTTACCCATACTCCACTGCTCATCAGTCAAATGCTTGATAATCTTGATCCACATGTCAGGAATAGCCATCGACAATCTGTAGTCGAATCCAATACCACCTTCTTTAATGGGCAAACATAAAGTTGGCATGCCACTAACATCTTCAGCGATTGATACGAATTTGAAACCATTCTCTTTCTTGCTCAACTCATTTAATAAGGTATGGGCTAGCATCATATAGGTTATCGCATCATTGTCAACCGATTCGGAATCGAAGTACTCATTGTAATTTCCACTAAAGCCAAAACTCAAACCATGATGCTTGTACAACATGCTCGTAACACCATCAAATCTGAATCCATCAAACTTATAAACGTCAATATAAAATTTCAAATTTGACAACAAAAATCTTAAAGTCTCATAATTGGAATAGTTGAACAACCTTGAGTCCCACAATTCGTGATTACCTTTTGTCCCGCCATGGAACAAATAATGATCAGTGCCATTGAACATGTTCAAGCCGTCATCAACATTCTTAGAACTATGGGAATGAACAATATCAAGCAATACCCTAATCCCAAGCTTATGAGCTTCATCAATTAGCTCCTTCAAGTCCTCTGGCGTACCGTAACGCGAAGAAATAGCAAAAAAATTAGTAACCTGATAGCCAAATGATGCATAATAAGCATGTTCCATCACGGCCATTAGCTGGATCGTATTGTAGCCTAAGCTATGAATAACTGGCAATACCTTTTGGGTGAAATTCTTGTAGCTTCCAACCGTTGGCTGTGGGGTTGAAATACCGACGTGCGCTTCATAAATCTTGATCCCGTCATTGTCCAGAAGCCTGGGCCTGTCATGCTTGAACTGGTAAACATTGTCAGGATCGGGGTTCCAGAACCTCCCTTCGTAAAAATGGCTGTCTGATGCCGGGGTGGCTCTCGTCAACCACGGACATAATCTGAAAATACGCTCCCCGGACAGCGTAACCATCGAGATTTTAAACCTGGAATCGTGAGGAATTGCAAACTCATTATCCTCAGTAGGCTCAATAACCAACGTCCAGAGTCCGAAGTTGTTTGCCGGCTTCAATTTGTGGGTAGTGGTGTCCCAATAATTGAAATCCCCGACCAATGACACTTCTACCACATTTGGGATATACTCATTAATGGTGATTTTTTTGGTATCCCAATCGGCATGTAAACCGTATTCTTCGTACGCAGAGGCAAACTCTGAGATACTCTTCGTGTTGCCGGTAAGTTCTTCCTTCCATTTGCCCAAATTTAACTGGCGCTTAATCAATGCATCCGTAAATGGTTCCAACCAAGGATCGATGTTCAATGCGCCCTTAACCAAATCTTTAGGCGACTTTTCGACATTAGCTGAACTCATACTTGGTTTTTTCTTATATATAGAAGAATATCTAACTTCCTTAAGGAAAAGTTCTTCAAAATCCTACTTAAAAGGAGAGAAAAAAGGGTGCTTGCAAAAAGATCACCCCGTAAAGGCGGCGTCCCTGAGAAATACTGTATACAATAATTCATTTGATCAAGAGCACTAAGATTTCATTTATCTATCAATAATCGTACAGAAATGTATATAAGTGTGTAGTGTAGCAGTATGAGCCATGCGTAAGCATCTAGGAGCAACATCATCTGAATCTTTGATTGAGAATTCTTTCGGGGCCCGCCTCTTGGTACTCATGTTTGCTGACCCACATTTGGTGAAATGTACCGAGGGAAGCAAGGACACTTCCACCGATCCAGGCCTGGTTGAACCTTTCCGAGGAACTTCCAACAGCGTGGAGCCTTATTTTCAATCCCGGATTAGCATTAGATAAATCTGCATTAAGTCTTTCAGTCAATTGAGGAATCAAGGAGACACCCCCAGTGACAATGATGTTGTGGGCCACCGACGACCTCAAGTCGATATCTATAGTCGATAGCGTATGCGTGATTAATTGAGATAATCCTCTAATGGATTTCGACTCCGATGGTGGTGGCGTTGACTGGTTGGACTCGGCCTTGCGGGCTCTCTTGATTGGCTTATAGTCGTCGTAGGCGCTTGCTAATGATAACTCCCCGTTGTTTGGTGGATACTTGCTGGAAAGGGCAGGATCCTTGAACTCATAGCTCAGGGGATCGAATAGCGCGTCCGCCAATTGGTACCTTTCGATGCCCAACTCCAACGACTGGCCGGTTGGTAATTCAAACAGTCTTTTATTGGCATCTTGAGAGTAGAGGTCTTTCAACGCGTTGGCCTGAGATGCATTGGAAAGGTTAAGTTTTTTTTCCGGCACTTCTAGCATGGTCTCTTTAAACTCATGCCAGATACTTTGTTTCTGATAATCATCAAAAGATTGAGTTATAGTGGGAAAATCTTTGACGGTATACTTACTTTCTGACGGAAACACGGTAGGGGTTTTATTCCTGATCCGGTATCTATTTTCAAATTTGACCTCAGGGAATTTGTGTGTTAACACATCCTGAATCTTATCATTCAAATACTGACCAGCATAGTTCGTTTTGGTGGAATTTTTCAACAACGATATACCATCTATCACCGGCGTCACGCTAGTAGAATCATGTCCAATGTCAACAATAAGACAGTTTGGTCTTCCCTGTTGAAATGAAATGCATGTAGGTGTCTTGGCGAGAAATAATGCTGGGAAATCGAAATTCTCGTAGAACGTCTCGAGCAATTGCTGCCGGTATTGCGGACTGGTCCAAACGGGCTCAGTGATTAGTATTGGCTGCTCCTTGTAGTTGACGGTCAAAACTTTATCAAAGTAGTATTGGTATTGTTCTATGGCTCCTTCCCAGTCCACAATAACAGATTCCTTCAATATAGGCTTGATGTCATAGTTGGGTCTTGGGAGATTAATCGATTCGCCAAAAATTTTTTTGCTTTTTGCTTTGCTTCCTTTCTTGCCACTATCCACTTCCATAGAATTTTCACTGGGTTCGCTGTAGTACGACGATGTAATGATCTTGGGAAAATCATCTCCGGCGTAACCAATCCTTGTATGCGACGATCCTGAATCCAAAACAATCGCATTTATCTCGTCTCCCCCATACACTGAAGCATTCTGAGCGGACGACATCTTCTACTGTCTTACTATATTAACCGCTGGTCCTTATATGTATGTATAAAGATGTTGTTAATTTTGAAAATTCGACTTTTGGCTTAGCAATCATGTGACTACTCATACTGTTGAAGCTTCCACCATATTTTAAAGGATCTCAAGACACCTCTAGACAACTTTACTGCTTTACTGTCATTACGGAGAGGGAAGAGTGCAAACAAAACGAAAATGGAGGACAATGAGGATAGAAATAGTAAAACAAAATTCTAAATAAATATTTAACGTTTTAATTATAATATCTTGGCTTCAGCTTCAACCAAGTCAAGCAAGAACTTGATTTCTAAACTCTTTCTACCTTCAACAACCCAATCATCGGCTAACTTTCTCGTCCAGCCTTTGAGGTTGGCCACTTCTTCTACGGCGATATCCAATTCGCCTCTGGCTAGGCTGGATTGAACTCTGCCGATCACAGATTCGATATCCTTACCATCAGGTTTGGCACCTTTCACTGGGAACAAGAGCTTGGAGAAAAGCAACGACGACAAGTGACCCAACAAACCGGCATTAGGTGGTAGCAAAGATGCAGACCTCAATTCAGGCACCAATTTCTCCCAGCGCGATAGCAACTGTGAGGTAGATAAAATGGACTGGGTCGATTCCTTCGAAAGCAATGGTTCTAAGTCTTTCACAGCCAAATTGATCAATTCGTCGTTTGTTTCAACAGACGTTTTTGTCAAGTTTTGAATATATGGGCTTATGAACTTTGGTTTTTCGGACTCAGACGACGAGCTAAACAAGACTGATTTCAAGTTGGTGAGCGCTTGTTGGACCAAAGATTTGTGATGGTTCGCAACTAACTGAGATTCCAAAGAAATAGAAAAATTTTCTAATTGTTCCACCCTAGCATTCAACTTGTCCAAGTTCGCTAATCTTCCATCCCTTTCTTGGTCAATTTTGTCCTTGACCAATTTTTCGAAATTCTTGGTTTGCTCAATTCTCATCATCGATACAGCGTTAACAGCAGCTTGCGAAATCGTCTCCTTAGTAGCATTGATTTCTTGCGCTAATCTGGCATTCAATCTTTTTTCCAACTGAGCCTTCTCATTGTTGAACTGGTTTAACAAATCTTCCGTCAATTCTAATTCTTTCTTAGTTAAAGATGATAATAATTCAGTCTGAGAAACTTTCAATTTACTCTGCAATTCTTCATCGAACTTGGTACTCAAAATGTTCAACTTGGTAGCCAATTTGCTGACGTTTTCATTGATCGCTCTAATGAGGTCTTCGTTTTTAGAACCCTTCATGTCTCCTTGGTCGATGGAGCTAATTAACTCGTTAAAAGATGCTATGGTAGATTTGACAGTCGAGTCAACCGACTTATTGTTGCCGTTTAACTTGATCAGAGGCAAGCGCTCCACAGTCTTTTGAATAGTTTCAACTGGTTTTTGCAATTGTTCACCAGGAGTCCCTTCAACACCGTCCAAACTTTGCAAAGATGGAGCGGGTACCTGCTCCTTTGTTTCGGTACCGAACTTTTTCTTTGTTTCCTCAATAAATCCTCCCCCCTTGCTCTCCAATTCTTGAGTCAACTCGCTGAACTTTTCTTTGGAGGGTAAATTGAAGTTGGTCACCTTGTCCTGGAGCTCGCGGAACTTGTACTTCACATCTTCCAACGTGGTATTTTCAATCACTTCCAACAACTCTTCATAGTACGGAGGTTGTTTGTCGATAACAAAGTCCATCACCTTGTCGTTCTTCGTAGCAACGAACAATGTACCCCCATACACGACAGAAGTCAAGAGCGCAGCACGGAATAAAAGCTTCGTTATCGAAAACTTCTTACCGCTGTTACTTTCGCTGCTGCCTTTCGAGCTTTGCCCCGAGTTGGCAGTCCCAATTGGCGCTGCGGTTTGCTTAACCACCGGCGCCTTGTCTTTAGGAATGTTCAAGTGTCTTGCCGAACTAGATACCCCACGAATTTCTGTCTTGCTCGAATTCGCAACAGCTCTGCATACTGTGGAGCGAATCATCATCTTGTTTTTCACGATTGACTCTCTAATGACTATACTCTACTGAGCCTTATGCTGTTGATACTAAACCCAATCACAGTTCGAAATTTTCCACCTTGAGCAAAACGATCACAAAACCTTTTGTCACGTGGACGCGGTCTTATTTTAGTTTCCTGGTTCCTGGAGAAGGGGACTATGATAATAGATGCCACTGCTTCTAGGGATTAAGAGTCATTAAAAAGGAGAAAACTGCTCAGATCATGTCAATCAAGCCTAGTAAACTATATCCTCCACAGCCTGCAACTGTAAGAGCCCAAACGGTTCATTTGTCGTATGATTCGCATCACGATAGGATCGCATACGCCATGGGAAAGTCAATCATAACTAGACCATTGGATCCCGAAAACACAGCAATCACGCCGGTCCAATTCACAAAGCATACCTACGGTACCACTGTGGCTGCTTTTGCGCCTTCGGGTAACTACGTGGCATCCGGGGATGAATCGGGACAGATTAAGATATGGGACAGCTCGGTGGTAGCAGGCAAGGAAGTGGGTAATTTTGAGCAACCGTACATCAAAAGCGAGTTTCAGATCCTTGGGGGCGCTATCAGAAGCATTGCTTGGGATGCTGATAATTCTCGAATTATTGCTGTGGGCGAAGGAAAGGACAAGTTTGGCCATTGCTTCACGTGGGACTCCGGCAACTCGATCGGAGAGATCCAAGGTCACTCTGCTACTATCAATGCAGTTGCAATCAAACCCCAGAGGCCATATAGGGCAGCCACTGTTGGTGACGATAAGGCTTTGGTATTCTATACTGGACCTCCGTTCAAGTTTGACAAGAGCGTTAGAGCCACCCACACGAACACGATTAGGGATGTGAAGTTCTCTCCCGATGGTAAGTGGTTGGTCAGTGTTGGTTCTGACAGGTTAATTGCCATCTACGACGGTAAAACAGGGGATTTGGTAAAGAAAATAGAAAATGCACACGATGGAGGTATTTTCGCCGCAAGTTGGTTTAGTGATTCTGCAAAATTTGTCACCTGCTCGGCCGACAATACCGTCAAATCATGGGACGTCGAATCCTCCGAGTCCGTTGACACCTACACGCTTGGTAAGGACATTGCTGTAGAAAACCAACAAGTCGGTGTAGTTGTGACCAAGGACTATATCGTCTCTCTTTCCGTTAATGGCAACTTGAATTATTTCAAGCCAGGTGAAACAAAGGTTAGTTTAGTAGTTTCAGGTCACCAGCAGCCTTTAACATCTGCCAACTTTGACGCGGAAACCGGAACACTCGTAACTGGCAGTTCTGATGGCCGCCTCTACCAGCGCAAGGTAGATTCTAATGACCCCACAATCTTCAGCACCGCCACAATTCCCCTTGGCGATTCCAAAACCCAGCATAGCAACTTCGTGGTTGAAATTGTGACGGAGGGTAAAAATGAATACGTCACTGCGGGATGGGATGATTCCATTAAGTCGTGGAAGGAAGGCCAATTGGCTGCAACATTGCCCTTAGAATCTGGCCAGCCGAAGCAAATACTTGCTCACAAAAATCAGTTGATAGTTTTGTTCGAGTCAAAAATTGAGCTATACTCAAAAAGTAGCTCAGAACATTTAAAGGCTGCTTCGATCGATTTGCCTTTTGTTTCATCTGACCTATCGTTAGTGGGCGACGATAAATTGCTCGTTACTAATTTGAGTACTAATACAATTGAGGAGTATTCTTTCGATGCCAGCTCTCTCTCAAAGCTGGCGAATGGCTACTCCCCAGCACGGTCTCCTCCCACTTTAGTCAGAGTATCGCCTGATGGTAAATATGCAGCAGTTGCTGATAGCGCAGGTAAGTATACATTGTACAACGTAAGTGATAAATCTGTGATCACTACTCGTTGGGCTTTTCATAGCAGCAAAGTACTTGACGCAAAATGGTCGCCGGACTCTAAATTTATCGTGAGTGGTGGTTTAGACAGTGGTCTCTTTGTCTATTCGGTTGAGAAGCCCTCTAAAGTTTTGAAATTCCCCTTAGCTCATCAGAACGGTATTTCGGCGTTGGCGTGGACTAGCTATAATTTTGCTGAAAAATCTGCTTCCTTCGTTTCAGTGGGCCTGGACGGAATCACCAAAACCTGGAAAGTAGACTTGAGTGTTTATTAGTCCCCGGAAAATCTTTAGAGTATTTACATAGAACCATAACTACGATTAATCGTGAAATAAAAAGCATGCGTATTTGAAATACTTTGCAGAGTTACCTTCAAAAATTGTAAAAAAGCAGATTAGCTGCAAAATTTGAGTATTTGCATTTAGTAACCTCACTCAATGTTTCCACAAGCTCGCCCGGAATTAGACCCTTCCAATAGCTTACATACTTCAAAGACCAGTATGCAAGCTTTTTGCTTCTTGCTTCTTGGCTCTTGTACTGGTCTCAAGCCCATATTCTCACCTTAACAAGTCGGAGCGTAAGCTGCGAAATACAGAATAATGCACGTCGAATTGTGTTGAACGTCTTTTTAACCTCTTTCTAGGAGTAGCCTTAAATACAAACATGTAAGAAAGTAGACCCCCTTAGACTGTAGTCCGAGGCTTACCCCTACAGCTAGACCATTGGTCTTCGGTGTGTTGGCCTTTGCTCCATTTGCTCATACCTTCTTTACTTTTAATTGCTTCACTTGCCTTGATTTTGCCCTCTTGTTCCTGAAACCTTTGAAATTACAAGAACCAGCTACAGGGGTTAGTAGCAACCTCACAGACCGAGTCATTGCAGCGTTAGCCATTGCAACAATGTCTTCGGTGGGTCTACAACTCCAGACGAAGAGTCGATGTTCTCACGTGACAAGATACTGAAAAAAATTCTATGTACTCATCTCAGAGTACTAAGGCCTATCCATTATAGCTAGCATTTTGGATAGGTTGACATAGTTTTAAGGATATCAGATGTCGTCAAGCAAGACAAGAGTACCACAGGTAAGGAATCCCACGTTACCCTCTCAAACGACACCAGAGCAGAGGTACTGGAGGGGATTTTCTAATCCCCAGTTGGTCAAAGAGAACCATCCAATCAACCACATCCACTTCAATCCTGTTTCGCCTCATGATTTTGCGGTGACATCGTCCACAAGAATTCAAGTGTTTTCATCGAAAACAAGGCAGGTTATAAAAACTTTTTCCCGGTTCAAAGACACAGTGTATTCCGGTGAATATCGATATGATGGAAAATTGCTTGTGGCAGCCGATGCAAGCGGTCTTGTTTCGATTTTCGACAGTTATCAGCCCCGGACATTATTAGTTAACTTAAGTCCTTCGACTCACCCAACACACGTGGCGAAGTTCCATCCTACGATCGGAAACCAGTTAGTTACTGGCTCTGATGACAGGGTAGTAAGATTGTACGACATCTCGCAGACCACTAAAGGTCCAATAATGGAATTTAACGACTCCTTTCATGGTGATTATATCAGGAGCGCAAATTTCATCCCAGGAAATCCAAACTTGATCACTACTGGTTGTTACGATGGCATAGTGAGAATATTTGATACGAGACAGCAAAAAATCATCGCCAAATTCAATCAAGACGGTAATCCAGTGGAGGATGTGTTAGCATTGTCACCAACGACTTTGGTTAGTGCCGGTGGACCTCAAGTCAAAATATGGGATTTGGCAAGGGGCTCACAGATTCATGAATTGAATAACTTCACTAAAACAGCAACTACTTTACATAACACCGGTGATAGAGGCTTACTTGTTGGGTCTTTAGACGGTCATGTTAAGATATTTGATTCTAGCTCATCAAAATGGGACGTCAAATTTGGCTGGAAATTCGGCAGTGGAGGTGTTTTAAGCTGTGGGGTCTCCCCATCACCTCAACATAAGCATTTTGTTACAGGTCTAACATCAGGTTTAATGTCTATCCGTACCAGAAAGACTGAGCCTAAGGTTGAGCAAGGTGTCAAACAAGCCAAATCCAATGCATATGCCAGGATGATGAGAGGCTCTGATTATTTAGGAGAAGAGGAGCATCGTATAATCACTTCTACTTCTGCACAACCAAAGAAGCAAAAGCAATTCGAGAAGCACTTGAATGCATTCAGGTGGTCTGAAGCATTGGACAGTGCTTTCTCCACGGGATTGCCCAAAGAACAAACCGTAACGATCCTCAATGAACTCAAGAAAAGAGGTAAGATCAGAATTTCGTTATATGGGAGAGATGAAATTTCTTTGTTGCCAATTTTACAGTGGTTCATAAAGAATTTGGAGGATGTGAGGTCAATTAATCTCATTTGCGACTTTATTGGGGTCATTTTAGAAATGTACGGTTCTTTGATTGACAAAAGCGCCGTATTGGAAGAAAATTTTGCTAATCTATCAAAAAGGATCAATATTGAAATCAAAAAGTGCAAGGAAGCCAATGAAATAGAAGGCATGCTAGAATTGTTAACAGTTTGACTCCCTTGCATAGATATATATATATACATACATAACATTAATTGTAACATAGATCACACTTTTAGTACCCTGGTTTTCTCTTTTTCTTCTTCTTGTTGGGATCAGTGTGATTTGAAGATTTGCCTCTCATCACCGCTGCACGGCAGTATTCCGAACAAAACCACTTCTGTTTCCCCGTAGTATACTTCAAGGCATCCACTCTATTTAATAATCCTACACATTTATAATGAAACCAGTCACCGTTAGGGCAGGACTTCTCGTTATCACATCCAATCATGTCACCAAACGATGGTTGTTTACAGAAACAGTATACGCTGTTATCCTCTTCCACTGCAGGTCTAGGGTCGAGAACGGGCTTCGACTGGGAAACCGTCTCTACTAAAGGCGACTCCTTAATACTGAGATCCTTTTGTTTTGGCTTTTTCACCTTGTTTGTGTGGATGCTAAGTTTCTTCTTGCTGGGTATCTTCAAGACCAACTTTATACCGGGTGACTTCAGATTCACAACTCCCTTGTTCTTGTTAGATTTTATCGACTTCTGCTCCATGAGTGCTTCTCGCTGGGACGCGAGAGGATGTCGTCTATAATGTTCCTTTAATTGCGCTCTTAATGTACTACTAGAGGACGCTGGCCGAGATTCAGTTCCCCTAGCGCTCGAGGCTTTTGCTATGTTACGCAACTGTCGTAATTCATCGTTTAAAGATAGCTTGTGCGTCACTAATTGATTATAGAGGGCTCTCGATTCTTCGATAGATTCCGCTGTAAGCACCAGCAACTTTCTCTTGATCAATAGTATTTCTGATATCACGTCTTTCTTACTCGCACTGTCTCCGTTCGACTCTTGTAGCGATAATAGTAGCGAATTAAGTCTTGTCTTCTCTTTATCTACCGATATATTGCAGGCCTGAACGAGCCATAATGACCGTATAACATCGCATGGCAAATGATCCACCGTTGAGATGAAGGCGTTGTTTATGCTGGATGAATGCTGAATGACCGATTGTATTACTTGTTCTTCCATTGTAATGTTCTTTTATCTCCGAACAGTATATTAGATTGAAATTTATGATTTTTAATTTGTGCGAGTCATCATTATGGGCTTAAATGAAGAACTGGTTACGAAGAATTCAAAAATGACGAAAATAATTGACAAGTTCATGGATTACTGGAATGCTTATACAAGTATATAAAGTATGCCGTCAAACTCAAGATCAAAAAAAAAAAGGATATTCAAAAAAAAGGAATAATCATTAGCTTATGAACCTATGACTTATTTTTCTAAGTCCTTCTTTAAAGTACCCAAGAAAGCGTGCTTTTCAGCAGGGGTTTGGAATCTACCCTTACCGAACTTAGAGGCAGTGTCAATCCATTTCAAGTTGACTTGTTCGGTGGCTCTTCTTGAAGTGTCAACGTACAAAGACTTTCTCAAGGTAATGATTCTCTTCTTGACACCTGGGATGGAACCCTTCAACAAGACGAAATCGTTCTTGACGTCACCGTATCTGACGAAACCACCCATTGGGTTGATGGTCTTTTGGGTTCTGTCGAATTCGGTAGCACCGTTGGATTCGTCGGCACCGGAACCAACTCTGTAAACCTTGTGGTTGATAGAGGTTCTACGGTGGTAACCGTTTTGACCGGCTCTGGCAACAGTCCATTGCACGTTAGCTGGATGCCAAGCACCAATACAAGCAACCTTTCTTAAACCTCTGTGGGTCTTTCTTGGCAACTTCTTGGTACCCCATCTGTGGGTGACACCCTCGTAACCGTGACCCTTGGTGACGGCAACAACATCGATCATTTCGTTTTGTTCAAAAACAGAGTCGACGGAGACGGTCTTTTCAAAGTGTTCCTTGGCGAAGTCAACCTTGTCGGAGATGGAACCACCGTTGATTTGAATTTCAGCAATGTGAGCCTTCTTTTGAGACAATGGGGTCTTCTTAATTTGGGTGTGAGCCAAGACTCTGACAACAGAAGCGTACTTCTTGATTCTGGCCAATTCTCTTTCGATTTGAGCACCATCTTGAGCGTACTTAGCAGAGTACTTGGTGAAGGCCTTCTTCTTGGACTTGTACCAGTTCTTGTAAAATCTTCTCTTGACTTCTTCGGACAAGTGCTCGGCCCAGACAGTGGTCAACGATCTCAAACCTCTTGGGGTTTCGACGTAACCAACGACACCAACAACAACCAATGGTGGAGTGTCAACAACAGTAGCAGCTTCAACGATTTCACGCTTGTGCATCTTGGAACCTGGACGGTCCAAGTCTCTGACAACAGTGGTCATACCGGCCTTGTAACCCAAGAAAGCGGTCAAAGCGACTGGCTTAGACTTGACATCCTTTGGGAAAGACTTGACGGCACCTCTTTGCTTGGCGGCTCTCTTTCTTGGTAAGAATTCTAAGGATCCGTGACGTGGAGCTTCGTACTTTCTGTGAGACATATTATAGTACTTTTTGTTATTAACAACTAAAGAGTAAAGAAAGAAACAACAAGTAAATTATGGGACATATATACTGAAAAATTTCCAGTAGGCGAGTGAAAAATTTTTCAAAATGAAAAGTGCGTGCGCGGACCAATAAGATAATTTTTTTGTACGACCGCCAGATACTGAAAAATACCGAGTATAGACTGAAGTTTACGCACCTGCCACCTTCGTTGGTAAACTATCGCTAATGGGTACATTTATTATAACAACTTATAGGTAAGTAGAGTAAGTCCTAATATACACGAGAAGTTTTCAGCAAAAGTCGAGTAGTGAACATGTTGAGAAAACTGAGCGCAAAAAATGAAGCAAGTCGCATCACAGAAAGGGAAACACAGAGAACAAGAATTGAAGTGAGGATAGTACGGTTCCCAAGTACCAATATAAAGGTTCCAAGAGGTTAGTTAGGGAGCTTTAATTGTAGACTTATTTTCTTTTGATCTGAATTATTTTTTTCAATGCTAGCCGTGCATCGCCAGAGTCATCAGGGTTCGACGAGGCGGATGACAGGGTCAGGGGTGGTTGCGAAATGGCCGAAGACTCGAACGTTTTGTAAGCAGAAGCAGACTTGGGGCCACTATTCATGAGATTAGTCATGCTTATGGTGTTCTGGGCCGGTTGGTTAGGGAGATGGTTGGCAGCGCCGTTCATGAAAAAGTCCTGGTTCAGCAAGAACTGGGAGCTATTGAACTTTTTCTGCTGCGGTGAGTTGATGTTCATGACGGAGTACATCATAGAGTTAAAATTTGGAGTCAAATTAAAGTTGAGATTCGAGGGAGTAAAGCCGGTAGAAAAGAAGTAGTTATCCTTCAGCTTGGGAGTTTGGGGAAGCTGCAACTGTGACCTTTCCGAGGGAGAGTCGTTCATGGACTCACTGATAGATGATAATGTCGAAGCCGAGCTCAAGTTGGCTGCAATTGTCCCCGTAATGTCGGAATGATGTCTCCGCAAGGTGCCCGGATGCGGATGAAGACCTGTAGCAGTGGCAATATCTTCCGTTGTGGCACTAGAACTCAACTTGTTAGGCCGAGAATACTGACTCCCGCCGTCGGATTGGTCGCTGTATTTGGGATCATACGCAAGGACCGATTCTAACCTAGAGAAATCGTCTTCTTTGCTCAGCAAAACAGTACTCTTGTTCTCTGAATCTTGGTCCGTAGACGCGGAAATACTTTGTCTTCCAATTTGCTCGTCCCTTGACGGTGCCTTTGCGTTTTCCAGAAACACATCGTTGGACAAGACGGCTTTGCCCAGCTCATCCACAGTAAGCCTGAGCAAAAAGTCTGAGCTGTCATTCTTGGCCGGATCCGTAGGTCCTGCCTCTTTAGTTATCGTGACCGGAGGCAATAAGTTTTTGCGTCCGTCCTCCCCTGCACGCTTCAGATCGATAGAATCATAGCTGCTATTGCCGAGGGTCAGATACAAGGAATTCACAGGCCTACTATGGTTGGTAGCAGAAGGCGTGGAAAACGAGTTCCGGGGCTGCGGCTGGAAACTGGGGGTAGCCAACATGTCTATCGGATGGGTCTTGTGCGAGTCATGCGACCGCTGCACCGTGTACGGCGGCGTGTTGTATACTTTCAACCCCTTGGCCTGGTCGGGCGCGTTTGCCTGTGTGATCATTGAAATATTGTCTAAGGTCTGCAGGTTGATCTGGTGGTACGGCGACCCTATGTGGCCAGAGATCGAGCTCGAGAGGGGCGTCACCATGATCTCTGGCCGCTGCTTCTTCGCCACGCTCGGCGACTCTAGGCTCATGGTGCTCTTACTGCGTTTGCGCCGCGACGTGGGCGACACCCGCATCAACGGCGTGAAAATGTCCGGTGCCCCCTTTTTCACCGTCATGTTCGAATTGTTTTCCGCCGTGGGGCTGTTGCACAACGGCGACGTATTGACGTCGATGTTGAGCGTGGTGGTGATCTTGTTGCTCAAAGAGTTGGCCTTCGGCGGCCGCCCCCTCTTTTTCTTCATCGCAGGCGTCCCGCTCACCGGCGACGACGACGACGACAGAAATGTCATCGGTAAATTCTGCGAGTTCATCAATTTGTGCTTGTCTAGCCTTGGTTCTGTCGTATATCTACCCATGTACCATCAATTGCTGTCAATACCGCTTTTTATCTCCAATGCGACCGTCTCCTGGTTTTTTTGATTTTCCTTATTCTAGGCTTTCTGATCGTAATGCTGTGGTCTTTTTCGACGTCAACGGCAATTAAATGGATCCTTGTGTTTCAAAAGTGTCTAGCTTTTGTCTATATCTTTTGTCTATCTTTTTAGTTCTTGAGTTTTACCTTTAATTCCCCTAATTTCACCACCAATTTTACGTCTCAAATCTATGTGGTGTATATTATAACCTTTTTGACTATCTGCTAATACTATTTTATAATAACGTCAGATACAGTTACCGCGATATGAAAAATTTTCTACCACAATGCTTATAAAATAGCCTCCATGTAACGTATATTTCGATACAGGAGGGATTATGTATATTGGGGAGGCTTATAAGTAGTGAACTGATAATAGTCCGAAAGAAGCAGCATCTATGAATAGGCGCTGGGGGCGAATAGACGAGGATACGCGTGTAATGACATTTCCCGAAAAGGTGAAATTGGCTCGATCGCCTTGGAACAAGACATTGCATTGTGGGAACATTAGGGGAAGATTGTGGAAACAGTGTGGAAACACCGTAACGACCTCGCACTGCTCGCGCTGCGCAGCGCGAGCAGTGCGAAGCTTATGCTGGCCCGGTGGGGGTCAGTTGTGACTTACCAGTGGAACTAGAAAGAGGAGAGTAGCAGGAGGAGACGTGGAGAAATCGTAGTAGATGACAGTGGTCCAGACATGGGCGACCGATAGGAGCTGGAGATGCGGGCGGCCACCACCATACCCCACTGGTACGTAATCCCCAGCGCATAACCTTTGTAGAAATAGTATATTCCGAATAGTACATGAGTATAATAGAGGTAATAGAGGCCTGGAGTCGCACGAGGTATTTCGGTCCGGAAGGCACCAGCACATAAAAAAAAAGGCCAAAAGGCCGTCGCAGCGACCTAGCCAACCGTCCGACTCAAGGGGAGAGCGTGGCCTACGGCGAGCGGTGCGATCCGTCGGACGCAGAAATAAAAGTTTACGCGAGGTTCACACTATTATTAGTATTCTTCGACTTCTCTACATGGCGCAGTAGCACGATACTACGATCGCCTATCAAGCTACATAGGCGTTCGCCGACAGATTGCTAGCAGATCGGCACCAGATCGGCATTGAAAATCGTACGATCACTCCGGCTTTGGCTTATGCATGGTACCTCAACGATGCCATGAGAGGTCAAGATGTACCATCAATTGGTGAGAAATAGAACACTAACCTCCACAGAGCTGGCTGGAAGCTTTGGGGACTTTGACGCCTAGCGTGTAGGGTATTGTTGCTATTGTCGTGTCGGCATTTATCGTATGCCCTTTTGTATTGTGGTGCTACATTAAGCATTGAACGCGGCACCAAAATGTCGGTGTATGGATGTAGACTTCTGGTGTCTGGATGCGGAAAGAGGGTGCAAAGGGGAGTATGGGCATACATTAAAAGGGTAAACAAAGACTATTACTTAGTATATTGAAATGTGAGTGAGAGATGTGAGACTATTACTAAAAACGACTGTATAATACCGAACGAAGTAGAACTAATGTAGGCGTGGATGATCACTCGGTTTTTTTCTCAAAGTCAATTTGCTTTTCAAACGCCTTGTATGAGATTTCTATGGACGTCATCCATCCTAGGGTAACGTATAAAACAGACACTAAGAAGCCGCACACAATCAAGCACAGCCAGATACCGGGGGTGAAGAATCCGTAGTTCGTGAAAAGGTTAGGATTCTTGATCTGGTGTGGTTTCCCGCTCGCAGGCACTTTGGTGGACTCAGGTGACGCCAACGCGGTCACCTGGGCATCCCCACCCTCTTGGGCAACAAAAGATTTGGCTGCACGGAAGTCTTGTTCAACCTCGGCCATTATCTTGTCGAGGCTCTCATCGCGAGGTTCGAACGCCTCGTCTTCTCTCCTGCGCAAGACTGTGTCCAAGTCAAGATCCATATTCAACTGCTGGTACATCACGTCTTCAATATAGTGCTTCAATCCTTCTATTTTAGTCTCTGTCTTGTGGAATAACGGTTTACCTTGCACCACCACCGTCCCGTCCGTCTTGCCCAAGAATTCGTCAATGGTGTGTGACTCGCCGTCTTCCACGTCCACAATTGTAACGGATCCTTTTCCAACCTCGCCAGCGTCTTCATTGACCAAGTATCTCACCATATCGCTCCTGCAAGATTCTCCAAGCGGCAAGTCAAGCTCATCCGCATTTCGATAGTGGGCATGTTTGATGTACGTTCCTGTCGTCTGCGTAGTACCAGGTGCCAAATTGCTGACCCGGTAGATAACGAGCTTCTCTCCCACCTGGCATGCTTCTTCGCTGATCCTGCGTATGCTATCCGATAATATATGGGATTTGGTTATGTACGGAAACTTGTTCTTGTCCCCTAAGTGTTTCGACGAAAAAAAGGGCGATGTATCAGTAAATGCCCCAACAGGGACCGCAATCAAACAAGGTACCGCCAACAACAAATTTCCAAGTCTCATTGCCTGACTAAATTCGAAACACTCGTGTAATTGATGAAAAGCTGTTGGAATTCCCTAACTATATTAGAGCTATTAGAAGAGTTGTTGATAGTCGCTCGTTTTGTGTAACTTATGGCCATTTTGGGCTTTTACTACAACGACGACAGGAAAGTATCTAACAAGGGAAGAGGATCCATTGATAAGATGCCAGTTGACATTCCGAGGTACGTGGCGATAGGTAAATTAGTGAGGCGGTCATCAGGACCTCAACAGACTTTTATGTTGAGTTTGTTCACATTTGTTCACACCATGGTGTCCGCAGCTAATGTCAATTTCGCATACTAACAATTTTATAGGTCTGTGATCCAAAAGTTGGTGTTTTTCACTGCTGCCATGATAATTCTCCCGGTGTTTGCGTTCTTTGTGTGTCAGTACTTGTTCAGCAACAACGCAATTATCAGCGGCGGCGTGGCTGCACTCGTAGCAAATATCGTGCTCATTGGGTACGTGGTGGCCGCATTTATGGAAGATACTACAGGAGAGGAAGAAGAAACGAAAAAGACGAGGTGATATGACATGAGGTACTGGCTCGATGACAGTCAGCTTGGTTCAATGGATAGCTTGCTTCTAGTTATGGCTGTTTACTTATACTACTCTAGTCGGATGGGTGATTTTGTGTAATTTTTCACTTCATATATAAAATATACCAAACTATAGTACTTAAATGTAGGGACTGTACTGGGAAATAGCATGGTTCATCAGTTGTCACTAGTGTCTACTGTGTCACACAGTAACTATGCTCAAACCATCTCTACTTTGCAGGCATTGACGGGGTTATTGACACCGCAGCCTATATCGACTTATACTTTAATCACGAAGCCTCATAACGTATTTAAACCTAAGGTAGAACCTGGAAAGGTTAACCAAATAGAACAATTCTACATGAAGTGCACAACAACATGGACGGACGAGGTTGGTGTGCTGTTTGACATTTCCAAGCCCATAATGAGGGACGAGCCTGACGAAATATTGGTGGGGCGATTGTTTTTGGGGGAGGAAAGACGAACGTGGACTTTGCAGATATCGGATATTCCAATTGCCGGAAAGAACCAAGCTTGTTCGGCCCAGACAATATACGAAAGCACGTTGGTCCATCATCACACCAAAGTCAAGGATGAAAAGAAAATAGTAACGCATGAAAATGACATTGATATCGACACTGACAACAACGCCGAAGAACACATACGCACACAGAACGATATGGAAATTGATGGCCCGGAAAGTAGCAAGGATGGTTCAAGTGGCAGCAATCAGAAGGAAGTCGTCGTGCTAAACCGCAGAGACTCCTTTTTGCAATTTTTGGAGGATTTAGGGTACGATTGCATAAACCAATTTTGGTTAAAAGGGGTACGGTTTTTCCACGGTGACATAGTAATCGAGTTGTTCAAGGTTTTTATTAGAGACGACGAAAAGCAAACAGCGTCAGACAAAATAAAGTTGAAATTGTTAGACGAATCTAACACGTTTCAGATCAAAGCCTATATAAATGTGCCGAAGTCTACTGACGTCGAGTTGATCAACCAAGGCACCAAGGATCTCCTAAAATTACAAGAGTTTTTGAAAAACTTGATCAAGCTTGAAATTCCCGATCGAATGTTCATGGATTCCAGAGTTAATTATAAATAGTATTATACATGTGCATTATCATTATTCTTGCTTCGTTCGTATTGTAAAGTAGTTCGAGTGGTCCCCATTCAATTGAGT
This sequence comes from Debaryomyces robertsiae, assembly GCA_030566065.1. NCBI lineage: Eukaryota > Fungi > Ascomycota > Pichiomycetes > Serinales > Debaryomycetaceae > Debaryomyces > Debaryomyces robertsiae. The sequence goes on from JAJMHL010000003.1 coordinate 113,442, forward strand.
AATATCGAAGCTAGGCACGAGCTCGCCCTTTTTCACATCGACCTCAACTTTTAAATTTTCTATATCAGTCTTCAACTTTTCAAGAGTTATTACATCTGGCTGCTGGTGATCGGATGCTATGAGCCTGAAAATGCTGTCATTGTTGGCGCCTGTCTTGTTAAACTCATGTCCGTCATCACGATATAGCGATTTGAGGAATAGTATTTGTGATTTTAATGACTCAATGAGCTTTCGTTCCTTTTCAGGAGTTATATCTGAGTTTAACCCAGAGATTTTCAACATCTTCTTTATCACCCTAGAATCGATATGTATATGGTTTTTCTTTTCTTTGGCGACTTGAATTAAATCTTTTGCTTTCCAAGTCGAATGATTTATCATTTCATCGATGTGCTCTCTGGTCTCTAAGGGAGGAAATATTTCGGCCTTACATCGAACAGATGAGCAGCAGAAGGACCTTGCTATTACTCTAGTACTTTTTGAAAACATCCTATAACATAAAGTGTAAAGGTCCTTTTGGTGAATCGATAGATTTTTCAGAGAGCGCTTTTCAGAACAAAATACATAGCGATATTGGGTACAATTTTTTTTTATTAATGTTGAATATAAACATGGAATAAAGCTACTAGTTCTTCTTATTTGACTTACGTAATTCAGCCTTGGTCTTTTCAAGTTTTCTCCTCTTCTTATTCAAATCGTCTTGCCTGGCTTCTTTCTTGTCAATACCGTATTGCATCTTCTTGTACAACTTACGTTGCTTGTTGGACATCATAATCATCTTCAATTCTTTTTCTTCATCCTCGGCGGATCTCTTCTTACCCTTTCCGGCTTTCTCTTTCTTGTCCTTCGCAACGTCAGCCGACTTGACACCTGCTACTTCCATTTCCAATTCCTTCTGGGCAATGAGATCTTCGTCTTCTTCCTCATCCTCATCCTGGTCTTCCTCGCCTTCCTCGACTTCAACGCCTTCCTCCTCTTCAGATTCCTCAATCTCCGCGTCCAGACCTGAAGCCTTTGGAGCAGCTTCAGGATCATAGCCACCAGCATCTCCCCAAGGAGACAAGTGAGGTGGGAGAGTTTCACCCGGAGAATATTGACTAACTGGTAACAATTCACTCTTGTTAATACAGTCGAATATCCATTGTGGCTGAATGTACGTTCTACCAGGAACTTTTGAGCTTAGCTTAGGTCTATCAACAATTTGGTGGGTAATATTTGACAAGTCCAATTTTTCGAACTCATCAGGCTGATTGACTTGTAATTCGTCTAATGCAATTTCAGATATGATAGAGCCACCACAAGATAAAATGCAAAATTCCAAGATATCAAGAGGAACCTCACGACCAACGTAGAAAATGAACTTCGAAAATAACACCGATGTTGGTGATGCAAATTTGGATGGTTGCGACAATATATCACCTGTAGTTTTATTGGACGAGGAAAATTCATCTAACTCGACGTCCTCAACGTTCTCGGCGTCGTTATCTTCTGAAGCATCTTCTGTACCCTTGTCGGCAGCGATAGCCTTGGAAATTTCTTCCTTCGACAATTTTGTCTCTTCGGCACTGCTCGTGTTTTCCAGTTCCTCGATTTTCTTTTCACCTGGCAATAACGCTTTCATGCCTTGATCCTTCGCTTTCAAAACATACGAAGACAAACCACCGATACCTTTGAGTTTTTCCGTATCAATGGTAGGAGGATAGAGCAAATTGGCATCATTGTATAACCTGAATAAAACGAAGTGCAATAACGTCGAGTAAAACTCCAAGAATGTCAACATGATTCTGAAATCCACATCACTAGGAATATTTGTGGGAAATTTGAATGGAACTAACCATCTGACCTCCTGCCCCTTGACGTTCGCCTGGTAATACACTCCCTTGATAGAAACAAATACCTTTTTGATCAACCTCTCCTTGGCCACGTATGCCAACCACTGGTTAGTCAATCTTTCAGCGTCCCTGGTCACTCTGTGGCTGACTTTGTCGGTTGCAGGCATATTGGCAAATAAAAACAACATGTTCAAAGGATCATCGATGTCTCTCAAAGCATCCAAAAATGTTGGATATCTCTCCTTAATAATATGCTCCAACGTGTACTTTGGACGATTACTTTCCAATTTTTCAGCATCACTTACTTCTCCTCTGCCCAATGCCCTCTGTAACTTTTTGGCAAACGTCTTGTGTTCTCTGAATTTGCCGAGTACCGGCTCATGCATCAAATACTGGATATCCTTACTGTAGTAGAACGTTACAGGCGCTGTAGAGCCCTTATTGGCCTTCTTCTTATTTCTCGGTTCCCGAGGGTAAATTCCCTTGAATATACATAAACGACGGAAATCGGCCAACGAAACCTGTAATTTTTTGACTGCCTGTGTTCTGGTAATGAAGTTCTTGGCATTACCAGACGTTCCCTTCTTCTTGATTCTCATATTGCTAGTACTGGCTTAAATCACCTGGAGTCACTAAATGGCGATAAATTCTAAAAGTAGAGATGAGCATCTGGAAATTTTTTTTTGTTAGCGATGGTTAGTGTGCACGCGTACATATCAAGACTCGATAAAACTGAATCGATACTAATACTTTCGAAACATAATGAATTGTAGTCTAGTAGTCAATGAGTAAAGATACAATCAAAGAGCCTACGCTAGCTGTGCCGTCTTGGTTTTTTTTTTGGTTAACTTCTCACTCTCCGTTATCGTTTTAAATGTCTGTTCTCAACAGGAGGTACTCTCGGTTCAAAAAGGCTGCAATAATCCACATTTGGTCGAATCTGCTCCAGTAACTGAGGACTTCGACGAATTCGAGAGTGGGTTCTGGGCGTCTGGATGAAATGTAGAATCTCGGAAGGGAGCTCGTGGAGGCATCGGAAGACACTGGTCGGCTGCGGGAAGTTGGGCCCGGTACATGGGAATGTTCCCTTGAAGATCTCGGGTGGATTCGCATTGAATTACGGGCCGAAGCATAGTGGCCTGAGTCGGGAGACGTGGATCCAGCGCTAGGATACACATAGCAGGGGAGTTTTGTTTCCACCGGCACAAAAAAAATGCTTTTGTAGTTTAAAGCTATTTCGTAAGAAAGGCCTTTTATGTCGGTGAGAGGCATTTCGAGCAAGTTGTTGAGCTTGGTAGTTTGCTTGAGCCTTTTCGCGGAGTATATGATGTCTCTCTGGATGTTCGAGTAGATAGCGTTGTGTACTTGGTCGCTTGGATCGAGTCCGAGTATTACTTTTATTTGGTCGTCGTGCAATAGTATGTCTGACAGTAACACCAAGTATACGAGAGTGGTGTCGGTGGTCCATTCGTCAAAGTAGACACAATTCCGTTCAAAATTCTGCACAAGTTCGTATAGTTGTCTTTCGGACTTTTCAGCTTTAGCCTTGAATGGGTCGCAATCACCAGTCAGCAACCGCCAACACATGATAACTATGCCTTGTCGGTCGTAGGCTTAATATGTCAATTGGAATAGGCCCAATCGTAGCCACAAAAGCAATGGGCATAGATTGTTTGTAAATCTACGTGATTGCAAAATATCTACACAAAGTGCTCTTAAAGAGAACTAGAGCATTTGACATGATTATTATACCACCCAGCTCGTCGCCTAGCTCAGCTCCCGTACTGCAAGATTACCCAAGGGTTCACTCACGTAACTGGACTAGCCGAAACTATCCTCTTGCGAGTATTTCCGAAATCTCATCCGACTTAGCACATCAAGCATTTCAAAGAGTCACCAAGAGTGGCAGTTATTTGCATGAAGAGACGATGTCACCACCTGATCTTGAAACCAGGCTCCCTTTCTTCAATGACAGCTTTAAGTCAATGTTATATAAGATCCGACTCAAGCAGGTTCTAGTATGGGACAACATTGACTTTGATTCGTATTGTACTGGGGACCTCGGCACAGCAGACTTGGCGAGCATCGCCAAGTCTGTGGGTCTTAGCCCCGACTCCCAAATCAACATCCACGAGTGTGACTTCGTTGATTTCAAGCTGAAAGTCCTCCAGCATTGTTCCAGCTATCGGTTTGAACCTGCAAAAGAGATTCTTTATTGCCCCAAATACTACAATTTCTCAGCCCGCGAGGTAGCCTGCTTCAAAAAGTACATGCTTGAAGACTTCCTACCAGCAATAGATGACTACATCGTGGGCAGAGAGACGAAAAATTCTCGCCTTACTGTCGACACCAGGCTCTGCTTTACCGAAGTGTTTGACTCACCAAGATTCTGGAATTCTTGCTAAAATTGATAACTTTCGATTGTAGTCAATGTCAATAAATAAAGATTAGCCCCTCTTCAGTCCAACAAGCCTTCTGTACTAATTCATAATGGACGATTTGTAAAATTTCTTGTTGGGTGCAAACGTTCCTCGACCTCTGTAGTTCCTTAGCGAGCCTTTATAACAGACAAGCAAAAATTTGAAAAATTGGTACAAAAAATGCAGTGGCCCTAACGAAAATAGGTTTGCAGGCATTTGCAGCAGTAACGAGACAACTGGAGTGAGAGAATGTCTTTCCAGGATGTATTGAAGAGAGGAGATGAATTCCTTAGCGATTATCCGAGAACTTCGCTGTTTTGGAACTATGCTTCTCATGGTACTTGCTTGTTCATGATCTTACAGTCGAAGCTATTTTTAAATGTATTATACAAGCCGCATCTTCATAGCATTGAAAAGCTCGACGCAGCGATGGCTAAGGCTCGAGCAGAAAAGCGGTCGTTGCTCACGGTGATGAACCACATGTCTGTGGTTGATGATCCGGCATTCTTCGCAGCCTTGCCGATGAGGTTTCACACCGACGTCGACACCATTAGATGGGGGTTTGGGGCACACAACATATGCTTTTCCAATAAGTTTCTTTCGTGGTTCTTCAATCTTGGCAAAATTTTGGGGACGAAGCGGTTTGGCGAAGGTCCTTTTCAAGGGTCGTTGGATGCGGCCATCAGAATATTGAGTCCGGATGACACTTTGGATTTGGAGTTTACGCCTGGTATCAAAGAAACATCAAAGTCGGTCATTCTTCAGGAGCTAAATAACATCGGGGGTGCTTCGAAAGAGGTCCAAGGCTTGGCGAGCGAGGTGAAGCCCAGTCCCGATGCCACCAACGTGCTCATGTCGAAGTCGCCGTTCATAAGGACCAAGACGTCATGGTTCCACGTTTTCCCTGAAGGATTTGTCCTCCAGTTGCACGAGCCCCACCTGAATTCTATGCGCTACTTTAAGTGGGGTGTTTCTCGGTTGATCTTGGAAGCTACTCGGGCTCCAGTGGTTGTGCCAATTTTTACGTATGGCTTTGAGAAAGTGGCTCCCGAGGATGCCGCCGACAAGGGCATAAATAGGTGGCTTCCCTCGAACATTGGCGCCGACATACATATAACCATCGGAGACCCTCTTTCTGACGATGTGCTCGAATCTTATAGAGCTAAATGGAGGGCCTTGTGCTTAAAATACACAGATTCAAATCACCCAACCGACTTATCGGAAGAGCTCAAAAGCGGAGAGAGCGCAACCAAGTTAAGGTCCGATCTCGCAGCCGATCTAAGGGCGGCAGTAAGCGCTCTTAGGGCCTCTATCGGTGTGTTTAACGAAGAAGACCCTCGCTTCAAAGATCCGGCATTTTGGAAAGAATATACTTTAACAGAGGGAAAGAGCGACCCAGATGTGCGTTTCATCGGCAAAAACTGGGCCATCAGGAGATTTCAAAAGCATCTACCTGAGTACAGGGATGATAATCACTAATCTATGACATTGTAAGGAAGTTCTTGTAAATATATATCAAATTCAAATTATTCACGTGAACCCACTGTAAATAATTTTTCATATTCTGTCTTTTAAGTAATAGACTGAAGGTTTTCCTGAAGCAGAAGCTATTGTTTGAGTCATGAAGGATTCAGTAAGGTCCTACAATATCAGGCGGCTAATGCTTAGCCGTAGGAGCTCTTTTGGCTTTAATTCCGTGGCCTATAAAATGGTGGAGGAACACCTGCACCTGAGACGTTGGAAGAATTGCAGCTTGAACCATGATAGACAGTATTCGGCGTCGTGGTTTAATCCCTTGAGTAAATTCAACAAGGGACAAGTGGTTCAAATGCAAATGAAGCCAAAAGTTATAATCGAGGAGCTGAACGAGGAAAGCACCCATGCAACTACGGAGGAAATATATTTCAGCGACTTCAAGCATTACTTGAGGACTACAGACATGCCAACAAATCTAAGGAAGGCCATATTGAAGGAGAAGTTTCGGGAATTTGTACATAGTGTATCCAATTTTCACCGAGATATGAATACGCTTCCGATGTTGAATAGTGTTTTTATGCATTTGTATAATCTCAACGGTGGAAAACATGGCATTTCCAGAATGGATAAAATAGAAGAAATATTGCATTTAGATGATCTCATACTTTTATTCGAGAAATCATCAGCGGCTCTCACTTTTGGCGATACCAAGAATTTGATAATACCGGAGTTTATGGCCATTTTGGCGCAATATTTCTTGACGAATGAAAGCACTACTATTTCGCCAACACTTTTGGTCCACATTGTTAGTTTGGGCTCAGCTGTTGGACACAACAATTTAAGGAACACACTAAAACTACTTGTCAAACATAGAGGTTCAAGTTTGAGTCCCGAATTCACCATGCATTTATTGAAATCTTACAGTGAAAGAGGAGTGTTGGAACTATCGGTATTTCAGGATGTTTTGTCTGTCATGAATGAATTTCCCGAAACCAATATTGTTGATGACTATTTCTACAACATGTTCGTTGATTACGTCGAGAAGCTTTACGCCGAGTTGCCTCCCCGGGTACACGAATATAAGAACCTTGAAAGAAATATCGATAGAGTTCAACTAATAAACTTCGAGATGGTGACAGACACAGGGTTGAGTAACTTATCGGTTCTTGCATTGTTGAAACTTATAAAGTTAAGCTACGAATTGGATACTGTCAATAAGAGGTCTGAAACTAAGTATTGTATTTTCAAATTGCTAGATCGATTAATCGGCGACGCCAAAGACGGCATTGACTTTGAGCACATCAAGCGTGAGATATTCAAGCAGGATTTGGACGATGAAACGTTGGTCGAAACTCTTTTGTCCGTTGTCTGGAAGTATGAGGATAGATATAGGGCACTTGCACAGTCTTTGGACAGTTTTATTCTATCTGATGATGTAAAGTTTTCAGATTGCTTGAGATTCCAAGTGAAGATACATTCCCTCTTAGCTGATCGGGAGCGAGACTTTTCAGAGACGGCCCTAGCTGAATCGGTGATCGTGGCGGTTAGCGAACAAATTGAAGCTGTTCACAAACAGGAGCCGGGAATTATTTCAAGTACATTGAATTATTCTGAAATGTACAACAGAATAATTGAGGTGCTGCAATTGACAAATACAATTGCGCCTAGAGGGGACTTTGTACGCATAACAACTGCACATTTCACAAAGGAGTTTGCTGTTGAGCCGTCCGTCTACTCATATAAATATAGGCTCGACGCAGCTATTGAGTCAAATGATTATAGTCAGGCCGTGAAAATTTTTGAGGACAGCTTGGAAGGTTTGACTGAATGGCCTTGTAACACCGATCCTACTATTCATCGCTCTTTGAACGATCTAATAGTATCTCTATGCAAAAATGTGGCTAACATTCAAACTGTATTCCCTATATATACAAGAATCAAGCAGCAAATGGTCAACACTCGGTGTAAGATTGAAGCAATAACGGCAATGTCGGTGAAGATGCTTGAAGCGGAGTATGTGGGTGATCTAATAGAAATGCTAAAAAGGGAGCTACCCGATATTGGTAAGGATGATCCAGTAAAGTTGCCTATCACGGGCAAACATGGGCGCAAATACAAGGAGTTGTTTGATATATTGCATGATTTCGTCATAACTTATAACGGCGAAAAGACACACGAAACCAACTGGGTATTATATGGAGAATTGCACAAATATTTTCATCTTCCCTATGAATCGTATTTACCTGCAATAAAATTCTTTAGCGAACACGATAGACTAAATGCTGCATTGATCATATTCCGTCAAATTAGGAAATTGAACGAATTACATGGTAACCATAATCATTTGCCTCCTCTGAGAGATATATACATGTACTTGTTCCAAGTATTTGGAGACAATCTATACGAAGAAGGAGTCGAAGAAGTACATGAATACTTAAAGATGGATATAACCATTCCCAAACAGGATATTGCTTTACAGAATACCATACTTAATGCTTATTCAAATTTACAAGACGTCGCGAGGGCTAAAGACTTATTCATAACGATGTCAACAGTCCCTAAATTAAACGGTGGCATCAACGAAGATACAGTACAAATAATGATTAAAACTTATACTTACAGTGATATGCTTTATGTCCAAAAATTTTGGAATAATTTATCGCAATATGGCATAGTCCCAAACTATGCTATCTACAGACAGTATTTGATTGCTCATGTATATTATGGGCTTATCGAAGATGCTATGCAACTAACAGAAGAAATGGGCGACTATGATTTGCAGTTGACGCCGGATACCTTGCTTGCCATGCACAATTATTGCCTTGAACCGAGAGACCAAATGAAAGTTGCTCAATGGGCGAAAGAAAATCATAAAGAAGAGTGGGAATCTGTTTGTGAATCAGGCCTTTTGAAAACAGCGAATAAGTACATGCCCGAACATAATTTGATTGTCGGAAGTTCCAACCAATGACTCCAGCAATGATCTTGGATATTTATTTGTACATATGTAATATAATTGTAATTCTACATGCATCTTTATATGTGTCACTATCTAGAGTTTGGTTTTGTATTAGAACCAAGTTTCGTACAGTTAACCTTTGTTGCAAACCTTAATGAGTTTACCGTCTCATTGAAATTTTTTGCCAATGGTGAAACATTCACAAACATCAAAGTTTTTGACTTGCCACCTAGACTGTGTTTCAAAAGATACGTTAGCTTAGAGTTTCGGTAAGGAACATGTTGCAGGATTTGACCAGTCTGTTGTTGTTGACCCAAAGAGTATATCACATCTCCCAAACAAGACAATGATTTGTTAATGGCCTGTGTTTCCTTGAGTCGGTCGCCTTTTGCTTGAGAGCTGTTTAGCCTCTCTGATCCAGCTAAATCAATAAGGTTCAATGTCCCTTCACTTATGTCGCCTGTCTTGATGTTTTCTCCTGATATTTTTAAGATAAAAATTGAGTGCGATCTTGATGATCGTTCGTTGGATTTAGTGGAGGCGGTAGACCTATTTCGGGAAGCTTTTTCCAAGATTGACTTCGCGTGGTCTGTTGAGGTAATATTAATTGAAGTAATATTAGTAACCGTAGTCTTGCCTCTGGTATCATCATGTTTAATTTCATGCTTTTTTGAAGCATCACCGCACGGTGACAATAAATCCACTATCGTTTCATTGTAAATTTCGAGAAATTGGCCTTCAAGAGAGTAGGTCCAGCCTTTCAAGTTTAGCTCTTTAATGTCTTCGAAAATCATTCTTATCGATGAAGGAATCATCCCACTCTCTGGTTGAGACATAGTCCATGTTTTACCTGAACCAGTTTGCCCATAAGAAAAAACACAGACATTATAACCGTCCAATGAGGACTGAATCAATTGTGAAAGCTCTTCGAAAATATCCTTGTTTTGCGTATCGGGCAGAAAAATCTTATCAAATTGGAACTTATAACTAGCATTATTTTTCTTGTCTTGACTTAAAGAATATGAAGAATGTCCAAAGACTGTATTCTCATTAAAAGGTTCTTTCGAAATCACCAATTCTTGATTTGCTTCATCATTGAATTCATCGTCAGCAAAATCCATTCCGATGAGGGGTTCACTTAATACCCCGTTGACTTCAGACGCTAAAGGAGGTCTTATACGGCAAAATACACGTATATTTCCTTTCAACTCCTGAAGTCTATTATGCAAAGCACGCCGTGACCGCTCTTGTTCTGAAAGCTGATTGACCAACGTGGCCGTCTTTTTATTTAACTCATTAATGGAGACAGCTTTGTCTTGAAAACTGGATTCTATTTGTTGACTGGTCATTTTCATGCTCGATATCTCGTTCTTGATATTGGAAATTTCCATCTCTCGGTCGTGGAAGTTTGCTTTGAGTTCCTGAAGATTAGAGCTCAATTTGACAACTTGGTCGTCCAAGCTTGAACCTTGAGCGCTGGTCAACTTGTCACATTTGCTACCAATAGAGGCAGACTCCTCCGTAATGTTTTCAATGTCTTTTTGTAAACCGCACAATGTTTCGTCCATGGAAGCTTCAAGCTGAATTAGTTTCTTGTTATGCTCCTCCTTAAGCTTTATGAGCTTGCGATTTAAATCCTGCTCTTGTGATTTGATTTGCATGGAGAGCTCGTCACACCGTCGTTCCAAATGCCGTTTTTCGTCTTGGTTCTTGATAACATTCTCGTTTATAGCCTTCTCGATCTCCAGGCTTACCTGCTCTTTCAATTGGTCGAGTTTCTCCTCGTGCAATACCGTGAGTTGCTTGGAGACTAACTCGTATTTGTCTTGTAATGCTTTCAACGACTCTTGTTCGTGGTGCCTCAATTCCTCAATATCCTCATTCACACTGGCTGCCCGCTCTTTTAGCTTGACGTACTCGTCATCCTTCTTGAAGTTTTCAAACTCTTGGTTCGCTTTTTGTGTCTTTAGCGTCATAATCTTGGTATTCAAATGCCCAATTTGCTCATCTTTCTGCTCGATCGCCTTGCTGAGCTTGGCCATGCGGGCCAGCTGGTTTCCCTCTATTTGAGACAATCTACCAAGAACACCTTGGTTATGTATAGAATGCATTGAAAAAGCCGTCCTCGGATACTCCTCAAATTGCTGATACTTGCTTTGCCTTGTCTGTGTGCTGAGCCGCCGCCTTTTTCCTGGTGATTGTATAAAGTGCTCTTTCGAAACTTTGTTGTCTCTCCGAGAGTTTAAATACAGATCTTTCAGCTTAGATAGAACTCCCAGCACTTCAAAAGTATCATTCTGTTTATCTGACACCCCCATATCCCAATTAGTTCCCCGACAAGTGTTTGAATGTGCTACTATGAAACTGTCATAAAACTACTTATCAAGATGTAAACAAGAAGACCTCTGATTTCAGAGACTGCACATAGCAAAAAGGATTTTGTGTTACAAAAATATTTGTCTGTTAATTTTTCAAGCACCGATGAGATGGCTAGATAAGACAGAAGCGTCATATATCAGGATATAAGAGTATTATGAGTGTTGGAAACAGAAAACCAGCGGTCGGAGATAAGCACAAAGGAAGTAAGTCTAAGGCTGCTAAAGACAGTTCAAAAGTTGCAAAAAGTGCAAAGGTAGAGGCTCCAACTTCCGAAGAAGACATACTGGCTGATGAGCAAGACGTGGACGCGGAAGTGGATGATGTGGACAGCGAAGTAGACTCGGAATCATCGGCGTTCGCCGATGATTCCGAAGAGGTCAGTGAGGGTGAGGAGCAGAGTGAGAGCGAAGAAGAGAGCGAAAGTGAAGAGGAGGAGATGCCCAAGTTGAAGAAAAAGAAGGCCAGTGGGGACGATGGGTCGGAAACATTTGCCAATGCATTCAATGCCATCGTAAGCTCCCGATTAAAGGCGTACAACAGAAAGGATCCCATATTGGCAAAGAACAAGACCACTTTGAAGAAGTTGGAGTCGGATAAGTTAGAAGCACAAGCGAAAAGACTGATCTTAGCTGAAAAGAAGCAAATGCAAGACAAACACCGGATTACGAAGTTGCTTCCGTCAGCCGATGAACCTGAAAAAGTGAGAGCCATGATCGACAGCGAGAGAAAATTGAAAAAAGTGGCCCAAAAAGGTGTTGTGAGGTTATTCAATGCCGTTTTGGCCACTCAGGTGAAATCAACACAGGAGGTGGGCAAAGAACGTGTTGGCGTAACTAGGAAGGAGGAATTGATGAACGAGGTGTCGAAGGAAAAATTCTTGGATCTCGTGCGAGCAGCAGGCGAGGCCTGATCAGATCACGTAAAAACGACTCGATTTAGACTCGTATATAATGGGGTCCTTCTTGGTACCTTATGAAGTACATTCATAGCGAGATGGCTCCATTGATGTGTATATTAGTAGTATAGCCGTTCGCAAATATAAATCTATATCGTGGGAAGATTTCCTATTTTAGAAGTCACCCCGCCAATATGAATATGCCGATTTTTATTCCACTCTAGCTACTACTATAAGATAATATTGAAGCCACAGAGCTATACATGTGCTCCAAATGATATAGTTGGCGTGTTAAAAAAACTATAACATGTCTCAGATCAAGAGCTTGGAACAAGTAAGAGTTGCAACAATTAATCGAAATGATTCAGATAACTTGGCATCACAGGCTATCTTTGGTAGCAGAAATTCTATTGAATTGGTAGATGGAGTGAATTCGGCTCGGCCGATGATGGTTGGAGAGGGGCTGCGAGGTAACAGGCTAGTGCAGATTAACCGGGAACTGGTTGTTGGGCTGCTTCCGGAGCAAGTGATGCACGAAGGAGATATTATGACATCGACAAATCCGCCCCGGAACACTTGGAGAATCGCCGCCGTTTGTCTTTGGGCAGGAGCAGCAGGATGGTCCGATGCCGCTCCAGGTGCTATTTTGCCTCGAATCGAACAGTACTATGGCATTACGTATTCTGTTGTGTCTTTAATCTGGATGGCTAATGCTGTGGGGTATATATTGGTCGCAATTATGTCCCATAAAATCCAGCCGTGGATGGGTAAAAGGTATTCATTGGTTCTTGGGTGTATCTTTTATTGCGTGATGAATGCGTTGGTGTCTACGGGGACTCATTTTCCGTTGATAGTATTGGGGTATTTCTTTGGTGGTGTTGGAGGTGCAATATGTTTGTCGCAAGCGAACATATTTTTGACTAGGTTAGACAAGCTGTCCAAATATTTATCCTTTTTTCATGCGCTATACGGGCTAGGAGCTACGGCATCGCCGCTCGTTAGTACGACAATGGTTAACAGTGGCATTGCTTGGCATTACTTTTATTTTATTATACTAGGATTGATGCTCTTTCTTGCTATCTTTTTGCTTTTTGCATTCAAAGGAGCTGATGAAGATTTAAAAAAGTGGGACACGGATGAGCTGACAGACAAATCTCCAGAACAGGAGTCTCGAGTGGATAGTCGTCTGTCGCAAGTGCAGCTAGAAGACGCGATTGGCTTGCAAGACTTCAACAGCCGGCCCCGAAGCATACTGCCTGTATCAACCAGAAAAAAGCAGACGTCTCACGGGGCCGATATGATACTCGCTCTCCAAAACTACCGAACGTGGGTTCTTTCATTTTTCGTCCTCTTCTACCAAGGCTCAGAGGTGTCTTTGGCAGGATGGGTTGTCACTTTTCTATTAAATTACAAGCATGGGGATTCTGGGTCTGTAGGTTACGTTGCTTCTGGATTCTGGGGTGGCTTGACTATTGGTCGTCTTGTTTTAACCAGACCAATGCATAAGTACGTGGGAGCTCGAAGAACGGTAACTATGCTTTCGCTTACCGCTATTGGCTTGATAGCACTCACCTGGGCAATTCCCGGGGCAATTTCCGCTGGTGTATTTGTTTCGTTGGCAGGCGTGGTCACAGGGCCCAGCTATCCTCTACAAATAGCTCTCACGGCCCAGTTGATACCAAGAAAAATTCAGATTATCTCACTCACAATAATCACCGCTTTTGGCTCTTCTGGTGGAGCTATACTCCCATTTTTGGTTGGTTTGATATCGCAGAAAAAAGGTACTTACGTTGTTCTTCCCATATTCATAGCTCTGTATACATGCATGCTTATGCTTTGGCTTTCTTTGCCCAATATCGAGAGAACCAGAATACCAGGTCAGAAGTTAAACTTCTGGCAAAGACTATGGTAGCCTGCCTTCACTTGCCCTGGCCTTTGTCTACCTAGTCTACAGATATTTACTTTGTATAGTTGCACTAAATACTTCATTACTTACTATTACTATGAAATGCGAAATGCGTAGAAAGTTCTATGATAAAATCCAAGACCACAAATCAGCTTAAATACGAGTTTATTTTAATAAAGGGCCTAGTAAGGATTGGACTTGGAGTATTCATTTTGTTAGATTGGCGGTAATGGCTATAGAACAGTTAATTAAGAAAGGAGATCTTGAACTCAAAGAAAAAGATTATCTTAGTGCAATTGCGACCTTCTCAAGAGTTTTGAAAGAATACCCGAAAGCATTGCAAGCTCATTTGAAGCGGTCGACGGCGTACCAAAAGTTGAACAACTTCGATAATGCAAAGAAAGATATATCCGAAGCATTTGTTCTTGCGGAACAAAAGGGCAAGAGGGAAGATATAGGATTGTGCTATTTCAAGATGGGGTTGGTTTACTACGGTGAAAAGAACTACAAAGTTGCATTGAAAAATTTCGAAAAGGCGATTGAGTATGACTGCACCGAGGCAACGGTATCGTCGTGGAAATCTAAGTGTGAGTACGATTTGAAGAAGAATCCGCAACCCCAGGTGTCATCGGACGAGGAAGAGTGGCCCGAGCAAGAGGCAGGAGCCAAGCAAGAGGCAGGAGCCAAGCAAGAGGCCGAAAAAACGGCTGCAAACGACCAGCTCTCGACGAACATTGACGTGATTAACAAACAAGCGCCGATGAAGATCAAGATCAGGGACGATTGGTATCAGACAAACGATTCGGTGATGATAACGATCTATGCCAAAAATATCAGGGAGTCGGAGTTACATATCCAGTTCGGCAAACGCTCAGTGGCGGTATCATTCCCCAGCTCTTCCAACTCAGAGTACAACTACAGTCTCGACCCTTTGTTTGCCGAAATTAGCCCCGAAGGCTCATCCTACCGAGTATTTTCCACCAAGTTGGAAATTTCCCTCAAGAAAATCGAATCCTACAAGTGGCCAACCCTAGAAGCTTCTGCTAACCAAACCGTTGCCATACAACAGGACAACACCTCAGATACCTCCACGCCAGCGTTGGCGTATCCCACTTCCTCCAAGAAATCGATCAACTGGTCAGCCTTTAATGTGGACGAAGATGAAAACGATGTCGACGGTGACTTTTTCGCTAAACTATATAAGGATACTGATGACGACACCAGAAGGGCAATGATGAAATCCTACGTGGAATCAAATGGTACCGTTCTCACAACTAACTGGAGTGAAGCTCAGAATAAAAAGTTTGAAACGAGCCCTCCCGAAGGCATGGTTGAAAGAAAATGGGAAGAAAAAAGACACTGAGAGCATTCCTATTTTCTGTCTCTAACCAAAAGTCTCTCACGGTCTTCTTATAAGCATGTATACATTTCGAAAACTTGAATGTCTGAATGTATAGAAATCTCCATATATATATGTTCTAGTATGTTAATAGTGCGACCAACTTTGTGGCAAGGTGGTGCATATAAGATTAGGCGATATCAACCATCTTCTACAAGATCTTCGAGATGAACCCCTTTCCTTTGTCTTTTGAGCGTATGTTTGTCATTAATAGGCTTAGACAGACTATAGTAAGAAAATCAGTTAGAAAAATGCATATTGAATCAATTCCTATGAGATGGGGCGGCGGCGACAATTATGCGTACTTGTTGGTGGACTCTCCTACAAAGAACGCATGGTTGATTGATCCAGCAGAGCCAAAGGATGTGGTTTCATACTTCCAAAAAAATAAACCAGGCTTCGAATTGAAGGCAATTGTCAACACACACCACCATTACGATCATTCAGGAGGTAATGAGGAGTTCCACTCCAAGTACCCAGACTTGCCCATAATCGCAGGAAAGGCCTCGCCTCTAGTGTCATACACACCTTCGCACCAGGAGGTGATCGATTTGGGCGACCATTTGTCTGTGACTGCTTTGCACACTCCATGCCATACTCAGGACTCCATCTGCTATTATGTCCATGATTCTACTACAGGCGAAAAAGCCGTTTTCACCGGGGATACATTGTTCATTAGTGGCTGTGGGAGGTTCTTTGAGGGCACAGGAGCAGAGATGGACAAGGCATTGAATTCCGTGTTGGCTAAACTTCCAAACGATACAAAGGTGTATCCAGGCCACGAATATACTAAGTCAAATGTGAAATTTTCAAAAACGGTATTGGACAACGATGCTATCAAGAATTTGGAAAAGTATGTGAGCCAGAATGAATTTACCACCGGAAAGTTCACTATCGGAGACGAATTGGAGTTCAACCCGTTCATGAGGTTGAGTGACCCCACGGTGCAGAAGCTTACCGGCTTAACTAAGAGCTCCGAGGTCATGACTAAACTAAGGGAAATGAAGAATAGTATGTAAAGAAATGAATTTCGTTTGTATCTCTCGCTATTTATTCTGTTGACGCCATGTAAATTTCAGTTATATGAAACGAATAGCAAAAGTATAGTGATAAGAAATCCCTGTAGAGAGAAAAGAAAGGACTTGCAGGTCTATATGCAATGTTCCCGCAGCAAAGTCACTTTTTCACTTTGAATAGCATTCCATTATCTCCACTAATACTAAGTATCCCACTCCAGTAATGAATCATGAAAAGTTTATAGATCAAGGGTCGTTAATGCGATGCCATGAGCCATACTTCTGGCATAAGTCTTGAATATATATTTTGCTGAAGTAACAATGTTCGTTAGTCAAAAACACTATTTAGGGTCAAGTTCGTACGAAACCTGGCTTGCAATCTGCATCAAAATATAGTTCAGGCTGCCAAAGTTCAATGAATTCCAAATCAAACTCGGACTTTCCCATTGCAAATTTTTCGTACTCCTCAAATATGCCACTCATGCACCATCCCTGAAGTATTTTCCGCATAAGGCCTACGAGAACTCCTATTCTATGCTTCCCTTTATTAGAGTGGATCAACATCGGGAAGTTCAGCTTGTCTAAAATTAACTGCAATGCTTTCGCGTAAGACTCCTGGGCTTTGTGATGTTTCTCTTTCAGTAAAAATGGTTCTTGCGCCAACTCGATCACAAGA
Source organism: Debaryomyces robertsiae (assembly GCA_030566065.1). Classification (NCBI taxonomy): domain Eukaryota; kingdom Fungi; phylum Ascomycota; class Pichiomycetes; order Serinales; family Debaryomycetaceae; genus Debaryomyces; species Debaryomyces robertsiae. The sequence goes on from JAJMHL010000003.1 coordinate 130,397, forward strand.
TGGTGGTACTTGATATCGGTGGTCTCAAGCCATTTCTTGTAATTATCCATGATCTCTTTGGTCCCGTGCTTGTCTTTTTTCTCCTTATCCTTATCATCTTTACCCTTGTCCTTCTTATACTTCTTGTCCTTGCTCTTCTCCTTCTTATCACCCAAATCTCCCAAGTATATTATCGTTTTCAATCCTAATTGCTCGAGAAACGGGTAGTTAATCGGCATCGGGAACCCCGACCGGTAAATACCATCCTCCACAAGCGCAAAATTCAATGGAGGGACGTACTGTGGTTTTGGGTTCATGGTCCGCATCACCAAGCTCGAGGAGGCCGCACGAGCGGCCTCTTCGGTGCTCTCCTTGTCTCTGTTGGTGACCGTTCCATTAAAATTGTTGTCGGACACCATGGGCAATAGCTCGAGCTGCATCGCCAGCCTGGCCTCATGGATGTCCCTTTCCCGTATGTAGTTGCCCGAGGGCATTCTTACCTGACTTGCTGTGTTCCTTGGGCCCGCCACAGATCATCCAGTCTTATCGCCCCATAGGGTCTGAATCTGGAATCTCATATGGTGGCCTGTGACGGGAACTGGGTCGTGTTTGTACCAAAGCACAAATGCTTCGGTGCAACGTTGCATTTTCAGCATGTCTGTTGCATTTCCGGAAGTTTCCGAAACGTTTCGGAATATCTCGGGAACGGCTGGCCAGCCGTTGGCGAACGCGCCATGCAATCATAGAAACGTGCTCTTAATTGTCTCGAGTATTCATCTCGTATCTCAGGCCGAAAAAGGGGCTCGATGCTCCATGCTCGTACTCCGGTGGCTGTTGGTCGCTTTCGGGCGCTTTCGGTCGTTGGTTGGGCTTCTTCTTACACAACCACGTTGTAACCGTCTTCTCCCGAGCCATAGCCAGGTATTGCCTGTAGTCAATTTAATTATTTCCATCCGAGGACCCACTCGGTATCTATTTGGTCTTATTTTGTGGCTTGCTGGCTTATTATTCTAGTCTTCTTCGCAAAATGACCACGGTCTGTTGCCTGAGACAATTTTCGAAACACTCCCGCGCATAAAATGTTCTCCTCTGCCTTCATACAAAATATTGCTCATATCTCTGACAACTTTAGTCTTTACTCCTCTTCCCCAATATTTGTTGATGCGACCAACACTTGACGTGCACTCCAACTGTCTCCACAAAATATGAGGAGGGAAAAAGAGGCAAATCAGACCGAACCATACAGAAACGTAGTAGAGCAAGACAAACAAAGCCGCTGTTGTTCGTCGCAACCTTATTTTAGTTGTTTGGCGCGCCTACAAACTCGCGTTTATAGATCGCTTACAATTACGGATGTTGTCCTCGGTACACTTATTGGCGCGCTGTTGTTGAGCTATTGTGTAGTCGCAGCCACGGGGTCCAGAATAAGTTTTTGGTTGCGCTTAAGCACCAGTAATTAAATTAGGTTAGATAATTTAGCAATTGTTCCATGAAGTATTAGCTTTTATCCAGCCATAATATAGCGTTTCATGAGGCTCTTTTACCGTGATACATATATAGAGGGAATTCTCTTGACATCTTTTTATCAGTACGCTTCTTTATCAATAGAACCAGATTCAGATTTACAGAGCGTCTTTTCCACTAAATAGCTTATATTGAGGTTAGTAATTTGGCTATAGCTACATCGCCGATACCAAACAGTCTACAGCTAATAAAACCAATACAGTCAATACAGCTAATAAAGCTAATACAGTCAATTGAGTCAATTTCGTCAACACTGCAATTCAGCTGTGACCAATATAAACCAGCAGAACAATTTATATAGGGTATAATAAGTGCTACACAAAAAACCACAAAATCCCCATGGCCATGTTTCGTCAGCTCAAAAACAAGTACATGAGAAAAAGAAGCCGCAGGGTCACGAATGGAGACTTTGACGACTACGAATACCAAAACAAGATCCATTACCGTAACTTGGTTTCGTTCTTTTAGTTTCAAAGTGTTGATGTGACGGTGACGCGATGGCAATTTGAGTCTCGGGCCAAAGAAGAGGAGATTATAGAAAGCCCATTTGGGACTTTGGCCAGGTATATAAATTTCGTATATTAGTTAGTATATTAATGTGATGCGTTTGAGGTTCAGTCGTAGATGGGCGAGGATAGGTGGGTGAAGGTAGAAATATAGTGCGGGTGCGCACAGGGCTAGCTGATGTAAGTGCTAAAGTAGGGGCTGAAATTTTGGAAGAAGCGTCGATGGCGGCTGGGGCGTGGACACTAGGGATTTCAGGGACCTCGACATGGAGGTGAGATCATCCAACGGATCAGTGGTGACATGACGATTATGCAAAGGTGGGGGGAGGATGATTTTCGCGTCGTTGTGGTTGTTCGACCTGATGGTGGAGGTAATTTCGTAAATGGGGATGGTGTGGGGTGCCTGGGTGCAAATTTCGAGTTCGATCTTGTCGCTTTTCTTGAAGAGAGTTTCGATGTCGGTATCGGTTTTGATAAGGGACCCATCGCCGCTATTGCGAAGGCTGATCACGGTCTGGTTGCTATTCGATGACAATTTGAACGCCATTTTGGCATTTTCTATCAATTCTATGAGTTTCGGAGGAGCCGAATTAGTGGCGGGGTATGAAAACTCCAACTTGGATGAGAGAAATTTCAACGTTACGCCCTTACGATCCGTAGCAATATCGTGTTCCTTCATCTCGGTGGCGACTGCTGCCAATGAGTTCAATGAATCGGGATAAATATGCTCTTTGAGGGCCCCTTTCTCGGAAGGCGTAGTTTTGAAAGAAGTGGCATTCTGTGAGATTAGCGGATAGTCTCGTATTATATTGTAGTAAAGGCACTCGCACAAAGGGGCCATGATAGAATCGAACCCAAAGTCTTTAACACATGATCCTAGAAGCGTGTATAGTGAGAGCGAGGCCGTATCGTTGGATAACAGATAGTTGGCTGTTGCAGAAGGATCCAACTCTTTGTAAAAAGTCCCGAGGTATAACTCTTGGTTTAATTTGTTACGCAAGTACTCAACCAGGGTCCTGTTTGCATGAGAAAAAGATTTTTCAAGCACATAAGCCACGCAAGTCGAGATGAAAGTCTTCCCTAGGACCTCTAGATTTTCATTTCTTTTCGATATGGATTCACTGCACGTTTTCGAGCGCTCAATGTAGTTTAATAAAGCAATTCGGGCTGTCTCTTTGGCTTCTGATTCGGAAGTGGATCTGAAGGAGAAGTTCGATATAGGGGGCAACACTGGTGGGGGTGAAGCCTTGAGCCGTGGTTGGACCATATGATCAATGGCTACTCGGGATTTGTCAACTATTGTAAAATTCTTGCTTCGAGGGTAATTAAGATCGTAAATATCATCTTGTGAGTCCGAGTTTAGCCTGGCTATTTCGGAAAGGAACTTGTATCCCGGGTGTCCTACATCGGGGGTCACCTCCAGGCTTTGTAGGCGACTAGTCTCATGCAAGCCCTGTGGCGAATTGGCACCGGTGAACATCTCGGGAACTGGTGAAATAGACCTTGATATCAAAGGATCATACGCATCATCCAGCTTACGCCTCTTGGTTTCATCGTAGTCATGCCCTGGACGCTTGTTTTTCGACGATCGTTTCCTGTTCCTACGAACACTTTGGACCGCAGCTCGAACGAGCTTGTCAAAATCATCGAAAAAGTCCTTAGAATATCCGAACTCTTCTCGCAAGGCATCTGCCACCTTTCGGATCTCATTTTCCTGCTCAGAGGCCTTCTTAGAGCTTAAATCGAGAGTGTCAATTAGTTCCAACCTTCGAGCCGAAAATCGCTTCCATCGTCGTTCGTCTAAGAAATTTAGCTTAGCACGAATAGCATGCGTCACTCCAACTCGTTTTGTTTGAGCTTCACTAGACATTTAGTACATGCCAGTATAGTAGCGGCGTCTTTTGGTACTCTAATTTTTACTGACAATGACTAAAACAATGATTCAAATGAGTCCTCGAGACTAACTCATGGTTATGGAGCGCGGAAATTTTTCAGGCCGAATCAAATGGGCCTTGCTAAATTAAACCTGATAGAGCTATGCTGGGCTTCCTGACGCTTTCAATCGAGTCCTGTAAGCGAAGGCTGCCTGGTAATGTACCCCTGTTAGCTTTTCCCAGGTGGTGACGCTACTTTGTGCACGTTTAAAGTGGCAATGAGACCCCATGAGTCAACCGCACTGACAAAGTATATATTATATATTCAGTAGTAATTAGTCGTGAAGCCTCTTTACGGGAGTTACCTAGTGCTTCTTTAAGTTCGTGACGAATTTTTTTGATGGTAAATCGCCGGGTTCAACACCTTCGCCGAAACATCGGCGGTTCTTATCAAGCTCATTTTAATAAGCCATGTTGTGGCGGGTTCCAGTAATGGGAATCAGTCTACTCGAAGCCAACATCAAGTCTCAATCCTCATTCGCAGAGAAAAGTTGTGGCATAGCTTTTGTAGCCGGTAGAGCGTTTCGTGATGCTAGAAGTATTAGCGCCTGCACTATGCGGTTAACAGTAGTTTACTTACGTAAATGGTGCATAATTGAATGCATTCCTCGCTGATTACCAGGACGTAGTAGCAGAGGCATCGGGGGTCGGTGCATCGTCTCATGTTCTCTACTGCTGCCAGATGGCATTCAGAATACTCAATATCATCCTGGTGGCTTGTTAGTACAAATAGGCTTGGTCTATACAATTAGGTAGTCATACACAAAGAGGGCCGAAATTATCTAGTGTTTCGGCGGTAAATGAAGGCTCGAGGCTCCATACTTGAACCAAAATGTATGGCAATATCACCCAAGGTAGAAGCTTCATAGTAGAGTCTAGATAGAAGAAGTAAAAAGTAAAAAGAAGAACTAACTAAGGTAATGCAAAAATCGCCCGCTTAGGCGCGAATACCTCGTCTTGCTTCCTTCAAGGTTTGACAATCTTAAATTAATTACATTCACCATTGGTGATGGGCCAAGGATGAGAAGTATATCACAGTAATAGAGTGTTCATGCCATATCGTCAAAGACAATAAGACTAATAGGAAGTTGTGAACAACGAGATCTGGCCAAAGAATTATTGTAGAAGCATAGAAAAAAATCTTTGAACAAATGATAGCACTGCGATGGTGATAGTACCACTTTTATGACTAACACTGAATAAAAACGGGGACCACATAACTACATCAATATCTTATATGCTCAATAGGCGTTTCGACGTCTGGTAGCCCTATAGATGGTGAAAAATCTTCACTATGACTCATCCCAATTAGGCAATTGAAAATGGCATTAGGCGCGCTTATCGACAGCTCTATAAAAGGGTGGAAAATCCTGCTATTTAAAATTTTCACTTTCCTTTAAGATTATATAGCTAGGAGTTATAGAGAATAATCATTCAACTCAGATCGTGCAATGTCTAAAGGAAAGGTTTGTTTAGCGTACTCAGGAGGTTTAGATACCTCAGTGATTTTAGCTTGGTTATTGGAACAAGGTTATGAGGTTATCGCTTACTTGGCCAACATCGGTCAGGAAGAAGACTTCGAAGAGGCCGAGAGAAAGGCTTTAGCTATCGGGGCCACAAAATTTGTTGTCGTGGACGTCAGAAAAGAGTTTGTTGAACAGGTGTGTTTTCCAGCCATTCAGGCCAACGCCGTCTACGAAAATGTGTACTTGTTAGGTACTTCGTTAGCCAGACCTGTCATTGCCAAGGCACACATCAAGGTCGCAGAAGAAAACGGATGTTTTGCTGTGTCACACGGGTGCACTGGTAAGGGTAATGATCAAGTCAGATTCGAATTGGCATTCTACGCTTTGAAGCCAGATGTCGTGGTTATTGCCCCATGGAGAGATCCGGAATTTTTCAACAGATTTGCAGGAAGAAAGGATTTGTTGGACTACGCTGCTTCCAAGAACATTCCAGTTGCTCAAACAAAGGCCAAGCCTTGGTCTACAGATGAGAATTTGGCGCACATTTCTTTTGAGGCTGGTATCTTGGAGAACCCTGATACTACTCCACCAAAGGATATGTGGAAGTTAACGGTTGATCCAACTGATGCCCCCGATAAGCCAGAAGACTTTTCTTTATATTTCGAAAAGGGTATACCAAAGAAATTAATCATGGACGGTGGCAAAAAGGTGGTTACAGAGCCTGTTGAGTTGTTTCTCGAAGCTAATGCATTGGCCAGAAGGAATGGTGTCGGTAGAATCGATATTGTTGAGAACAGGTTTATCGGCATAAAGTCCAGAGGTTGCTACGAAACACCTGGTTTGACCATCTTAAGATCTGCTCACATTGATTTAGAAGGATTAACTCTCGATCGTGAAGTCCGTAGTATCAGAGATCAATTCGTCACCACCACCTACTCCAAATTATTGTACAATGGTATGTATTTCACTCCAGAATGTGAATACGTAAGATCCATGATTCCCCCATCTCAAACGACCGTCAATGGTGTTGTTAGAGCTAGAGCCTACAAAGGCTCCTTCTCGGTTTTGGGTAGATCCTCAGATACCGAAAAGTTATATGATGAGACTGAGTCTTCAATGGATGAGTTGACAGGCTTTTCTCCAGAAGACACTTCAGGTTTCATTGCAGTGCAATCGATCAGAATCAAGAAATACGGCGAAGCTGCCAGGGAAAAAGGAAAAGCTTTGTCTTTGTAAGTCCACAAGCCATACAATGACCGTCAACAAAGCTATACTAGGTAAATAGTTCAACAGAAAAATTTAAGAGTTTTCGGATTATTCTTATATATAATTAAAAAAGTTTGTTACATTAAATTCGTAGTTTCATCAAAATCACCTGAATCATCATCGAAGACGGTGTAATCGAGATCATATTTCTCACCAACTAGTCCCTTTACAATAAGCATTATTTCATCCAATCTTTTGTAAATCATATGAGCAAACAATAACGCAACGATGGCGAATTGACCGTCTAAGCTAAAAAGTTTTCCATAATCCAAATTCCTAACCATGGAATCATGAAGATTTTCTTTTCTCTCATCCTCCATTTGCTTGTACGCCTCTTCTTTTTCCAAACCTTGAACCTCAGGAATGGGACTATAATATCTCTCATTTAAAGATAATTCATTGCTGCCCCATTGAATTCGGAGTATATCTAAATGCTTTAGGGAAAGAGTACCTTCTGTGACCTTGGGTAGTTCCGACTTTGTCTGAAGGGACCCAGAAGACATATGAAGTATTGCGAAAGCGTTAGCACTCAAGGACAGACTTGACCAACCCATCCGATTGAATATTCTAGGAACCCAACCACTAGGATCTTCAACCTGATTAAACAATCTGTAAAGCATATAATAGAGTTGAACAATGTCTGTGATTAGTATGTGTAATCTTTCGTACTTTTTTCGAGGCCAAGTTCCAGTCAAAGGAATTTCCTGTTTAATAGAATTCATGAGTTGAGAAACGCTTGCCAACTTCAACAAAATAGTACGAAACTTTTCGTTATTCCAATCATGCCTTGGCAAAATATGCAAGTCATGATTTTCGATCCTTTGCAAAGCAAATGCTGACACTCTGCAGTGTAGGTTCCCCGTTTGTTCCAAAGATTTTGCCAAAATCTTCCTAGTAGCCTGCTTGCTGTTCATTGGTCTTGGGACGCAACAAGCCAAAAATCCTACAGCTAGCCCAATAACGACGCAAACAAACCTTAACCATGCCGTAGGAAATCCATAGCCAATATTGGCTCCCTCACCATACTGAGCGTCGACCCAACTTATTCCTAGGACTAAGGTGACTGTAACACAAGAAAGCGTTGCCGGTAGAACAGTAAGGTGGATTGAAAAATGCCTGTAGTAAGACAAGTATAAATAAAGAAATGCTGTAACTATGCTATAGCCATAGTAATTTCCTTTCCCATTTCCGGCTGAAATATACCAAGCAATCATAGCTACTAAACAACCAATAAACGCACAACTAAACCTGGCAGCAGTCCCATATATCGTTTCACCCAAATATTCGGAGGTTGAAAGACCGCACATAATTGGGATCCAAACTAGCCTGTTAGAATAATACCAACTCGCAGTCGTTCGACAGAAGAAAGGAATACAGCATACGACAACTAAACCAGAGCATCTAATCCAGAACCATAGATGTCTGTTCAAGAGCAAATTATAAAAGGCAACAATTTTCAAGCCAAAAAGTTGGAACACATTCGATGGGGGGAGCGCATCAGCGTCCCTACTTGCAATACTAGAGTCCCAGAATTGCGATAAGCCTTCGTTAGGGTCTTCAGACTCAATGTTGAAGTTCTCTGGCCTATCCCTCACGGAGGAAGTGAAAGGCGTGATAAGAGTGGGGACAGGTCTAGTCTCGTCTATTGATATGAATAGGTCTAGAAGCTTGACGAATCCTTTACACTGTTCTTTAGCCAAGTACAAGAACAATGATGCCTGACTGATGATACACAATAATACCTCTTCGTTTTCCGTGACTCCTTGTATTAATCTTTCAATTACTTTTGGATCTTTCCATTTTTCAAGCTCCATTAAAAGTGACTGCCGGGCCTCTTTTATGACTTTATTGCAATCTTGTTGAGTTTTCTGTTGCTTTTTGTAGTCCCCAGGAATGAGCAAAGCATATGTTCTAAATTCGTTAGCTGCTGAAAGCCATTTGACGGAGGAATCGAGCCCTAAATTCGCCACTTCTAAGAGGGAGACGAAATGGTGCTTTATAAAGTCGGCAAGAAAGTCCAAATTCTCCAAGTTTAGCCGGTCACCACCATCGCCCAGCGAGTATATTCTAGAATTTAACAATTGGTTTCTTCTATGATGTTCATACAGACCGACTTCCTTATAAGACTCATGCAAAGCTGCAAATAGCTTTGATTGACCGGAGGGGTTACCGTGGTAAGAGGATGCGCCACTCATTTTTCGAGACATGTTGGCACCAGAAGCAATTGATACTCTCTCGCCAAGTAGCTGATAGAAATACTCATATCCAGCTGATAAATTGATCACATTCTTAAGCAAGTATCTAAATTCACCTAGGTCACCAGCATCGAGCCTACCGAAAGATACTTCCACCCTCACAGTGCTGGCAATGATTTCCATTTTCGCTACGCCATTTCTCAAAGATGCAAAAGCTTTTGAATATTTCTGGTAGTTCTTGAAACTATCCCGAGAAGGTTTCAAAGACTTGAATAGTGTGAGATTTTTTTTATTAATGCCACTCAAGTTCTCTAAAGTTTTCTTCGACGACTCAAAGTATTGACAGCTTGAAGTTGTAGGAAATATAAGGATAGTGCAAAGAATTTTCATCGCAAAAGCAATTCCGGCTGGCTTCATTATTACGTAGCCTATCACCTTTGGCTCGAATATAGGCCAAAATGAATAATAACAGTGGAGGATAATAACTGAAATCAAGCCAACAATGAAACCGAGACGCAATAACTGATTCAATCTTTGAACCAAGCCTATTGAAGTAAGGGCAATCATAATAGAAATTATGAATACCACGGAGGTTCTTGTTTCCAAGTACCTACCTGAAAACACTTGCAGCTGAAGACACATAGGTAGGTTGGCCAATGTACATGTGCCCTCATCAACGAGCTGCTTTGCTAGCTCAGCCGAAGTAATGCTGCCGCGGAGTTTGTTTGAGATAGCTAAAGATATCACTGAATAAAGCCATCCAACTAGAAAGAAGCTAAAACAAATTAAACTCACAAGGATCCCGAACACAACCAGCAGCCCTCCGGAAGCAGAAAGAAATCCATAAATCTGCATAAGGTACGCAGCATTACCTATCCATACTCTAGTCTTTGGTACAACAAGCAAAATCACAGTGGCCCAAATCTGGATCCAAGTCCGCACTACAACCTTGAAGGACCCATAATCCAAATGCTGGAGTATATAATCCGGCCACACAATGTTCAAAACTTTACGCCAAATTGATACCGCTGGCTCCACTGCTTCAAGTTCTTTTGGCTCGGCATCCTCTTCATCGAATATATTGAACGTTTGTTTCTCATCGGTCGTATTCACTTTTTGAGTTTCTGCTCCATTTTGCTCCTCATAGGCAATCGGATCATCCGACAGAAATCCTTCGTTTATGCTTTCACCAAGACTGTCAACATCACTCATTGTAATAGCTCTGTTACCATTCCATAGCCTTCAGTGATATAGCAGAATTGGCCCTAAATATAAAAAAAAATCCTATAAGTTCGTATTTACTTATTTTTATTGTTCGCTTACTTTAGACACGAACTACTAGATATGTACAGAGATGGGAGATAACCAACACATTCAAACCCCGGCACTTAGCTCAGCTAGCCAAAGTTTTAGGTTCGAGAGGTATGAAACAACATCTTTTCCTATTGTATTAGTTGGAATACTTCCTTTAGCCACTTTATTGACTTTGCTCAATTCAAGATGAGAAGACAAATGGTCAATCAAATTGGCAAGGATATCGTAGTGTAATGCATTACCAGATAAGGGGAGGTCCTGCTGTTCACCTACCAGTGTAGACGGGTTCCCGGGCCTTTCTTCAAGATTTTCGTCTTTTTTTATTGAGATTTCTTTAGGATACAAATCTTCCAAATACTGAGACTTATGATTGTAATAATACCAGCTGGTGAGCCACAAGACCTTGTTGAACTTGGGAAACCTAAATTTTTGTGGCACCCTTGTGACTTTCTCGATATTGCTGATTTTCAAATGGGTGGGAATATCCATGAGGGTTAGAAAGTTACCCCCAATTACAATAGAATCCTCGGGAGTGTAGACAGCATGAATCCAGCCACTTGGTATGATAAATAAATCCCCTGCAGACAAAGTGACCTTAAAACCAGACGATGGGGAGATGCTCTTGTTTCTAGTAGATTTGCTGAAGTCGCCAAACCACAAATAATTTTGATTGGGGTGTAGACACCAAGAGGTATACAAATCAAGATTTTCTTCGCTTGGTGGGTACATCAAAAATGTTTTCCGTCCAGAACATACAGTGTAGTACACCGCTGTTCCGCTGAAGTCGATATGGAAATCTGTGAACGAGCCCTTTACTGACATAAGACAATATTTGGTAACTTGAGGTCTCTCCGCTAGGTCTTGCCAAACCTTGTCCACGAGGTCCATTTCTCTCACCATCTGAGGCCTTAAAAACTCTTTCCCTAGGCCCTCTACATCCGATATTTCCAACGAGATGACATTTCGTATCCTATCACGGCTCAACTCGTCTGTGTGGAAATACTCTCTCCACTGGCCCAAGTTCCAGCCCGGATGCACTCCCTGCTGGGTGAGAACATCCATAACATCTAAGGGCGTCTCCTCTCCTACTTTTTCAACAATATAGTCTATGGTGATATCCCCAGCGGGCTTGGGGAGCAGCATTCCAACTGTTTCGTAGTTTACGGCCGGAATTAAAACTGGCTTCGAAAGCCGGCTCTCAAATGCATACTCTTTATCCAATGCATCTCGGATATCAATGTAGGGACTGACCTTAGTCGTGTTAGCGTTGGCATCGGTTTCAAACTCAATAAATCTGCCGATATGGGGATGCTCCGATTTGTCCACCGCAAATACGTCTCCCTCGTTCAATGCAACGTAGTCGATCTGAATCTTCGCCCTTTTCAGCTTTCTCCGAAGCACCGACGGCCCGTGTGCTTTAGAGCAGCTTGAGCAATGGTAAGAATGCAAATTATTCACCTCCACCGCTGGAATTTTCAAGCACTGGGCATGGAACCATTGTTGACAAATATCACATTGAAGCCATGAAATATTATTGGATTTAGAGCAGTCCTCTAAAGGCTGACTCACACATAGGGGACACACATCTATATTTGCCATACTAAGTATCATTCATATTTTGAAATACCAAGAAAAAGCGTAAAAAGATACTGAGTCCAAATGATTATGAAGTCCGCTTTATCAAATGATCAAAAAGTTCGTCTTACTATTTTTCAAAAAAAAAACTATTCATTATGGTTCCTGCTAGAAAGTGTATACCTTCGGGCGGCTACAGGAGAGGTATTGCCTGGATCAAGGGAATCGATAGAGTGAAACCAATTAGCAAATGGCACGGTCAAAGACTATCAACGAGCTCAATTAGAGCCAGGGAAGAACCGACCACAGATAACCAGCAGGAGTCGTTTTTGAGGGCATACAAGATCAGATCATCGTTGGAGCGACTCATATACTTCTATGCCCATAAACAGTTGCCCACATTTAGTATGCTGGACTTATACGAACAGTCAGAGAAACTTTCACCAGAATTCATATTGGAAAATGCCAAACAAACGGTTGAATGCTTGCTAGCGTACAATGCTAGGCGGCTAAAGCAATTCAGGAATCTTCCGTACTTGATCGTGCTTAATCCATCGATTTCTGAGTCGTATGATTTATACTTGAAAACTATGTACTCCTTGGTCAATGCATCGATGAATCTTCCTACAAACCTTGAAGAAAATAACGAGTTTAGCGAACGCGTTCTCAGTGAGTTCATCGATATACACGCCGACACGCTTCCTAGTCTCTCCAAGGGGTTCAAAGAGGTTCTCGACTTGTTGAGCGCCCAAAAGATCAAAAGTTTCTTGGATGAGCATTTACGAGAGAGAATAAGCATGCGGTTGATTGCCCACCAGCATATACAATTGACAAGAACCTTACAAGACCAGTCACTGTTCGTTCGTGGGGGTAAATACAACGGGGTGATCAAGGAGTTAAATGTTCTGGACGTGGTGAAGAAAAGCGCCGAGTTAGTGAATGATATTTGTCTCATGAAATACGACCAAACGGTGCCAATTACTATTGATACAAATCTCTACCCGCCCAGCTACTGGAGTGGCAAGGATCCTGAACTCCACCAAAGATCGGCCAATGGCCCTTTCATTTTCCCCTACATCGACTATCATCTTGACTACATTCTCACCGAGTTGTTCAAAAACTCTTTCAGGTCTCACATAGAGAACGCCGTTCCGGATCCAGTGCAAATAACAATTTCCATTTCTTCCGACCCATTATTTCTTGAACTAAGAGTGCGTGATAAGGGAAAAGGCATTCCTCTGCCTGCCGTCAATCACATGTTTGATTACTCGTTCACCACTTATGAGTCAAGCGAGGGTGAGAGCTACAAAACGTTAAATGTTCCTCCCGGTCTCGGGGGAAACACGATTGCTGGCATTGGGTACGGGTTACCCTTGCTGAAAAACTACGTTGAAATTTTCAATCATTCTCTAGAAGACGGCTCCGACGCCAAAAGCAAAACCAAGGGCCTGTTGACCATCCAAAGCTATAATGGCTGGGGAACTGATGTGTATTTCAAGACTGTAGGTATTTAGTCGTCGTAAAACATACAATAAAAATTCGACATTCATCTGGTGAGTTTGTAGAAAGTATTTTTAGTAGAGCGACTTTCGATCTACAATATTTGATTCGTCTTTTTCCAAAATCCAATAGACTCGAGCATTTTAAAAGTGGAACTAGCTTGTTTCTCACTCATGTACAATATTTTCACTAGTTTTCCGACTAATAATCATAGCTCCGATGAAGATGAGTCAGAAATTCCTGAAACTACGTTTCCCCAGCATAGTGTCCCAAACGGGGATGAACTTCTTGAACAATTACAGCCGATTTTGATTATCAGCGACCCCCTGGAATGCAATAACAACTTGAGCATATTTATGAAGACGGTTGTGGAATACGTCTATAGTAAAAGTGACGAGGCCTCCACCAACAATTATCAGCGATTATCATTTCTTGCGCTCAAATTACTCACACTGAACCTATTCATCAAAAACTACAGATTGTGTTTAGCAAAAATTCTTGGGCTTCTATCAGTACTAACAGACGCCATTACATACGAGGGGACTAAGGTTCATGAAGATCAGGTTGTATTTGAAATAGACTCCTTAAAGGAGTTCTTATGTATTATTTTGATTTTGCTTTTAAAAATGAAGAACAGCCCGAACCAATCTAATGAAGCGTTTACCGCATTAAATAATATAGATGGCTTGGAATTGAAACTGACCTTGGCTGAGTTTGGATTTGTAACAATAATGGCCAACTATATAACTAACCACATAATTCGTTCCGACAAATCGAGCTCTCCCTACTTACCATTGAAGTTCGGTTGTGACATTATCTTTGAGTATTTGTATCTTTGCGAGTTGTTGTCCGACGATGAACTTGAAAGTTTAACAACCAGTACGAAGTTAATTCCAACTTTGATTCATCACTTATTGGCAAACGATGATTTCAACAATTATGATATAGATGCCGACGACTGGGAAGGTGAGAATAAGCTATTTATTTATGAGGAGTTCAAATTGTTATTGTTGATCAATGAGCAGTTCATGATGAAATCGTATTCATGTAGATATTCCCCTAATAAAGTGTTTGAGGGTCTCATGAAGCCAGGCGATAACGACAATTCCGATAGAACATCAGAACCATCTATCGACAATATTAATGGCTTCATAAATATGCTTATCTACTACATCAATCGTGAAGAATCTCAAATCATCAAAATTTTGATGTTAAAGTTTTTTTATCTTGTTTTCACTACATCATATACTACTAAATTATTTTATTTGAATGATTTGAAAATTCTAGTAGATATATTCATACGAGAGTTGAATAATCTTGAGTATACAGGTACTTTGGCCAATGAAAATGGAATTTTGATAATGACGTATCTTAAGGTCTTATACCCTATGTTAATGTTTTCACAGCTAAGTGAATTGGAGGATGGATACAAAAAGGAGGGTATACTTGAAATGTTGAGGAACTTGGTTATTAATTCCGAGTCGGAATGTCACAGGTCGGCAACTGAAGATAATAAATCACCACATAGTTGTCCTCAAGCAGAAGTAGTCGCCAAGTTGGCTATGAGGTGTATGTCTATTCCATGGTTGAAAAGCCGCTCAAAGCATCAAAGTGTTTCGAAAAATGCAAAGAAGCACAACAGCGAACCCTCGCCTTCGTCATCCTCATCGTCGCTAAATTCGAAACTGAGCTTTATTGGACAACGCAAAGAATTTAATCAAGATCCGCATATCTCTGGTGAACCCCTTGACAAGCATTTCACAAGGATAGCGTCCGTAAGGACATCATTAAGAAGCGACTATCATAAACATACTCAGTCACATAACGATAATCAAACATCTTCATCAAACAGACTGAATATGAGCTCTTTTATTGACAACAATCATAACATCTTTTTACAAAATAATTTTGATTCCCTTTCGTCGAGTAACAGCGAAGGTGTTTCCCATAATAAAGTTCCTTTGTCAGCTGGACGGGATGATCAGTACAATTTACTCGATTTACCTAAAGAATACTTGACCGGAAAGAAGTTTTTAGTTGAATCAGAGCCTGCGGATTATGATTCGTCAGCATCGTCCATCAAATCCGTGTCAAGCCTAGCTCGCAAGGCTTTAGAAAAGAAAGCACCTCCACCACCCGGTAGCACCAGTAATGAAGAACTTCGTGCTAGCAATTTATTGACTAAAAGAAAGGGTGTTTCAGAGTGTACACCACCTCCACCTCCACCCCCACCCCCAAGGCGCAGGCGTTAATGGGTCGAATCAGAATTTTTTGGCTTGTGTCGTATCATCAAAATTTCATGCATTTAAATATTAGACCAATTAATACTGAATACATAATGCTGCTCTTATATACTCACCTTGCAAGTTCACATAGAAATATCATCTTTGAAGCTTAATATATCATCAAACCTCAAACCGTTTATCTCTGTTTTGGTGTATGAGTCTAAGTCTTTTCCTAGGTCACTTTCTTCTTCCTCATCTACTAAATCACTTGCGGCAACGAGAACTAACCCTCTGGCCCTAATCAACGGTATTAGCTTAGGGACTAACTTCAATAAATGAATGGAGGTAATAAGCCCAATGAGGTTATTGTTTATGGTAAAATTGACAGCTTGCTTTATAGACCTAATTGTAATTTCTTGCTTAGCAGCACCTATCTCACTAACATCCTGGCCCGGTGAGGCCACCAGCTCTTCTTCAGAAAGATGCTTTTCTTCTATCAATAAGCCGTTAGTAGATCTGGTTTCGAACTTTTGTGTTTTCGTACTGTACGTGATACCATTCATACTCAAGAAGACGGGGTAATTTGGCTGTTTCCAATTAAGGATTTTACAAATAAGTGAATTTGAGGACAAGAATATAATTGATCTTCCATTTCCTGTATTATTGGCATCAACCTTCAGTGATCTCACATGGTTAAAAACATCATTTAACGTGAAATCAATGAAATTATTCAACTTTAATTGAATATTCCCCACGAACGGTAATATTTCTAACTCATAAGAGGATGGAAATATGATTTCCAAGTTCAAGTTAATATCCACGCTCAAAACATCCAAAAAGAAGTTCAATGGAAGATAAACAATCTTCAACAACTTTTTGATTAAGGAAATATCTTTGATTGTCATTCTGGACAAATCGCGGATTACTTTATTGTAATCAAACAAGCTATCAGTAATTGAGCTAAGTTGCTCTAACGACAAGTTGGGCAAATACAAATCAATAAATTCAGTCACTGCAATTGACCATTGGGGACAAACTACTGGGGTACCATCATTAAGTAGGCATATCTTGATCCGCAAGTATTCCCCTGACAATGATGTTGCAGTCACAAACGAAGAAGGAGCCATATTATAAACACTTTCTGCGGCTGGATTGTTGCCATTCCCTGTGGCATTTGACGAGCTACCGTTGCCTCCGGCAGCTGTGGCATTAATGCTAGTAGGTGACAAAAAGTTATTGGGAGACAAACCGCCTGCTGCATTCAACTTGAGTGCACCTTTAGTATTTACAAAACTAGTGGAAGATTTCCAGTAAGTATCAAACTTAGATGTTTCTAGTAAATTCCCTGAGAAAGGATAGATCACTTGATAGTTAAAAACAAGTTCACCAATGTTCCTTAAACGGAGATCAAATAGTGGTAATTGAATCGAATTGACTTCTGGGGAAGAAGTATTCATTTTTGAAAATGTCATGGCAGTTGTTTTGGCAATTAGTCTAGTTCCGAATTTGGGAAAGATTTCAAAGTCGATTTTGAATTCATGCAACGAATCCACATCAGTTTGAAAAATGCAGTTATTAATGACCTTGGAATCGTCAGCGACAGGCAACAAGATGTTTCGTGGAACGATATCTGATACGTTGGAAGTTAGGGTGATTCTCCCCGGTTTCATATCCACAGCTGAGTTGAATAAATTAATAAAATTCGAATCACTTGGAAAGATTAGCTCAATTAAAACTTTTTGTTCTAAAAAGTTATGGCCGTATCTTCTGAGCGGCAAAATCGGAGGTGGTAATTGAAGGTCTGGAATTGAATCTATATTATTTTTGTCAAGATTTCCACTATCCTCAGAATCCATATCTTCATCTAGGATTGTATTTCCCGAGTGTTTACTCGGCGAACTGCCAACTTTTTCCGGTGGCTCGTTAGATTGGTTTCGGCTAACGATGTTCGAAGAAGGGTTCGAATTTTTGGCTGGCAGTCCACAGATGTAATTGTAGTACGGTAAAAGTTCGTTAAAAACCTCAATATGACCTTCAATACAGCAATAGTATAAGACGTTGTAACCATCCTCATCAAGTAAGTCCAACTTAGCTCCAAACTTAACTAACTCTTGCGTTGTTTTTACGTGGCCTTCCAGAGCGGCATAAAATAAAGGCGTCCATTTATTTAGGCCGTCAAATTTATTTACTTCGGCTCCATATTGAATCAATAACTTAATTAATTTGTAGTGGCCCGATCTGGAGATAACGTGTAGTGGTAGTAAGCCTTCGACATCTTGTTGATTGACCAATGCATTTTTCGGCTTACTATATGATAAAAGATATTCCAAAGTTTTATAATTCCCAAATTTACAAGCATAATTGATTGGAAGATATTGCAATTTGCTTTCGTTTGATTTGGGATAGCAATTACTACCCATTTGAACTAACTTTTCAATCACTTCGAAGTTGCCATGCTTGATCGCTAATAGCAACGCAGACATGGACTCGTTGTCCAAGTCATCAATGTGATCATTGGGAAAGTGCGGTGCTATGATTTTAATCAAGTCTAATCGGTTATTTTGTGCTGCGTAATGCAAGCAGCTTCTTCCATTGAAATCTTTACAGACAAGTAATTGTTTGCGTGTATCTTCAGCTAAATTTTTCATGATGTAGTCAACAACTAATGTTCTAGAATGATTTATACTATCAATCGAATTGATTACCTTGACGCCATTATTTATAACAACATGATGATGGCTTTCGTGAGTTGAAGCAGTAGGGATGGAACAGCACTCATGGATAATATTCTTATTATTATTAAAATCGTCACTCACAAAGGCAAAATCTAGCTGGTACTCTATTAAGTCCAAGAACGTTTCTAAAAACGTATCAGATATCTTCAAATTTGTGATAGCCAACAAGAATATCTTCGAAAGTTTGTGTTTTGTCATCTGATCGATGTTAGATGGTTGCAGTTGACCAGAAGAGCTGATCGACTTTGAAGGGGCCTTCACTTTATCAACCCAGCGAGCCAACAATGATAAATCAGGATCTTTAATTGTTGCAACATTTACAAAACTCGTATATAGTTCATCAATTACCTCGTTATTCTGTATATTAATGACCGAATTGTTCCTCGAGCCGTGAAAGTTCATCACACCAGTTGTTGAAATCGATGATCCATTTTTTTCTGTCGAAATATTATCAGCTTCGCTTTGCAATTGACCCAAGTTTGAGTGAGACCCTGACCTCGATAAGGTCTGAATTATTTGGTTTTGGTTGATCTCGGAGGTCAGACTGTTGCTGGTGTAGTTATTTATAGATGAGTAATCACCGTCCAAAATAGATTCCAAATCAAATAAAGACTGAGTGACCAAGTCACTTAGCTCGTTGATCTCATTTTTATGGAACACCGGCTGCACGCTGACGGCAGTCAGAATAAACAACTCTTTGGTGTGAGACTTAGACCTCTTATCCCATTTTTTCACCACCTTCAGAAACCCTGTTTCATTCAATTCAATGAATTGCTGTAACCTCACTAAGTCTTGGTGGAGTTTTTTGAAGTTTTGGTACACATTCAAGTAAGAGATTGAATTCCTAAAATTGGCATTGGAAGATCCAGAGGGCATATTATTCAGTGGACCAGCCCCACCTTTATTCACATTTTGCATGTATTCGTATGACTTGAAAAGTAGTTCATTCTTTTTCATCAACAACAAATCTAACGTAACCGCCAAATTGGCTTGTTTCTCTAAATAAAACGAATTCACCTTATCTAATTCTCTTTCCACCCTGAAAAAAAATGATGCCTTATTCTCTTTCAACCTCTGCTGTATCTCTTGTGAAGAAGCCGTCAATAAAACATTGTTATTATTGCCTCCGTTGTTTCTCTGGGCCGCCGGTATTGCTAGCTGCTTCATGAGCTTCTTTAATGCCTTATAGTCTATAAAGTGTCCCGAATACTCCGGCAATTCTAGTTGCCTTGAAGCAAGGTATTTTCCAAACTTCATACTCTCCTCGTACAGATAAAGATCCTATTTATCGATCCCACCCAGCTGATGGCCGTTATATATGGTATATAAACTGATTCTGGCGAATATCATTAATTTGATTCCCACGTGGAGATATACACGTCTTTATTGAAAGCGGAAAATTTCATACAAATAGCTTGGGGATGATTATGTATTCGAAATGATTTATATATGTATATACGACTGTTAGGGAGTTTCAAAGGCCATGCAAGGTGGCTATTTGGTGGAGTCCTTAGCATCCTTGGCAGCATCAAAGTGTTCTTTGAATTTATCGGCGTTTTCCTTGTTTCCGAACCTAATGGCCAAGGTTTGGGCTTCTGGCTCGCCTTCGGACACGTCGGCAGTTACGGTGTAGACCCATGATCTATCGGACCCGATATTTGGCTTCAATTCATACTCAGGTGAGATCAAGTGGTTGGCACAGATTTTCAACGTTTTGTCTCTTCTCATCACAATACGGGTCTTGCCGGTCTCCTTATGCTTCAAAAACTTGACATCTCCGGTACCCCTCTCTTTCCACTCTTTGGAGTCGCCGTGGAATCTGAACAACTTGGCACGGACTTTATACAAGACATCCTCGTTTTCTTCGTTGGTCTTAACCTCGACCTTTTCTAATTGCACTAATGGCTCGAAATGGACATCAGCCTCCTCCTCGTCGGCCTCTTCTTTTTCGTCGTCCTTGGCAGTCGGCTTAGATTCGTCCTTGGATTCGGCGACCTCTTCCTTCTTGTCGTCTGCTCCTTCCTTCTTGTTGTCCTTCTTAGCTCCAAACATGGAAAAAACATTAGAAGTTGGTGGTTGTGGTGCGGTACTGGTTTCTTCGGGCTTAGTTTTGGTATCTTCTGACGACATTTCGTTTGTTTTGTTTGACGACTAGACTATTATTGACTCTAGATCAATGGAATGGCCGTTCAAGTAATTTTATCCACAAACAAATGTTACACAAAATGGATATTACACAAAAACTTTTTTTTTTTTGATGGCGAGTTGACTTCCTTATAGGGTAACAAGTATAATAGCTATTGGCTCGTTAACTAAGATTCAACTACGTCAGCATCCTATACGGGGTTAGAAATAAAAGCTTTATTCAACATATTTGAAAAGTAGGAGATATACACTATGGAAATAATACAAAAACGACGAAAATGAGCCGCATTGAGATGCTGTTTATTCGTCATCCATTTCAGAAGGTTTGATTAAACCACCGACCTGTAAGTCTTTTTCCCTTTGTAATCTAGTTTGTTCTTTCTTTTCGATTTCTTTATCTTCAGCAAATAAATAATCAGTAGGGTCACCGCCAAACACCTTTATTTGGATCAAGAAATCTCTCAAGGTTGCTTTAAATTTGTTGAGGTCCTTGTAAACAGAGGTCAAAACGTTTAAAAAGTTCACTAACTGTTCTTTTTGTAAGTTGTCGAATGCAGATATTAAAAGTTGTGCCAAGTATTGCTTCAAATAATTCGAGTTTGAAGTCCCTTCAGGTGCTTGTTCCGGTGTATATAACGGCGCTTTGATCACTTCGTCTTCTACCAAATGTATTAACTGGGCTAACAACTGGGCCTGATACCTGAAGCCTGACTTGTGGTCTGGTTGCGTAAACACATAGAAGGTATCAGACAATATTTGGAAATAGAAGTTTTCATAGAATGCTTTGGTGAATGGCGTATCGCCTAACTTTTCGACATTTTCGATCAATTCCAATGTAAGCGATAGACCATTGTCCTCGACTTCCCTGTTATTATGCTTGAAAGCCCATAACGCTGCATTGATTAACGATTGGAAGGCGTCGCCCGATAATTGCAAAAGAGCTTGGAATGATTTCGCGTTGATTTCCTTCAACAATCTATAAAACTCCACTCTATGCTCCGGGTATTCGACGAAATCATTCTTGATCATATCTAAAGTGCATTCGAAAACTTTTTGCAAGATAAGTACTACACCTTCAGGAATCATATGACCAACTTTAGAAATCAATGCAGTCATACAGTTCAAAACTTCGGCATCACGAGCATCTGGAACGTTAGAATTGTAATCCTCCAAAACAGCGCCAAATAATGGTTGTGTCAAATCTCTTACTATTTCATCCAAATTATCAGCTTGGTTAATGTAAGTTTCGATCATTTTCAAGATTTCCTTCTTGATGGTTCTCAAACCTCTCACCTTTGGAGTTTTTGTTGCTATCAAACCATCTCTAGCAACTAATTCTGATATCATCGTACTCACTGCTTTGTATAATGATAACATGTCCACATACAACAATCCCAATTGAGAATAAAACCCTGGACCTAAAGCTTTACAGACGGAAACATTAGTTTTTATAATGTTAGCTATTATCTTGACGGTTTCAGTATTAGTGAGCAATTCTGGGTCTTTTCCTGCTTGTTGGACGATGGCTGTCCAAGCCATGTTTGGTAGCGCCATGAGCTCACTTAACAACTTGTCTCTTGCGTCTTTCGAAGTCTGAGCACTGACTATTATACCACAAGCTTCATAAAAAGTATGAACCTGTTGAGGCTGTAAATCCTCGGTGATCTGTTGAATGTTTCTGATGATCTCATTTATGAAAGGCTCCCTTTCTTGTTGTTGAACGACAACGAAATGCTTTTTACATTTATTTGTAATTTTGATAAAAGTATCACAAGCCATATCTTGAACACCTTCATGAGTTTCATGCATGAACTCAAACAATTTATTTACAACCGTCTTCAAGAACTTCCAGTGAGCTTTCAAAAACCTCGGGTATTGACCAACGATGTACATGATATTAGATGCAACAACAGCCTTATTATCTTTACCTCTTTTCATCTCAGTCAATGACAACAAATCTTTGATAACAGAAACTAAGAAACCCTTTTCCATATCTTCGTTCATGGTACCAGAAATCGAACCGATTGCCCAACATAATGTATTGATATTCTGCCATGACCACTCCGATTCGTCGATTTGTCTGGATAATTTTCCATTCATAATTTGTTGTGTATCAACAACATCGAGATGGGTCAAGTACACTAAAACCTCTCTCATAGATTTATATAACTGAATCGTATCAGACTCCTTAACAAATTCACGGACAATTTCTCCCTCGTCGTTTTCAACAATTAAGACTTCCTCGGGTCTTACCATTGATTCAATGATGACCAATCGTAATTTTGACAAGATGCTAGAATACATATGCTCTCTCAACGGAAACTTAGCCAAAACAGCAGGGTCTGGTGCGCCTCCTGAAGTAGCTTGTAGCGAGTTAGAGTAGCTTAGTTGCATTAATGGAGATAACTCATTTTGAGGCAACTTTTGAATCTCTTCAAATAAACCATGGACAAAAGTGCCCCAGTAATCCAAACACGTTTTGAATAGTTCTCGTTCTTCAATTCTGGATAATTCAACGAGATAATGCAACGAAGTCAATAATAATTCCCTTAAAGGTTCGTTCTGTTCTAAAGGTAATAAATGATTGTTTAAGAATGTACATAAGTACATTGCTAAATCCTGCAAAAATGACTGGTCGTTTGAGCTCGCGAGCTTATAAGATTGCTTCAAATTCGTGTCCGGTGGGATGATCGAATAGATTTGCTCCATTGTGTCTTTGAAAGAGAGTATGAACTTCTCTTCCATTTCTGGGAAGTGTAAATTAGATACTTCAGTGAGACATTTCAAAGTGATTGTTCTCGTATCCAATGGATTCAAAAATTTACCAGATAACAACGCCAACAAATCAGTTTGAAAAATATAGTTCATAGGAATCCATGGAATATACTTCAAAAGTGCATTCAAAGTAGAAATAATTAACGAGGGCTTAGACGTTTTGTCCAAAACTTCGTAGCATAACTTGAAAATCTCTTCAAACTCTGCCTTCATGCTTAACCTCAAGGACTTGGCCTTGGCCTGAGTTAATTGACCTTGACTAAAATCGAAGACCTCTTCGCTTAACAATTTCAAAATTATCATATTGTTTTCACACACGTTGAAACTCGATCTGGAGCTTGCCACAATCTCTGGAATGAACTGAGGCCAGTTGTGAGGCCACTCTTGTTTTAAAATTTGCACCAATGTCAAGTCGATTTTGTTGATTAATGCTTTTTCTGTTTCGAAAATCTCCTCGTTATCGCACAACGAAATAATCATATTGACAATAAAGTTTCTGATCCCAATACGTTCATTTTCCGGAATAGTTTTCCAACGATACTGGATTAGCTTATTCAACGACGATAATGCAATGTATTTTGACTGCGGGTTGCTTGAACTCGACAATATCTGATCAGCGCGTTTCCAAGACTCGGGGTTTTCTTGAAACTGGTTTAACACCACCTGTGCATTCTTCTGATCGACACCTGACCCTTTATAGAACGTACCCACAATTTGATCGAACAAATTTATATCTAGGTCCGCTGAAAAATCAAGAATCGCTTCCATCTTCAGTCGTTTCGAAACTAATGAGGCTATTGTCGTATGGTGCAATATCTATCGTTTAGTCGATAATAACTCGGTAACACGTTTCTCCTTTCAGTGTGATGAGAAAGTAGATCTAACGCTTGAAAAAATTTCTTTATATCGCTAACTTAATGTTTGTTAACCTCGGATATAACAACTTCACTAAAAAATTTCCACTCTAAATTTCGGTTTCTGTTCAATTACTTGAATCCTCAATTACCGATACCGATGATAATAATTCGTACGATAAATTCTCTGTGTTTGATACCGTAGATCCTTTTTGTTGTTTTTAGTTGACTTCAAAATTTGAGTCTGTGCGGTTTTGTGTCGCTTATTAATATATTACACAAAACTGCATCGTCGTCCGTGGGCTCTCAGTATCAAGCTGCAAATAAATGAATAACGCTGCTACTACGACTTCCAAAGAAAATCTACTCTTTCAAAAGAAACTCCGCATATATAAATTTTCTCTAATGATTTCCTCAGTTTGTTCGAAAGATTCGCTTGCAAATTTAGATAAAAGAAATTAAAATAGCATCACTGAAACACTCATGATTATGTCTTGTATTGTTGAGAGGAAACAACCAATGGCCACCCCGCTTAAGTTCCAATAAGAATAGGTGTAGTGTAAGACAGATGGTATACATACTGAAGCCTTAGAAGTTTTTCAGAAGAAAGTAGAGAATAGCAACTATTGTGAGCGTGAACTATTTCAGTAAGAAGGCCAAAAAGATTGAATTTTCGTAAAACTATAGATAAAAGCAAGGCGAAGTAGCTGTATCATTGACCACACCATCTTCAACTAACTTGGCCAATTGCGCCAGTCAATAAGGTCATAGTCTTGTATTCTAGACGCACTACAGTGACACTACAAAGCATACTCAATTGCTTCATGAATATAACTTAAAAGGACTAGCATAAGCTACGAACTAGAACCAAAAAAATCTATTTCTTGATGAATGCGACACCCTTGGAAATGTTGCCCGACAATTGATCAATGGCGACTTGCAACAACTCTCTTTCATCGTCGCTGACCTTGTTCAAGATGTCGTATTTGACCTCTTCGATCCCGTTAGGACCCAACTTAACTGGGAGCGAGAAGAAGTCCAAGCCTTTGACCAACTTCTTAGCCTCAGAGGCACCCTTGATAGAGTCGTCTAAGTTTAAGAAGGTACACTCGACCACTTCTTCACCCTTAGAGTTGATTGCCTTCAATATGGATTCAGCCAACTTGTAACCAGCGTAAGCCATCGACAAAGTGGCAGAACCAGCGCCATCTTTAGCCTTGACGACTTCATCACCACCAAATTGAACTCTGTGGATCAAGGCCTTCTTGTCGTCTGTAGACAACTTGTCGAAGTAGGTTTTAGAATTCCCAATGGAGTACAATGGAACAATAGTTTCTCCCGAGTGGCCTCCAACGACGTTGATGTTGAAATCGGTTGCCTTGGTTTCCTTAGGGAATTTTTGCGAGATGAAGGTATTGGCTCTGACGATATCCAAGGTGGTGACTCCAAACAACCTCTGGGGATTGAAAACGCCCGCTTTCTTTAACGTCTCTGCAACTATTGGTACTGTCGAGTTGACAGGGTTGGAGATGATCAACACAAACGCCTTGGGGGCATTTTCGGCGATCCCCTGTGCTAAGTCTCTCACAATTGAGGCATTGATGTTGAATAAGTCGTCTCTGGTCATCCCAGGCTTTCTGGGCACCCCCGCGGGAATCACAACCAAGTCGCTGCCCTTCAAGGACTCTGCCAACGCGGTCTTGTCTTCCTTGGACGAAGGCAAGTGCGAAGAACTCGATGAATTCGAGCAGATGTGCGACAAATCGGCCCCTACGCCCGGGACGTTCACCACATCGAACAAGGACAACTCGTCAATTTGTGGGTTTAACTTCAAAAGTAACGACAAGGGTTGTCCAATGCCACCTGCGGCTCCGCAAACTGTAACCTTAACCATTTTTGTAGAATGTGCTTATTCTTGATGATGGAAATATAATATGAATATACAATGTTTTGCTATATTCGTTATCTTAATAAAGACCACTAAAACTAATTGTGAAAATTTGGGGATATCGCCTATTTATATAGCGGAGTAGGCCTGTGATTGATTTATGGGGTAGCCATGGCTAGATGTTCCTTGAACCTCCGGGTAAGAGGAACACAATACCCGTCGCAACAGCCGGGGCTCAAGAAGCGACCCAACGGTGGCCGGGATTACCACATACCGAGGACGCGCACGGGGAAATGGACGATGTCAAAATAGCCACAAAAATAAGAACCCATTTTAGCAGTGGGTGGGTTCGAACACGACACATCCTTTTGGCGTAGTGGGCATTTCCGGGGAATAGTGGTGATGATCATGGGCAGTGTGCAGGACGTCCCAGTGGGTTTGCTATGATCGATAAGAGTATATAAAACTATTTAAAACCTTATAGGTAAAGACAGCAGAATATAGTAAGAAAAGCGATATAATTTAGAAAAGTACGAAGAACACAAAAGGACGAACGGACAAGATGAATAATCCATTCCATTCGAGAAGAAGATCGACGATTTCGAGCGACGAGGGTAATCCTTACGACACACCCGAGAATTACTACGGGCCCAAGACGAACCCAGCGGCAGCGGATAAAAAGTCGAAAATGGGCAAAGTGAGGACGTTGTCGGTATTTGAAAAAAAGCCGCGCAACGGGTTGTTTGACGGGTTCACTCCAGATCTCCAAGACGGGCACGACTACTCTCCAGATCGCAGCCCCAGCCCCTTCTCGGGGTCGCCCACGCCGATGGATGGGAATCAGGGGTTGCGGGAACTGGAGTCCACCGCGCTTCCGCCCTCAACCAACTTTAAGGATGTTCCCGACGTCCCCTCGACGCACAACCACCATCCCAATAACAGGAGGGGATCGATTGTGCCTATTTACGATGACATTTCGCTGGACTCTGTGGAAGATTTCGATTCGACCAAGCCCAACCCTAGCATGTTACACTATCGTCGAGCATCGATGGACGACTACTATATGAGGCCCCGGAAGTTTTACATCAACGACATTGAGCTGACCCTCAAAGAGCTTTTGCAAAACGAAGATACAGATCACAACTTCCAGATCACCATTGAGGATAATGGGCCCAAAGTGCTTAATTTGGGTACGGCCAATTCGAATGGTTTTCGCCAAACCCCCGTGAAGGGTAACTATATGTTGTCCAATTTATTGCAGGAACTTACCATCGCCAAACGATTTGGAAGGAACCAAATGATTTTGGATGAGAAAAGATTGAATGAAAATCCCGTACTTAGAATGAAGCGTTTGATAACCACCCAATTTTGGAAGTCTTTAACCCGAGAATTAACTAGAGACAATATCATGGAGATGTCTCGGGACACAAAGATTAGGGAAGAGGTGGTTGATGAAAACGGAAACATAAAAACTAATAAAGAAAGCCATAGAATATACATTCCTTTCAACAGAAAAGATCAATACGACTATTTTAATGCGATCAAAGAGCAGCATCCAGATATTGGTCTCGACGTGCAGTACTTACCAGAAGTTATTGATGCTAAATTTGTCAGATCTATTAACAAGAAGCCGGGTTTGCTAGCATTGAGCTCTTCCGTAGACCCTGCAAATCCCAAAAACCGTATTAATCAGCCGTACGTTGTTCCGGGTGGTCGATTCAATGAATTGTATGGGTGGGACTCTTACATGGAGACACTTGGGTTATTAGTGGACGTCACGCCTGAGGACACAGAACATTTGAAGCTAGCCCGGGGAATGACTGAAAATTTCATATATGAAATTTATCATTATGGAAAGATATTGAATGCTAACAGGTCTTATTACTTATCTAGGTCTCAGCCACCCTTTTTGACAGACATGGCTTTGAGAGTTTACGAGAAAACGATGGAGGTAGCTCCCGATAAGGCGGACGACACAATAGACTTTTTGAAAAGAGCCATTCGAGCGGCCATAAAGGAGTACTACAACGTGTGGTACGCGGAGCCTAGGTTGGATAAGGCTACAGGTTTGTCTTGTTATCACCCAGAGGGTATTGGTATTCCTCCTGAGACCGAAGCAAGCCACTTTAATGCCATTTTAAAGCCATATGTCGAGAAGTATGGGATCTCTCAGGAAGAGTTTATCCAGAAGTACAACTCGGAAGAAATTCACGAGCCAGTATTAGATGAGTATTTCTTACACGATAGGGCGGTTAGAGAATCTGGCCATGATACCTCTTATAGACTAGAAGGTAAATGCGCTCATCTCGCTACGGTCGACTTAAATTCGTTATTGTACAAGTACGAGGTTGACATCGCATATGTCATTGAAAAGTTTTTTGACGATAAGCTTATCAATGAGGAAACGGGCGAGATCGAGACCAGTGCTAAGTGGAAGACCAAAAGTACGTCGAGACAAGAGAGAATCACAAAGTACTTGTGGGACGACAAAGAGTCCATTTTTTATGATTATAACATCAAGACAGGCACCCAAACAGGCTACGAGTCCGCCACCACATTCTGGCCCTTGTGGTCTGGTGCGGCCACAAAAGAGCAGGCAAAGAAGCTAGTCGACAACTCAATGTCCAAATTCGAGGAATACGGTGGTGTTGTTGCGGGTACTTTAAAGTCTCGAGGCAAAGTTGATTTGCACAGACCCTCCCGGCAGTGGGATTACCCTTACGGTTGGGCTCCCCAGCAAATACTCACTTGGATCGGCTTGGAGAACTATGGTTATCACGGTGTCGCCAGTAGATTGGTTTATCGGTGGTTGTACATGATGACCCGAGCCTTCGTTGATTATAATGGGGTTGTTGTGGAGAAATACAACGTTACAGAGGGTGCAGTGCCACATAAAGTGGATGCTGAGTATGGCAACCAGGGCTTAGACTTCAAAGGCGTTGCTTGTGAAGGATTCGGCTGGGTCAATGCCAGTTACGTAGTGGGCTTGACTTTCATGAATCTCCATGCGAAGAGAAACTTGGGTACCCTCACCCCTCCTGATGTATTTTTGAAAAACTTGCATCCTCTGCAAAGGGATCAATACCGTTAATCTCTGGTAACTCCATCTCTTTTCTTTATATCTATTTAAAACTACCTATATAAAGTAACTATTAAATATAAAAGTCGTGCGATGGTGCTTGCAGCAAGAGCAAAACGCTCGGGTCTAAAATTTTATCTATATGAGCACTATTAATGGGCAGTTTATATAAACGTATTGTGGATAGTAAGTTCTTCTCGACTAATATAAATGATGAGTCTGCTGTTGAGAAGATATGTCAAACCTAGAAGTATAATACTGTTAAGGCTTTACTCTAACAATTCATCGCAATCCGTGAATACGTTTCAAACTGCGGTTGAAACTGCTGAAAAATTGGTCCAACCTAA
Source organism: Debaryomyces robertsiae (assembly GCA_030566065.1). NCBI lineage: Eukaryota > Fungi > Ascomycota > Pichiomycetes > Serinales > Debaryomycetaceae > Debaryomyces > Debaryomyces robertsiae. The sequence continues at coordinate 159,704 of JAJMHL010000003.1, forward strand.
GAATGACAAAGCTTTTAAGGACCCCTTTTCAATTGTTAGTCATGAAATGTCTAATTTGGCAAAGCTGATTGCTAATCTAATAGGTTCAGGTCATCCTACGCTAAATAGAGTTTCGTCGTATTATTTTGAAGCGGATGGGAAGAACGTGAGGCCCTTGATTGTTTTACTTTTGTCGAAGTCACTACTGAGCATTCCACTAGAACAGCGAAATAGGATCAAAATAGATAGCAGTGACGTTACTACGCAATCCCAACTTGGGTGTACGCATAACCACAGCTCCATCGCAGGCAAGTCGGTGGACGAGTCTATATCACCCTTGGCCATACTTCACGGTATCAACCCAAAAGTCATCTTAGACCCGTTATCGAGGCCCATGGACAAGTTGCCTGAGTTTGATGCGTTAAACGGTATATTACCAAAACAACGTAGGCTCGCAGAGATCGTGGAAATGATTCATACTGCCTCGTTGCTCCACGACGACGTAATTGATTTGTCTGATACTAGACGAGGAAGACCCAGTGGCAACATTGCATTCAGCAACAAGATGGCTGTATTAGCCGGTGACTTTTTGTTGGGAAGGGCCTCAGTAGCTATTGCTAGATTGAGAAATCCTGAGGTTATCGAGTTATTGTCCACAACAATTGCTAACTTGGTCGAGGGGGAATTCATGCAATTAAAAAATACTGTCATAAATACCGAAGGCTCAGACTCGATAATAAACGACGGCGACGTCAAGGATATCCCCAAGCCGACCGGAAAAGTTCCCACGGCACAACACGAATATTCTGTTTCGAGTCCTGAAGAGGTCAACCATACCACCAATGTGGATGCTGCATTTGAATACTATTTGCACAAAACGTATTTAAAAACTGCTTCTTTGATGTCAAAGCTGTCAAGGGCAGCAGCTGTTTTGAGTGGCTCGCAGGAGGAAGTGATCGAAAATTGCTACGAATTTGGGCGTAATTTAGGTTTATGCTTTCAAATAGTAGACGATATGCTAGATTATACATCAAGTGACTCCAGTTTTGGGAAACCAAGTCAAGCTGATTTAAAATTAGGCTTAGCAACCGCTCCCATTTTGTTTGCATGGAGGGAAAAGCCGGAGTTAGGAGAGTTAATAGCGAGGAAATTCAGCCAAGAAGGGGACGTGGAAGTAGCAAGAAAGGCCGTCGAACAATGTGGTGGTTTAGAGAAGACTAGAGAGATGGCACAAGAGTATTGTTACAATGCATTGAAGAACCTCAGAGTTTTGCCTGAATCCGATTCTAGAAGTGCGTTGGAATTCTTGACGAATTCGATTTTAACCAGATCGAAATGAAACGTCGTTTATCAGTACTCACAAAAAGTATCATGGTAACTATCAGTGGTGCTACTATACCAGTATTATACATTTATTATTACAATTCTTATATATATAGACTTCGACAGATCATGAACAGCTGACATGTTGTATATAATTTTATAGGTAGAATATTTACACGTATTACCCAATGAGGAATTCAACATTTTTGTAACACGCACGTCCTCTTCTCCGTCAATCACTATATAAACACGAAAAAGCCTTATAGTTTCCTCCATCCAACTTTTTTTTTCTTCATCGCCAGAAGATCAATTTCATAATCGTACATGGTTCTTGCCTTTTACCAGAACCATCCGGGAATTGTCTTCATTACTGGTGTTTTCATTATTTTTTGGGACCTTTATATCATATATTAAGATTTATTCTGATATGATAACACTTTTTCTCTTTAATTCATTAGCTCGAGTCCGAGCTAATGAATCAAAGAGCTCAAGGTTTAGTATATCAAGTTTGTTTAAGTAAGAACCGGTTCATTTTTATATTGTGTTCCTGGCAGTAAGAATATTGACATGGATATTTCAGGAGTATGTCTATTTATACGAATGAGTAGTATATATACAGATCTTGGGTTGTGGGCCTATTTCATACACATTAAAGACTTGCTGTAAAGTTTCTTAGCATCATTAATCTTCACAAAACTTTTGTTTGGACCAGGAATTTGGCCTTTAAGCACCAAGATGCCGGCCTCAGGATCCGCATGCAAAACTTCATTGTTGAAAACAGTGCAGTTGTTGCCACCCATACGGCCCGCCATTTTTTTACCTGGCAAGATTCTGCCCGGATCTTGAGTAGCACCCATCGAACCAGCAGATCTATGTGCTTTTGAAACACCGTGACTCGCCTTCAAACCTTTGAACCCATGTCTCTTCATTACACCGGCAAACCCCTTACCTTTGGTAACAGCCTTGACGTCGACAAGCTGACCAACAGCAAAATAATCGGCTTTGAGCTCAGTCCCCACTGGAATCAACCCACTTTCGTCTCTGATTCTGAATTCGGCAATATGTCTCTTGGGAGAGACACCAGCCTCTTGAAACTTTTTTAAGTTTTTGTCTGTTACGTTCTTTAACTTATCACACTGTCCAAGCATCACGGATGTGTACCCGTCAGTCTCCACTGTTTTATTTTGAACAACCTCACAATTGTCTATTTCGACTACAGTAGCACCAAATTGCTCCCCTTCTTCAGTATACCACGTTATCATGCCCCTCTTGACACCTAGTAACCCTGGACGACCGAGGAGACGCTTCCGCAAATTAGCAGCTTCTAGAGAATGATTTATTCTGGGTGGTTGAGTTTTCATTGAAGTAATTGCATGAATTGACGTAAGTTGAGCAGCATTACGTTTAAAGACTACCGGACGACAAGCAAAGGATACTCCTTTGCTCACAGTACACCATATACTACCGTTCATTATCTCCAGGCTAGTGAAACCCGCTAATATAAGTAGCTTTAAGTTATTACTTGGCTCTTTATTAGCTTTCAGAAGTCTTCTGGTGAAAAATTCCCGTTGTGTGCGCGAATCACAAATAATTTGAGCAGCTTTGTGTAATTATCTGTTTGGAAACGACGAAGCGATTATAAGCTATAGACACTAGTATATACAAGATGGTAGAGGAAACTGATAACTGGCTAAGCGACCTGTAGTAGCTCCTAGACTAGCCTCTGGCCAGGCAATATTCTATCTGATGTATAATCGAGACAAAAGAAGATAAGTAGAAGCCCAAACGGAAAATGGAAAATGACCAGGACTGATCATTTGATTTTCTTCTCTTTCAATCTGATTGTCTCGTCGTCCACAAATATACCCTTGCCCTTGTATGGCTCCGGCTTCTTGTGCTCCCTAATTCTCGCTGCGAAAAGCTTGACTTGTTGTTTATCTGTTCCTTCAATTAGAAGTCTGGTTGGGTTAGGAGACGACACGGTTAACCCATCCGGTACTGTCAACTTAGGCGTATATGGATAGCCAATTTTAAGAGATACGACAGCTTTCCCGGCTGCGTCTTGCTCGATGGTTGCCCTGTACCCAGTGCCTACGAACTTGACAATCGCCAAGTGGCCCTCGGATATACCAATGACATTATTGTTGACCAAAGACCTCGATGTGCCCCACACGGTCCTCTGTATTTTGTCGTCGGGGTTCTCGACGCTAATGGTAACGATGTTATTTGTGTTTTTCACTTGCACGAACCCTGGAACTACCGTTTTTAACACTCCCTTGGGCCCCTTGACAATAATCTGTTTATTCAATGAAACCGTTGTTTTGCCCTTGGTAAATGATTTACAGAACTCGAACGGAATTTGCTCCGTGTAGCACAGGATCGACTCATTTATGGTGATTGGCTGTTTGCCAATATTTGAAAGTTTTATTCCACTAGTAGAAAATGCTCGTGCTCCAAGCGCAACCCTTGGTATTCTTAAAAACATTTCCTTACACACCTATGCTTGTTACTTATGGCCTCAAAGAATGGCTTCCCGAACTTTCCAGCACTCAGACCGTCGAATAGTCTAACCTTCAATTACTGATGTTCGTTCACTGGAGTGAAAAATTGTAGAAGTTACACAAAACCTTCAATTTTTGGAAAGTCACCTGACATGCCCATCGAGTTAATAATTTTTCAGTTATGAAGATGATTACTACTTGGAAGAACTAGTACTTCATCAACAGGGTAAGGGATGGTGAGACACTTGAAGCATCATGAGCAAAAGCTTTTGAAGAAGGTTGACTTCCTCGATTGGAAGCAGGATCAGGGACACCGGGATACCCAAGTTATGAGAACATATCATATTCAGAACCGAGAAGACTACCACAAGTACAACAAGATTTGCGGTGAAATCAGGAAATTGGCGCACAAGTTATCGTTGCTCCAACCTGCGGATCCTTTCAGGATAAAGCATGAGCAGTTGTTATTGGAGAAATTGTACTCAATGGGGGTGCTAGGAACTAAATCCAAGATATCCGATTTGGAAAATAAGGTAACGGTGAGTGCTTTTTGTCGTAGGAGAATCCCGGTGGTAATGTGTCGTCTCAAGATGGCAGAGACTGTGAGTGATGCGGTCACGTTCGTAGAGCAGGGCCACGTAAGGGTGGGGCCCAACGTGATAACGGACCCGGCATATTTGGTGGTGAGGAATTTGGAAGATTACTTGACATGGGTCGACTCCTCTAAGATCAAAAGAAATGTTCTTAAATACAAGAACAAGATCGATGATTATGATTTGGCTTAGGTGGTATAAAAGTTATTGTATATTAGTCTAATAAAAGCAGAATATTGAATAATATGGGTAGTATGAAGAAATGCATTGTAAACAAAAAAACTCAAAACGGGAAAGAGCACATCAAATGTTAGCCCTAATCAAGACTACTAAACCTGTAATTATAGTCCTAGAAATTAGTATTCATCATCCTCCTGACATCACTTTTTCTATTTCCAGGAATCAAGTCGCTCTCCGATTCATGGAATCCTTGATACGCATTCAAGTAATTTTGGTTTTGAACGGAGCGGTTTGTTAACGAGTAGTTTCCATTGCTGGCAGCACCTTGGGGTAAGGAACCAGCTGGTCTGAATTTCCTTTGTTTGGTGATTTCAGTAACAGGGTTCAACATAACGACAGATGACCTTGCTAATTGAGTCGCGGAAGGGACTGTGTGAGCTCCAGCCAACGTCTGGTTTGAATGCAATGATTGCTGAGAATTGGAAAAAGTTCCCAGAGATTGCATACCTGGAGAAGACACAGGTGATGTCCAAACCTGATCGTTCTCAATAGGGACAAAAGGCTGCTTCATGTTAGGTATCACTTGATTCTTAGCTTTTGGTTGGTAGTCTGTGTAAGTCTGAAGTGTCGACTTACGAATGTCCGATGGTGGCGGCAATTGCTGCAAAGGCGGCAACTCTGGAGGTGGTAACTGCTCTTGAGGTGGTGGTTGATAATATAAATTAGAGTTGTTGGCGAACTGCTGTTGACTGTGATATAGCTGTTGCTCCTCACTAGAAAAAATTGGTGTTTCACTGTAGATCGAGGAGGTAGTGGTCATTCTCTTATCATAGCTAGTATCCGTTTTCAAATCTTTGTTGATCCTCAAATAGTCCATTTGATGGGGTAAGTCGCCCAATGGGTAATTTGGATCAGCCTTGAACTCATATTTCCTGGCTTCATCAGCAGCCCCATTGGCTTGTGTATGAATAGAATTAGCACGATCAAAGTAAACTTTATAAACAGACTTCATTCTCTTCAACTCTTCCTCTTGCTCTGGCGTTAAGACCTTTTCGGTGTCTTCGGCGTCTTCATCATCACTATCATTTTTTAAAAGGTTGAAGGCAGACATTCTGGGTGATTTGCTTCTTCCAACCGTGATGGAAGGAATCTGAAGTTGTCCTGACGCGTTGCCTGCATTAGTGTTCGCTATTGCATTGCTACCAAAGTCGCCTTGAGACACTTCCTTTCGAACAGGCTGCTCATTGATTTCTGCTTCACTCGCATCGAGATCGCTGCGAATAATGTTGGCTTCTTCCTCAAACGGCGATTGAACACCATCTCTACCTTCGTCGGAGACGTAACCGCTAGGGTCCTCATACTGTTCTGTATTATGACTTTCATTATTGACAGTAGTATCATCTCTAGTGTCGTCTATGGTTGCATCTCTGCTCGCGTCAATTGTGCTTCTCCTCGTATCGCCTAAACTCTCGCTAATTGTATCTTCCATAGTCGCACCATTAGAAATGCGTTGTTGCTCTTCAGGTTGAAACGCACCAATGTTGTCGGTCGTAGTATTGAAGGACTCAGTAGAGCTGCCCGGATGTCTAGATGTGAGTGGAGGATTGGGATGGCGAGGTCCGTTCAACGCTAACTCTGATTCGTTCTCGTAATTCACGGCAAATTTTTCCCCAGATACTTTCACAACAGAATCATCTTCGGAGTTGCTTACAGACTCAAAATCCCCTTCTGTGGTATCGTTACTATCGTGCGACTGCTTAAGTTCCGTAGTCGAATCATTGGAAATATTCGCATAGTTTGGCTCGGTTCTTTGTTCCACCATCTTGCGGGAATCCTGGTTTTGATTAAACACCTCAGATCTCAAGTTAGACTTCTGAGGCGATACAGAAGCACCATTAGCACCTGAGCCAGTAGTAAGATGACTGAAGCTTGAGTTTCGTGTTCTAGTCATGTATGTGGATGCTCTTGGAGTTTGTCCATAAGCTTGGTTTTCGCCCAATTGCCTAGCGTACTCATTGAGAGACAAATTGGACCCTGTTTGATGCTGGTATGGCAAAATAAAATCATCTAAATATGGATCCTTTTGTACCGTTTGCGAAGACGACTCACTAAAGTCTTTAGCACCGGAGCCGTTTCCATACGGGTACCGAATGGAGTTTCGGTTGTGAAAAGGGTTGTCCATGTGCTTGCTAGTTGGCATATCAGGCAACATTGTGGCCTCTCCTGTCTCATCAAAATCAGGGTCGTGCTCCATCGCTTCTTTCCTCCCTTTCGTGTAGTTTCTAACAAGGAAAAACCCCAAACCAACAACAATAAGAAACACCGGAATACCCACCGCAAGACCAATGGTTAAGCTGTCATCGGTAACCGGCTTCTGGCATGATCCCGCCGAATTATTGTTACATTCGTCGCTCGACCTTGGCCCAATATCAACCCATGAGCTTTCGGGTATTTCGCGTGCCGTGTTAGACGGCGACCATTTCTTGACTGAAACTGAAACCATCGTATCCCGTAGTTATATTCAAATACCGTTGCTAACCGCTGCTTTTACTTTCCGCGTACGATAGCAGCTAAAATTCTATCTCTTTTGGTATTAAAGCGAATGACTGGGTGCCGTTAAAGAGTGTTGATCCGGCCCCTATTATTTCCAAAAAAAAAAAACAGTTTAAACAACTTGGTTATGGTTTGAATCGAGGTCCGTCCGAATTAGTTCTTTGCTAGCTCTGAGTATTGAAAGTGATTCCAATTCCCGTTGAATTTCAAGAAAACGATAGTATAAATAAATCTTCTCTTAGATCAAACCTTCCATAGAGGAACAAACTCGTCAAAATCAAAATTTTAATTGTTGATATTTTTCGCGTTGAAGTTCGATCGCGTTTTTATCATTACGGATAAATTAGCAATAAGAATTCTATACTCCTTTATTATATGTACGTATGATTACTTAAGATGAGGCAGATAATTATTAAATATGTAGGAGAATGTAGGTGCTATGGAATTGCGATTGCAAAGAATTACCAGGCTTGAATTTGCTCGAATAACTCGACACGATGTTCCGATTGAAGGTTATCGACAACGGCCTTCCTGACATCATCAGACAACGACGCATGTGCACACGAGACAACGGCAACGGAGCCGGCAGACTCGACGATATCACGCTGAAGCATTTCGTCGACGTGGGGCCTGCCTTCTCTGAACTCGACAAAGGGCAATGAGTCTTTCAACTGCTGAACGTAGTCGAGAGAGGTTTCGGGGTTGTCCAGTTTTTTCTCTTCTGCTTCGTCATCGGTGGACTCTTCGACCTTGGTAGTGTTGGCAATCGGAGTCGCCAAGCCTGCCAGGGGCTGGGTGACGTAGATAACCGGTTCGACAAACGTACCTTCAAATTTCTTCAACTCCTCGTAAAACCAATCTATGGACTTGTAATGACGAATGACCCAGTAGAATCTCGCCCTGTGGCTGCCGGAGGAATGTTTGACCAAGTCCATGGCCTCGTAGTATAAGCCGGGAATACCATTCCCACTTGTGAAGAAAACAGAGGTGTCGTATTTGTGAATAGGGATCCTGTGACCGTATGGACCCTCAACCAAGACCTTGATTTGAGCTCTGTGGTCGGGTTGTTTGGCCAAAAACTGGTACAAACCATGAGTGGCACCACCCTTCACTTTCAAATAGAAGGTGATGGTGTTGGTCTCGAAGGCGGAGTCAACAATTGTAAAAGGATGAGATTGCCAGAAACAAGATGGCCTCACAAAGTGAATAAAGGCATGGCATCCAGGAAATGGTTTCCAGTATTTTGGTCTCGAAACCGTCACTTTAAGAGTTTCGTTTGCCTTCAATTCAACGTTGGCAGTACGCACGCCAAACGCGAAGAGACGCCCAAGTCTGCAAACTCTATCAAACACCCATACCGCAACAGCAGCATAGTAAAACTTTTGGTAACCATTTTCAGCTGTGTGTCTCCAGCCTCCAATAATGAAAAGACAGGCAAGAATGATGTGCGAAAGTAAAAACAATTCATACTGAGACTTTCTAAACACCAAGAGCGAATGGAAACATAACAAACTAGCAGCCACAAGGCCCACATAACCCCACTTGACGTATTCTTGTGCGTTACGAGTCTCGTACTTACCAATCCCTTTACCATTGTATGTCATACCGACAGCATGAAGCATAACCAAGATGAAGGTCACCCTGGCGATCCACTTGTGAATAACAATAAACCTTGAGTGAGACCATCCGGAAACCCATTGCATGAAGTTGTTTCTACCTGCGAACAAGATCAAGGAGGGAATAAGAAACAAACTCATGACACCGGTTCTGTCAGCAATCTTACGACCAATCTCAGCACTTTCAGACTTGGGCCAGAAGAGATTTGGATCATCGTGTCTGTAGTTGCCAACGTTGAAAGCCAACGCAAGGATAAACCAAACAAACACTAGAATAGCCTCCAATCTTGTTGGCACGAGCCATTGAAAAACCTTGAGGAAACTTTGAGGCTCTGCGTGAGCTCTTCTGCCAAGTGCTGGTAAACTGATATACTTTCTGAAAGTGCTCGAAAAAGACCCTTTCAAAGACTTGACAAATCCGGGGAAGAGATAGTATGTGTAGTTGCAAATACCAGCAACAATCATGACAAAGTACCAGTATGCGAGCAACACAGTGCCGTACCAGGTGGCTCTGTTGTAATTGTAAAAACGGCCAATTCCAGAGGCCCAGCCCTTGTCAACCTGTTTTTGGGTTATCAATGCTGGTTTGTAGTATAATTTCTCTTCATCGAAGTTGGGATCTGCCGTAACGTTCGTCAAATACTTGGTAGCGTTTTTGTATGCTTGGTCAAAGTCTTGTCGGGTCAAGTCGAACTGAGCGCACGATTTGATGAACTCGTCAATTCCACTAGGGTATGGGAGCTGCTTTAAGCAGTGGGCCATAGTCCCCAATGCTTGCTGATTCTTGACGTTACAGTACCCAACTGGGTCGTCTTCTTCGAAAAAGAGCGCTGCTCCCGATGCGAGCGATGTGCACACCAGCAACCCAATTTCGCCCTTATTGTACACAAGTTCCCCACCGTCTGCAACTGCTCCTGCTAAAAGAACCGACGAAGCGATCAACGTTTTGAAGGACACCATATTGTTGCTTTTCTTGTCGTAACCGTTTCTTGAGGGCCTTTTGCTTCAGTTTTTCCTCTTCCAAGAATTGGCCCGTATTTATGGCCTCAAGTCCGCTTCGCTGAAAAAAGTTTCTAATATCCTTCAACGCACCGGTTAGCATATTGTAATGTACATTATCTGATTGTCTCAGCCACTTGGATGCAGTTCATCGGCGGCCTCGCATATAAAATACTAATCTGATAAAATTGATTTCATCTGAACGGCACTCTATTGGGTAATTACCAGGAAAATTTTCTTGTCTACGCATAAGGCGCATGCTTAACCTCAATCCGATTTATTACGCTTCGATCTGCCCAATCTCCTACCATAAACAGGCGAGGGCGGGTCTTTATCTAGTCCCGTATTCTGGTCTTCCGGTCACCACCAAAAATTGTGTCAAAATTTTACGGCCTTCCTGTCTTCTCCAAGTTTACCAATACAATAAGTCAACCAGAGCTAATCAGGTTCTCGCCAAACGTAAGAATATCATAATAATAGTCCAACTTGTTCTAGGTACAACCACCTCTCTGCGCTATTACATAATCGTCCGTACCCGTAATTAAGCACTATTGAAGTGCTATTGGAACGATTTTGGAGGATTTTGGAGTCCTATTGTCAAAGAATTAAAAAACTATTGTGCGACTTTCGTTTTCGGCATTATAGCAAGAACTAGCGCCGCTAATACCGCCCAAAATGCTGCAGACCTTGCGTAAACTACCGGCAGGCACGAGTGAGAACAACGAATAATGGCCAACCAAAACGTCTGCGGGCCTGTTGGCGTATTCACGGACGTTGTTCTGCCGCCGGGCCTCTATTATCAGATAAATCTATATTCGCGAGCATCTGCTCAAACTCAAGCTGCTCGTCTCGCAAAAAATCGGCTAGTTCGGCCTCGTAAGTGGCATTGGATTCTAGGTTGGAGTCATCACCTCCTGTAGATGCATTTTCGACGTCGTTGGCGAGGTTATTTTGAAGGTTATTTTGAGGATCGAGGTTATTTTCAGGATTGTTCTCCTGTCGGATGAGCTCATCGATATCCCACATCTCTCCCAACGCTTGTGCCTCACGCTCCAACTGAGCCCGGTAATTCTCGTACAGTTGGCGATCGAACACACGGGCTCGGGCGAGCCCGATCGCATCCTGGCGGTGGCGGTCTCTAATTTCCCGAAGCTTGTCGTGCTTGTTTCGCGGGTTTATGATGGCGGTCCGGCTAGGGCATGTCTGGTGGTGGTAGTAACTGCTGCGACGCGATCCCTGCTCCTCTGGAGTCCGTAGGGGAGACGAGAGCGGGTGCCGCGTCCTGTTGCTGTGGTGGTGCCGCAGCGATTGTAGATCTTCGGTGATGTCCATACTGCTTGATGAAGACGCTCTTAAAGGCGAGCTCAACGAGCCATTAGATAAAGTACCCGACGATAGTGTCTGCGATGAATCCGACAGAGGAGCCGCTGATGAGACATGTGAGCTATATCTACTATGCTGCGAGCGATGCATCAATCAATAGATCAATGGCGCCATATAGTTGAAATAGTTATCACCACCAAACCGAATATCTACCACTACGCGCTTAGTATGGTAGTGTGCGAATAAGTTGGTGGTTAACTACTTCAATTAGTGGTCTAATAGCGGTCTAATATATTGTTAACAATTATATTGAAAGCGTTATTGCTTTGCCTGCTAGTCTCGGTTGGCTGTTATGATGTGGTGACTTCATACTGTGAAACCTAGTAAACCTATAGCCCCATAGCAGATAACATACCTATATTTGGAGAATCAAGTATTTTACTACATATGATTATTTTGATAAATTATCGATAGTTTCGTTATTTATCATGGGTATGGCTCTTTTACATTGTTGAAGTATAGCTGTTTATAATCATACAAAGCAGGAAACTATAGTTCATTTTATTTCTGATGTTTGTTCATGTTTAGTATATTTATAAGCAAAAGTTTTATTTTTATAATCTTTTATTATAACATATAGTAAATATGATATTAGACCTAAAACAATAGCTAAGCAATATATTATATGATCATATAATTCATGTTATACTCTTGATGTTCTTGAATGACTTTTTTTGCGACTTTTTTCAGCAGTGGATGGGCAAACAGAGGAAGTACGAGGGCTCGCGAGGGAGCTGTGCCTTCGACGAAGATGATGAAGCCGTAGTGGAAGAAATTTCGGCCACAATTGCGCTGGTGGTTCCTGAGATATTTCCTAGCGCCCTATCAGTTCCTGGTGTCGATCAAAATCTCAAATTGAAATGGTCGGTGGTTCATCAGATCCCGAAGAAAATGCTCATACAATGCTTAAACTTGGTCGATAGAAATTTGAGCTCGTTCTATTTGAAGAGCCAAGGACCCGAGTGGAAGTCCTATAAGGTCGAAGAAATGCAAGAAAATGGCCTAGTATACATCTGGTACAGTGATCACCAAAACGATATCGTTGGGTTTATTTCTTTTATGCTTACTCATAGTGGTGGCCACACAGTACTATACTTGTACGAGATACATGTAGATCCCCGATACCATTCTTTAAAAATAGGAACCTCGATGATGGACAAATTCCACAAGTTATCGCAACACTTGCGTGATTTGCTGTCGAAGAGGTTGGAGCCCAGATTCAGCATTCTAGATAACGACGGTACGTGCTTGACAGTGTTCAGCAGCAATAGGGCACTACAATGGTACTTCAAGTGCGGCTATAGGCTTACAGACGACTCTCCTAGGGATAAAATATTGCGTAATAAGGTGGTAAAGCCTAATTATTATTTACTTATACGTATGAATCAATAATCTTAGTGTAGATATATCATGCTAAATTTACGTTAATTGGGCCTTGTCGTAAGCTTCTAATCGATTGTGATTTGACGCACAACCACCTTCACTTGTTCTCCAACACATTTACATAACCGCGGCGTGTACCCTTTTTCGCTTTGCGTCCACCAGCGATGCCAGCAGGCCTGGTGCCTCCAAGTGATAACAAATCGTCCAATCCTGCATTCGCTAAGCTTGGTCCAGTCAGGGCTGGTGTGTCCGTAGGCCGTTCCGGAAGAGGTTGCTTCGTAGGTTTCGGGCCATCACCAGGTTTTGATAATGATGGGATGCTGGAATTTGGCGGTGCGCCTGCAGTTGGTGCTCCTGGGGCAGCACTAGTTTTTTTGACAGCAGGAGGCGGTGGAGGTGCGGACGATTTTAATTGCTCCTCTAGAGGGACGTTTTTATTGATCCACCTTTTCAACTTTTCATCGTATTGAAATGCCAGCTTGTCACCTAAATTCATGCGCACTGGCTTTTCCTCGTTATTTCTCCTTAACCAGCTTAGGAATCGACTTTGAGATTCTTGCTTCCTTATTGGTGCTTTTTCCTCTTTGGGTTTAGTAGTTTCCTGTTGCTTTTTTCCATTCTTCTCTTTCTCTTCCTCTTCATCCTCCTCTTCTTCTTCATCGACAACAGGGGTATAGTCATTCACAGTATCGTCGTGAACTTCATATTGTTGATACAATGCCGATTGGTGAGATTGTGACAACCTTGACGAAAAGAATCCAGTAGGCCCTCCAATAACTGAATTGGCTCTAGTTGTTACATCTGGTGAGCCCGGTATAGGAAACTCGCCAAAACTGGTGTCAACACCGAAGTTAGATATGCGACCATCCTTATTATCCGCTTGATAGGGGTGAAACCTTGACTCCTGTTCATCTGGATGGTGCGGAGCGTTATTGATCGCACTCGAAAAAGGAGATCTTGGGTTAGAGGTTTGGACAGAACTAGTCTCAAATTCACGGTCATTTGTATTTGGAAGCTCAAAGCTGTCATCAATATTATTCTTGGGTGAAGCTGGTTTCAATTCCTTTGATGGGCCAGTATCCAACGAATTGTCGCGCTGAAGTGAATGCGGTGCCCCCAGACTAGCGTCCCTTGCTGATTGTTCTTCATTGAGATTACCGTTAGCCTCCTTTTCCTTTGTATGTATGATCTCTGAAGTGTGCAGTAACTGGCCTTCATTGTCAGAAATATTATTATGCAAATCCCCAGTATCGAGAGCTTTAGCAGCACCATCGTAGTTTGGAAATGAATACTTGCTTGCTGTAGTTGGTCCATAGCGCTTCTCTGCAAAGGAACCTCTAGGAACTGCCGCTCCTGGTGCATATGGGTTCGCTCTGGCTCTACTTTTTTTCGATCCCACGCCTTTAGTTATGTCAGAGGTTCGTCTAGGAGGGCCACCCACTGGTGGGGGCGGTGGCGGCACCAATTCAGAAGGAGCGTCTATTGCATCTTTAACGCCCTCGACTTTTTCTGGAACTACATCACTTTTAGCGACTTCTGCCGGTGCCCAAAGATCCTGTAACAGCTTTTTATTCATTTCAGCATTTTGCTTCACTGTATCATCATTCATAGGAGACAACAGGGTGGTGGTTTTATCACCTCCTCTTTTGGGTGTTGTCTTGAATTCAGCTGGATAGTCCAAGCTTACGTCACTTTGAAATGAAGAAGTTTGCTTGTGACGACGCATCTCGCTAGGATCAGCGAAATTTTCGTTCGACATTATGCCCGTTGTATCCTTATTCATTTCTTGATTAGTGAAAGGAGGAACTCGAGCAAAACCTATGGCTGAGGACTGATGAGAAACAACCGACAGGTTTGAGAACTGGGCTGCGGTGTTCATATACGGAGAGTTACCATTTCCATCTTTAAGTGGTCCTGGCGAATACCTGGATTGAGCTTTAGGGGGTGGAGCAAGGTTCTCATTTTGATTCGATGATGAATGATGTGAAGAAACACCTGTACCGGCCTTGGATAGTTGCAGCGATTCGAATACAGCGTTGCTCGGCGGTTGAGGAGATACTGGAAGCTCATTACGGGTACCGCTAGGTTTCGTGAGTCCTTGTCCAGTACTTGGAGTATATCTCAGTATAGACGCAGAACTATTGTTCGAGTAAATTTGAGGTGGCACTGGTCCCTTGCTTTCATAAAGCGACTTTCCTTGTGAAAGATTAGGTAACTTCAAAATTGAATTGTCTGCAGATGTACCCGGAGCGGAACTTGCTGCAACTAAAGAGTCTTTGTTGTACTCTGGTCGACCTTGTGGCAGCGACTGTAAATAGCTATTATGCGTAGCTGTAATATCTAACGAAGAGGGTACTCTCGAAACTGAAGGGCTGAACTTGCTGAAGATGCCGTTCTCTCCTGGTTTAACTTTTGGCTCATCCCCGCCAATTATTTTATCCAAGTGGCCCCACATTTTATCGAGGTTGACTTTACTTATCCGACTGCCAAACCAGCCCAGATCAGCAGAACCAGAATCAGAGATTCTGATGAGCAAATTTTGAAATTCCTGAAATGCTGCTGGATTAAGGTACGGTGATCTCCCTGTGGCCTTTAGTATGCCACTTATGGCGTCACAATACTTCTGCGATTCTTTGAATAGTCCATAATCAGCTAGGATTTGAGCATGTTTTAGCTTAAGGGGGAGCAAGTGAGGGAAGCCAGCTGGTGTAATACTTGCAGATCCCAACAGCAATGCATATTCATAAATTTCAGTGTAGACGAATGAAGGACATTCACGTCCAACCACTGAAAACGTTGACCCATCGATCTGTGATGTGCCTGACAAGGGGATTCCAGCCAAAACAAAACATATTTCGCCAGCAATGGCTAGCCCGGAAATGGTTAGAACTTTACCGAACTCACACAAAAATTCAGAAGCATTCTGCGGTCCATTTATCACGACGGTTGAGATGAAATCCCTCCAATGCTGAATTATCCACTCGCCTTCAGTCAGCACACTAGTTATGTCGACAATTGCACCTTTCCAGTTACCTGTAAACAACTTTAGCATAATTGGCATAATGTGATGGACTTTACTTTGAGACTTTTGAAATGGAAAGGTTGATCTGGCATACTCAGACGCGATCTTCCCAAACTTTTCCTGGCCATCGAAGCTTGCAATCATCAAAGCAAATGCCCAATCACCTTTTGACAAACAATACTCCAAGGCCTTTTGAGTGTTTCCAACTTGTAGGAAGCTCCAAACGGTATTAATTCCGGAATTATCTAGTTTATACGCGTTAGCTATTACATTCATTGATGCTCCCGAATCGACTAATTGATTTCTATCAGAAAGGTAATCTACACCCGGGTTTAAAGCTGAACAAGCAGCCCTGGCAAATTCTTTCGACTTAACATTCCCATCGTTTCTCACGAACGCTAACAAAATTTGACTAAGAAGTAACTCAGAATGCTTATCGGTATTTTGACCTAAACTTAATGACTCGCTGTGTGACTCTAACCACTTTTCAACGTCTTTCTTTTTCGATTTCAATTTATTCAATGGGCCTGGAAACGTAGAGAGAGACTGATCATTTTTGAGGACTTCTTTCACATTCACGATATTTACATTTTGCGAAACTTGTCCGAACGCGTTGGAAGCAGCAACCGGCACAAGATAAGTAACATTTTTCGAGCTGCTCCAGTTGAATATAGGAAATTGCCTTTTAAGTAATGCGTGAGGATTTTCTACTTTCGGGGCAGCATGCTGTGTTTCGTTCCCATAGAAAAGTGGCCTCGAAATAGATGCTCCGCGCCTTCTTCCATGACTGAGAGTATTAATTGCCATCGGAGGAGCAGCAGGACTGAGAGATTTTGGTGGTAATACACCCGGAACCAATTTATTCCCAGTAGGAACAACTCCTTGCAGCAAGTTTTGCTGAGCATTGAGCGGAGGTGACATAGCAGGTGCATAAGGGTTAACCACTTTGCCCTTTGCACCAACTAAAGAACTCGCTCTAGACAGAGTTCGCTTATGACTGCTTGGGGCATACGGCCCGGCATTGGGCACATAGGGACTCGTTGCGCTGAGGGTGTTCTGGCTCTTAGGTAGATTGGTATTGATCCCTCCAGGAGATGGGTTCGTCATTTTGCGTACTGGTGCATGGTTGTTCGGAGCTCCTGAAATTCCATTTTGAGGGGGCATACTTGGAAAAGGTTGTGGTTGGTTCTGCGTGAAGCTGTGTTCATCTCTTCCACTTTGTATTGGAGGAGGAGCGTACTGTCCACCCTTGGCTATGCTTGGAGCAAAGTTCGGCGAAGTCGTTGAGTTACTAGAGCCTATTGGAGGCTTTATCATTGAAGGCTTGGCATAAGGGTTTATTGGTGGTTGCATGGGCTGCAGGGATTGATTTAATAGCGATCTATCATTCTGGGGTGACACTTTAGGTAAAGCTGTTCGAGCAGGTTTGACATTCGGCTTCGGCATAGGGACAGGTAACTCTTCAAAAAAAGATTTCTTGGCCTGAGCGTTACTTGTACTAGTCGATTGTGATAGCGCAGATGGCTTATCATTTTGGAGACCCTGCACTTGATTTTGATTGACATCAGACGAGTGTTGCCCGAGCAGTCCCAGTGGGGGTGGCATATTTGGAGAAGATAATTTCGGTGGTGCATTAGCGCTCACATTTGAGGGAGCATACTTGTTGGCCGACCTAGCTGCCGGTCTGTAATTACTTGCTAGTAAATGGTCAGGAAAATCATAAGCATTACTCTTTTTCCCCAAAGATACTGATCCTTGAGGAGGAACGGCCTTGGAATATTCCGATGGAACAGTCGGCGCTGGTTTCTGCACATACAATTGACCGACTGGAACGTTTGTAGACATTTCATTCACAGAGGAACCTGTAGAAGCAATTGGCCTTGTTTCATCATCATCGAGGAAATCCTCGTCCATAAGTAAATCGTCATCCATTTCCAAGAACTCAAGAGATTTTGACTTGTCTTGTTGGTGTGCAGCCTCGGAGTTTTTGCCGCTTTGGATCATTGATGGAGGGATATTTTTTTCAACTTGAGTATTTACTTGAATGTCGCCGCCATATCTGTCATGACCTGACAAAACACGCTCTAAACCTCCGATTGGTTCGTTGCTTTGCGAGCTATTTTCCTTGGCTTCACTGGACTGAACCAGGCTTGGCTTTTCATAATTTTCCTTTAATGTAAGCTTCTCGAATTCTGGAATATTATCTTCATTGAGTATGCTAGCAGATCGATTTTTAACTTCCTGTTGATTCCTTTGCAAAGCCGACGCTTCGGTACCACCCGCTTCTCGTCCATTTGAGATTTTTGATTTGTTTGTTTCAGACAAAAAATCATCATCCTGACTGTTGCTAGACAATTCATCAACTACATCAACCCTCATATCTTCGGATTGCTTTTGTTTGGTAGCAGGCCCTGAACCGCTACCGTATGTATCGGATGTCTCTGGTCCCTCAAAATTCTTATCGTCTTTTCCTGCGGTGTCACTTTCAGTTTCATTTCTGTTTATCACAGTGTGCGCTGGTGACTCAATATTTTCAGACTCTTGCCCTTTGCTAGTCTCCCAGGGTAGGAGAGTATCACGCTTCTCTTTGGCAGCATCACCTTCCCAAGGTAGCTCGGACGCCTCGTGTTCATTTGTCGTCATTTCAGATTCCCATGGTAAAGAAGCATCCGTCTCTTCTTTGGCCAACTTAGTCTCCCAAGGTAAGCCAGTTCCCTCGTGCTCTTTTGTCGTCGTTTCAGCTTCCCAGGGTAGAGAGGCATCAGTTTCTTTATTAGCCGGACTAGTCTCCCAAGGTAAGTTAGTATTCTCATGCTCCTTTGTCGTCGCTTCAGTTTCCCAAGGTAATGAAGCGTCTCCCTTTTCGTTGGTGGTATCGTTCCATGGTAACTCAGTTTCCTTCTGTCTGTCTGTCCTATCTATCTCAAGAGATGAATTATCTCCTGGGCTGACAGGGCCGCTTGAGTGGCCCACCAAATCAGTACTTTGTCTATCTTGACTTGCACCCTCTTGCTCAACTGTCTCTTGTGTGTCGTTGGAGCTTCCACGAGGTACCTCTTCTTCGCGTTCGGTCCTTGAGAATTGATCTTGTGGTTCCTTGGTGCTATCGTCCTCTGTCGATGCCAAGGGATCGATTTCGGGCTCATTATCTTTTTCAGACGCCGTGGCTGAAGCGTCAAAATGATCCGAGCCCGCCTCCTCTTTTTTGCTGGCCGTACTATGTATTTGCTGTGAAATAGACTCAATAGCTCTAATCAGACTCTCAGGATAGGCTTCCTTTGCCGTGGGAGAAAGGATCGGGTCGTGGCCCCTGTTCTGAGAAGTTGATGGCTCGTCAGCGAAGTCCAACTTATTATCCTTAATCGAGTCTTCGAATTGATTGGGGGTCACATCTTTCTCAAAATTCGCGTACTCAGCTTGAGCATTATTGGCCACCTCAGTATCCGTTTGCTCAGGTTGCTGGATCTTCTGGGTCTCCTGGGTCTCTTCGGGCCCGCCTGCTATCAGACTCTTGCGCAATATTTTGTCGTCTGTGAAGCTAGCTGATGTCTGGGCGGTCGACGATATGGCCGCATCGATCGATTGAGTCTGCGCAGCTACCAGATCCCCTTCAGCAAACAATACGCTGGGCCTGCGTGCCGTGCTGTCCCTGGTAGATACCTTCAAATCCGGAGACGAATCTCTGGCCGCCGACGTAGCCACATGTTTGACCGGAACAGACGCCCTCACCAGCTGGTTTTTTCTGCCGTGTTTTTTAGCCATAGTTTTGGGAGGTAAGTGTATGGATTATTGGATGATTCCTGGCAATTCTCCGTACTCCATGTATGGTATGATATCAGCGTTCTGATCCAAGCACCTTGCTAATGGACGTGTTAATATCGGCGGCCCTAGCACAGAAAGTCAAACGTCACGTGCTCCTTTTGCTTCTTACTCGGCGTGATTTTGCATCCACCGCCAGGCAATCGTATGTTGATGAATCGGGGAGACTAAGATTGGCTTTTGAAACGAAAATCCTAATATCGAAGCCTTAACACTTAACCGACTGGTTCTTGCTGTATGCCAATTCTTAGTCAAGAGAGAAAAATATAAGTACAATGTCGTGGGCTCCTTTTTGTTAGTTTTCTGTGTATTGTGCGCCTTCTCTTTGAAATCCCAGCTTTCTACATATAAGCGATACACTTCGATACCCGCTGCATTAGTTGGTACAAACTGACATTGGTAGCGTAAGAAAACAGTAGTATGGGTATGCTGAATATATATATTGGTGTTGTAAAGTGGTTGCAAAAGATAAAAGTATAAATAGGCGAGGATTCCTCGGTGCATTTCATTGGAGAGATAATTTACCTAAATACATAGATGACGGTCACGTAATGGCTATTAGGTCGTATTTTGTTCCATATGCCTCATGTAATTTTGCCTTTCGTATCACAATTTCACTAATATTGTCTTTATTCTCGGCAACGATCGTTCTAGCTCATCTGGCCGATAGGATAGGTTTTCTTGCACTATGAAAGATCTTGAGTTATTTCTCTTCACTTCACCGACCTCTCATTCCTTATGAATTTGCGTACATTATGCGTCTACATAGACATACACATAGATTTATCAAAAAAATGTGTATCTGAATTCTCATGCTGCTCAAATTCATCCTTACTCAAGATTTTAAAGCCAACTACTAAAGTTTGCCGCTGGCCTATTTTCATCATCAATCGATTCTACTAAAATCCAAAAATAACTATCGCAGTAGCCGCACTTTGAAAAAAGTTACATATAAGTTACTGCACCCCTAGTACAAGTTTAAACCTCCTAAATAACTCTTGTAGATTCTCGTTTCCATCGCCTGCGTCTAAGCTGCGAAGACCGCGCAAAAAGGATAATGTGTCACAAAACCACCCCCATCACATCACCATCCAAGAAACCCCGGCTGCCGCACTCGCACTCCCCGAGCCAGGTCAGTTCCAGTGCCGATCCTGTGCTCAACCCGTCAGGCATGTGCCGTCCTGTATTATTCGCCACGCGGAAAAACTTATTATTCCTCGCTCGCAATAGCCTCACTAGTAATTTGCATTCAGGTTGCTTCAGAATCTGTAATGATGGTGCGCGAGCATTATCAACAGTCTGTCAGCGTATAAATTAGAGAAAAAAATCCTAAAAATAGCTTTCTTTTGTATGTACTACAAATTATTTACGTCAACAAAGTATCATAGGCTATAATATATTATATAATCGGTAGATATATTATAGATACCAGAGATTAAAGAGACATTGGCGATTTAATTAGAAATTTAGGGCATCGGCATTCTAGAAAGCGGGAAATTAGACACTAGGATTTGCTCTACGGACATCGAGCATTGATAAGTAAGCGCATAGTCGAGGATAACTAAACATTGGCGAGTTATCGAGACGATTTCAAAGACGTCAAAGTCGCAGAGTCACAACAGTTGTTTGAAGACCCTATAGAACGACACATAAGAGAAGCGGGTCAATTGACAAGGATAGAAGTACCACAATAGGAAGAAGCTTGCAAGTGGACATACATAATGGGAAGAAGAAAAATTGAGATTCAGCCGCTCACAGATGACCGCAACAGGACAGTGACATTCGTAAAGCGAAAAGCCGGGTTGTTCAAGAAGGCACACGAGTTGGCGGTATTGTGTCAGGTGGATTTGGCGGTGATCATCGTGGGAAACAACAATAAGGTATATGAATTTAGCTCGGTGGACACCAAGGAGTTGCTCGACGCATATCTGCGAGTCAAGGTGCCCCACGAGTCGAAGTCATCGGCAAACTACGGCAACTATCCGAAAAAGCGACACTTGAACCAGACGGCTTTTGCAATGGACGTGGATGAGATGGCCGAAGACGATAACGAATCTGACTACGGCAGCGAGGCATCGGAGCCAAAACGCCAAAAACGACACGATAGCGACGGGTCCAAGAAGAGTCGTAGCGACTCCACGCACTACGAACTGCACCGACCCGGTACCCCATCGCACATTTCGTTGTCGACGGTGCCCACATTCAATCTATCATATGGTCACAGTGAGCACGAAAACGAGCGTGAAAGTATGTCCAACAGACATGGATCCCACACCAGAGACAACTCGGTTGCATCCAACATGTCGAATCAACGGCCAGTGTTGAGGGTGCAGATTCCCACCGACTCAAAAAACAGCGACAATAACGACAGTGCCAAGACCATCACTGCCATCGACACCAACTTGCAGAACAATAGATCTAGTGAGTCCCATCACAAGTCCAGCGATGACAATGATAACCACTCGCACGATAATAGCAGCTCGACCGGCGCAAACCCTTCCAAGTATTCCAGCTTCAACTCATTCAAGTCTCCCGAAGGCCACAAGGCGATAACCATGCTCCCACTTCCCATCCATAATAAGTCGCAGACCTCATCTCCATCCAGCGCAACTGCGCCGTCTTTACCCATGAGTGGCGTAACGTCATTTTTCGGCTCGTTGCCTCAACCATCCCCATCAAACCAGTACAATAACAATTCCATTTTACCGACCCCAGTTCTCAATCAGGTTTTCAATCAACAGTATATGCAGCAGCAACAACAACAACACCAACAACACTCGCAGCAGCCATCGCAGCAGTCGCATCAGCCGCAACAAAATAACCAAGCCTCTGCTGAGAACCAAAACCCAAATCAAGCGAACTTCGCGGGAGGAAAGCCTCGGCCACCGTTTTTGTCTAATCAGTATCCACCGCCCGGCAACCAGGGCGAACAGACTCCTGTGTCGGGCCTCCCTTCGCGCTACATCAATGACATCTTCCCGTCCCCGTCAAATTTTTACGTCCCCCAGGATTGGTCGGGAACGGGCATGACACCGATACACGCCAACGTTCCTCACTATTTCATGAACATGCTTCCATCTGGCGGTGGTAGTCAGGGAGCCCGACCTCAGCCCCAGGCTCAAGGACCGACCAAGGGTGACTCCCTAACATCACCTCTCCAGTTCATGGGCCCCTCTTCTGTTGGCACTAGAAATAACTCTACATCTTCGAATGCGGATTCAAGAAGGCCCCACAAGTGATAAATTTAGCCTTTGTAAACTAGTTTGTATAGTACGTCTACGGACAATATAAGTGTATTTTTGTTCAAACTGCTACAGGTAAACTATTTACTGTTCACAACTCAACAATCATGTCTTTGGCTGTTCTATAGGCCATGGAAGCCTCCGATATAGTAAAAGCTGCGAAAGCACCAAAAGCTACAACCGTAAAGAACGACACACTAGGGTTTTAGCCCTACGCACATGTCCACACAACTTGGGTAAGAAAGACGTCACAAATGATCACGCACACGCTCTCTGCTCGCCCCAGCTATCGTCGGAAATTTTTCACTTCTCGCCGCGGAGGATCTATCTACTATACAGTATTGTGCGCTTTGGTAGTAACTCGGTGAAAAAATCATCAAATTCTTTAGTACGCTATTAAAATTTTTAGAGGATTTTAGCTCTTAATTCACAAGGCATAGGTAGATCAGTCCAAGATGAAGGTATGTTACAATACAAGTCGTATCTAACGATTCATCAGCCAAGAAGTCCGCAATGACCGTCCTCCATGGCACTTAAGCCCATTGTACGGAAATTATATTTTCACACAAAGTCGTAATCAGGGAAGAATGAAGATGAGATATTGGAATAAAATGAAGAAATAAGAGTCCACGGAGCAGAGTAGTATATGGATGAGAAATATATATTTGATTATGGGGGATAGAGGAAAAGAGTCCAATTGTTGTATCAAGTGCAGCATTCAATCATGGGAGTGTCCCATCGACGGGAAAATTTTTCAATTATGCGAATTTAGTGGGACGAGACAGAGAATGACGATATTGAATGCGTGCTGTGAAACGGAACAAGGTCAAAGGCAGTTTTAAAAAGGCGAGATACTAACAGTTTCTAGTTAAATATTTCTTATCCAGCCAACGGTACCCAAAAATGTATCGAAGTTGATGACGAACACAAGTTGCGTGTCTTCTACGAAAAGCGTATGGGCCAAGAAGTTGAAGGTGACTCTGTTGGTGACGAGTTCAAGGGTTACATTTTCAGAATCTCTGGTGGTAACGATAAGCAAGGTTTCCCTATGAAGCAAGGTGTCATGCACCCAACCAGAGTTAAGTTGTTATTAGCCAAGGGCCACTCTTGTTACAGACCAAGAAGAACCGGTGAACGTAAGAGAAAGTCCGTCAGAGGTTGTATTGTTGCCCAAGACTTGGCTGTTTTGGCTTTGACCATTGTCAAGCAAGGTGACGCCGACATTGAAGGTTTAACCGACACCACTACCCCAAAGAGATTAGGTCCAAAGAGAGCTAACCACATTAGAAAGTTCTTTGGTTTGACTAAGGAGGATGACGTCAGACAATTCGTTGTTAGACGTGAAGTCACCAAGGGTGAAAAGAAATACACCAAGGCTCCAAAGATCCAACGTTTAGTTACCCCACAAACTTTACAAAGAAAGAGAGCATTGAAGACCCAAAAGGTCAAGAACGCTCAACACCAAAGAGATGCTGCTGCTGAATACGCTCAATTATTGGCTCAACGTTTGCACGAACGTAAGGCTGAAAGAGCTGAAATCAAAAAGAGAAGAGCTTCTTCTTTGAAGGCTTAAATTAGTATATACATGTAATTTAATTTTCTTTTTGATTTATACGTTTACATCTAATTTTTGTTTACTTTGTGTATCTAATAAAATATATCGGTTATTATTAAAAACATGCTATACATCTACATGATGCTCCAAGTTAATTTCTTAATACGGACCGATTTGATGCGGTTTTTTGGTGCTGACTACATCAGGTTCATCCGAACCTAGCCTTTTCTTTGCTAGCCGTTTGATGTTATCGTAAACTTCATCAGTGGTCAAGTTCGAGGAGTATTTGAAATTTTTCCGCATAAAGTTATCCTGTTGTTCTTTGTAGCGAGGATCCCTCAATAGCACTTTCAAGTGATTATCGAATTGCAGCTCGGGAACCAACTTGCCAGTAATAGGACATTTTATAGATGGCTCAGCTACACCTGCTGTGCTACTGTTGGGGGTAGATCTTTTCAACCTTGATTCACCTGCCGGTTTGATTTTCATGCCTTTAGGTTTGGTGTGAACGGCGGTATTATTCTCTATGACAGGTTTTGGTGTTTCATCTTTTGAGTTATCACTTCGTTGTACTTCAACCTTTTCTAAATCAACCTCTTTTTGTTTGGATTCGAGGGACCTATATATCAAGTCTTCCCTAGATAGCGGGACTGGCAACTCTTTCACTTCATCCACAGCATCAAACTCAACTTTTCCCACGATCGCAAAATCCTGCCAGTCAATCGAAGCATATGCTACCTGCCTTGCTTCCTCCGCCTTTTTGATATTCTGTACTTCTGCCTTATGCTGTTTGTTATACTGGGCCCTGTCGAACGCGGCCTGCATGATCTTATCCAGAGAAGAAAGTTTCTCGAAAATGCTATTGGTGATATCATTATTTGGTTCCGATGAGAAAAGTTTTAAGACTAGCCCATATTGCCTCACAAACTGTTGGAAGACTTCGTGTAATGAGTGTTTCTTATCAAGAAATTCAAACTGCGCTTTGTTGTTTTTTTGTGATTGATGATTTGCTAAATGCTGTGTATACTTAGGTCCGTTCTTAGCAACGAAAAGAGCCGTTAGTTTTATAATTTCGAGATCCAATGCAGATATGGGCGGCACATTGGTCAAAAAGCTCAACTCCGCAGGTTTGGCTGTAACGTCAGCTTCAGTACCATTTGCAACAGGCCGCCTCTCCTCTTCTTTATTATTCTGACCGCCGCTTAATTTCCATCGGTAATAAGCATTCCATTGGTTCCCTTCGTGAAGAAATTCAAATTTACCAGTCGTACCTTCATTAGACCTCAATCTCTCTTCAAATGACTCCCCGTTCTTCAAAACATACCCGACAGTCTTATCAATGGTTTCCTTCACATCCGTCGGCGGTATAGCTATATTGCCTTCCTGCTGACCATCCATTCTTACGCCGCAGTATCTTACTATAAAACTACAATACAATGCCATATTCCTACTGATACTGGAGCCGATGAGTAGATATTAGAAAAAGTGACACAAAACTATTTGGTGATAATTCTACTCACTACACTAGTGGCTATCACTTTGCCATGTAGAATCTACAACATTTTAGGGCGAATAATTGCTTCAATATATGGTACAAAATAGACATAGAAATATAAAGCATACTAAAGCATGTTAACTGCTCAGAAGAAAATCCAGAAAGCCATGGATGAAGCCGAACACGAATCTGATTCAGACGTGGACTCATTAACCGAGGATCTAGATCAAATTGGCAGACTCAACTTAAATCTCCCTAAAAGCTTGAACTTGACGTCGTACATGAATAGCTTACCTAATTTTCCCAGCTTTGACTTGCGCAGCCTTCCTCGGGTTCAGGAACTCTCTAATGAAATATCAAGGTACTTATCCAATTACACCAATGGGACTTCGAGCGATGTCCCCAGTTCCGATAACGAAGTGTCCTTGAATTCGGTCAAAACTGCTATAACGACCAGAATTCAGATGAATAACTTTCTCAATGACTTGAACTTGGGGCTATCTTTGACTGCAGCGATCGACCGGTTGCAGCCATTAACTAATATCATTCACGAGACTATTTTTTTGCCAGCAGAAGACACCAGTGAATTTGAAGATGATTATGACATGGACAAAGACGTTGACACAGAGCCCGCGGGGGTTGATGCTATTGTGAATAGACACCAGCCGCTAGTGAGCGAAATTATCAAACCTGACAGCCAAGATGGTGGAAGGCATCGACATAAGAAGAGAAGGAAAAGAAGTCGTCGCAGTGCTAGGATACTTTCAGATCCTGATAATGACAGCGGAGCGAACACTACTGGCAGTGATTTAGATAATGTGGAAGGCCTTACTTTTGAAGAAGTACAGGCGTTGACACATCTTGACTCGTTGGACGATTTTTATCACGAAGGGCTTTTACGGAGTAAAATTCAAAAGATCCGAGGCTTGGATGATTTGAGCCAGCAATCAAAGAACAAGCTTGTAACACGATTGATGATGGGGAATTACTACAAGTATGTCAACGAGAATTTGGCAAAAAACAGCATGTCATTATCGCCCATGCTTAGAAAGCAACAATTGGTATTCAATGACAGTGCACCTGAGCTGACTGTGTCGGACATGATAATAGAGGATAGTGAAGCTAATGAGCTGCCGTCGGCTGAGCACGATGTGTCTGCTGAGTCGGACAACGAAGGCATCGATACAGTGTCAGAGGCTGACGAAGATGAAGATCAAGTCATCTTAACAGAGAAAGATCAGGAGCCATCATATCATGATCCACCATTTAATATGATCATGGGGTGTCCCCATTATCAGCGTAACTGCAAAGTGGAGTGCCCTACGTGTTTGCAGTGGTTTCCATGCCGGTTTTGCCATGATGCCGCAGTCACATCGCACAAATTAGTGCGAGCTGACATCAAGCATATACTCTGCATGAAGTGCAACACCCCACAGCTCCCCGAACATAGCTACTGTATTTCGTGCGAGGAAGAGCTAGCAAATTACTTTTGTGCTAAATGCAAATTATATGATAACGATCCAACGAAGGACATTTACCACTGTGACAAGTGTGGGATATGCCGATTAGGATTGGGGTTGGGCAAAGATTTCTACCATTGTGATGAGTGTAACATCTGCTTGTCAATTGATTTACGAGATAGACACAAATGTTTAACCAATACCACTCATTGCAACTGCCCTGTCTGCAATGAGTATCTATTTACATCGGTGAATAAGGTTGTGTTCATGAAATGTGGCCACCTGATCCACCAGATCTGCTACGACGAGTTAAGCAAGCACTCATACAAATGCCCTCTCTGCAAAAAAACGGTGGTGAATGTTGAAACTCAATTCCGCATCCTAGATCAAGAAATTCGTCAGCTGCGGTTGCCCGCACCATACAATTTATGGCGGTGCATAATTAGCTGCAACGACTGCAAGGGCAAATCAAACGCACCGTATCATGTGTTGGGGTTGAAATGCAAATATTGCAAAAGTTACAATACTAATCAGCTAAAACTAATCAAACCCGAAGACGAAGACGATCCCAGCCCCTCAAACGACGACGACGCATCCGTCGACCACTCTAGCGCCATGCGACTCGTTCCGACGTCTCTTCACAGTAATTTCCGCATCGATGACCGCACTAATCCAACCGAAGATGGCTACGATGGTGACAGCAACAAGGGCGAGCTGGACAGAGAGGCCGAAAGCCAAATCTTTGCCAATATCAGACGTCTCACCAATTTCATGGCAAACCTTTCCCCTTCGTCGCCCTCCGCCCCTGTGGATTCCCATACAAGCCCTTCCTACATAACCTCAATTCTTCAAGGATTTATCAACAGTGCGACATCGAATTCGGACAACGAAATGTCTAAAAGCAGCCGTTCCGCTCCTACAGAGGGTTCTTCCAACCGCACCCCCGTGAATACTCCTCTTCAGCATCGTCATGAAAGTGTTCCCTTCGAATGGGGCTCCGAATCCGATTCTGCCGACAGTTTACATATTGGTGGGTTCTAATGACCCAACTACCCAAATAGTGTACATAAAAATTTCCCAGCCTCGCCATCGCGCCTTTTGGACATGCGTCTTGCTCGCCAATTCTGGGTGCAGCATCCCAACAGTCGAATAAACGACATTTTTGATGGGGTTCCGTTGGTCACCTTCCCTGGCTCACACCTGTATGATAGCTTCAACGTGGATTGAATGAATACCACGGTTTATAAATTGGTAACTGTTCGAATTGTAGTGTGATGGCCTTTCAACGTGCTCTGAAGGCGCCATCAACGTGCTCGTCAATGTGTCGTTTCTTTGCTGCCCTATAGTTGCTCATAGCGAGGAGGGTTATAACAATAGCCGCGATAAGAGCAAAACTGGCAAACAGGCGACAAAATAGACCCCAAAATAAGTTCCAGAAAGGGCCTTGAATGCACCCTAAGATTTGCTACTCAATAGCGCACCGCCATTGCTATGGACATCTGAACGTCTCTTCCAAACACATGTAGTCAGACGAAGATATACAAAGTCGTACACGGCAAACTCGAAGACTGGATGGCGGTGGATGCGCTGAATGTAGAAGCGCCATATGCGCCCTTGCGATCACCCCCCTTGTCACGACATGACCTGCTTAAACGACCCGACATTTCGTGGGATCGACTTTTTGGTGATGACTTTGCTCAACGTTATGGAGGGTGAAATTAGCAACGACATTAAATATGATCTTTATTCATGTGCTAGCGGAATTTTTTTTATGTACTATAGGTTAGTGAACCCAAGTTTTCATAATTGAGTTATAGAATATTGGGAATTTCTTTATTACAGCATAGGTATCGTACAGCTTCTACCAGAACATTACATATTAGCATTAAACGGCTGTTCAGGAACTCAAAATAGCATTTTCGGTAACCCAAAGCAAAGTGGACCCGAAACAGGACCCGAAGCAGCAAATAGCATCAATTGAGATTTTGTCAACGACAGTAGAGTCGGTGAAGCAAAGAAGTATGTCCCAGTAGAGGTCACACGCAGACAGACATGAACTCGCTCAAAATATTGGTAGATTCGTTAGAAGAGCTTTACCCCAAGAAAAGCGACTACAACGTCGATCCAGAATACGACAAGGAGTTAGAGAATGGAGACGTCGAGGAGGAGAAAGCCATCCATGCAAGAGAGGTGCTGGGAGACGAGACTGAGAATAGCAGTGAAAAGGAGCCGTGGTCGAGACCCCATAGCACCAAACCAACGTACTTGAGTGTGATATTCAACGTGATTTTCTTCTTGCCCAACAACCTCCTCTTGAAGCCATTGATGTTTATATGGTTGTTGACCACGTACCCCTTCACCCATTTCTTCCGGCACTCCGAGCCCAAGACGCTTGGTGAGGGTCTGTCTCTGCTGGCGGCCCATACCCTGACATCGTCCATAAGTGAGAAAACTGAGTTGCTCAAGCAAGAAAACATTATGGCCAATAACATAAAATCACCCACGTCGTCGTCGAGGTACATAATTCCGCCACCACAGAGACTATACCCTCTTTCCAGGAACCCCGGCAAAAAGCGGAGAAAGACGTTGATCTTGGATTTGGATGAGACTCTTATACATTCATTGTCTCGAGGCTCTCCCCGGTCCTTTAGAAGTGGGTCTGCCCATACTATTGAAATTAAGATCAACAACATTTCTTCACTATACTACGTGCATAAAAGACCGTACTGTGACTATTTCCTAAAAGAAATTGCCAAGTGGTTTGAACTTCAAATATTCACTGCCAGTGTTAAAGAATACGCCGATCCCATTATAGATTGGTTGGAAAGCGATATTGCGATGCATTTGGGTAACAAAAAGAATCTTCAGTCCGGTCAAAGACCAAAAATTTTCACGAAGCGATACTACCGTACCGACTGCACTTATAGGCCGGGGGTGGGCTACATTAAAGACTTGTCCAAGTTCTTTCCTCGCGAGGATGACTTGCGTAATGTCATCATTTTGGACAATTCCCCTATAAGTTACGCATTGCATGAGGACAATGCTGTTATGATTGAGGGTTGGATCAATGATCGAAGCGACAGGGACTTGTTGAATTTACTACCGACACTACATAGTTTGAGCCTTTGCATTGATGTCAGGTTCATACTAGCACTCAGAAGTGGCGAAAAAGTTTTTGAAAAATAAGTTATAGATTTAGTGATTTAGTTCTTTACATTATAGATTTTAGATAGTATATTAGTTCTTTATGTAAACCTTATTGATAATACAAAACTGACATATGCGAACCAGTTGCTCTTCGTTATATAATGCGTATCGATACCTAGTCAATATTCAGTCTAATATTCGTCCTGGTTCGTAAGACATACCCAAGACGATTTTTATCTTTAGATTATATACAGGTGAAAGAAGGCCATATTTAAGGACCCGACTTACGAATCCATTGAGAACTGGATAACCCTCTTGTCAGGACCATGGATGTCTCTTTACAGATCGAGAAAGTCAAGGTACTCAGGTCTGCAGAGTCGGATCCCAAACTTAAGAAAGTTTTGAGATCTCTTGGTGATTCTTTACGAGAAGAATCAGTTCGAGTGAGAATCGATGTTCAAGAAACTATTCCGTACGTCGTTGAGATATGTAATGGTCGCCTAGAGGGGCTTTCTAAGCAAGACTCAATTGGTTCTGGAGCTGAAAGTGATGTTGAGCTATTGTTGGAAGCATTTCGAGTGTTGATTAATTTTCTGGCCGACATCGATGCCAATAGAAGTTTGTTGGCCACTACGATCGGAGAAGCTAAGACAAAGTTTTGGAGTTTGATAATAGAATACTTGAAAAAAAATATGGATCTAAGGGTGTCCGAGCGGATTGTGATTTTTTTGACTCAATTCATCCATAATACGTCTTTGCAAGACGAGTTCACATCATTTTTTGAAAAAATAGGTCTAGATTCCTCTTTGCGGAGGTACATTTTACTGGCATTAGCACGAAGCGGCGATGGTTCTGATATTGTTGATCAAGTCGCAAATGCAATTGAATTGTGTTCCGAGATAATAACTGACAAGTCTAGGGAACCACTCGAGATACTAAATCAATTTCTTCATATCTTCCAGGAAATTTTAAATCTAGAATTGGATGTAGATGATGAAGATATCAACGGACTTACCAAGGAAGTTTACGAGAATTTGTCAACCATCCTCCACAACATAACTTTATATCGGGATATCGCTGGGGTTGGGTATTCAAAGCTGCAAAGTTTGCTCCTCGCCATTATCCAAAAGATACACTTGAAGGACAGTACAATGATCAAAAGAAAGCTTTTCTCAACCAGCGGCAATATTTCATCCATGACGAAGAACGACAACTTTTCAAGTGTGCCGCTGGCGATAGCTTATTTCAAAGAACTGCAACAGCGATACGTTGATCCCTACATTATGTCCGCATGTGCCATAATCCTTGGTAACTGCATTAGTAGTAAAGCTACTCAGGATAAATTGAGTGATGACATCTTGAAGGTGATGACATTAGAAGATTTTATCCACATTTTTTTCAACATCCGTTTCAATGATGTCATTCAATATCAAGCTTTCCATATGCTTTCTAACTTAATGTCCCACGAAGTAGCTACATACTGTCTTGACAACCATGATGCATTGTTACAGTCGTGCAAGGTTGTTGTGGATAACTGTCAGTATTACAAAGAGGTTTTGAACATTTACTCCAAATTCTTCAAAAGCCTTGTTAAGTTTGCTTTAGTAGACAACTCTAGCCCAAAAAGAAGCATTTTCGATTATCTTGATCTCTGGACCTGTGTCGAGAATTCCAAAGCGGACCTGTTTGCTGAAGATATCTTTCTTCTCTTGGCACAATCACTTGGCTTCTCCAACAATCTTAGCATTACGACAGATGCTAACAGAAACTTAGTGAAGAGCATTCTTCTCCATCTTGCGAATGACAAAACTCAGTCGAACGAAGTGACAGCCCTCTATTTAGTGGATAAATTGAAAGCTCTCGCAATATTCTTTCGAAACATGTCTACCAACACCATAACGTCCGAAAAGATTGTCTTCCTGGTATACAATGGTAATGCCGACGTCTTCAAAGAAGAATTCTTGGCTCCTTACTATCTGTTTCTACAAAAACTACAAACAACTCTTTACCTGCTGAACCCCGATGAACCGTCCCAAAGGGCTCAAAAAAGCCTAATAGAAAACAATACCAAGTTCGTGTGCGCTGCGACCATCACCTTCTTCGAGTCATCCCCGGTGACGGACGAGACAGTAAGTGAAATTATTCAAATCTGTCTAGCTATAGTTCGGTAATATGAGGCTATCACGTGCTACCAGTGCTATTTTGCCGGCAATAGCCGAGAGTTTTCACTTCATGCCTAGATGAGTATAAGAAGCGGCCATATTCCCCATATTTGTGGATTTAAACCTTTCTTTAATAATGACGTTGATTAGCAGGTTCACAAACTTGTTGCGGGAAGGGCCTGATCCAATTGTGCAAACTTTGGCACAATATAAAAATGATCCATCTCCAGATAAGATCGACGTATCAATAGGAGTTTACAAAGGAAAAGACGGGAAATCATACACTTTTCCCTCTGTAGCCAAGGCCAAACGGTACTTAGCCGAGAATGATCCCGGACATGACTACACAAACATGGCAGGCATTCCTGAGTATACGCAGGGAGCACGTAAAGTAATTTTTGGAGATAGGGCCAGTGAAGAAGGGAGGATCGCATCCTTGCAAACTATCTCTGGTACAGGCGCATGTCATATGGCATTTGCTTTTCTCCGCAAAGCTGGAATGACAAGTTATTATGTCGGCATTCCCCTGTGGTCGAATTATGGACCCATGATAAAGCACGTAGGCAGTGACTACAAAACTTATTCTCATTATAATGAGTCGATCAGAGATGTTGACTTTGATTCGGTTAGGGCAGCACTTGAGTCTGCTCCTTCTAATTCTGTCTTCTTGTTCCAAACATGTTGCCACAATCCAACTGGGGCAGATTTCAGCAAGGACCAATGGGAGCAAATTGCTTTAATCGTCAAAGAAAGGGGCCTCTTCCCATTATTCGATATTGCCTATCAAGGCTTCTCATCGGGTGATAAAGATATTGACGCATGGCCTATAAGATATTTTTATCTTCAAAATCTAGAATTTGCCGTTTGTCAATCATTTTCTAAAAATATGGGGTTATACAGCGAAAGAGTAGGATGTTTGCATATTGTTGTGAATGATAAAGAATACGCTCCCAATGCACAGTCTCAGCTCGTTGCACTTTTTAGGCAAGAGTGCTCTTTTGCTCCAGCGTTTGGAGCTAGGGTTGCTAGTATAATTATGACTCAGCCTAAACTAAAATCACAATGGGATCTTGAAGTCCAGGAGATAGTCGTGCAATTAAAGTCTATTAGGCAAATGATTTTGAATAAATTTGCTGAGTTGGAGACTCCAGGAAATTGGGATCATGTCGTTCGTCAACAAGGTTTATTTTGGTACTCCGGTTTAACGCCAGAACAAAATGCAAAGCTCATTAAAGAACATCATGTTTATTCTACTTCAATTGGGAGAATAAATATTGCGGGTTTGAATGAGAAATCGGTCGATAAGTTTGTGACAGCAATCCACAAAGTTGTCCTAGATACTATTTAAATATATTTAGATGGTGTATATGCGGTGACTAAAACTAATGCAACTAACTAGCTAACATTGTATGAAATGTAAAAATGTAAGACACAAAGGGTATAAGACGACTCAAAACGGAGGCTGAGATTAGACATTGAGCTTTGAGCCAGGGCCAACATGTCAACTATAATTTCCTGTGATGTATTTTCTTCAAGTGAGCTTTGAGATTGTCCTTCCTATTAAAACGTTTGCCGCAGTTAGGCTCATCACACTCATAGGGTTTCTCAGATGAATGACTTTTCAAATGTCTTTTGACATGCTCAGGTCTTTGAAACCTAGCCTGGCATAGAGGACAAGAGTGCTTCTTCTTCGGATCGATGACAACATCTGGCTTATCTGGCGTCTTAGTGGGAAGCTTCATGTCATGTGCGGGCAGTACAAACGAACCATCTGGTGTAACATGATTCGATTGGGAGCTCGACGGAACTGAAAAAGTGGCCATTGTAGGCAAAGTATTTGTAGAATTATTTGGAGATGCAGAATTTATAGTACCACCCCTTGTAAAGCTTGGCATACTCTGCCCATTCATGGGGGATGTAGCAATGGATGCCAAATCTATCGAAGCGGGATACGACTTCGTGAATGAAGCTCGAGACGGATGATTCATGTTAGAACTCCTCGAAAGCGAAGGCCTCTCATCAGTAAATCGATTCAAGTTGAGCTGAGGCAGCAATAGATCAATGCCCGACGTCTTGTATCGCATAGAATTCGAACTCGCATAGAAATCCAGCATGTTCGATGCATGATTTGAATCAAATTCACTTATTGAAGCGCCAGTGGTTGAAGGAACTGAGTACGACGTGGTTGGTGGTACACTTTGTGACAAGACACTGTAAGAACGTGAAGGCGAATTATGTAAGTTAAGAGCGCCGGGTGTTGAGTTAGAAGACACAATGGCCTCCGGCACCTCATTTGAAGGATTGGCGACCAACTGTGAAGCAAGTTTCAAAGATAGATTTGCTGCGGTAAAGAACATGTCATCTTCTTTATTTACGTCCGGCTTATTCATCAACGACTGCTCTAACATTTGATAGTTAGAATCTGTACCGTCGAGAAAGTCTGGTTTTATATTCTTCGAACTAGACTTCGAGTGTCCGAAATTCGAGTAGGACTTGGCCTTCTCTAATTGCTTGAACGCATCATCATCTTGGTCTTCAATTTTGATGGAGTCCAATGTGTCATTTCTATTCAAGTAAGTAGGCGTGGTGAAAGCTGTATTGTTTCTCGCGCTGGTCTTATTGCTGTTTGAACCACTTGTGGAGTTGAATGTCCAACTATTAGCAACGGGACTCAAATAATCAAGTTGTTGGTAAGATGCACTTCTTTGCTGACCCCATAAGGGTACAGAATTATTCGAATTATTTGATTTTACGCTGGGTGTTTGCAAAGGGGTTCCAAAGCCTTCGAAATCTCCAATCTCGTCCACTCGAGGGGATATGAATGACGGAGTGTAGAAGGGGTTTAATCCCGGGTTATTAGACGAAGATTGGGCTGGTGTTGATAGTTTTTGATTACTTGAAGAATTATTAAGTAATAGGGAATTGCCGGTAGCATCAATAGACAACCTCGATCTTGACCTACTATGACCTTTGGGCTTGTTTGAATGTGTTGTTTTGTTTACTTTATTAGCAGTCGATACTAGATTAACCGGAGACATGTTTAATGAATTTCCTCGCGATGGGGTAGTGAATGCATTATGATTATTACTTGAAGATAGCGACAACGATTTATTGCGGCCAACCCTTCTTGGGGTGTTTTGTATTAGCCCTTGTTGCTGTTTCTGATATTGATAGGGTACCTGCTGGATGGATGTTGGTGAATCCAGCAAGGACTGGTACGATACCGAAGACGTTAGTTGTGGTATAGACTCGGCTGAGTATAATGTATTGTTTGAAACCGACTGACTGATGCGATGTGCGTCATATTGCCCACTGGGCGGCTCTTGCGATATGGATATCATTGACGACGTCGATAAATTGGGCTTGTGAGAGCCTCTCGGGCCGTTTATGGAATCTACGTCGAGAGATATGTTCTTCGAGTGCTGGAACCTGTTACTCAAATAGCTGCCGCTGTGCTGTACTGAGTTGTTAGATATGGGTACGATGTCGTCAAGCGACTCTTCACTATTGCTATTCAATGGGTATAAGTCGCCAGCCCCATGCTGTAAGGTGGTTTCGCTGTGGTCGACATTCTCGCCCTGGGGTGCGACGTGGTACTGGTCGTCGTCGAGAATCGTCTCGTCATTCGTATGCAATAGTCCCGAGTCGCCTCCAATGTCTAATGGCTGCGATAGCTGTGTGGGCGAGCTCACCAAAAACTTGTCCATGGCTATTGGCAATGGTCTCGCGGTGATGGCCGAAGGTGGAAATAAACCTGCCTCAACCCCAAAAATCTCCGATTGGCAATGTGCTTTCGTATTCTGAGACTGCCTGTCTCTGTATTTCGACGTATAAACCTGAGTTTGGCCCCTCTCTAGTTCTGGTCCCTTGCTCAAGTATAGTGCTTAAGTACTTTCCAATCCGACTCCCAGTCCCTATAACCAAAAAAAAAAACTTCCCCAACGGTTTATGCTTTGGAAGCAACTGTAGTATGCTTGAAAATCCAATTTTATTCCAAACCAGATCGATTTGTCTACCGTAGCCAAAAATATCTGCTATTTAGTACCTCTGAAAGTTTCCAATAAGACCGACATTGGCGCTCTAAACAAAAAAAACCAACACTTACGACATTTTTTCTATTCTTTTCCGAGGGCTCCGCCGAGCAAGCCTCTGCTACATCTCTGCCGCTTACATGGTAACTCTGGTGACACTCTGCGGCGAGCGCGCCCAATTCAGCCACTTCCGGCTAAAAAATCCCTGCTACTTTCCGAGGGGCGCGCTGCTCTATTCCGACCGCACCTGAAAATTCAATAAGATTCAACGCGTCTGCCTGACAAGCAAATCTCACCGCAGCATCGCCATACTACTCTGACTTCATCCAGAAGCTAAATCCGGCCATTGATGAACAATTGCCGCGCATGCGGTCGCACACCAAAACCTGCAACTATTGACTAGGGTAGAACTCGTGTATATACACTTCACTACAAATTGGTAGTTACTTTCCGAGGTGACAACGTAATAACGGGTCGGGCCACCGATTGCAACTAGTTTGGGTCCACAAAGGCGGAGATGTAGCTGAGTTGGAGTCTGACACTGGTTCGTATGGGGGCCATTATCGGTGCAAAACATGTTAGCGAACATATTTTGTCCCGTATCCTGATTATTAATTGCCTGATTCATGGGACAGAAGTGCGACCTATTGAGAGCCCATTCCACGAACTGCACGACAAAAATAGCACGCATATCCCGAATTGGTGGTGGAGCCGGATTCCTCCACCAAGCCGGATAGTTCACCAATAGCACCGCGGACTGTAACCGCAGTAGTAGTGGCACAATAGGGAAAAAGATTCGCAAACATGAATGTGAGCCAAGCAAACGTTCTGCGCATTTTCGCATGAGGGTTGAGAAACAGTAAGTTGCAGGGCATATCGGTGTTCCATTGGAAGTCTAGTGGTGTCCCAATAGTGACCTGCGGGATGTTATTGCTGCTTGGCGCTGGGGTTGCGTAAACGGAGACAAACGAAGGCCCGTCAACGTTACAAGGGTGCTGAAACATGCATCAGATGATGATTTCAGGCTCCCAAGCCGGTTGATGTCAAATCATGTAAATTGGTGTAGTGCATATGTACTTATGTGTCCGTGGTGAATTAGGTCTCGTAACAGTAGCGAGTGGTGATTGCGCTGGCGAGCCTAGCGACCGACCACTGGTGTATGTATTGGTGCATGGATTGGTGTACGGATTTTTTTTTTTAATTCCAAAGAGCTAGCATCGAACATTCATTTACTACTAGGGACAATATATAGAGAGGAAATAGGCACTTTATGGGTTTTGCTTAACAAAGTCGACACCCTTCTTGATGTTCTTGATCAAGGTGTCTTTGGCTTCCTTAACCAAAGCTTCCTCGTGGTCAGACAAGTTACCTAATGGATGCACGGTCTTGACACCGGAAGTGCCCAAGGTAACCTTAGAGGAGAAGAAGTCAACACCTTCGGACTTGAACAAAGGAGAATCGACGAAAGATGGCTCAACGACATCTCTTTCGCCGGCTAAACCGTCCAACACAGCCCCGGTGAATCTGGCACCGGCTTGGGCCATGGATAAGGTGGCAGAACCAGCACCGTTTTTGGCTTGCACAACCTCATCACCACCGAATTGGATTCTGTGGATCAAAGCGTCTCTGGTTTGCTCGTCCAAGGTGTTGTGGCTGGTTTGGGATAATAATGGGACAATGGTGATACCAGAGTGACCACCGACAACAGTGACCTTTTCGTGGACTGGGTTAGTGCCGGCAACTTCAGAGATGAATCTGGAAGCTCTCAACACATCCAAGGTGGTGACACCAAACAATTTCTTAGGGTTGTAGGTACCCTTGGACTTAAGGACTTCGGCCACAATTGGAACAGTGGAGTTAACTGGGTTGGAAATGACACAGATAGCAGCTTCTGGAGCGTAGTCGGCAGCAGCCTTGGCCAAATCTCTAACGATGGAGGCATTGGTGTTGAACAAGTCATCTCTGGTCATACCTGGCTTTCTTGGGACACCAGCAGGGATGACAATTACGTCCGACCCGGTCAATGCTTGTTCCAAACCTTCTGGATCGTATCCGCTCACATCAGAGTTAGTTGGAATGTGTGATACATCGGCAGCGACACCTGGTGCTCCCTTTAAATCGTATAAAGCTAAATCTGTGACTTTGTGGTTCAACTTTAACAATAACGATAATGGTTGTCCAATACCACCATTAGCACCTAAAACAGCGACTTTGTAGGCTGAAGAAGCAGAAGAAGAAAATGATCTAGTAGCAATCTTTGAAAACATGTTTGTATACAAATATGTCAATTTCTGGAGTAGGATTCAGAAAAAGAGTATTGAAGTGGGTCTTAAATACCGAATATTAATTTTTCATCCTGGCAATCTCCAGGTTTCGTCGGGACTGGTGTCCACGATTGTGTGCGAATTGGCCAATCATATGACAGTTTTTGAACTACCGAGATCAGCCGAAGTACGTCGTGCACAGGTGGACTACGTAGGGTACACGGATGGGCTTCTGGCTAGCCGGTCTTTACAGTACGGCGAATGTAGGGGGCTTCTAGTCGGAGCCGGTGCGTATTTAGCTCGGATGAGAATTGAGCGGTGAGCGAATTTCTCATTTCGGGCCGGATGAACAGATAGATATAGTAGTAGAAATAGGTTGAGACCATGAAACTGCACACTGTTGTCGCCAACTGCAATGTACGGAAGGGGGGGGGTGTCACTTATAGAACCTGATGGTTCTCGGGGTGTATTTTGCGAACGACTGTCTAATTAGGTGTCTCATAGTCTTGTAGAAGTGCGAACGTAAGCGCAACCATTTTGTTACACTTGTCTGAGGAGACAGTCGAACCCTGCTTGAGTCGTTCTTTGGATCGATTGGTTTCTCTTGGTCGGAGTCGTTGATGTGTGGCTCCGACAGGATTCATAGCGAGTTTTTGTGGCTTTTTAGATTTAGCAGCCATTTCGACAAAAAAGTTGGTGTTAGAGGGTCGTCAATGAAAATTTAAGTAGCTTCTTCGGCTCATATGGCTAAACGGAAAAGAGAGCGGTTTCGTTCTTGTCATTAATAGATACAGTAGGCATAACCGTATTTTTTAAAATTAGCGAACTACTTTTCTTAATACCTCCACTTGGGCAGAGTTTGCGATTTTCGCAAAACTTTACGTAAATCTAACAATTCAAGGATTTTGTGAGGGTACAAAAGAACATATCCGAAGCGAGAAGTAACGTCATAGGAAGAAGGCGAGTCTACAAACAAAGTAGAGCTCCCAATTCAGATGATTTACAAATCACCATGGCGATGGTAAGAAGTAAGAACTATGGCATACTTCGCCTTTTTTTTAAGAGAAAAACTTTGTATGCCATACAGTATATAGGACTTTACACAATCCCGCTATGGTTATAGTCTGTTAGCACCTTCTCTATACTTTCTATCTAGAAGAAGGTTAATGACATTAAGTCGAATCCTTGATTACGGGTATATAAATACTTAAAACAATTCATCTTATAAGCGGATGCCTTTATGGCCAAGTTGGTAAGGCACCTCACTAGTAATGAGGAGATCGTCAGTTCGAATCTGGCTGAAGGCAATCATATTAATTTTTTGTTGTTTTGCATCTCAGAAAGCCTGTAATAATATAAGTAATCGTCCCCATCAGGTTATCCTTTTATTTTTGGGACAACGATGACTGTCACACAGAAACCGATTGCCAAAAAGCATTCTATGGATATTCCTCATGTCGCTGCTGTGGAATTACCTTTGATTGTTAAAAATGAGGACAAAGCGATTGCAATGATTGGTGGTAAAGAAAAGATCACCAAAGTTGTGAATGCAGTAGACAAACCGATTAGCTCGTCATCTCATAGTACTAATAGCAATGTCCTAGAGCTACGATTAAGAGATGACCCTTTCCACCATCCCATTCAATCGCTGATGAATACGGATGAAAAAGTGCTTCTAAAAGTGTCGATACCTAAGAAGAGCATACCGAGAGACTACTATGACAACCCCTCGAAGTATACAATTAAGCAGTTGTTGGAAGAAAATCAAAAGAAGGAAGGACCAAATCATAAAGTACAACCGGTGGCAATTATAAATAAAACGTTTCTGTTCAAAGCAATGGCGGATTTTCAAGTGTGTACGAAGAACGATCCAGCGGTCCAAGAGTTCAACAACTCTGTTTTGAACGTTCAAAACTATCAAACAATTAAACAATTCTTTGAAAAACATGAAAACTTCACGGGGATAGGAGATTACAGAGACGGCGACAATTATCTCAACAAAGACCACAAGTTACCACCTCCACCGGTATTCAGCCCTATTCGTTTTCCGTTTGATTATAAGTATCAGAAAAACCCATTAACGACAGCGGTAAAAGATTCAACTAGTGGAGAAGTAAGAGTTGTGTCCAGGAAGCATACTCAGAAATTACACACTATCATCATGGATTTCCACTCTGACAGCATTCCCCACCAGGCCGCCCCCGAACTAACCCAAAACCTCGACAACTTATCCAAAACACAGCTAGCAGTCAATAGCTTGGATTACAATTTGTTAGAATGCATAAATTGGTTGAGGACGGTTTTTGAGGTCAAACCGATATGGCTTCGGAAACAGTTGGAGGATATTGTCCCACTGGACATGAGACGAGTCATAAAACAGGCGTTACCGTATGTATCCTTCATTTATAAAAGCGGGCCGTGGAGGTTTTGTAATGTGAAGTTCGGCGTTAATCCGAAGCAAGATAAGGAATTCTGGAAGCATCAGAGTGAATACTTCAGAATACCTGGATTGCACTTCAACACATCCTTTGCGGCTAGCCCTCAAAAGATTATACCGAACACTATAGAGGGCAAGGAAAACGCAGCAGCATTAGCTGTGTCAGAGTATTTGCTCTTTACGGGCCAGAAGCTTCCTCGCACAGTTACATATCAAGTCGGGGATATTCTAGATAAAGACATAGCAGGAGTGATTGACACAGCAATGCAAATCCTAGGCGCAGGGTTTTTCAGGGAAGTTCCCGACTTTCAAGATGGGTGGATCAACAGACAGACAATGGAAACCATTCGCAGAATCATTCGGTACAAGCTCAGTAAAATTGTGAAGGACGAGCACGCTGATCCCGCCAAGGTTCGCAAAATAATTGACACCGACTTTGCTGAAAATGAGGAAGACGCCATGGATGTGGATGTTCTTGAAGAGGAGGAAATGAAACCTGAGGATGAAGAAGATGCTGAAGAGGGAGACGATGAAGAAAATGAAGCTCTCGAAGGTAACTTGGAATCTTTTAATGCAGAGGAAAATGTCATGTCGAGATTGAAAACGCTCGACAATTCATCGACGGACAAATTGGCAGGTCTCATAGGCTTTATCAAGCAGGACTCCCTTCTGGCAGAATAGACATACTCTTATATAGACCCACAGTGTATGCAGGACCATAAATTCGTCTCCAAAAACAAAAACACGTATGGATTATAGTTCTTATTGAGGAACTGTTCAACCAAGGGCACACTTTTTTTTTCTAAGATGACGAAAGCCACTGAAACTGTGTTGGCAATCTTCGCCTTATCGGCTGTTTATTTTGCTTTGTACTCAGGAGTGATTCCTACTAGCGATAAAGTCCATAATGAAATCTTACCTTTCTTGCCATGGTGGGCCTTGGTGACGTTCGGAGCTTATTCATTGGGGACTCTTGGGTGGGGAGTTTTCACATTCAAGGATAAGGAAGAAAAATACGAGGAGTTATTGGTGCAAATCGACGAGGCTAAGAAGTTCTACAAAACGAAAGGACTTGATTTAGATGAATAAATATCTGCAACGAAATTCGTGGCTGGACTATTTGATTAATATACAAAACCTATGAATAAATGATGAGATACTAGTATAACGACCTAACGTGTAGATGATCGTATAATATAATGCAATAGTGTCTAAAATCTAGGTGGCTTCGGCCAGAGCTTGTGACGATGTCCGTCCCTCCCCTCTTTTCTTCGCTTTCATTTTCTTCTCTGTCTCTGCAAACACCCGGAAGCTTATGGGGACGTTTCCCCAAGGGTCGTCTTCGTCGCTCTTGTCCGAGACAAGCTCGAGGTCATCCTTATCCGCGAGCGATGTGGGGAGCGTTGCCCTCGTCAAGTGCTTAACGGGAGCATGGAAGTCCTCAGGCCATCGTCCGCCCTCTTTGTTCAACTTTTTGGCCGCTTCCATTCGTTTCTCATTCCAGTATTTCAAGTCGTCGTTAAAAAGTTCCCACACACAGTTAATGCACCCACTCATACAGCAGTTATCGGGCTCTGAAGGCTTGTCAGGAACAGTAATGCCGGCTACAACACGTGGCTCACCTCTGGAGACCCTACTCGACGACTGGGGTGCATCTCCCTTTATTCTTCCCCCGAAAACTTTTTCGATCCTAGCTTCGGCAGGAATTGTACTATCTAGCGAGTAATTCCCCTCAAAAGTAGTTTTCGTTTTCTTTTTTAACTGCCTCAAGTCACTATCCTTCATCAAAATCGCCTCGATGGGCTCTCTGGGATGAGAGGGCGTACGACAGACTAAATCGTAAAAATCGTATGAAACGTTATTCTGGAATGGACTTTTCGTCCTTAAACCTCGAATGAAAATTCTTGAGCTTAACACTCTCATTTCACGGATAAGTGGATCCTATAACCTGACTTAAAGTCTTACTCCTAAGTAGGAATGAATAAATTATTTAAACTTAGTATCTTAGCGAGATTTCATTTGTTAAGGCTTTAATCATATCGCAACAAAAACTTACTCGTGACCTTATAGCTGCTTGAAAGCTTTAGCAGCTAAATATGTTTACAGCATAAGTCTTGTGGTCATGACTGTAAGAGGAAGGAAGCCTTAGTCTTTGTTAGAGTGAATCTATTAGAAAAAGGAAGCTTGTAAAATCAATTCCATTGATCAGGTTGAGGAACCTGACTTTTCGCAATTATGCTGTTGCTGCTACATGGTATGAAATATATCTCTCTCTTTCGGAACGTCCTGTGCTACTGCTCTTCACTTCGCCTGAATTAGATGTAGCATCGTGGTTGTTATAGTTCCCGTGTAGATTTCATTGTTTCTTTGTTTCGTAAAGAATTGAAATCGGGACAAGAAACGCAGCTTAAGTATATGATTGCAAACGATGGTATCATCTGGGTTCCAAAACATTTTAGTCATAATCAAAACTGAAGGCATTGAGTGCAAGCTTCAGCTTCTTCGTGACACCCATAGTCGTTAGTTTTGCTTTGAACAGCAGATTAATCGGTTTTTCCCCGAGAGTTGAGGAATTATGTAGGTCAAATAATGAACAAAGAGCTGGATCAGGATACTACATTGAGAAAAATTGCTTTGTACCTTGAATGGCACTCATCAATCGAAAGTCAATAAGATAAGGCTTTCAAGGAATGAATTTTCAGTATAGCATTCGCAGAAACCATTAAGACCAACCAGAATGGCATGGGATGTGAGCAATACCTCTAAAC
This sequence comes from Debaryomyces robertsiae, assembly GCA_030566065.1. NCBI lineage: Eukaryota > Fungi > Ascomycota > Pichiomycetes > Serinales > Debaryomycetaceae > Debaryomyces > Debaryomyces robertsiae. The sequence continues at coordinate 203,616 of JAJMHL010000003.1, forward strand.
CTGCAAGATAAAAAAGGCAAACCGCCTTTAAAAGCATTTACTACCACTCTATGACTAGTAGACAACAGAACACTTGAAAATGTCATTATAGGATGTATTTGACGGAATATGACAAAATCTGGACTTCTTCCGCCAAATCGTCTTTCACGCCATTTCAAGTCACCCAATTCACCTCTCCACACACACTGCTATGATTGATCTTGATTACAGGCTGCTTGTCTCATTGTTCGTACTATAGTAAGAGTCTAACTTCTTCTATGGTGGGACATTTGGTAGTAGCAAGCATAGTGACACAAAACCTGAAAAACTGTTGATATCGATTTCCATATAGAATAGATAAATACTAGCCATAGACAAGATATATCAATTGATCGAAATATGTCTGCGTATGATCAGAAATTGGATGCATCCTTAGACTTGTTGAGGCGTCTTGATCCTAAAAGTATTAATAAGAGCTTAAATGATATCTGCACCCTCATCCAAAATGATAAAACAGACACCAGCGAAGAACTAACTCAGGAGTTATTATCATCGGTAGACGTACCATTGAGTACGCAAAAGTGCGCTGAAAGTGGAAAGGAATATTTATGTTGCGATTACAATAGAGACGGAGACTCGTATAGGTCGCCCTGGTCGAACAAGTACTATCCTACAGTGGAACAGGACTCAGACGAACTTCCACCGCCATACCCTTCCAACATATTGAGACAATTGGAAATCAAAGCTAACGAAAGTTTTGATATTTACCGTGATTTGTACTACGAAGGTACGGGTATATCGTCTGTTTATTTTTGGGACACAGCTGAGGATGAAGACGAGGAAGGATCGTTGGACGATGGTTTCGCAGGAGTGGTATTATTTAAGAAACAGACAGATGATGGATCGGGTAAATGGGACTCGATACACGTATTTGAGGTTATCCCAGAGGGCGATACCTCGGCCACGTACAAGGTAACGTCATCTGTGATTCTTGATTTGCAAAACGAAAAGCTGTCCCCTCTATCTCTTTCGGGTAATTTAACGAGACAGCTTGAAAACTCCCAGTCTTTGAATTTGGAAGCTGCATTGAACTTGGAAACAGCTCATTTGATGAATTTGGGGACCTTGATCGAAAAGTCAGAGTATAATTTGAGAAATTTACTACAGGAGGTGTATTTTGATAAGTTGAAGGATATCGTGATGAAGGATTTAAGGTCAGTTGGCGATCTTAGTGGCAAAGACTCGGAAAGCGCAAAACATTCCGAGTTAGTTAAAGGTTTACAAGGTTTGTGAAAAATATACGTTATTGATACGCTCCTATAGAACGTGATATCGTCGCAACTTCGTAACACATAAATAAGCTTGATTTGGCTTCCAGAATGAATCCTGGACCAGTTGAATTGTAGATGCATTATAGTACACTGTTGGTTATAATTGTATTTTATTAGTCATTCTTGAGGCTTTTGGCACCAACGACTTGAGCTGTTTCTGGGTTATCCCCACTGAGGCTCACAGTAGAGCCTATATCTAGGTTGTACATTGTAAGGCCTGCCTCCGCGTCGTCCGGCACCAGTTCTGACCTATTTCTTTCTGGATGCTTTATCTCGTCTTCTCCTAATGAAGCTAATACGTTTAACTTAACGTCACTAACGAAAGACCATATCGATGATGAAACGGCCTGTATCATGTCATCGGTGCGTTCCAAACGACCAGATGTGCCCCCGCCGTCAGGCTCTTGTCCAGATGACGTGGAGACCGATGCCACAGAAGGATGTTTATCTCCATTCGCGATCTTAGTGTCTTTTACATGAGGCCTTGTTTTCGCTTTCAATGGAGAGGTGGCCGATCCGACACTAGATATCGAATCTTCCGAATCTCTCGTTTTATGTGTTTTAACGGAGCCAGGAAAGGCCTCTTGCCTGTTTTGAGGGATCAACGATTTCTCGAATTCACTCTGTAGGATGGAATCAAACTGCTGGATCAAGGAAAGAGGTTTCGACAAATTCTTCCACAAAGCAGAGCTTTGCCCATCCATATTATCATTGGGCTCTTCCAGTGTTGTAGTAGCAATAGCATTGCGTGAGTTTATGGATAAGGTTCTTCTCCTCGATTTGTCTCTAGTGTTGGCAATCGCCTCCTCTCTGGGGTTGTTACTATGTTTTTGTGCTCCTGTCTTTGTCGATCTCTCATCAATACGCTTTGTATTGGAAGAGCTCAATTCTTTGTATAATGATTTTTGTATAATCTCCCGTAATTTATAAACCTCTTTCTCAGTTTTTTCCAACTTCGACGTCAAGTTGTTAATGCTATCCTTGATTTCAACTACGCTCATCTCCTTCAATGCAAGTAGACGCAACTGCTCGTCAATCTCCAAGTTTCCAAGCTGACCATCTCGCGGCATTGTTTCGTTGTTATCTGTTCTCTGCCCCGTCGATTCGACGGGGGAATTGGACAGGCTAGCTTGAGGCGATACTTCCGGCAATTGTGGCATTTGTAGCTTCTTAGTACGACCCGATTCGCCTTGTCTATTGATGTTTGTCAGTGGAGGAGGCGTTTTCACGCCTCCGAGAGGCGAAATTGCAATATTGAGGTTTATACCCTTCGATCTCGTAGAATTGGATCGGTTAAGCGACGTGCCATTCTTTTTACCTGACTTCTTTGATGATGCTGAATCGGTAATTGATGTATCCGATTCATCCCCTTTAATAGGAGATGGTGTACCCAGGGCCATTTTGATTACCTTCCTGCCAGAAGAAGGACTATCAATCATTTGATAACTATAATTATGATATTACACCTATATTTTACCTAGGTTAGCTTGTGAACACAAGTTTTTATATGTTCAGGTATTATCGCGTATCGATTATTTTTGTCTAACAGCTTTATATAAGAGCAACTAGCAGTGAACAGCATAATTTAGGTACTAAAGATGGACTTTATCGAGCTACTAGACCCTTCTGTATTGAAGTGGATTAAATGGGTGGCTGTCTTGTTGTTTACTCGTATACTGAAACCGTTACAGTGGGCGACATTCTTATCGCTAAATCCACTTATCAGACGAATTGTTGACCAAAGTTACAACCTGGTGGGCCAGGTTGAGGCAAGCGAGGCATCAAGGGTGAAAAGAGCGAAAATATCGAATGCCATCAGCTGTTCTTTCCTTTTCTGGGCCACGGCAACCAACAAGCGAATCCCAAAGGATTACATATCCATATATGTGTGGATCAACTATCTTGGGGTATTGAACCCACCGTCAGCACTGAAGATACTTATTTCTCTGCTATCTCCCATTAGGAAGGTAGATTTTTATAAGTCGCCAACGCTAAAGCGATTTTACGAGAATAAAGAATATTTCATATTTCCGGCTATCTTTGCTCAGGTCTTATCGAACTACTTGACTCCGACAAAGTACAAATTGAACCAGCGGTACTTGTCGCGCTCCATAAAAACAGGCGTATTAAACCCCATATGGATCAACTATTCACTTGGGGTCAAGTCGCATCGTATCCACTGGCCGGGACTTATCAAGGCTTACCTTCAACACAATTTGTTAGTTGGCACTGCCGTTGCTGTTGTAGCATTCAAAACACGTTTTTTAGACCGCTACTATGAGCTCAAACATGGCATTCTTCCAACGGGTGATTCGGATACTTCCATCTACGACATAATGACAAACTTCTGGATTTATGTAAGCCACAGGACCAACTCTTTGGTCAATTTTATCTACTTGCCGAACCTAGTATCCATATTGTTGATTTCTTTAACTTCTCCATTATTAGTGAAGTTACAGAAGCCATCTAACTCGGCCGTCCGTGTATGGTACGCGTCACATATGAAATTATTCTTCAAGAGTTATACCAAAGTAATTGGCTTCATAGCGGGTCTTGCTGCCATTTACGCTAATTCTGCTGATTTTATACCTGACTATCTATATGTCAAAGACCCTACAGATAATTTTAGCGAATCTCGGAACATCAGGCATATATCGAAAAGCTTCATAAATGGTCTCAGCTTATATTTGTTCCGTCTCATCTTATTATCCAAGTGGAGAGTAACAAAAGAAAATCACCCTCAATTTAAACTTTTGAGATTGAGAAGCTGGGGCAAAATCGAGGCCCTCTTGATGTGTGTTGGAATTTACAAAGTGATGAACTTGAACGATTTTATCAAGAGAAATATCAATAGAGACAACCAGAAGGATTGCGAGCAGTTGAAGAAACAAAGTCTTGTCAAAATATTAGACAAGGTGATGTAGAAAGACTTTTTACTATCGGTAGTAATAATCAGAGCACAATTAAATTTTAAACTAAATCTACAATATAAGAACGAGTAGACGTACTATTGGATATGCTTTAAAGTACACATACAAGCTTACATCACGTAACTTAGTAACCTCCAGCTCCTGGAACATTTTCCTTTCCCTTTAATCTGCCTAACAAGTGCTTAAATCTAGACTTGTCTCTGCTATCATCAGTTGGAACTTCCCCTACTTCGTCCACTAACTCGTTTACTCTATCCCAGAGGGTTCCGTTCTTCAAGAATCCATCTCGTTTCTCAATGAATTGCTCTTGCTCCTTCAAAATGTCCTTCGAATGCTGCTCTTTTTTATTATTATAATTCTCATAGAAATCATCGATTGTTTGCTGAGCTTTTGAGACATTTTCTTCCTTCTTCTTTGCATTGGCTTTTTCTCTTTCAGAGATTTCTAAATCACGACGTTCTCTCCACTCTTTAATATGTTTAGACTCACCTTCTGGCAACGACGTTTCCGTGCTTTCAGCAAATCCATTATCTTCCTCCTCGACCTTTTCGTCACTTTCTTCCTCCAACTCCTTTTGGCCGACCTCCGGAAATTGCTCGTTGAATTCGTTTATTTCTTCGTCACTTTCTAAAGCATTCTTGTCGAGCTCAGTCTTGAATTCGTCTCCGACCAATTCTTGTTCACGAGACAAGAAGTCGGAGTCTCCAAGTTCTTGGTTCGATACAGAATCTGGAACTTCATTATCTATCGAATCTAACGCAGGAAATTTATCGGCCATTGTTGCAAGATACTAATCTATATTACTTACTACCTGGCTTGCTTTTTGATCGTAACACCAGACAAACCTTGTTGTTAACTTCGAACTTGGGGGTTCGGTTTGAATCAATCAAAAGATGTCACAAAATCAAAATGACACAAAAGCTTTCAAGAGGAAAATGGGTGCAAATAGTAAAGCAAACTCGACCCATGGTGGCTATAGCAGCGTATATTAATCTCTATATGATGTTCCAACCTATGATCTCTTCAAGTCAATAAGACGAAATTCAAGTGAAAAGTCTCTTCTTTATACTGTAAATACGGACGGTGGTGTCATTACTCGCGACACCGAGCATAAAGTTTTCGTCTTCATCGTGAAGCTTGGGGCTGAAGCTCAACTTCGATATTCTGCTAGCGGGTGTCACGGCACTTTCAAAATCTAAAACATGGTGAAATAGCTTATCATCAGCACTGAGGTCTACAGTGTAGATGGAAATGCCACCCTTTTCTAAGCCAACAGCAAGCACTAACGCATTATTGATGAGACTGGTTCTGTAACAGGACAATGATGTAATGGCGTCCAGTAACTTCAAGCTTGCAACGTTGCGGGCCTCGAGATCGACCAGCCATAATTTGATTTGCTTGTCACGCGAGCCTGTCACCACAAATGTTCCAAAAGAATTGGTGGGAGCCCAAGAACAGTCCCATATGATTCTTCCATGCGCCTTAGAATTAATTTCAACTAACTGAAATTCTGCTTTTTGCTCGCAAGTTACCCTCCATATTGCAAATTGCCTGTCACGCGATACTGATATTAAGTATTGAGAATCAGGAGAAAACTCCAAACTCGTTATGGTAAGATTATGGCCTGCTAATACTTGTTCACTTTGTTGATAATCGTTTGACGCGTTGAAAACTCTTATCACCGCATGTTTCGCCGAGTTGGACCTACAAGCCGAGGCAATCAATGCACCCGACGGCGAGGTAGCACAGCAAGTTATTTCGTAACCATGACCATACAATTTTTCAAGTTCTGGGAATAATGTATACCTCTGCAAATGGTCCTCTAATGGAGGTGACTGAAGGCTTTCCAACACATCTTCTTTAGTAGTGTTTGATTGGGTGTTTTCTTCAGCGTCCTGTTGTTGTTGAGCCATTTCACCCGCTTCAAGTTGTTCATTAGCAGCTTTGTTTGATAAACCGAGTACAGGTAATGAGGCAGATTCTGGTAACTTTTCCTCGATATGAGATGCGACGATGCTTATTCCACAGAACTTATTCAATGCCTTGCTGATAGAATGAGTGATTTCAAAGACCCTTAGTAACTTTTCGTCCCCGCCCGATACAAATTTTGTTGGTGAGATGTTATCAAGACAAATCATGTCGTACCCATGAATCTGAGGTCTAGCAAACTCATGCCATGTTCTCTGGATTCTATTAGTAACCCAAGGGGCTATAATTCTTGTTGTTTGGTCCAACGAAGTAGTAGTGACATATTCACCCTTTTTAGACCAGACCAAGTCGGTGACTTCCCTCAGTGGACCCGTGACACCCAACACTGGATTCCAGTATTTGCCTTCCTTGTCAGTAGATTTGTAGACTCTGAATGAGCCAGTCTTGCCGTTTGCCAATATATACTGGTTTTGCTCATCTGAGAACCACAAGCACGACCAAAATCCCCCGGAGGCACCAGTGGCTGTGGAGGCACCCTTAATAGACATTTCCCCCAATCTATTAACGCAGCACCAAATTCCTGAATCGCTATCCATTTCCCACACCATGAGGGCAGTATCGGCGCTCGACGATAGCAATTGCAACTTCTTTTCACCCGGTAATCGCTGCAGATACGACGGATGCCACCTTAAGCCAGTTACCCAATCGTCATGCCCCATTATCAATGCCTCGAAACTAAAAGCAGCTCTAGTAGTTTTGCCGACGCAGAACTTGTACTGCTTATTAGATAAGAGAATGAGTTTCAGCTCGTCCTCGTCTGAATCATCAATTGAATCGTTAAGCTTCAATCTCCATAGCCTGATATATCTATCTTGAGATCCACTGGCCAAAATGTAATTCCTGCCTGGTTCTTCCGTTACAAAGCTAAGACATTTGATCCAATCTTCGTGGCCCGTCAACACGGCCGCTGATTCAAAATCAGTCACGACAGAGTGGTCACCAGCTAAAGAAAATGTATATATGTATATGTGAGGCTTTGTCCCTCCAATGGCGAGGACATAGTCCCCACTCACCCCCACGTCCTGAAGTGCTAAGGTCATGGGATAAAAGTTTTCCTTCACCTGGAAGCTGTGAACTAGACACCACAGTTCCGTGTCTCTGTTGAAGCCCCACAATGCAATGAAACCGTCCGCACTTCCTGTAGTAAAAATATTCTTATCTATAACTTCAATGCATGTAACTGAATGTTCATGAAAGTCAAGGGTGTTGAATAACTTATATTCAGTTCCGTGTTTCTTCCACACGTTGACTTCGCAGTCCTCAGCAGCGGACACAAGAAAGTCGCTTTCTGGGATAAATCGCACACACGTAACCTCCTTTGAATGTTTCTTTAGAGTCGCAAATACTCCTCTCTGATCCTCAGCTAACGGATGCCACAACGCTACTGTATTCGACCCTCCATACGCAATCAACCTGTCTACCGCGTTATAGTCAGCGACAAAAGATTGCTTATTGGCTCCTACAAGAACTGCCTCTTGACTTATGTTCCTGTCTGTTGTCATTACGCGCTTCTATACTCGATCTAGTCCGCAAATATAGCTTTGGACCGCTCATGATTAGATGCTCTTCTCAAGTTTTGAAAAAAAATCCGGCGCGCGCAGGGCACCGTAACCATCAACGCTAGCGCTACTAGCTATGGGCGTAGACTTAGACGCTTTGTTTATAGTCTCTACGATTTGCACAAAGACTATAGATAATCACCAGTATCTTGAAGAATGGTATCAGCGTATGTATGGAATAAAATGGTTCTAGTCAATTGAAAAAGAAACGAGAAATAAATAGAATACTAATGGAATTTATTAGGCTTTTATTGGTACAGAAAGCTACCCCAGAAACAATCATTCAATTCCACGATCAGCTATCGAACGAGTTGCCTACACTCAAGGGGAAATGGAATTTCAGCTTCAAGATATTCCGAAACAATCCGTACTCCATACCCCCCGAGCAAGCGGAAACTGACACGACGTCCAGCGAGACCAAGTTTTTGTACACGTTGGCACCATCATACCTCGGCGGCTCGTGTGTGTCGCTCATCAACAAGAATTCAGCCAGCGTGTTCAGTAGCGTGGTAGAGGAGGAGACGGGAGAGCTTGGAAGTGCGTGCGAGTTTCCTATCCCAGACAGTCATTTGCACACCGGGGCTACCACCGGATTGAACGACTCGTTTGACTATTTCGTGAACCAGAAATTGCAAAGCATGTGGACGCAAAAGCAGAACATTAAAGGAGACGGGGGCCAGATTTACGAGTTGGAAAACGGCAGCTTGGTGATACGAACGTCCAATGTCTTTTTGCACGGCATATTCAAGGGTTTGTTGATCCAGATAGAGGTTCAGCAAAAGGAACTCACCAGGCCCGATATTTCAACTTTACAGCACAATTTCGACGCCATCATCGCCAAATATAACATTCCCCAAGGCCATATTTGTTATGATGTGCTTGATCCCCAATTGCTCGATAAATACGGGGACTTGTGCTTGCAATACTCGGAAACCTTTAACTTATGATGCGAGAGGTTACTTCCAGACCTGCAGTGTTTGAGGGCTGCTGGCTAGACTTATGTGCAAGGTATCCTCAAAGAGTTAAGGAACACATGGCTTGGTTTAAGACCAGTGACGCCAGCTACCAAAAAACAGATTTCTTCCAGCGACAGGGAAGCTTCAATTAAAGCTATAAGTAAAGCTATAATAGTTAGGGTCCTTGCATTCATCGAAGCTGTATCCATATGGAATGGTTTATAGCTGCAAATGGCTCCTGAACTACGATCCTGCATACAAATATTTTTCTGAAAATTTGATTTTATATAGAGATGAGACGAAGTTAGTGATAAAACCGTATAGATCATTCGATTGATAGCAGAAAGACTCGACAGCAATGGCAAAGAAGCAGAGCAATCGTAAAACTGCCAAAATTCAAAGAAAGTCTAGCCGTAAGAGAGAAGAAGAGGCTTTGGCTAAGTTACAGCAGAGAATCGATGAATTTAATCCGAGTATAGATGAAAAATCCATTAGCCAGTTCAGTGATCTTCCAATCACGGATACGACTTTGAGAGGGTTGAAAGAATCAAGTTTCATTTCGTTGACCGATATACAGAAAAAGACAATACCATTAGCATTGAAGGGAGAGGATCTCATGGGTACTGCGAAGACGGGTTCCGGTAAAACCTTGGCATTTTTAATTCCAACTATCGAGTCGCTCATTAGGAATAATATAACTGAATATGACGGACTCGCTGCATTAATTGTTTCGCCCACAAGAGAATTGGCTATTCAAATTTTCGAAGTTTTAACAAAAATTGGAAAATACAATTCTTTTTCAGCAGGTCTTGTGACAGGTGGTAAAGATGTTAAATACGAAAAGGAAAGGGTTTCAAGAATGAACATATTAGTGGGCACACCTGGAAGACTTTCACAACACTTGAATGAAGCCGTTGGTATGGAAACTTCTAACTTACAAATGCTTGTCCTTGATGAAGCAGACAGATGTTTGGATATGGGGTTCAAAAAGCAAATCGATTCTATAGTTAGCCACTTACCATCGACTAGACAAACTCTATTATTTTCAGCGACCCAGTCTGAAAACGTCAAGGATTTGGCAAGATTGTCTTTAACCCATCCTAAGAGAATTGGAATTTCATCTGATCAAGAATTGTCTGCGACGCCTGAATCTTTGGAGCAGTACTACATTAATATCTCTTTGGATGAGAAGTTAGATGTTTTGTGGTCATTCATCAAATCTCACTTGAAGAGCAAGATACTTGTGTTCTTCTCGTCGCTGAAACAGGTTCAGTATGCATATGAGACATTTAGAACATTGCAACCAGGTATTTCTCTATTGAAATTGTATGGGCGTCATAAGCAAACATCGCGTATGGAGACCACAGCCAAGTTTTCTCAGGCTCAGCATGCCTGTCTTTTCGCAACGGATATTGTTGCAAGGGGTTTAGACTTTCCTGCAATCGATTGGGTGGTTCAAGTAGATTGCCCTGAGGACGCTGCAACATACGTGCATAGAGTAGGGCGTGCTGCTCGTTTTGGTCGTTCAGGTAAATCACTTTTAATGTTAACGCCATCGGAGGAAAATGGAATGTTGAAACAATTAACTAATAATAAGATAGAGTTGAAGTTCATGAACATTAAGCAGAAGAGCAAGAAAACAATAAGGCCGCAACTACAGTCATTGTGTTTTCAAGATCCTAAAATCAAAAATTTAGGACAAAGAGCTTTCATTTCTTACTTCAGATCAGTTTACGTACAGAAGGACAAAGATATTTTCAGGGTTGAAGACTTGCCTTCAGAAAAATTCGCATACTCTCTAGGCTTGCCAGGTGCCCCTAAGATTAAATTTGGAAGCGGATCAGATAACAAAGAGAGAAAGAATGCTTCTAGACAATTGTTAGCATTAGCAAAAGCTGATAATGAAGGTGAAGTAACTGAGAAAGATAAAAAGGTACGGACAAAATATGACAGAATGTTTGAGCGAAAGAATCAAACAATCTTGTCGGACCATTACTTGAATTTGACAGGAAGTAAGGCTAAGGACAACGAGAGCGAGGATGAAGAAGATGATTTTATGGCTGTTAAGCGCCAAGATCATGATTTGAAGGGAGTAGACTTACCTGAATTGTCCGTGCCTGTTTCAAAAAGGCAAGCGAAGAAGGCGCTTTCTAAGAAAGCATCAAGTGGAAGCAAAGGTAAACCAAATAAGATGGTGTTTGACGACGAAGGAGTCGCACACGCGATCTATGAACTAGAGGACGAAGAGGATTTTATCAAACAAGGAGATGCAAAGTCACAGAAAGAAGCGTTTTTGGGTAAGGAAACTGAGCTAATGAATGATGCTGATATTGCTGATAAGTTGATGGCAAGAGAGAAAAGACAAGAGAAGAAGCGGAAGAGAAAAGAGATGGAGAAGCGAGCAAGGGATGAGGATTATAGTGGAGAAGAAGATGCGCAACCAGTAGCTGTCTTAGGTAGCGATGCGGTTGATTTAGATCGTGATTTACAATATTCAAGCAGCGAAGAGGAGCAACCTCATATGAAAAGACCTAAGTGGTTTGAAAATAATAAGAACGTTGATTCTCAAAATAAAAAGGATGACGGTTTCGTTGAGATTGATGAGCCTCAAACTTTAGAAGATTTGGAAGCTTTAACATCCAAGTTATTAGATCACTAAGCATGTACATAATCTATGTAGCATAAGGAAACAGAGTAAATTAGTCTGTCTGAGAAATACAATTACATTTAAAGTTACACCCAGCTAGTTACACCCAGCTTATGAAATGTATGCATAAGTATTCGTATCCTACTATTTACGTATGGAATATCTCATTGGATTGATGGCGTCCCAATTATTTTGCCCTTAGCCTCGCCGAGACGGAATAGTCTACCCTTGATATTTTCGCCTTCTTCGGTTTTCATTTCGAAGTTTTCACCTCCTTCTGAATCGTTCATATCTAAGGATACTAGTTCCTGCAAGAAATTTGCAGGTGCACCCTGTGATACAGTCAAGTTATTATTATTACCAAGGTTGATTGTGATTTTACCAGACTTGTGGATGTTTAAACTCCCTAATCTGCCCCGGTCAGTAAAAACGCTAGATGCAAAAGGAGAAATCCCAGAATTGCTGTCTGTACGCGGCAGGCTATCATTCCCAATATAGTTTGGTAACACTCGAGGCAAATGAAATAAGGTATAGCGGGTATTGTTTGTCACAACATCCGAACCAGTCCCAAGCTCGGTGAACCTTTCGGTAAGCGAGTCCAAGATCTCCAGATGATCTACTGTCAATTTATTGCACTCTTCTTGATCCAAAACGTCGACAGACTCGGTAATTTTGCTCTCTAGACGTGCCTTATGCTCTTTAATGTGCTCTAACTTTGTTTCGTACAGTTCCTCCTTCACAGGCGACGCCTCAGACTCAAATTCGGCACCCTCTGCCGGCTCCAGTTCGGCTCGTGTTTGAATCTCCTCTTGTTCTATTCTTTCAGGCCTCACTGGGAATAGTACTGTTTCCTCATCGGCGAACCGATATTCGCGGTTCATATTGATTTTAGTAGCATCGTCCTCGTCATCAGTTTCTTCACCACGTTTGGGACCAGGTGATACATTCTTCCGGTCTTTCAACTTCAAGTTTTGCAAAAATTCTGGAGTCGGTGATACCGAGTTATACACTCTGTCGCTCGTCATGCCCAACTTTGATCCGTTCACATTTCCCATCGACACCGACCCCGACGATAATGGTCCCGAAGACACCAAATGTGTACCGGCATAATTTCCACGGCCTCCACGTCTCGCTCGTCCCCCTCTTGTCGCCCCCTGATCTCTCATCATCGGTTTATGGTCTCCATCTTCCTGTTTAATTTGCGTTGGGGCTTCCTTATCTCTTTCTTCCTTACTTTTACGAGCAACTACCTTGGGCTTAAACCTAAGAGACGGCTTACTATTGCCACTTGGTTTTTTCGAATTCAATGACTCCAATCTGTTAGACATACCTAGAATACTCCCGATCCACCTCTATCGATTACTCTTCAGCTATAGCTAAGATGTCATCTGGTGAATAATTACACAAAACCAAAAACCAAAAAAAATTGAAGCCGCAGATTTGTATTTAGCGATGAGCTTAACATAACTATCGTCAGCTTCTTGATATAATACGAATAAATATGGCCAAAGGTCGGAAACAAAAGAAACAGGAAGAGGTAGATTTGGATGAGGTTGACGCGTTCGATGCTAATCGGGAAAAGGTGATGTTAGATGATGCAGGGGAGTACATTTCAAGATCGAACGAGGATGATGATGCAGAATCTTCGGAAGAAGAAGTGATGGGATTTGACGAAGGAAGCGATGAGGATGTAGTTGAGGACGCTAATGAGGATGAGGATGAAGAAGACGTGGGAGAAGATGACGCCTCAGAAGAAGAAGAAGAAGAGGAAAAAGGGTGGGGAGGAAGACAGAACTATTACGGGGGAGACGATGACAGTGACGACGAAGACAACAGACAGATGACAGAGGAGGCGATGAGGCAGCAGAGAAAACATTTGAGCGAGCTCGCTATGGATGACTATGTTGATGAGGACATGGAGGAAAAATGGCAGAAGACTGCGGAAAAGTTTGATGAGAAGACTGATGCAACGGCACAAATGGTGATAAACGATGGTGTGTCCGGCAACTTGGAGAACCTTGACGACAAGGAGAAGTTGACACTTTTGAACACGTCGTTTCCTGAGTTTGTGCCCCTTTTGAGAGAATTGAATACCCTCAAGCCTCGCCTAGAGGAATACAAGAAGAATAATACCAACGGTTTGGCGGCAGTGAAAGTAGTGGCTTTATCTGCATACCTCGGGGCTATCACATCTTATTTTGCTATATTTGTTGATAATGTGAGGAGTGGGCAAACTTTTGCCTCAATGAAGGGAAATCCTGTCATGGAAAGCATATTGCAAGCAAAAGAGGTTTGGAGGCAGGCCAGCGAATTGTCAGACGAACCCGCTCACGAGAAACAAGACAAAGGGGACGATATCAGCCGCGAGACATATGAATCAGTAGCAGAAAGCGAGGTAAGCGACGCGGAGTCTGATGCAGGCGTGTTAGACGAAGATGTGTCAGGCGAGGATGTGTCAGGCGAAGATGAAGAGTCTTTTGTGAGCACAAGGGAAAACGAAAATGAAGACGAGGATTCTTTGAATATCGACGTCAATTCCAAGAGAACACTCAAATTGCCTGCTGGTAAAAGGCTGGAAGTTAGTGATTTCACGGAAGCAGCTACTCCTGAAGAAGTTGATATGGAAGAAAAACAGCGCCGTAAGCGTACTTTGCGTTTCTACACTTCTAAGATTGACCAAGCAACAGCTAAAAATCAGCACGAACGCTTGGCCGGTGACTTGGACTTACCATATAGAGAAAGGTTGTTTGAAAGACAACAGAGGCTCATAGAAGAAGCAAGGAAAAGAGGACTTGGTGAAGACAAAGCGCAACTCGGTGACGATTTGGATGGTCAAGATGTTGATTCAGATGACGAAAAACTCGCCAAGGAGGTCAATGACATGAGCGATGCCGCTGACGACTACTACGAGTCGATGAAAGAAAAGGGAATACAGAAGAAGCAGTCCCGTCGCAAGGCACACGAAGAAGCCGTCCAGGCCGCTAAGGAAGGTAAATTACAAGAGTTACAAGAACACATGGGCGAGGACGGAAAGAGAGCCGTCAATTTCCAAATTCTCAAGAACAAAGGTCTTACTCCACATAGAAAGAAGGATAACAGAAATTCAAGAGTCAAGAAGAGAAAGAAGTACGACAAGGCACAGAAGAAGCTCAAGTCCGTTAGGCAAGTCTACGATGCATCTAACAGAGGTCCTTATCAAGGTGAAAAGACAGGTATCAAGAAGGGTTTGTCGAGATCCGTTAAGTTGGTTTAGAAGTTGTATATTAAATAGCCCTCACTGGTAAATAGCATCCAGCATAAATTCAAATTTCTGTCATACCTGTAGCATATTTTTATAGTGCTGTTTTGCAACAAAGACTTCAGCACAGTTGCTCTTTACAACCTCTATATCATCAATACTGTAAGTGGAGTCACTATTACGTACAATCTACCTTGCCGTCAAGACATGTCGATAGTCGAACCAGTTTATATAGTGCACGTGACCGCCATACTATAAGCCAGTCATTAAGGTTCCAGTATTGAAACTGATGATGAGTACTGAATAGCTGAGTTGTAGCTGGACTTATAGAATAGACGGTCATGTCAAGCGTGGTTAAAAGAGAAGATTCAGAGATTAATAAGGAGGTGGAAGGATCAACAAAAACATCAAAAACACCAAGAGTGACGGTCGATGATTTGTACAGGCGATCAAGCCAATACCAGATATGGTCGTACACTAGCGACACATTACTGCAAGCGAAGCAAAAGGTGAATGAAAAGGGTAGAAAAAATGCCGTTGAAGCGTTTGAGCGGTCTTTATTGCAAGCAAAGGCTGAAAATAAGGATTTGTTTGACCAACAGGGGAACGAATTCACGGCAGAAAAGTTGCTCGATTTGCTAACTGTCGAAGAAGAGCTGAAGTATTTGAATTTTTATTGTGAAAACATTATGAAGATCACCACATCGTTCAGAATGCCAACGCAGGTGAAGGCTACCGCTGTCTCATTTTTCAAGAAGTTTTACTTGGTGAACTCGGTTATGGAGTATCATCCGAAGAACATACTATATACATGTGTCTTCCTAGCGGCCAAGTCAGAGAATTATTTCATGTCAATTGAATCCTTCTGCAAAGCACTTCCAAAAACTGAGCCTAAAGACGTGCTTGATCTTGAATTCGTGGTGTTGCAGTCATTGAAATTCACATTATTAGTGCATCACCCATTCAGACCATTGTATGGGTTTTTTCTTGACTTTCAAGCGGTATTATTGCATCCCAGTCCAGCCATGTATGATGTATCCGTTGACACGATTGGAATTTTGTACGACAAATCTAGGAAGTGGTTGAACGATTATGCTTTGTTGAGCGATGTTGCATTTCTTTTCTCTCCACCCCAGATAGCATTGGCTGCTATGTATGATCTTGACAAACGGATCACCGATAAGTATTTGAAAAGAAAGTTTTTGTCGGACCACCATCACGACGAAGAGGAAGAGGAGAAGGAGAAGCTTCAGCCGATCGCAGAAGGCCTAAAAGGCGACGAGGATATATCCAAGAACAATGAGCTAAACGAAGAGAGTGTTGGAATTACAGAAGAAACCAAGGCCGAGACTACACATGCCTCCTCTCATAGAGAACAATACGAAGCTCTTGTTAGAACAATTCGAAAGTGCATTAGGTTTGCAAAACAAATCCCAGAAACATCTAGAGAAGAAAGTGCGAAGATAGATAAAAAGTGTTTCTTCACATTGAATCCTAACAGATTGATCAAAAAGAAGATAAATAAGCTTTCTAATAACAGTGCCACGCCTCCCGTAATAAACCAGACATAAGCGGTACGTTAATGTATATATTAATAGATTGTAATGACAAATTCAATAGAACTGTTCATCATAAATTGTAATGACAAATTCAATAGAACTGTTCATCATAAATTGTATGGAAAGTTTTATACAGGTATCAAGGTATACTCTAGCGACTAAAAGCGATGTCATCAATACGTAAGATCGATTTAACGCACTCGGAAGCCAAAGTAATTGCACTTGTACTAACTAGGACTGGTTGCAAGACATGTTCGTCGTAGGTATTAGAAGCACCGGATCTTCTTACCGAAATACCAGCGTTCTTTTCACCGTTCGCATGTCTATTTCTTAGATCAGTTACAACATTAATGGAGTTTAACCCAGCATTCTCTGCCAAAGTAGTAGGAATAATTTCTAATGCCTGCGCAAATTCTTGATAAACAAACTGTTCGACGCCCGATAATTTATTGGCTTCGTTCATTAACACTCTTGACACTTCAATCTCTGGGGCACCACCACCGGCAATCAAGGCCTTTTCCTTGACTAAACATCTAACCACACAAAGAGCATCGTGGATGGATCTCTCTGTCTCGTCCAAAACCAACTGATTGGCACCACGACAAACAATAGAAATAGTAGGCTTCACGTTCTTAGCTGTAACTCCGCTGATCTTGACAATCTTAGAGTTGGAAGACTCGATCTCTTCAGCAACATCAGCAGCCCCAAGTCTGTCTTCAGTGAAGTTATCAATATCAGCGATTGGTTTGCAACCAGTAGATTTGGCCAAGAATTCAATTTCATCTCTTTCAATATCTTTGATAACCATGATATTTAATTTTGACAAGAAATGTAAAGCCAAGTCATTCACAGCGTCTCTCAAAATTGATTTTTGGATGAGAAGAACATTACATTTTGCTTTCTTAATCTTCTTGCAAATATTTAACAAGTAGGCCCTCTCTTCTTTTAAAATCTTATCCATTTGTCTATAATCGTTAACCACAACATTGTTTTCCATGTCGGGTTTTGGAGGAGATAATTGAAACTGAATCAATCCAATTTTGGCCTTGTCGACCCTCGTGGGACCGCCAGCACTTTTTACAACGTTCTGGGTCAACACAACCCCATTAACTAACTCGGTCTCGTCAATAGTACCACCAACCTTTTTGATCAACCTGATGTCATTCAAGTCGACGTTATCGGCCTTCTCGTTGATAACCTTTAAGACAGAGTTTACTGCTAAGGGCGCCAACAACGACGAATGCTGTGAAACAATTTTAGAGGACAACGAAGTGGAAGCAGCTCTGATTAACGCCTCTTTGTCATCCAAGCTGATCTTGTGGGCCATATTTAATAATATCTCGCTGGATCTGGTGGCCGCTCTTTGAAACGACTCGGCAATCAACGTAGGATGAATGCCCTTGCTCAATAGTTTTTCTGCGGCTCCCAACAACGACCCGGTCAAAATTGCCACGGAGGTGGTTCCATCTCCGGCCTCCACGTCTTGCGCCGCACTCACGTCCACCAACATTCTAGCCGCAGGATGTAACACTGCCATATGTTTCAAGATTGTCGCCCCGTCATTGGAAATGATGATTTCACCATTTTTAGTCTTGATCATTTTATCCATACCCTTAGGCCCCAACGAGGTTCTAATGGCATCCGAAACTGCTCGAGCTGCCAAAATGTTGCTCTTACGGACCTCTTGTGGCTTTTCCTTATCCTTGAAAGTGGCGTTGGATGGTGTCCCTTTACTCATTTGTGATTGTGCCATGTTTCGCTCCGTTTTTGTTCAAATTCACGCCCAAAATAATGAATCTCCTTCAACTATCTTTCAGCTCGATTATTGTGTGAGGCAAAGGGTCGATTTCGTACGGAAAACAGATAGAATCAACTAAATCAAACTAATGACGGCGGTTATAGTGGCTATTTGGTTGGAAATGGGCAACGCGATGGTCGAAAGCGAAAAATGACACAAAAATCCGATCACGTGAATTCCATGTATATGGGTCCAAAGGCCATATCGATGAGGTTGAAGGGAGAATAGCCGTATAACATGAGTGGAAAAGAGTATTCTGTGTTCCAAGAGTTGCCAGTTAGCAGAGCTCAGGTGGAGAGATGTATATATTCAAGATGGTATCCGAAATTCCGGCTGCATGTGGCAAAATCGGTGATTTTACGGCCGTTACCTGAAGAGTTCATCGAGTACTTGGGTTCTGAGAGTATACGGTTGCCCAAGGAGAAAGGAGTTGAGGTGGTGGCAACTAGCGATAACGAGTATAGTGACTGGTCCGAGGATGAGCAAGACACAGAAGCAGGTGATCCCACCGAGAAGTTTAGGGGGTTGCACGAACAAGTGGAGGCGGCATTGCAGCAGCTAGGAGGACACGCTGCTCCCAAAATGAACTGGTCGGCGCCCAAGGATGCCAAGTGGATCCTACCTAACAGTACAATGAAAAGCAGCAGTGCTTCCGATGTGTATTTGCTATTGAACTCGTCAGACCATATCGCACACGACTTGGATGATGCGTTCAACGAGTGCAACGATAAGGAGCCAGTGGGTTCGGACCCGGTCCCCTACGAGTTGGTACTCCGGAAGTGGATGGAAATCAACCCGGCGCTAGAGTTCAGGGTGTTTGTGCGGGACCGCACCATCATCGGAGTGTCGCAACGCGACTTGAACTACTACGACTACCTTGCGCAATTGGTGCCCCAATTCAAGGACTTGATTTCCGATTTCTTTTCCTCAGTGGTGAAACCTGCTCTCGAAGACGCCGATGTGATTCTAGACATCTACATACCGCGGCCGCTCACCAAGGTGTGGCTTATTGACATGAACCCGTTTTCGAGAAAGTCAGACTCACTCTTATTCACCTGGAATGAGTTACTACAGATAGACCCCCGCAACCTACACGACTACGATATCCGCTTGATATCGGAGACAAATTTGGGCCGGTTTGCCAAGAAAGAACATAGCGAGAACCAGGTCCCGTTAGACGTAATCGACGCTTCGGTGAACTCAGAGGCGATGGCTGAACTAGCAAAAGAGTGGCACCAATTGCAAAATAAATCTGCCTAATATATAGCTACCATCTATACAACTTTTGTTTGCATGCAATAGTCTCCCGATTGCTTTGTCGTAGCGTAAATTTAGCAATACAATATCTGGCGCTACAGCATTAATAGAGCAATGCGAAAAATTTAAGGCACTAAGCGCACCAGCAAAGATCGAATTCCAGGGTTTATGAACACTTTTTAGGCATTCCGGGCTGATCGAAGAAAATAATAGGCAAGACGTAGGATAGTCAAGTACCAAACGAAACAATGGTCTCCCAGACACAATTAGATGAGAGTAGTATTTTATTTCCTGAATATAGAGGAAGATTGACAGAAGGAATTACGTACAATCCGTCGAACAATACTTTGATATGGGTAGATATTTTGGAGGGAGCAGTACATCGGAAGGCACTAGATAAGAACGGGGAGGCATGTGGTCTAGAAACGCTTAAATTTGAGGACCCCAAGGAGTCGATTGGAGCAATTGCGTTAACTATCGACGATAATGTCATTGTGGTGTGCGGCAAGCTAGGGATTGCTAAGGGTTCGTTCAAAACAGGCGAGATTGAATATTTTTTAAAATACGACCACAACGAAATAGAAACAAAGAGATTGAGGTCGAACGATGGCATCGTTGATCCCTGGGGTCACTTATGGATAGGAGTGATGACGGACTTTGGGATACTGGAAGAGGAAGGCAAGATTTCGCCCGAAGGAAAGTTGTACAGAGTCAACTGCCATGATCTTACCGTCGAAACGATGATAGATAATAGTTTTATTCTGAACGGAGTGGCGTTTTCTGCCAATGGCAAGGAGTTTTTTTGGACGGACTCGTTGACGTACGCCGTCTGGAGATACGACTACGATTATATCACTAATTCCTTATCAAACAAGCGCAAGTTCATCGATACCAAGACATTAGATGCGGTGAAAAATTATAGTAGTCCCGAGCCTGACGGAATGGCCATGACTAAGTCAAACGAAATTTATTCGGCGATTTTTTCCACAGGGAAATTGTTGCACTTTAACGGCAGCGGCGAGTGTGTCGAAGAATTCACCTTGCCGGCCGAGAAAGTCACCAGTGTGACGATCGGAGGTAAGGGCAACGACGAGGTTTTCATCACAACAGCTCACCCTCATGTTGCTGATCTCAACTACAAGATAACCGCAGAGGATAAACTGGGCGATTTAGGCGGTTTTCTTTTCAAATGCAAGTTAAAGAGCGCAGTTGATGTTCAGTCCAAACATGTATGGGGCGGTAAATTTCAATAAGGCTGCTCCTTGTGTATTTATAGATATATGGTATGCGCGTTCGTATAGAGTAGTTAGCCTTTTATAACTAGCTTCTGTACCACTTATCGTCTCATCGTTCTCTATCCAAAGCCGGATGCTACACTAAGAGCTCCAAGGTCATCTTCACTAGAGACCCTCAGATGCGTTTCGCGGCGAACGCTGACTTTGGCTTATCGTCGATTGGCTATTAGCCACAAGCGCCTGTTTCCAGGTACCTATGTCTCTGATTCTGGCTGTTGCATCAAAAATATCACCCTTTGCACGAAGTCCTCGACAATCTCGTTCTCTTCCGCGCCCCCGCTTCTAAGATTTGTCAACTTCATGTTGGCAATCTCCTTCCTGTTTTCCAGAACCGGCTCTCGCGTCACCGAGTGATCGTGCATGATCTTTAATATCACTGACAAGTGAAATTGTAGCGACTTGTACTTAAGCATCGACTGGATCTGCTCGTCGGCAAGAATCCTGTCGAATTTGGTTGTTTCGGCGAGCGAATCTGTTACCTGTGGGGCCGGCTCTTCGACAGTAGAGCTCGGAGGTTCATCGGTGTGGTTGGGACTCTTGAAGCATGCCATGGAACAGTAATTCACAGAACACTTGGGACACTTGTACTTGGACTCATTTTCCTTACATATGCCACATACAGCCATTATTCATGGTTTGGTCCAATCGTGCCTAATATTGACTTGCCATATATCCACTAAACGGCCCCGTACTTGTGCGATGAGATGCCCACTACCAATGACCTACAATTCCCACTTACTTCCCAAAAAGGAAGTCGAGGATAGAGAAGCCTTCAGTCTAGCGTCCCCTGACTTCATGCCCAGTTAGGCAATCTAGTATCTGGGTGTTGTTCTTCTTCCTCGTGCCGCATAAAGGAACAAAGATAGTAGTGCAGCTTGGCAGTCCGTATTGCTCAGTTAAGGCTATGAGCTGAGTAAATCAAACATATGCAGTTATCTCGTAAACGACTATAGGATGATTATTTGCGAATTAACCCATTCTGCATTGGTGTTGCATAGATCACTAAGCAGGAGGCCGAAGGAACTGTAGATACGTTCAGGCTGCAGTGTCGATAAAAATTTTATTATACAGTATACCGATATGTACAATTAAAGAATGCATGATAGGTTAAGTAGGATAGTATCTAGAACTAGCAAAACCAGCGTAAATAGCGTCGTTAACCAGAGAGAGTAAAGGTGAATGGAATATTGTTCAAATCGTCTAGATGGATCGGGTGGTATATCTTGTCGATGGGGTTTTGGCTGTAGTCGAGGGACGAAAAAAGTCTCTTTCTCTCGGGAATAAATGGCGTTAACGGCGTTAAGGGAGACTTAATCGATGCAGTAGTTGGGGAAGTGATAGCACCGTTTACCATTGGCAGCACTGGCGCCAATGGAACCGCAGTCGAGGGCGATGATATTTGGTGCATGAAAAAATCAAGTATAGGGGCCGCAATGGTGCAGGCTATGAACTGACTGCGAAGAAAATTCCAGAATGCGCTATTGTCGATATCTGCAAAAGAGAGCTTATAGTCCACCACCGACAAGAAATGCATCTCGACCTGGTTCGCAAATCTGGTATCGTAACTGTCGTGCGTGTCGCAGCTATTGATAATGTTGCACCAGGTTTTGCACGAATAGCATTGGTCATCGTATGCCTTGTTAGCCAAAATGATGGATGCAAGCATAAGGTGGTAAAGCACTGAGATGTTGTCGTCGATGCCAACGGTGTTGATGCCATTGGCCTTGTACTTGTAGAGGTAGTACCAGCTGATGACCAAATTGGTCACTGGCAATTGGCACGAATCGATAATGCGGGCCAACTGGCTGCAATAATGGCTTGCAAATTGCTTGTAGGGCCTTTTGGCCCCGAGGTCGTGGGTCAAAATGGCATAGGCCACTTTCATATATACGTCAAGGTGCTGACTGTCGATCATTTCATATTCTAGTCATTGAGGCCGACAAAAGTTCTTCTATTGACCATGTTCACCAGCACATTTCGCCATATATATATATGTATCCATCCTAAATATGCCTGTTTACATACGGCCTCCTTTTCTCTATCCTAAACGTAAATGTACCGAACCACATGTATCAGAAACGCTTGTTCACAAATGGTAATTCCTGTTTTACAATAGTAGCATAATACCCTTTAACCTACGAAATGCCAGACTAGACTAGACTCCTGTAGGCAAAAAATTTTTTACCTAAATGTCATTAATAGAATAATTACAGGTGCCTAAGCCCGCATGGGTAACCAAACGCACATTTGCTTTTCGCAACTTGCCTCCTCGAACGTATCCCATTACAACTACGGGCTATTATTATTATTAATAATCCCATAGCACCTATTCAATACTGTAAGTGCTAATTTAGGAACTAATGGTCGATTAAGCACAAGTGCCACTGGATAATAGTATATAATAGTATAATGCGCAATTGTCCTGCGAATTCTGTGAAACAATGCGCATGCGTATTTTACCAACCTTAATTTCGGGGACATGAAATGACCCGATCACGCATTACAGATAAAAATTTCATCTCTGGTTGTCTCATCTCTCTGTTTCATGACTGCGAAGGGTCGCCGCTCATTCCCACCACAATAAATCCGAGGGTTGAATTGGGAAACAATCTGGGTCGTTCCTAGGGCCTCTAACTGTTGCTCGCTGCTATAGACTCTTGTACGGTGAAGTCATGCCCTCAGCCTCGGGTGACGACAGCTATCATGTCCCAGATCGCCCAAGGAGCAGATAGCCAGATAGCCAGATAGCCCGTCTGGCAACCTATGGCGACCGCATGGCAACTACAACGCGACCGCATGGCACTCGGCTCCAGGCTTCGTCTAGATTGTGTTCGGGGTGGGCGGTCTGTGGAATGCTCGGGTGTTTGAATTCACGGTGCCGCTTAGTCAAGGGCCTATTCCACCGGCCCATATTCCATCACCCAACGAGTTCAGCGCCTTTTGGAGTTGGTTGTGTAATGCCTAGTGGTGCCTTAATTGCTGCACCTTGTAGGTGCAGCCAAAGTGCAGGGCGCCCGAGTCGCGCGCGCCCGATGCGCCCATCGGTGGATGTGCCGTGGTTCAACCCTCCGGCGCGCGGCCCACTAGTGCCGCTTCGGCTCATTGCGAAAACTTCGGTCGGGGGTACGAAACGGACATATGCAGCCGAAGCATATTTTCTATTTTTGCGTCGGCAGCAACGGAACAGTCCACCGTCATATGATCAGTCGTGTGATCAGACGGTAAGACAGATGGAGGCTGGTAGTCGGGTTGCAGATGGCGTGCGGTCAGTCTTGGAGCAACGCGACGGGGGCTGAGAGAGAGACAAAGCAAGACCGACCTTAATGTTATCGTGCCCACACCAAAGTGCTGCAGTTTGGGGCATTGTTGCTAAGCTTGCTGAAACCATTAGCAAAAAATGACGATGAATTGAAGAAAAGTTTCTTGTTAAGTAGTATATAGATTGAGGTTGTAATCAGAGACAGGTAGAAGTCAGGTAGAAAAGAGCAGAAACAGATCGAATCAAAACGTCCGTTAAGTGGTTGAAATTTTAGAAATCAAGTAAGTCAGCATGCAACATAAAGCCAGACCTTCACTTCTCCGGTTCAAACTTATACACTACTACCTTATTCCATTCATAGCATTGGTGGTATGGTGGGGGATGTTGATCGCATTGTTGTCGTGTTGGTCGCTCCAGGGGCACCCTATCTACCGATTTATGGGGAACGACCACCAGGACCCGGTGTACATTTCTGACCTTGGCGCTACGAACTTGCAGCCGCTATTTATTTCTTGTGCTGGGTTCCAGGCCATTTTCTTTGTGGGTACGCTTGTGTTGGAGTACTATCTACGTACCTCCCGCAAGTTGCAGCCGTTCGTGTCGAAAAAACAGCCCAAATTTGCCATTGCTAGTATTATTTGCGCCATCATTGGTCAATTGGGGATTTTATTCGTGTCTATTTTCAACACCAACAAGTTCCATCCGGTCCACATGACTATGGTAGCGGTTTTCATTGCCGGCTGTTTCTTCGCATGTGTGTTTAACTTTTTCAACTCGTTTATTTTCGGCAACTACCCTCATAGGTTGAGTCCTGACCACGAAAAAGTCATTTTCGGCAGACACCGGTGGGCTAACTTATACATGGTGTCGTTTTGGATGAAATGTCTCTGGTTGATTATAGCGGCCGTTTTGGCGTTATGCTTTGGTATTTTCATGAGGAAAGACGAACAAGGTATTTCTGCCAGTTTTGAGTGGTCCATCTCCTTCTGGTATGGTGTATTGTTGATCATGTGGGGAATTGACTTGTTCCCATCGGCCGTGAAGCACTACAGAGCGAGACATCCACAGGAGTTTGACAACAGTTTTAGACAAGACGACGGCAATGAAAAGGATGATGCTAGAACTATACTGACTTATGGTGGTCCAACATATGCCGGCTCCGACCCAGCTAGTCCTGGAGGGCCAAGGCAGTATAATCAAGATTTTGCGTCTCAAGGAGTGATTAATACTGGAGGACCAAGACAGTACAACCAGGATTTTGCATCTCATGGGGCAGCTAACCCTGGTGGGCCAAGACAGTACAACCAGGGCTTTGCATCTCAGGGTATGGCTAATCGTGGAGGGCCAGGGCAGCATACTCAAGATTTTGTATCTCATGGCCCTAACTCAACCGTTGTCCAAGTACCTTATAACGAATTTGAGGATGCCCCCAGTAATTATAGGAATTACAACCAAGTCTAAATGGCAGCTGGGTCTGAATAATTCAGTTCTCGATACAATAGCCCTACGAAACTATTTTTGTACTTTTAGTGACTCGGCTCGGTTGGTGTGCTTCTATGTTCCTATTTATTCTGCTAGTGTCACTTGCTAGCATCTGCGCTGCGTTTTTATTTCCTTGCTACGATTGATTTCAGTGTACCGATTATAAGTGTACCATTATATAATGCCGATATTAAAGAGTAGATCATTTTCTAATTGTAAGGGATTGTACCTACCAAGGATTAAGTTGGCAGTACCCATAGTTTCAATCAAAGCGCCAGCCTGGTATTCTAGTAAATCATCGCCTTTAAAATGGCTTGCAGATGGTTCCAGGGTATTGCTACTCACTATTGCTCCCCAGTATAGGTAAAGTGAAATTTCGTCCTGTGAATTGCTGGAATGCGAGCGAAGTCGATTTTAGTCGGACCGTTCACGGAAGCGGATATTTTTCCATTTTCCTCTTTATCAGCAGTTCATAATTATTCAGATAAGTATGGATAAGAACCAGCCTGACAGCTATGTAAACCCTGCAACTCCAGCAGGGTCTCTATATAGGGCGGCCGGTTACGAAAAACCGGAAGGGGCGAATACTCAGATGGAGTCGGACATGAGGAACGCCAGCCGACTGATTGAGCCTTCGAGTCACCAATACCTTCCTTCCATGAACTATCAACCGGCTACTAATTATGTCCCCCCTGGTCCCAATGCACCACCTCAGATAGGAATGGGGTCTGTTTATACATCGTCTCCGCTGCAGCATCAAGCATTTACTCAACAGCATCTCCAATCGGTACCTTCACTGAAAATTCGAATGAGAGTGAGCAGGGCTTGCGATAGATGTCGAAGCCAGAAGATCAAGTGTTCCGGGACAGAGCCATGTAACACATGCATGAGGCATAAAAAAGAATGCAATTACTCCACTCCGACTACTGGTGGTGCAGTAGGTGGCTATCCAAGCAACGGAAACAGCGCAAAAAGGATGAAGACCGAATCGCCTTCTTTCGACGATGGCAATGCTATTAATCTTGCTTCCAATGCAATCGAAAGCAGACAAGCACGATCAAGTGGCGATAGGAAATACGTGCAGCACTTAGAAAATAGGATTCAGTATTTGGAGTCGCTTCTCCTGCGGGATTCTAGGTCTTTGTTCAAAGAGGTTCAGGAAACAGGAAGTGAAGAACCTTTTCAGGGAAGAAAGTTGACATTGATACGGGCTAGCGCCAAGTGGAGGTATCTGCGCCGTCACCAGGTATTACTTGCTGTCGATTTATGTAAATCTATTTACGATTCTTTGTCGGAGGAAAATCAGAAGCAAGTGGTGATTCCGAGAAGCCAGTACTTCGGCTGGAATATGTCGGGAACTAAGTATTTGACCCCTTCAAAGTTGCCCGACTTGCCTGACTGTGAGCTACCTTCTAGTGGAAGTGATCATGTTGATTTCTTCTTCCGTGAAATCAATGTAGTTTACGCGGTGCTTCACGAAAAATTATTCCGAGACCAAATTGAAGACTATCGGAAGTTCGTCGAAAGACAGGACAGCATAGAAAATGCCAGCGAAAGGGACGCGAAGGCGAACCAGACAAGATTATTCGTTGCCATTTTATATCTTGTCTACGCATTGTCTATTCGTTTTCAAGAATTTCTGAAACCAAAAGGCCCTGATCTCAAAATGCTCAAAATAGAAGAGCAACTATTCAAGTATAGTCATGAAGTCATATCGATTTTAAGTTTCGAATGGGAATCATTCGAGTTGATTCAGTCGTGGTTGCTAATCGCGTTATACCTAAGGGTCTCGCACAGGCAGACTTCATCCTACCTGGCCTTGGGCCGTGCAATTATCATGACAAGATCAATGGGTTTGGGACAACGGGCTCAAAATTTACTCACGGCTACCCCATACGAAAAATTGAAGACCAAAAGAGTATATTGGTGTGTTTTCACATTTGATAGAATCTTCGGACTACAAGCAGGAAGATACAGTAGTTTAAAGGACGACGATAATATAAGGCCATATCCATCCCTAGACTTCGACCAAGAAAAAGATAACTGGTTGACGTTACCAGCTTTCGCTTTACTACACATAGCACGTATTTCAAATTTCTTGCACACCTCGAACACAGATGAGCTTGACTATTTGAAGGTACAGCAAATAAACAGTGAGTTAAATATCTTGAACAAATGGTTTAATGAAAACGGATTCGACAATGATTCGTTGTTTAACGATTCCAGCAATTCTTCTCGCTACCTGTCATTAGCAAAATCTCAGATTAAGCTTCATTACTATGACCTAGTGAACTGCGTCCACGGTAAACTATTGTTCAACTTTGTCGGGAGAGATTTTTTAGGAACAGGCTTAAAACTCGACGCAGTAATTGATTCTGGTAAAGGAACAATTGAGGTAATTGAAAAGATTCATAACGCCGGATTGTTATATGCCCCATGGCCACTTGTGCTATCTTTGTTATTTGATACAGGCATAAGCGCGCTCACTTTAATAAAAGCGGGACTATGTGTCTCGAGTGCCAAAAAGGCAATTCAAGATTCGGTCAGATTGATGTCGGTGATAGCTGACGCTTCAGTCGAAGACGATGTCGGTAAAGTTATCGTTAAGGAAAGGTTCAAAATGGCGAAAGAATGTTTATGGGGCTTGAAGATGACTAACCACATGTTGTCCTTGCGGCTAAAGGAAGACCTTGATGATCTCACCAGCTACGGTATAGACCATGGGTCGCCCGACGTTAACAGGCAATTGTTCAACCAGTTTGGTCTTGACAAAAGAGAATCCAATATCGCAGCCAATTCTGCCAGAGACGCCACCAAAAGTGCCGATGACAATTCGCATACTCCAACAAAACTCGAAAATCCCGAACCGCCAAACACAAAAGGCCACCTCGGAGCACCGCTTATCGATCGTTCTGAAGACAACAATCTCTTCGGCAACTTGCAGTGGTTTGATCAATGGTTGGACTTCAATTATGATTTATAAATAAATATTACATAATGTGCATCTGCATCCTGCGATGCTTGATATGTTCAGCAAATATCGCGGCGATATTCTCCGAAGACCCCCACTCGGCCCCAACAAGAATCTCTACCATTCTGTCAAAGCCTATTGTTTTAGTTGTCAACGTGTATACTATGCAGTTGTGTGACACACAGTTTGGAACACGAAGCATTCGCATAGATAAAAATTACACACTCAATGACGGGATTTTGCATCCATGCATAACGCTCGCTTCTGGAAATTGGTTTGAAAAGCGTGCCATGATAACGACAATGTTATTGGTGCGTCTGAGTGGACTTTTGCTGGGAAGAAAAACGGATTCGGGGACTGTCAAGCTAGACCGCAGATTGATTACAGAGACCCAAAGATGACTATACGGGATTATTTCGGAATAGTTCCAGTAGGAAGCAACTCAATTCGGTTCTCTGAGATCCTTCAGGGTGTCAACACGTACGGGGACGTTACGTAAGTTTAATAATATATTGACTTTAACGAACGTATGCTCAGGTCACTTTCGCGCACGCTCTCAACCAAAACCGGAGTGCAAATTTTTTAGTAAGAACTTGACGTGGACGGAAAATTAGTACGATAAAGGAAAAACTCCTGAACTTCTTAACCATTACTTCCACTATATTGTAGGTACCATGGATAGTAAGTCTGAAGGCGGCTTTGTAATCTTGCGACTGTCTACATGTTTGTAGGTCCTTAAAGATTCGTCGGAATATCTTGACCACCCAATAACCCCAAGAATTTCCCCAAGAACCGGATTAATGTGTATGCAGTCTCTTCGGAAAAACTTTTTATTGCCCATTCAAAGGGGGGCATTAACAAACAATATGACATAGTTCGAAAAATCCCGGAGCGAAGATAAGTGAAATCGTTTGACGTTCTTATTTTTTCATAAGTTTTATTCGTCTTGTCCTTCTCAGTTTGAAGTAATACATTAAACAACGTCATAAAGGGTACTTGTACGGGCAGAACTAATAGATATTTCGGAAAACTTCTTGGAAACCAGCTTCCTTTTGTCTCGCAATTTGAAAATATGCCACCTAAAGAGAAAAAGAGTAAGGAAGAAAGGCCATATAAGTGCACGATGTGTGACAAGGCCTTCCATAGGCTAGAACATCTAACTAGACATATAAGGACACATACGGGAGAAAAGCCACATCCATGCACGTTCCCTGGTTGTGCAAAGAAATTCTCCAGGTCGGATGAATTGACCAGACACTTGAGGATCCACAACAACCCTAGCTCCAGAAAACGCAAGAATAAATCCCCTGTTAGTTTCACTATAGATAATGATGATGACGGCTCGAACCCGATCGCGGTGAACAAAGTGCATCCAACGTCCCAACCCGGCCAGCAGCAAATCTTTGCTCAGGTTCCGGGGCCCCCAATATCGGTAACTGTTGACCAAAATGGTAATCACATATACCACCAGCCATACCCTGTATATCTACTTCCACAGTCACAGCAGCCGGTTCAGTCGCCTCCTGCTCAATCGACAGCATTTCAAACCCCGACTCCCGGGGTCGGAGTTACTTCCCAACATTATGGACAACAACCAGCAGTTTTTTCGTTGCCTTCGTCGCCAACGAATTATCTGGTCTTAAGCCACGGTAATCCACCACCGCCAGGTCATCCGATTGTGGAGCCACAACCACTGCATGTGCGCAAGGTTATGTCTTCGGACACCATCAAACTCCCATCAATAAATTCCATCAATACAAGACCGTCCGGGGTGAGGGCACCCGTAGGGTCCAACTCAGACATTAATTCAATGGCTTCTGGTAACCAGATATTCAGCCAAGCAAACAGTGGCTCCAGCAATACTCCCGGACACCACTCGTTGAGCTCCTCTCCGGACTATTACGTTCGCACCCCTATGCATGATCAGTCGTCATCGAATTTGAAAGAGTATTTCGGTCAACAAAAGCAGAATTCCAAAATCTTCAATGCTAGTTCTAACTCGTTGTCGTCGTTGTCAGGGAAGATGAAGTCGCTCTCTGCTAATAACTTATCATCTTTGGGCAACGTGTCGCTACAAAGACTAACTCCCATCAAGCCGTTGAACTCCAATACGAGAACCACCAACATCCCGCACAGTACTCCTCAACAAGCGCCTACGAATGTGGCCAAACAAAATTCGTCTACGTCGTTGAATTTGGAGTTTTATATGCCTTCTAAGAAATCGAGACCTAATTCTCCGGTGCAATCCCAGACACAGGCATCCAATGCCGCCCCTCTGCACCAATACGGTCACATTACTTCGGACTCTCCTCCAGAGCATCCTATTCACCACAGCTACAAGAAACCAGACTTTTTAATTTCCCCTAACGAAACTCCTCTACAGACCCCCTCGGAGTCACCCCACATAGGTCCGCAGCAGGTGCCTACAGATAAATCGATGAACTCGCTTAATCTTTTAAATGCAGCTGCTCAGAATTTGCAACAGCAGGAATCCATCCGCTCCTCGACCCCGGCCCCAAGCGATGACAGCATCGCGACAACCGGCACTCAGCTTCCACCTATTAGATCGATCTTAGGGTTCCAGAACATGGACCACTAATTCATTCCTGCTGCAGTATCTGCTTCGTGCATTGCGATTATATAACTCAAATATTTAATAGATAATTACATTTCTTCTTAATTGCAATTCGTAGCACCGAATATCGGTCGCAGAATAGTGGTGTGATTGTATGTATGCAAGTGAAGCGCGGCGCATCAATCGTTGCGGCGCTGGTGCGAGTCGCACCCGCTCGCCCCGGTCCCCACAACCTCAGCCCAAAAATTTGTTTACCCGGACGGACTGCCAGCCCTCTGTTTTGGCGTCAATGCGCGACCCCGGCAATGGTCCTGGTCCACCGGGTAGCACCGGTGCCACTTAACGGCATTCTGTACTAGCGCCGGTCGCACCGCACGCTATTTTTTTTTTGTGTTCTGTATCGCCTCCCTGCTCGTAACTCATAAGCATTAGTGGAGGCGCTGTGCACCACGTCGGGCGCCGCCCTGCGCGGCCCTGATCTGCGTTCCCCCGGCACCCTATTGCCCCATCGCTCGCAGTTTTTTTTGCAACGTCGTCTCATCTGTGGTCACCAGCCTGTGATCTTCCTTGGTCATTTCATCCATCGCAAATCATGACCCATGATCATGACCCATACAAGCCTTGTACGTAGCTACATGGTTATAGAGATCATACGAACCAGTCATGTTTGCATTTTGTGTGTGTCTCTAACCCTCATTTGAGCCCACTGGTGTTCCTTGGTAACCACAAGTTACCCCAATCCGCCTTAGTTGCAACCTTTCCCTCGACGGATTTCGACAATTCTCGACCAACTCGGGCGAATCTGGACAAATCTCGGCCAATGTCGCGATGAATCATCGGTCACCGCGCAGATCGTTACGACATCTCCCCCATGTTCACCAGAATCAGCCAGCAATATTCTGGGGACACCGCGGACACCACGCACCACCGTAGCAAAAAGCAAGGGACGACATTTTTTTCTTTTTGTGTAACATGGTGCCCATCAACAAAAATTTTTTCTTTGCCAACGTGAGCGGGTCCTGCCCATTGATTAATATATTAATGGAGGGCTCTCTTTTTGAAAGATTTTCATATAATCTATCCCTTATTCCTTTAATAGCGAAATAAATATACTTTAAACAACTGGTTGTATTAGGTTATAATCAGGTATTATTTATTTCCAAAAAAAAGTAAAAAAATAAACGCTAACTTCAGGGTTAGTTTTTTTTTACTGAAACTAACAGTTGGTTCCTAAAACGTGGTTTTACGGATCAACATTAATAGGAGAAGAGACTAGATATTATCTTTACATTCCTTAAGATAATCGGATAGCTGGATGGCAGTGAACATTGTGATATTGAGTTATCATTAATAGAAATACCGCTGTCGCATTTCAGTATCCTAGCCGTTGAACTAATCAACAACAACGAGCTTTTCAGTAAGTTATCGTTTACTCCATAGAAAAAGGTGATACAGAGCACAGACGCAATGTATCAAGCTCCCAACTACTACCAGAGCTTAGGGACTGCGGGCCACCGGGCCACATCCTCGTACAACTACATGCCACAATATGTTTCGGGGAACTACTACAATCCATCCCACGCTCATCACCACAAGCATTCGGGCTCTTTTTATGCAAATTATCATCCATCGGGACCCCCACAGGTCCCACAGCAGCAATACATGGCTCCGCCAATCCAGGCGCCTCCACAGGCCCCTATGTACCAGGAGCAACCCAGCAACGGGGGCATTAACTCAGTTTTGGAGTACGACCTCAACAATATGGCGACATTTTTGAGTTGGTGCACTTACGGCATGTTGAAACAGGACAAAACTCCTAGCAAAGATTTTGAAAATTTGATTGTGTCGGTATTGTTTGCTACTCGTTTACCAAAGTCAACCATTATCATTGCTCTCGAGTATATGAATCAAAGATTCTCATGTAAGAATTTTGGCACCTTAATGGAGCTGGAGATTTTTACCAAGTTGATCGTTTCGTTGGTTTTGGGTAACAAGTTTAATGATGATAACACATTCACCAACAAATCATGGTGCGGAGCAACCGGATTACAGATTGACGCTATTAATAAAGAAGAAAAAGAATGGTTAGAAGAAGTTAACTGGCAGTTAAATGTGGTAAATTTTGAATCAAACATTAAGACTTTAGAAGAGTGTTGGAAGACTTGGTTAGACAAATATACTGGGTCCAACTTCAACACCCCTACCACGCCGCAAAACTATTCGCCTTACACCCCATCGCCCGCTTATCAACCTGCTAGTATACCTTCTTCGCCCGTTTACAACGAGCCTTCATACTCCTTCGGATATGCGTCATCGCCGATTACTTCGTCTCCTATAAAATATGCTCATGAATCTATCTGGGCAAACAATCCCACTAGCAAGAATAATAACATATGGTCATATACTCCATCCTACCAGTATGTTCCCAATAACAACTCAATGATTCCTGATTCCGGAAATCATTACTTTGGATCATCAAATTATGTGGGTTACGCGAACCCATATTATAATTACAATATGGCTTCTTGTTAGCCTATTTCGTATTGTTGTTTTTACATTAATTGATTTGTTCTTACATCTAGAGAAAATCTTAAAAAAAAAAAAAGGTTTATATATTGTCTATATGAAATAGTGTTCAATGTTGGTATGACATGGAGTTCTATAGAAATAGTGACTTTGGTATCAAATTGGTCCTAACTTTTTTTGATTTTTTTTTCTTTTTTTTTTTGATTCATTACTATGTTGAATACATATGTGACTAATTGATTCCCTGAGTAGTTCAAACTGTAGTTGACTCGAAAGGATCCGGCTTGGGACGGAAAATTTTGCGTAACATTGCAAAGTTGTTCAGTTCAAGCTAAAACTATGGAATTAGAGCTCTAAGTAACTTTTCGCAGTGGATACAAGCAGATACTACAATGCTAATTGTTTCGACTCATGGAGCATCTTGGCTGACCTAAAGTAAGCACAATAGTTGAGGTATTAGCGGATCATCTGGTTTCTACGAACCTATTTCATCTAAACTGGCACTGTACTTACTTGTTGAATAGCTACTTACTTGAATACAAAATCCTACAAAGTTTTCTGTGCATTTTACTTTATCTTAGCCTTGGTGTTTGGGCGTGTTTGGGCACATAGCTTTTTATTTAGTTTGCCTCTTCTTTAGCTTCTTTCTTTGGCGCCTCCTCATTGCCCTCCTTAAACTCTCCGTCGCCTTCTTCGTCGTCCTCGTCGTCTTCTTCGTCAAACTTGTCCCCTTGCTCACTCTTCAACTTTTCAGCCGCTTTGGCAAAATCAATCACCTTACCTCTAGTCCTCCTACCCCCCGTGATAATGTTGGATTGGTCAATCTCCAATAAGTCGTCCTCTTCGCCGTCATCAAGCCCCAAATTCTCCTCGTTACCATCATCGTCAGCTTCCTCGTCCTCTTCTTCGTCCTCAGACTTGGCCTCCTTTGGCAATTCGTCATCGTATTGGCGTCTTCTGTGCTTCTTCTTAATCTTTCTACTCTTGGTCCCACTAGCTCCCTCACCTAACTCCTCAGTAGTTTCTTCCTCGTGGCTACGTTTCTTGATATTTTCCTCTCCTTTTGGAGTCTCCTCACTCAACTCAACGTTCTTAGTTTCCGCTGGTAGTTGCTTGCTTGATTCTTCCTCCGACATCGTTCGTCTGGATGAAAACACCTTAAACAGTACAGCTTTAAATCATATCCGTGTTAACTCTTCAAATATGGTCAATGCACGTCTCAATGGCATTTTGGAAAATAGTGTTGATGACCTTATGGTAGGAATGAAGGTATTCTTTAACGAGTATATTGACAAATATTGGGAATATGGTAAGTGTCTTCACGATATTGACAAGTGTATGTTTATGTTAGAATACTAACAAAAATTTAGTCGTTGAATATTTCCGTATCGAAAAAGACAAAAATGTCTGATTTGGTTCACTACAGATTGAAAATAAGCACTATAGATAATAGGAATTTCATAGGACAATTGTTGGCGTACGATAAGCATCTCAACTTGGTATTGTCGGACACGGAGGAGACGAGAATTACCAAAAAATCGTACCAGGAGTTGAAAAAGACGCAAAACTCGAATGTGATTGTGGAAGAAAAGCGGTCGATGGGGTTGATAATCTTAAGAGGCGAGCAAATAGTGAGTTTGAGCATCGAAAGCCCGCCTCCGATTGACCCTAGGAAGAGAATAGGATTGGAAAAAGGCAAAGGGATCTCAAAGCCATTGAAGACACCGGTTAGCGTCAAGTCTAAGTTGCAGGGCCCTGTAAGTGCCCCTGGTGCAGGCCCTGGGTTCAAACGACACTAGGTAGCATGCTACACTGTACAATAGCTTGAGCACAAAATTTAGGTAGGTTTAATACATAATGACGTCAGGGCGGTCCTAAATACTGCTGAAAATATATATTATGAAGTATATACCATGAGATAAAACAAAATGAAACGGGAGATGGACGTACAGCCCACGCGTCGAGCGTTCAGCTGCGTGCAGAGGCCAGGCGGGCGGATAGTGTCAAAAGACGCTTTAACAACAGTTGGAGTTCGTCTTGCTTTTCTTTTCCTGAGGCGCAGGGGTCAACGAAATGGTTGGCCCTCCCGAAGGCTTAGTGTTGGTGCCCTCATTCGTGTCTAATTGGTGCTTGCTGATCATTTCGTAGATATTTTTCAACAACTGGTGGAATGATAAGTCCACATTGTCTGAGGACAAGGCGGAGGCCTCTGTGAATAGCAAGCTGTTTTCGTTGGCAAAATTCTTAGCTTCGTCCGTTGGCACCGCTCTCAAGTGGTCCAAATCCGATTTATTTCCCACTAATTCAATAACTATATTCGCGTCGGCGTGTTCTTTCAACTCCTTCAACCATCTTGACACCGATTCGTACGATTCGGTCTTCGAAATATCGTAAACAATCAATGCCCCAACGGCACCTCTATAGTACGCGCTGGTAATAGCACGGTATCTCTCTTGGCCAGCAGTATCCCAGATCTGCGCCTTGACTCTCTTACCGTCGATTTCTAGTGTCCTCGTAGCAAATTCAACCCCAATTGTCGACCGCGACTCTAGATTGAACTCATCTCTGGTGAACCGAGACAATAAATTAGATTTACCAACTCCTGAATCCCCAATCAAAACAATCTTGTATAAGTATTCGTAGTCGTACGAGTAATCGTCAGTGTTATCAGACATCTTTACTTACTATGCTTGTTGTTGTAGGCTATAGCTGTGTGCACTTCGTGGACTTTATTGATCTCTCTGATGGGCACTCTCGAACTCTTATTCTTAATATTGAATAAGTATGGATATTACCTTCGGAATCTATAACGAATGCCCGATTTACTTGATTAAATTTAGTATTTCAGCTACTTTCTGTCGTCGTACCTACCATTAGTTGGCTGATTTAACGCTTGTTAACATCCTGTCACAAACATAACCTCGATTTTGAGACGCGCACGACTTAAACTTTTTCACCTTACAATAGACTATGTATTAATACAATATAGACAGATATACGACAACGATAAGGACCTGTTGGTAGCTAGGGGCTATGATCATTTTCCTGCGA
Organism: Debaryomyces robertsiae; assembly: GCA_030566065.1. Taxonomy (NCBI): domain Eukaryota; kingdom Fungi; phylum Ascomycota; class Pichiomycetes; order Serinales; family Debaryomycetaceae; genus Debaryomyces; species Debaryomyces robertsiae. The sequence continues at coordinate 240,018 of JAJMHL010000003.1, forward strand.
GCCTATCCTCACGAGCAGCTTTTTCTTCCATATCGTCCCAGTCCTCTCCTTCTTCTTCACTCTCACCGCCACTGGCCTCGCTACCGGAATCGTCAGACGAATAATCGTCCTCCGAGCCAGCGTCACTTTCAACGTCTTCATCGCTAGGGTTCTCGTCACTGACCTCAAATTCAGATTCCTCCTCTTCTTCTTCTTCCTCGTCGGACGAACCATCACCGGTCAAGAAAACCCAGCCTCCGTCCGCGAAAAACTGGTATGGGTCGGCCTGGATGGTCTTCATGATTGTTGCCCAGTTCAAGTTCATTTGCCCTTCACTGAGCGGGATATCGACATCGGTCAACCAGCTCTTGACATCCTCCAACAACTCCATGGGGATAGTATTGATGTGGACCACGGGTTTGCTAAAATCCTTGAAAACAAACACCAAATCGAAATTCTTCAACCCGAATTGCACTCTTTCCAAGTGGGCTATTTCGATCTCCTCCAACGTAATGACAAGGTACGGTGGATCAATAAGTTGAATCAAACAGTCACGAGTAGGCATACACAATACTGAGGATCTAAATGGAACACCTTGGAAGCCCAACTCCCTGAATGGAGTGTCAACAAAGTCGATGATGCCGTTTGAGGACTCCGCTATTAAATCAGCAAATGCTCTGAACTCCTTGTCAAGCAATGCTCTTCTTCTTCTTTCTTCTTGTTCCTGTTGCAACTCGTCCTCGTCGCCGTATCTGTATCTTCTTTTACGGCCTCCAGTTTCATCGAATGCCATATCACTGGCTTCGCGATAAAACTGAACATCGTGCGTTTTTTTCTTACCAACCATGATTGGATTTTTTAAGTGGCAGTGAATTATAACAATTAATTCGTCCTTACAAGGTTGAAAGAATAAATGTTTTATGTTGGTGAACAACACATCTATCCTTTGATCGTTTCTGATTGCAGATTGATATCTTAACCCATTCTCATGTATTTGCAAAACGCCTCCCATTTTTTTAGTATCTGGCTGAGGTCTTACAAACACCTGTTCTAATTTTTTAACCCTCGATCCTTTCAATTCGACCAAGTTGGCCTGGCTTACAACGTCAGCCATTTGCTTTTTCTCCTGCTCCCTCTTAACTGCATCCTTTTTCAAATCCTGAATCGCCTTATAAACATCAACCATTCTCTGATGATCACGAGACCTCAAAGTAACTGATCTCAAGAAAGAGTTATCAGGTGAATCCTCGTATGGCAATTCAGCCCTTCTAGAAGTGTTACCACCAGCCCCTGGAGAATTGAAGTTCAATCTCAAATACGTGAAGTCGCCCTCTTCATTCTGCGATCCATTTTTGAATGAATTGATATGGAATGGTACTGGTCTACCACAAATTGGAACTATAATTGTCTGGTTTCTATAGTCCACATGAATCCTGAGGTCTCTAACGTTGCTTGGGATTTGTGATTCACGGACATACGATTCATACTTCTTGAATACAGGCTTAAATTCCAGGGTGTCGGTAGCATCTGCTTTTGAAAACCTCGCTAAACCTTCTTGTTGTCTCTTTTCGTGCAACTGTGCCTGAGTCCCTTGACGTATTTTCTCCGCATTGTTATTATCGTCAGCAGCAGATGACTCATGTCTCAATTTCTGCTTCAAGACTCTAGAATTGGCCTCGTTAACAGCTAGATTCTTTTCAATTTTGATGTCTTTTTCAGATTTAAGCTTCTTATCGGCGCCATTCTCAACAGGATCGGCTGCCTTGAAATAAAATGTAGTTTCAGCTCTAGCTTTTGGGTATGTCGTCAATAAAATAGCCTCTGATTCGCTGACTTTGAATGTGTCAGTTAAAAGCAACGAGTACTGCTTCAACTTTGGATTCTCTGCTTTTTCGTTAGTCAAGTTATGAAAGCCAATAGTCAATGAAATTATCTGACCATTCTGCAACTTCCTCTCATTCTTAGCATTCAACACGAAAGTTGAGTCTCTGAACTCAATTCCCATTAACCAACCGCAGTTTTTGGTAAAATGTTGAGCTAAATCCGGTTTCTCCGATTTAATATAATCGAGGGTTTGTTGATAAACGTTCTGAGCAGTGTTTCCATCTTTAAGGAGATTAGAACTAATGTGGCTCTGCAACTTAAGTAGAAAATCATAATTCTGTTCCATTTCTGGTGTTGGATCAATAAAGAATGTTCTGGCGATATTAGAACAGTATGACTTATATCTTATACCCAAAGATCCTATGATGACCCCATCACCAACCAACCTTTTGGAAGTTGATTGAGCACTTGGTTTTAAGTCATACTCACCTCCACTTTGAATTATAGGAGAATAACACCAGTCAACAAGTGTTGGATCGAACTCTTTCATCGTTTGAAGCAATTTCTTGCCCATGGCAGATTTCGTGTACCATTTATTGCTATCGATTTTATCCTCGATTTTTTCGGAAAGATCAGAATTGGAAGTCTTCAACTCCTCGTCGACAACTACCATCATCTCATTGGCAAAGGTGTCCATTAAAACCGTAGAAGACTTGGCAGCAATTTTAGTATTTGCAAACTCCTCCAGGTCTTTGACTTCCATTGCCTCCGAAAGTAGCAACGAACAGTCGCTGAAATGCAAAGTTGCATCGGCCGTAACTTCATTCCATTCATCAATCAACTTGCCTTTGTATTGATCCTTCATTATCTTCCCGATGGGCTTCTCCTCTGAACTTATCTCTTTCAAATCAGCCACCATTTTACTGAGAGTTTCTTTATTCTTTTCAGCATCCTTGGACCTCGGCCAGATCTCAACGCTGCTGGAATTTGCCGTTGGCTTGGTCGTCAATCCTTTTAAGTACTTGGCCTTGCCTTCTGAAGTGATGAACACGCACGTATCTTGAGTGATATAGATAGCGGTATGAACAAACTCATACCCCAACAACCACGTCTGCAAAACTGTGGTTTTTCGGTAGGTATTCTCGTCGTCAGATGCCCCAACCAAAAACAAGAGACATGACAGCTTTTCGCCATTTGCCGCTAGCTTCTTCTGAAGGAGCGATAATCGTTTGTGAAAAGCAGTTGCATCAATTTTAACATCAGACATATTCGATGGATCGATTATCTACCCCTCTTCAATACCTTTGCAATGCTTTACCTAGGCCTGTTATAGATGTATCGTCTTCGCTATAATTTCGATTTCGACTTCTTGGTTAACTTGACTCTCAATATTACACAAAAGTAGATAAGTCACAAAACGCGTACACTAATACCGCGTTATTGATATTACCATGGATATATGACCTGGATTTTCTTTGGTATCGAACTTACTGGGACACAGGAGGTTAGAAGGAGACAAATGTTCAGACAGACTAAGAGAAGAACCGCTGGTCGTAAAAATTTCGAACAAAGCAAGTTCGGCACTATATATCAGTCGTCAGAGTACCCCAATCTTTATCAATCACGGTTGTCGTTTTATGATCTACCACCAGTCGAAGAAATTACCCTAGAAGAATTCGAAACATGGGCCATAGATAGACTTAAGATCTTGATTGAGATTGAATCATGTGTTGCCAGGTCCAAATCGATCAAGGATATTGAGCAGATCATCAAGCCATTATTTTTGAAGTATTTACCGTTCAACCCTTCGTCAAACACCAACGAAATTGTAACGACCCAAGAACGGCGGAAAGATCATTATTCGCATTATATTTTGAGACTCGTGTTTTGTCGTACCGAAGAGTTGAGAAAAAAGTTCATTAAGAATGAAACAATACTATTTAAGGTTAGATACAATTTATTACAGCCGAAGGAGCAACAGGACTTCATTTTGAGCTATAAGGATAAATTACCATGGCAGTACATTTCTAACGAGGAAAAACTCGACAATCTCGATGACTTGTATGCTGCCACTGCTGCTACAGTCAAAAACGTGATGCTTATGGAGAGCGCAGACCCTAATTTCATCGTCACTAATGAACAGTTGAAGCACCACATGAAGACAAAGGAGAACTTCATTAAATTACCATTTGAAAAAGTTCCCAATTTAGTTGCATCAAGGCTGGTCTTACTTAAACGAGGTTTCGCTTATATTCCATCAACTTTGCAGCTTAGCTTGTTGTCCATAGAGTTTCAGGATATCTTGACCAGAAACTTAATGAGAACTTTTCAGTCATTGCCAAGGCTCGAGGAAGATGATAGGTTGCTACCCTTACTTAACAATTTATCTCACAACTTCTCTAGTATTCAGTATGAATCAGCGTTTGGAAACGATCCTTCGTTGGTATCTGATATCAACGCTCAATCCATTACTACCCCGGCTATAAATAAGCATTATCCAATGTGTGCATCACACTTGCAAAAAAGCTTGATAATAAACTCGCATTTGAAATATCAGGGTCGTCAGCAATTAGGCCTCTTTTTGAAAGGTATTGGATTAAACGTCGATGAAGCATTGAAATTTTGGTCGTACCAATTTACCAAGTCATCGAGTGCCATTAATATGGAAAAATTCAACAAGGAATATAGATACAACATTCGTCACAACTATGGTTTGGAAGGGGCCAGAATTAATTACAAGCCATGGAACTGTGCCCAAATCTTGCTGAAACCGAAGCCTAATAAGGGAGAGGCACACGGTTGTCCTTATCGTGATTTGAGCATAGACGCCTTGGTGAACAACTTGAATGAAATGGGAATCAACGATCAGCAAGATGTCAATACCGTTCTTGATGACATTGGTAAAAACGATTACACGGTCGCGTGTACTAGAGTATTCGAAATAACCCACAAAGCTCAATTGGACAGAAACAGCAAAAGTAACAGTGAGGGAATGCATATCAATCACCCAAACCTTTACTTTGATCGGTCAAGACAATTAGAAAGGGTTGATACAAAGAATAATGCCTAGTCTTTCGTCTACAAGCCAATCAGCAGATATTGCTATGCAGATTTTTGATTCTTTTGAGGTTATATAACTGGATTACGTCTCTATCAGTGTACATTAACAATAAATAGTTTAGGTTACCTCAAATCAATTGACAGCCACATATTTTTGAATTTGAACCAAGAAGCACCGCTTCCAAACAAACCAACCCAGAATGGAGACAAGCAACCCTCATATAGCGACCAATGTACTACGAGAGGAAGTTGAACCGCCTGCGTAAACAAATTGATTTTCCAGTTTTTATCCCACTTGCTCATAGGAACCCTTCTGAACAACTCGATGACTTCAATGATTAGATAGACACCCCAAACCCGCGAGCACCATACGTAAGTCAACATGCTCCAATATCCATTATCGGACGTCCCAACCCAGTTGTGGTCCGTGAGCCAACCAGCATTCTCGAATAGTTCAAGCAACAAACAGTTCAATGCTTGCAATAGGTTGACAAATCTGTCGAATCTGGGCACTGCTCCTCTAGGATTTGCGAAGGCATAAAATTCGTCTATAATCCATGGCATATACTTGACTGAATCCGTCAATCTATTGAAAATTCGAATATCTGATAAATAGGACGAGATAGATTTTAAGTGAACTGCGAGCCTCGACACGGGCTTATCACTAGATGTGGTTGCACTTGTTGCGAATGGTGCCAACGAGGGATCAGGCATCAGGAAAAACTGTGCTATCCCCTTATTTGATGATTGCCTAAGCTCAGCACCTGTCGTTTTCTGTGAAAACGAGTTAAAGGCTCGCACCAAGTTGTACTTCTGTTTGAGCAAGAATTGTCTGATTTTAGGTTTGTTGTTTAAAATACTGGACAACAACAACGTAAAATAGCAAATGAAGTACAAGTTTGCATCAACTGTAGATGTGCTGCTCAATACTTTGTCGTTGATTTCCTTATAAAATTTTTTGCTAAATATCGATTTTCTTAACATTGCGTTCAACTTGAGAATAGCATTGATTGGAATCGACCCGTTTTCGCCTCCCTTAACATTTAATGGTGCTATCGATGCAATACTCATTTCCACGGACTGACTATCTATGTTACTGCTACTAGTGTTGTATTATCAGGCCCTTTCTATTGCTCATAATATAGAAGGATAGTAGCCTCTTTTTATCGAAGAAAAGTAGCCGAGGCTAATCTGGGGGAGGTTAGGCGCGCTGGCCATTTTAGCGGGTACAAAACGATTGGCTTGTAGAAGGAATGGATGTTGAACAAGTGAAGCCCTAACCGTCTCCGATTACCGCCATGTCGGCAAACAGAGCAGTGTAAATGGTAAGTGCTTGGTGGCAGTTTGCTTGTTAAAGAAAAATGCAAAATGTTAAAATTTGATAGCTTTGGAGATTTTTCATAATAGCTGCAAAAATGTAAATTTGGTTCAAAGTTGATGATATTTCTTAGTACTTCCATCACATTGAGCCAAAATAAGAGTAACATGGAATACATCGAAAGATATATATATACAATTTAAAGCGCATGGCATGCCTCAGAACTTGTTTCACAAGAAATACAGACGATGAGCTTTCGAGCATCGAGATAATAAATAGCGTAGTTACAGAACATATGGAACATTTATTGCGAAATTGTATTTATAGTGAGACATGCATTTTAAACGTAAGAAGAATTAGATAAGTTGCGTCGAGACGAACCTATGAAGGATCCTTCCTTTGTTTGATAAGCGTCAACAGCATTTTGATCTGCGGACCCTATTGTCTCTAAGAGGACCTCGTTGAATTCTTCGATTTCATCCTCCATTTGGGGCAAGAGAAGGTTGAGAATGACACCTAAGATGCCCGTTACGGCAAAACCAGTTTCCATAACGAGAACAATAGCATTGAAAAAACCCTCAAGTGCTCTGTTGTCTCCAGAGTACGTAAAGACATTTTCGAACCAATTTGGCACCAAAATAGAGCCCATTCCAGGTAACAAAGATGCAGTCAACAAGAATCTATCTCTCCGAGTGAATTCAGTGCTGGAAATAATTTTAATTCCCGAGACGGCCACCGAGGTGAACAAAAAGGAAGTCATGCCTCCCAACACAGCTTTGGGGATAGCTACTATGGCCGAGGCGAATTTGGAAAAAATACCCATTATTATCATGAAAAATGCACACCAGTATCCCACCTTTCTATTAGCACATTTAGTAACAGAAATCACACCATTGTTTTGCGCAAATGTTGACATGGGAGTGACCGTCATCAAACCAGCTAATAAACTGTTTACACCATCCGCTAAAACGCCTCCTTGCACCCGAGATTCGTATTCTTCACCTTCGACTGGCAACCTTGACACATCTGAGGTCGCAGTAATATCACCAATGGCTTCCATCATCACCACGATATACAACGCTAGGAACGGCAACACGGCAGGACCATAGACTTCTAGCTTAAACGTATGCACCCACATAAATGTAGCAACTGGAGCAGCGTCGATGCTCGTATGGCTAAAATAGCCACAGGCAGCAGCAACAATGCAGCCTACCAACAAACCCACGATAATGGCACACGACTTCATTATTGGAGACCCAAACCTCTCGGAAAGTATGATGGTCAAATATACGAGGAACCCAAGGCCGATAAATTCAGCCGAACCCCATTTGAGAGGATGCGCTTCACCACACATCTGACCCACACAATCGGAACCTCCAACCCAATCTTGAAAACCACTCTCAATGAGATGGACCCCGATTAGCAAAACCACAGGACCTGTAACTATCGGTGGGAAAATTTTCTGTAATTGCTTCGCCGGTATGAACGACATAAGTATTTCAAGGAGTGCGCACACGATCCCAGTACCTAATAATTTACCGTACCCATCTGGGCATGGCTGCTGGACCCCATTGACAACTGGGCACACTCCAGTTTTGTACATCATTGGAAAAGCCTTGGTCACAATCGAGATGGTTGCAAACGAGGTGCCCGCAACCGAAAGCAACCCAGTTCCGAGAAAATACGGCGTGCGATATATATGGAATCTGGTGATTTGAATACATGAAAGGATTCCCGAAACGATTAGCGAGACACTCACAAGATACGCTTGGATATCCTGGCTAAGGTTGGCAGATGCCGCAATCATTATAGGGGGCGTGACAACCCCGGCCAACATCGACAATGCGTGCTGAAGTCCTAGTATAAACCCAAGCACCAACGGCATGTCAGTGTTCAACCCAAAGAATGGATGTGTTTTCGTATCTTTCTTGGCGAACGGAATTTCGGGCACAAAGAGATACTTGTAGTCGTAGTCGCCTAGTAACCCTTCCTTAGTGGTCCATTTACGTGCAATTCGCTTGAAAGACCCTGTGATAGCCTCTTTGTCCATCATTATGTCCCGAAATTCTCTCTGTCTCTCTCTCTCTCGATGAAAAATTATTTTTTCACTAATGTTCCTTTTTATATATCAATACCTGCGATGGATCTGATTATCTTATCTGCCGCCCACAACTAGTACATGCTTAAACCGCCAATCACTATTCCACCATCATGGACGTATGCATATCCTTAGTGCCAGTTTTAGGGCATTGGTCTTTATTGTTGTCGACTGTGTGCAGGCACCCTTGCTTATCGCTGGAGATGCCCGAGATATAGATGATAAGACAATGCCAACCTCATAGGGCGAATTGGGCGAATCAGATCTCGCGACGGGGACCTTCGACTAACATTTCCCCTGATTTTCCCTAATCTCACCGACGTCTATGTGTAGGATAGCTTTTATTTTCCAGCAAGTTTTATATAAAGTGTCTTGTGAGAGTTCTCCATACTAGTGGAGTTTGGGGGCCCAGAGTAGGGGGCGGCCCGGTAGCACTCTCCGCCTAACCCCGGGAATCTTTATTGTTCCCAAACCCCCCAGGAATGCTCTAAGAGCGCGGTATTCTACGCACTATTTCTGCGCGCCGCTATACTCAGCGCTAAGTTCGCGGTAAGCACCTTCGGCGGCGTTACTGGATTATTGTGGACTATCCTCAGCGCGCAAGCGCAGAAGTACGCAAAAACGCTACTACACTTAATGGATACAAACATATACTCTTACACTGTTACAGTCTTTCCGCACAGAGAAAGTTAGGGGTATTTCCGCTTGAATTGATCGGAACGCCAAATCGTATAATTGACGAAGGTGTCAATGGCATTCTAGTTGTTGCTACATTTGCTATATTTGCTATTCTCTCGTCATAGTCTCCTTATTCTCTCGCTTCTCTTGCTATTCTCTCACACTCACAATCACCACTGGGGTGGTGGTCCTTCGCCCACCACAACACCGTCACCTCGCACCATGTCGAACCATGGTGGTAACGGCGGAAAAATTTTCAGTGGCTCATCTGCATAAGATAACATAGGCTGTACGGCAAACGGCTAATTCTCCGGCAGCACCTAGCAGGTGAACCCCTGGAAATTGCTGACCGAGAAACCCCAGAATCGTTCTATGCCGTAGCCGAGGTGCGGTTGGAACGGCCATAGATCGAAATCTGCACCTATGTTGCTTGGCTTTCGTCAGTCACGAGAGCATTGTTTGGCTTCACTTTGAGCCCATAAATAGATTTGGGCCCGATTCTTGGCTTCTATACGCTTAACCGCCACGACTGGGGGATCGTATGTAGTTATACTTTCGCTAGTAATACTTGGAATATTGGTAGACATAATGTTCGTTCTGATTAGAAGAAAATATCTACAGCTTTTGGTGGTGGCATTATTGTTGTTGGCGGTGTTACTATCGGTGCTTTCGGTGCTCAATGAATCGTCGAGAGCCCGAATAAACTCGACATTGAAGCTCAATTATTTTGATCGACTCACGAGCGTGATATACGACAGCTACTTCAACAGACGGTACAACGACCGTGCCGACACTTTCGAGCCGGGATCGAAGTTCAACCGGCAGGTGGATGAGATGCTAGACCAAAAATTGGCGTCTGCGGAAGATGACAGCGAGCTCTGGGTCTTGGACAGTACCGTCAAGGGCCACAGTCTCAACGTACCCGAATACTACTACGAGGGCGCCACCAAGCCGCCAATCCAGCCTTTCGATGCGAGATTCACGTTGGGGGTGTACTACCACCACTTGCGGACATCGATGCAGCAGAATCCGGGGCAAGTGGCCGAAGCGCCGTTTCATTGGTACGACTGGCTTGATATGTCTGTGCTCAATCAATACTTGCTAGCCCCGGCGAACGAGAAGGCCACTTGCTCGATTTTGGACGGAAGACAAGAGGAGGAAAAGATGAACCACGAAAAGCAGTTGAAGAAAGAAAAAGAGGAAAAGCAGAAAGAAGAGCAAGCGAGACAGAAGCAGGAAAAGCTCAAAAAGTTGGAACAGGCTGCCAAGGAGAAGACAGACGAGAATTCGAACCAACATGCTGGCGTACAAGAAGAACGGGTCAGGTCTGAGAAACGCGAACAGAGCCCAGATCGATCATTTCGCCCAATAGAGAAAAGGGAATCACTTGACCCAAGCTTGTTTTGTGTAGAAGACTCGCAATTACCCCAAGACCTCAATGACGGGAACGAGTTGCATCCCGGCTTCAATGCGTTTAGATCTGCAGTCAGAACCACACCTAGCAAAGCTATACTTCTTGGAAAATCGCATTTATACACATTTGCGCCTCCGCCATCCCTGATTATCTTCTTAACAAAGGACGGTTCTTATAACATCACCACTGCGAAGAGGGAAAAGTTACTTCATTCTGGTTTAGTCGAAAACTACTTGAGAAAGAGTAAAGCAAAATCAATAAACGCGCTAGATGAATTTAGGAAGTTGCAAAAAAAAGTTCAACCCAATAAGCATCAGGCTATCAGCGACTACGAAGTTTACCTTCCAGAAAAATCCTTCCACTTTGATTATGAGAAGATTGTCGCGGACTATGAGGGTAAGTTAAATGAGGGTAAAGAATTAACAGATTCTGAGTCGAAATATTTACGGTCTTTGAAATACTCAGACCATTCCGTGAAAAATGGCGGGCCTCCCAAGTATTTCGCAGAAGCGAGATTATTGGGAAGCTTGGTGGGAGACCATTATGACTGGAGGTTTTTCAGCGGAGTTATGTTCGAAGCTTCTGAAAGAAGCTTAGTATTGCATAGATTGATTAGATCCTGGCTTTCGTTTAGTCGTAAAAATGGTATAAATACCTGGGTTGCACATGGATCCTTATTGTCATGGTACTGGAATGGGTTCGCTTTTCCTTGGGATTATGATATAGATGTTCAAGTGCCAATTATGGACTTGCATAACTTGTCATTACATTTCAACCAAACTTTAGTGGTGGAAGATATGGAGGATGGATATGGGAGATATTTTCTAGACTGTGGGTCTTTTATTACGCTAAGATCAAAAGGGAATGGGAATAACAATATTGATGCCCGATTTATAGATATTGACTCTGGCATTTATATTGACATAACGGGGTTAGCCGCTTCGAACTCCAAACCGCCATTTAGATATAAGGAGCTTTATCCTGAAAAGTGGACTGATAATGCGGAGAATTACCTTCAGTTGAATACCGACATCAAGGCTTACAATTGTCGTAATAATCACTTTTCGACTCTCGATGAGTTATCACCGCTAGTGAAAACATTTGTTGAAGGAGAAATGTCATATGTTCCGAAAAAATACAGTAGTCTCTTGACAGTAGAATATTCCAAAGGATTGTTAAACAAAAAATATGGAGCGCATGTTTTCGTTCCTCAACTCAGGTTATGGCTTAAAGAAGATGATTTGTACTACTTTCTCAACGATAAAGAAAAGTGGAAGTCTAATAAGTACAATGCGGAGTACACTAACCTCAAGGGTATCGAGGATCTCGAAAAGCAGAACGTTAGGTTTGAACTAACGGAAGAACAAAAAGCTCGGCTTATTAAGGAAGCGGAGGAAAGAAATAAGATTGGGCAAGTCAAAAAAGGACTGACCAAGTTATCGGAAAAGGATATGCATAGGATCTATGATTTCAAAGCTTCTGACTTACTAGAACTTTTGACGAAAGATGAGCTTTTGATAAATTACCACCTGACCCGAGATTTCACATTCTTTCATGAGGAAGAAGTGATGCGATTATTGTTTGGGAAATCAACAGAACAGCTATTCGGGAACAAACCATCATTCAAACCATTCAAAGTTAACATATTCGATTACAATTTCCGTAACAACGAATACGATTACGACGCCGAGGTGGACAAGTATGTTGCCTTGTCGGTCGCTTATCAATCTGGCAAAGAATAATAAATGACCAATGCATCATAAGCCCTCGTGGAAGATAAGTAACAGATGACAATTCACAATATCACTATTAATATAATACAACTAATAAACAATAACAGAGTATAGATATACAAGGACCCCACTTATTTTATATTTTTCTCGTCCTTCACCAATTTCTTCCACTGTTCGATCTCTCTATAGGCCCTTTCCAACTCCTGCTTCAACTTATCATTGGAAGCACTCAATTCAGACACCGCTTGCTCCGTCAACAACTTTTCAAGGGTCCATTTTTCAATGTTGTTGTTTTCATTTTCTTTCAATCTCTTGATATACTCCACGCCCCTCTGCAAGATTTGTGCCTTATTCGTATCGTTTGTAGGAATTAAAGCAGCCAATTCCTTGATGCCCTGGTTGATCGATTCCCGTCTTCTCCTCTCCACTTCCTTGTGGTTCTCGCGTCTCTGTTTGTGCCATTCGTCTGACCCGTGCTGCGGCTTGCTGCTGCTGGTGGACTGCGGCAATGTCGTGGGCTGCAAATGAGACAATCCGCCCGGCGGTGAGTGCGATGGATGCTGAGGATGGTGGTGCTGTTGGCGATGGTGATGTTGCTGCTGCTGCACCTGCTGCTGTTGCTGTTGGTGTCTGAACGCATTCTGGTACGCCAAATGCTCCTGCAATTGCTGGTTGTGGTGCTGCTGCTGCGAACTCAATGCTGCTGCTGCAGCATTGGCTGGCTCCGACGCTGCTGCTGCCACCACGGCAGCAGCAGCAGCCGCGTTCACATTCTCGTTGTTGGTCCCGTGTCCGTCTGCCCCACCGTCATTTGCGCCCGCGTTATTGGTGTACGACGACTGTTGCCCCAAGAGCTCCGAGTCAATGGCAATCTCGTCTTTTTTATCGTCCGGCTTCAACTTTTTATCCACCTGATGATTGTTTTCTTCCGATGGCCGCTTCGACATCTTTTACGCTGCTCTTGGTTTCCTATACTACTTAACAAACAAAAACAAGGAAGAGAAAAAAACAAAATATTTATCACGAGGAGATTTCTCACATGGATTTCACCTGATTTTTATTTAAATGGGCTAAAGGGCCGGGTAATAGTTATTTTTAGTGCGGCTCGGGAGGAGGGTGACAAAAAGTGTGACGAGTAGCGTGATTAACGGTGGGGGGACTGCAGAGGAAGTGGCTCGCGGATATATAAAACGATACAAATTACAAATTACAAATAGCGAAATGTCGTAGTGTCGTAGTGTCGTATTATGGTATTATTTAATGTCGGAGAGGTCGTATCATCGTAATGTCGTTATATTACCATGACACAAAAAATAACAGATTACAAAATAACCAAGTACCAAATATGTAAGTTACACAAAGCCAAACAATATCGATTAGTCGGATACAGAGCTCGCGATAAAGAGGACCGACAAGCTGCAGGAGAAACCGAGAGGCCGTGTACGCGTAAGCGCATAGGTTGAAATTTGATATGCGCTTACATGGCTCACACTGCCAGACGTTTGAATCGCACAGGCGATGCAGTGGAATATAGTGCTAATCGAGTATGATGGATTTACCAGGATGGTCGAACATGGGTTGATATGAGTTCAATCACATTAGGAAGGTTCATTTTCGAGCGGCTTAGACAGCTTGAGGTGCAAACGGTGTTTGGGCTTCCAGGAGACTTTAATTTGTCGCTTTTGGATAAGATTTACGAGGTTGATGGCCTCAGATGGGCCGGTAATGCTAACGAGTTAAATGCAGCATACGCCGCCGATGGGTACAGTCGGGTGAAGGGGTTGGCGTGTTTGATTACGACGTTCGGGGTGGGGGAATTGAGTGCTCTAAATGGCATAGGAGGAGCGTTTGCAGAGCACGTAGGGTTGGTACATATTGTGGGGGTACCGTCGATCTCGTCGCAGGCAAAACAGCTTTTGTTGCACCACACGCTTGGCAATGGCGATTTTACCGTATTCCACCGCATGTCCAACAACATTTCGCAGACTTCGACGTTCATTTCTGACATCAAATCGGCTCCGCGTGAGATTGACCGGTGCATTCGCGACGCCTACATTTACCAGCGGCCGGTGTACATAGGGCTTCCTGCGAACTTGGTCGATATCGAGGTCCCCCTGGCACTTTTGGCTACGGGTATCGACCTCTCACTCAAAAAGAACGACCCCGACGCCCAGCAAGAGGCGCTCGATATGGTGCTATCCATGATTAGCCAATCGAAAAACCCAGTGATCGTAGTAGATGCTTGCGCATCAAGACACCATTGCATCCAGGAAGTCGAGTCACTAGTGGACAAGACGCAATTTCCGGTCTTAACAACCCCGATGGGCAAATCATGTTTCAACGAGTCCCATGATCGATTCGCCGGAGTGTATGTTGGGTCCATGTCTCACGTCGAAGTAAAGGAATTGGTAGATAGTGCCGATCTTATATTGTCGGTCGGAACTCTTTTGTCGGTGTTCAACACCGGGTCGTTCTCATACTCGTATAAAACGAAAAATGTGGTTGAATTCCACTCCGACTGTATCAAGATCAAACAGGGCACCTTTCCCGGAGTCCAGATGAAAGAGATGCTCAATATGCTTTTGGACCGAGTCGACAATGCTGTCAAAAATTACAACCCGGTGCCCATCTCTATCCCTACCATGCTATCCACTAATACGGGTATCCTGTCGGCATTACTCACTCAGGAATGGTTGTGGAGCCGCATCAGTTCATGGTTTGAGGAAGGTGACATTATCATCACCGAAACCGGTACCTCAGCGTTCGGGATCGTGCAAACAAAATTCCCCAATGACACTATTGGCATGTCACAAGTCCTTTGGGGCTCGGTTGGTTTTAGTGTAGGTGCTACGTTGGGTGCGGTAATGGCCGCCGAAGAAATCGACCCCTCCAAAAGGGTTATCTTGTTTGTGGGTGATGGATCGTTGCAGCTTACGGTTCAGGAAATCTCAACCATGGTCAAATGGGAAACACGTCCATACATATTTGTCTTAAACAATGATGGATATACCATTGACAGGTTGATCCACGGTATGAGTGCTACTTACAACGACATACAGCCTTGGAATAATCTTGCTTTATTGCCACTATTCAATGCCAAAAACTACGATGCTATAAAAGTATCTACCACTGAAGAACTTGAAAAGTTATTCTGTGATGATCTGTTTGCAATCAATTCCAAGATCAGAATGATTGAAGTTATGCTCCCCAGAATGGACGCTCCAGTAAACTTGATTAAACAGATGGAGTTCATGACAAAGATAGATTCTGATCACTAGTGATTCTTCGCCACGTCTAGTTACTGTAAATATATCTGTTAGTAGATCCCTTGACGTATTGATGCAGATGTATGGTGTATTGCGAATCGGCACGACATTTGACTAAATTTCAGTTTGCTAGATAAAGCACTTCAAGAGGACATATATAGCCGACAGTTTAGCCTTTACTGAGTATCGATAGGTAAGATACAATTACTTATTTAGTGTTGTGATATTTGCTAAACTTTTTTAATTCAAATACGCTCTGTCGATAGCATTCATTATCGCTTGTTCGATAAGATGTTGAGAAGAGGAATACTTGGGCTTACTCAACTAAAGCTGCAAGCACCGTCAATTCAGAGCAGATCTCTCGTCCTCAAGCCATTATGTCAGGCATCTAGAGAGGCTCAAAAGCGGCTTTCGTCAATGGCCATGCGCAAGCCCATTTTGAGGGCAGGTTTGGGAAAGCGATGGTTACAAAGTTCATGCGTACTACGAAACGATATCCCGAAAGATTCGTCTAAAAGTTTATTTGGAAGAAAGATATCGACTTCGGAACTGAAAATGATGAAGTCCTTGTTGACGACGATTTGGCCTAAAGATAAGCCTAGTTTTAAATTTAGAGTGATTCTTGCATTGGCATTATTGATAGCCTCGAAACTATTAAATGTTGAAGTACCTTTTTTTTTCAAGAAAATAATCGATGATATGAATATCGAATGGACAGAACAGGTAGGTACTGTTGGAACAGTAATAGGTGCAATGATCTTAGCTTATGGGGGAGCCAGATTTGGAGCAGTACTTTTTGGTGAGTTGAGAAACGCAGTTTTTGCGTCAGTGGCCCAGTCAGCTATCAAACGTGTTGCTCACAATACTTTTGTTCATTTGTTGAGCATGGATTTGAATTTCCATCTTTCGAGGCAAACGGGTGGTCTTACTAGAGCTATTGATCGAGGTACGAAGGGTATTTCCTACGTATTAAGTGCATTAGTCTTTCATATCATCCCTCTATCGTTTGAAATTTCAATGGTGTCCGGTATCTTGATCTATAATTATGGCTTATCGTTTGCAGCCGTTACGTTAGCTACGATGTTGACTTATTCAGTCTTCACTATAAAAACGACGGCATGGAGGACTGGCTTTAGAAGACAAGCCAATAATGCCGACAATCAGGCTGCGACGGTTGCATTAGATTCATTAATTAATTATGAGTCAGTGAAGTACTTCAACAACGAAGCTTTTCAAGCTTCAAAATACGATTCTGCTTTAACAAACTATCAAAATGCGTCTGTAAAGGTTGCGACTTCATTAGCATTCTTAAACGCTGGCCAAAACTTAATTTTTACAACGGCATTAACTGCTATGATGTATATGGGTTGCCAAGGAGTAGCAACCGGCACTCTCAGTGTTGGTGACTTGGTTCTCATAAATCAATTAGTATTTCAATTATCTGTGCCGTTAAATTTCTTGGGTTCAGTGTACCGGGAATTGAAACAATCCCTTCTTGATATGGAGAATTTATTTCAATTGCAAAACCATGAAATAAAGATTAAAGACGCTTTGAATGCCAAGCCATTGGTATTGAGCAAGACTGGCATTCCAGGAGAAATAAAGTTTGAAAATGTTACATTTGGGTATCATCCTGACAGACCAATCTTGCAAAACGCATCTTTCACTATTCCAGCCGGTCAGAAAGTTGCTATCGTTGGTCCCTCAGGTAGTGGAAAGTCTACCATCTTGAGATTGATATTCAGGTTTTACGATGTGAATAGTGGTCGCATTTTGATTGATGGGCAGGACATTTCAAAAGTTACGGTTAAATCGTTAAGAAAGGCTATAGGGATTGTACCTCAAGAAACGCCTTTATTTAACGACACAATACTAGAGAACATAAGGTATGGACGCTTGGATGCCTCAGATGCCGAGATCGAGCAAATGATAGAGAAAGTCCAATTAACTCAGCTCATTAAGGATTCGCCGGACGGAGCAGCTACTGTAGTGGGAGAAAGGGGCATGATGATATCTGGCGGGGAGAAGCAGAGATTGGCCATTGCAAGGTTGTTATTGAAAAGATCTCCAATAACCTTCTTCGACGAAGCTACTTCTGCATTAGATACCCATACCGAGCAATCGTTATTGAGAACTATCAGGTCCGTTTTCATGACAGGTAAGAGCACACATATAGCCATTGCCCATAGATTGAGAACGATTGCCGATTCTGATAAAATTATTGTCTTGAATAAAGGCAAGGTGCACGAAGAAGGAACGCATTATGGGTTGTTGGATCAGCCACAGTCTTTGTATTCTCAATTATGGAATGTGCAAGAGAATCTTGATATCGAAGAAGAATTAAACGAATATGAAAAAGAAAAAGAAGCTAACGAAAATCAGAAACTGAAATAGTTGTATAATTATAGATGCATAAATTAACGTTATACAGATCTAAGTTGTCAACATAATGACTTGCAAATTGAATTGTTGACAATGACCAACATCTACACATCTCTTGCTCGAATATCTTCAATCCACGTTGAGGACCGAATACTAGTTGAGAACGATTTTACATCTCTATTTTTTTCACTAGTAAAAAAGTACGAGTTTGAATACGTTGTGATTTTCACGTAGCTATCAGTATCCTGGGTAAAAAATTCTTCGAAATGCATTAGAAGAAAGAGTTGAACTTTCTTCGACCGGTATAGTGCTGCTACACTGCTCCTGCTACGAACCTACATACGATTCAATCGTTTCTGAGAACCATGGTCAGAACCTTCATGGTCCTACGTTTAAATAATCATATAAGAATGAAAATCTCTTTTGTCTATCCAGCTATATACAATCTATTTGTAGTTTTGCGCATACTTGCCTTATGGTAAGTTTGTCACCAAATCATCATAGAAACTTCCGATCATCACTTTGTCGAAATTTTCTCTTTGAATATCTTCAACAAGTTGTCTTAACCCATGCTCCGGCATTTTCTTAAGCTTTTCATCCACGAAGCTTTCTCTTAGAGCGACCAAGTCATTGTCATGCTGCATCAAATCACCAAGCACTATCCTGGAAATATTTTGCATAGTCACGCCAAGTTGCTTCGACCAATCTGAACCTTTTCGAAGAGACCGCAAAGTCCACCTGTCATAGTGTAGTTTGTACCAGTCCCACAATTTCATGATATCCCTTTTCGATTTCTTGAATTGAAAGCCAACTAAAGCAAGTTCGATTAATTTCGAATCGATGTTAGTCATAACAAAATTTAATGATTTAGTTAGCAATTCTTCGTTTTCAGCAAACGACAAGGATGAAACCGCTGCTGTCTGTAAAGCTTCAACCGTTGAATTCGAATTCTTGAGTATGGAAGTGTTCGAATTTTTGACCAACTGCAAGATCTGCTTGTACTCTTTTTGGCCAGCCTTTAGTATAGTTAAATTGAAGATAGAAGGCAACAATTCCTTGGGAGTGAATCCTGACTTTGGGCTGGGGTTTATAAAGCTTTTGAACATCCTTTTACAGACATCTTGAAATTTCGAGTTTTTGAGCCCCATGTGCAATAGCTGATTTCTAACCAGCATTTCAGTATGACTATACGACGATGTCAAGGCAGGCATTTTATCCCAACCTCCGATCTTGTCGTATAATTTCACAGAAAATGCATCTATCCATCTTTCAAACGCTGAGTAGTCACTGAAGTGAAGTAATATGTGATTTATTGTTTCCAAATAACTTAATGCAACCTTCAACACGTTGTAATCAGTTACCCAATCAGTACTGGCTAAGGCATGTAATATTGAGACCAATGCAACTAGATGCTCGCTACATGAGGTGCTTTGTCCCAATAATTTCCCGTAATCATGTATGGCCGATATAATTTCCACTGAAGTGAGTCTATTCTTTTTGATGTTAGCACAAAGCTGGGGAATGAAGTTGGCATCATAGATTACTTTATAGTAGCCCGTTCTATTGCTGTTGAGAGCTATCAATTGGTGCGTGGGTACAGGGAGCTCCAACTTCCTGTCTGAAAGGACTAGATTCAAAATCTTGACACATTGCTTATCGTCAATGACCTTTAATGAAATAGGTACATGATAGGGATGGTTTTCCAAATTCAAATCACTCGGTGTGTTGTTGTATATGTATCTATGCTGTTCAATAACCAATTTGTCCCCATCAGTGATGACCTTAACAATAGGGAATCCCGAGTATCTGGTCCAGGAATGTACAAAGCTGAGCAAATCGATACTAGTCAATTCATTCAAACTATTCCACAAGTCAAAAGGTTTAATACTTTTAAACTCAAATCTTTCCAAAACGTTGTTAATTCCTTTCAACAAACGAGAGAAGTTAGGCTGGGCCTTCTCTGGTCTATTTGGAACTTCATTTTGCAATACATTTCCGATCATTGTCAACAATACAATTCCCTTTTCGTACGAAGTCTTGTCAAATAACGTTTGGGTTGTAGAACTTACGTTATATTCTGTACTAGATGTAATCTGATGAATACTTGGGAGTGCTGGGGTGCTAGAAGACTGCTCAAAGATACTATCTTGATCCATCAACGTTTCGAAACTTTCCAAATGATTTGATTCAAATATAAGGTTTGCATAATCTTCAACATCCAATTTGGCTACGTAAAGTAAGTAATCACCTAGCCAAGTAGCAAAGGACTCATTCAACCACAAATTGGACCACTCATCAAAGGATACTAAATTGCCAACCCATTGATGTACAAGTTCATGAGCTATTAACTGGCGTAGCTGTTTTTTTGAGGCAGCACTGGATTGTTCATCTACTAAAAGTTGTGTGGATAGAACCGTCACTAAACCCCAATTTTCCATTGCCCCGTCGCTCAAGAAGGGCAAACCCACGAAATCCAACTTGTCCAACGGATATTTTTTCTGTAACAAACCCTGCAATAGTGGCAATAAAGTAGAAGCCACATGTAATGGATATGAACATGACGATAAATTCCCTATAGGAGCATAAATTCTCACAGGGACTCCAGCATCACGTTCCAAATACTCCAAATCTCCAATCACAAATCCAAAAACAGACAGGGCAATTGGCGGCGTAGGCCGAAACGCAAATACAGCATTCTCCGTCAACAGCACAGGCACAGGCTCCTCGCTCAAGACAGAATTCGACAAAACCTTAAATTTGCTTGCCGTCACCACCGTAAGCTTTATCGGCACCTTCACGTTTAACTCATCGACCAATGGAAAAATCATCCGGCAGAAGTGAGGCTGCGTATGTGTAGCTAAAATATAATTGTCCGACCTGCCCGAAATTGAATCCAGATAGTTTGTCTTGAAGAGTCCCGTTGTCACATCTTTGAATGTCCTCGTGGTGTTTATCTGACCCATGTATTCCAACGTAACTTTCGCATTTTGCGGACTTGGCCACTCGCTATTTGGCTCCCCTGTTAGCATGACCGTTTGACTTCCTCTATCGTAGCTAATCTTCAAGTTGTGCGTTGTGGTTCCGTCATCCACTGTGGCCTTAGTGACAATAAGGTTCCAGGAGTGTAAAGACATTCCAAACGCTTCATTTGCTTCTCTAGTCTCCTTGCGTTTGCTAACGTCAATGGTCACTTTGCCCTTAAAATTGGGCTTTAAGTGATTTATGTCCAAGTGCAAATCATAAAACTCAGGAACATATTGATTTTCTAACGACAAAAGCCTTTTTTTTGATTCAAGCTCAGTTGATTTCAATTTATCAGTCAAATCCTCGGCTGAATCGTCTCTCTTTTCCATTTTGCCTTCCCTAGTACACCTATCAATGTCGTTCTATACGGTGGTACTATAAAGATGGTTTGAAAATTTACCTTCCTGTATGTAAATTTTTCAGTCCCAACAATATTTTTTTACGAAACCAATTTTTAAACGACCAAACCGGCGAAGTAAGCCAATAAAGAGTATACTGTCCCGTCAAAGAGTATTACATCGACTCAGCAAAGCTCAAGGAAAAATTGTGGACAAAGGTTTGAAGAAAACGGATAGAAACAGGTAACATTGACGACATAGTACATTTGTAATTCTAGGATCTGATTTTCACAAAGGTTATCGATGGGGTTTATAAGTCAAAAGAATGAAAGATCCAGCGAAGATTTAGACTTACAATTTGCTAACCCTGGAACCATCAAAATTGATTGTTCTGGTGCGTATATTGCCAATGATCACTTGCTTCGCGAGGTTTACCGGTCACCCACGCCGTCGACCTCACCTTCTCCACAAACCTCGGATGAGTCGGACGGCGATGGTGACGCTTACGGAGCGCCAAACGGGAATGTGGAAGGCGAAGGCGAATTAGAAGACAGTTCGCAGGTGGTGGCAGGCATACCATCAGAATTGAACAGTTCTTTTGTAGCGGGGCAGCCAGAAGACAAGGATAAGGTCCCACATAACGCCAACAAAAACGAAGATTATGATTTTACCAAAAACATTACGTTGCCCAAGCATAACTCCGAGGTAGTTCATATTTCTGTTGACATTGGTGGTACGTTGACCAAATTGGTGTATTTCACGCGTAGCAGTAAGTCAGACGGGAGTGGTGGGGGAAAGTTGCATTTCAAAGATTTTCAAACAGAGAACTTTGAAAGCGAAGCATTGAAATTCATGATCAAGCTCATACAGAAATCAATTCACAAAAAAGGGCTCCCACCTATTACTTATATAATGGCTACAGGTGGCGGGGCCCACAAATTCTATCAACTTATGACCACTGCATTTCGCAAAAACAAACTTCCCATGAAAATCGTAGCCAAAGATGAAATGCAATGTCTCATAAAAGGCTTGGACTGGCTCATCACAAAAATACCCAACGAGATCTTTACCTATGACCTAGGCGAAAATAATACGAAATTCATCCATGATCCTCATACCCAAGATGAACAGATATATCCGTATCTTTTGGTGAATATCGGTAGTGGTGTATCAATGATTAAAGTGACAGGGCCTGGTCCCAGTGACTTTGAGAGAGTCGGGGGGTCCTCTTTAGGAGGCGGCACTCTATGGGGTTTACTATCTCTACTTACGGATGCCAAGGATTACAACGAAATGTTAGAGATGGCCCAACGTGGTAACAACGAAAACATTGATCTATTGGTAGGTGACATATATGGTTCGAATTACAATAAAATTGGCTTGAAATCGAGTCATATAGCGTCGTCTTTTGCAAAAGTTTTTAAGAAGTTGAGGTTCACCAACGATAAAAGCATTTCGAGTGATGGAGCTCTGCCTTTATCTCTGGCTCAAAAATTAGCCCAGTTTCGGCCCGAAGATATTGCCAGATCCTTGTTGTACCTGATTTCTAACAATATCGGGCAAATTACCTACTTACAGGCGGTCAGATTCAACTTGAAAAGAATCTACTTTGGCGGCAGCTATATCTCTGGCCATAAACAAACCATCCATACACTTTCCTTCGCTGTCAACTTCTGGTCAAAGGGAGATATGAAGTCGTATTTTTTAAGGCACGAAGGTTACTTGGGAAGCGTGGGAGCTTTCATGATGGGGCCCAACAGTGAGAACTTGGAGAAAATTTCTTCACGCCGTACATCCCCTAAAAATTCACAATCGCATCGTTGATAAACTCATACTTCAATTCTTACCGGCATACATTCAATGTATATATATTTATTAGCTCTTACATTTAGGAAAAGAAGAGTCTCGATACGACAGTCAAGAGATCAAAAATTTAATGTAACGTTGTAGTCGATGTAAAACGAATATTACACAAAGCAGTGCGCTATTCAATCAACAAGCTCGTAGAACTACAGTATATAATAGTTCATACATCCGGTGCAAATTTTCAATCTTGATGTTGGATGATGAATGATACAAGTACTACACTGTTTTCGCATCATTCTAATCTCACAGATCCCAATTCGATTAATAACAGGCCGTATAAGACGAAAGAGGGTCACAACGTCACAGACTCGCTAGTATCCCACAATTCTATTTACCAGGGACATTTTCTATACTCATCGCAGCCGCACTCGAGTCCCTTAATACACACATTCAACTCTGAGTGGAAAGATACTCCAGACAGCTCACCGTCTCGTGGAAAAGTCAATCCAAACATGTCAACGATGGTAACCGAAAGTAGCGTATCCCAAAGTGGGGGTCCCGAAAAGAGCACACAAGTTCACCAAAAGTACGAAACTCCTTCTAAAGCAAAGGCATCCATATCATTCATCACGCCTGTGAGTGAGTCCAAAGGAAATGATACTATCGTGATAGATGAAAAGCAGTTTGCTCGAAGCTCGACGCCACACGAGGAGCCTAAACACGATGTCAAGACAATGGACATTTTCTGGGCAATGTTAAACAACATTACCGGAAAGGACAAAATGGCCAAGGTAGGACAGTACACGCTTAGATTACTTCTCTACCATGCCGATAAAACTCAGAAATATCTTAGCGATGATACACTTAATATTGATATCATAAATACAAGATACAACAACCGAGATAAGAGATTGAACCTCATTAGAAACTTTTTAAATCACCCCCAAAACTTTTTGAAGATTGTGGTGATTTTGGTGTGTTCGATATTCACATCCAGATTGAAGGGTATGGTTAATGCATTGTCTACGTACAGACAGCTTCTTAGATTCGGTAAAACTCCCTTTCGAATCAGAGATCTTGCCAATAAATTCAGTTCTACCCTCACCACAGACACAAAAACTGGTGCTACGGCAGTTGATTTTTCTAAAGTGGCGAAGTGCCTAAACAGAAAAACATTGGGCGAAGTAATCTCATTATATTACGGTATAAATGATGAAACATTGTTACTATTCAAATTGAAGTTTTTTTCAGACAAGTCTCTTCGTCAATTTGCTGCGAGGCACGAATCGTTGGCGTGGTATTATGATGCAATTCTAGGAATATATGAAGCTTATGAGCGACTTCAAAAACTAGGCCAAGAAGAAATGGATTTAAAAATTCAAATACAAGTTAAAAACAAGGCAAAAATACTATCCAAGCAGATACTAGGCGTGAATTCTATGAATTTCGTTGATGGCGCGTCTTACGGAGATGATTCGAAAGATGTTCAGCTTTTGAAAGATATACAATTCAAAAAATACAACTCCTACATCGACATTTACAAGTGGATATGTGATTTCGTATTCGACACATATACAGTTTTCAGGGTTCCTTTGCCGTTTGATACTATGCAAATTTGGATGGGTATAAGTGCATCGTCTTTAAGCACTCTCAAATTGTATAGAGAGACAAGAAGAAAATTAATTAATGAGTCTTTGAAGAAATGAGGGGCTTAGTTGGTAATTGCAATAGATTTGATATTTGTTGAATGCTTTGAGCAACCGAATCTAATATGTACAATAGTGTTTGTTATTAAACTTGTAGTATATCCTCTAAAGTGATGTCATTGGGCAAGTCTGCCGCTTGTTTCCAGAACTTTGATAGATGTCTAGAACCAGAATCACAGGCGACAACAACAATCTTCTGGCCAGGGCCGTATTTGAATGCTGTTTTGACTGCGGCTACACAATTGATAGCCGCAGACGAACCCCAGAAATATCCGTCATTGATGCACAAAAATTTGGCCATTTTCAACGCCTGGCTGTCAGTCACTCTAATGGCTTCATCTATACAATTCTCTCCCTGGCGAAAATTCCAAGTTAGTCTGTTTAAGCCGATGCCTTCGACCAAGGTATCTACTTGATGCCTTCTCCTAGTCCCTTCCTTTTCCACTGAGTCATACATGACGCCATAATTCACCCGATTTGCCAACCCTGAACCCTGTGGATCGGCAAGAACTATTCTGATTTTATCATTAACTTCTTTCAAAAATCTCGATACCCCTGCTATCGTTCCTCCAGTACCTGAACCGTTTATAAATACGTCTATGTCTCCTTCCATTTGCTCCCAGATTTCAGGCCCAGTTGTCTCGTAATGCACTCTCCAGTTAAAGTCATTTTCGAACTGATCGGCAAACACGGCGTTCGCCTCAGTGTCAATGTTTTCATTTATCTGCGCAGCTCTCGACCTGGCAGCATTCGTGTACTGGTTCGGGTCTACTATCAGCGCCGGCTTTACAGGCTCGAGCGCTGCTCCAAGCGACTTAAGCAACTGCAATTTTTCAGGAGACGTGTCATCGGGCAAGCAAATATGTGCCGTATACCCTAAAGCATTAGCCAATGTCGCAAACGATATTCCTGTCGACCCCGATGTGCCTTCGTAAATGGCGTCGCCGTGATGAGGTCTCAACTTTCCTCGCTTTTCGCACGCTCGTATGATTGCCAATGCTACCCGGTCCTTCGCACTGCCCCCTGGGTTCATCAACTCCATCTTGGCGTATATCTTGCACCCGGTAAGCCGCGAGAGCGATTTTATCTCTACCAAAGGCGTATTTCCGATCAACGACTCCACCCCTCTAGTTTTGGGCGATAACGTGGTGAGCTGTCTTCGCTTTCCACTTATTTGTTCATGAATCTCCCTCACTATAAGTAGGACCGACACTATAGTAGCTCCGTTTCGTAATATACCCTTCCAATCAATCATTACCCTCAATTCACTATAACTACTAACTGCTAGAATCAACCAGATAAAAGAAAATCATATCAGAGTTGGGTCACCTGACCTTCATTACCATTACTGTTAAATTCCCAAGATTATTACTAGTAGTTGATTACTTTGAAGAGAACAGATTTCGACTGTCAATAAGTGCTCCCAAGTAGTAGAGGAGACGATTCATACGACGGTTTGATTAAGAAAGAATGCCCAACAAAGGAGGATGGAAATTCCGAAAACCGAGAGGATCAAGGGCATGTTTGGTGTGCCGGCTAAGGAAAGTAAGGTGCGATGCAGAGACGAAGACTCCATGTACAAATTGCAGCTCATTTGGGTCTGATTGTCGGTTTCCAGAACCCAAACGAAAGAAGATGGGAATGGTGCCGGCAGGGACCATGCCAATAGCTGGTACGCCGCAAGTGTCGGCCGGTAGAAGCCAAAGTAGCCCTATGGCCGGGGTGGGGAACTACAACGGTAGTTTGGCGATGGCGACTAATTACTCTCCGGTGATGATGAGCAACGGCTACAGCGACGGGTATCGCCAGCTAGGGCAGGTGCATCCATCGGGACAAGAGCAGTTTTCCATGGTACACCAGTCTCCGCAGACCCATATGGGACAGATGACGAGCATTGGCCAAGTGCCTAACATTCCACAACAGCAGGTACACCAAATTCAGCAGGACCAACTGCAGATTCAGCATGTGCCTCAAATGGCCAGCGGGCCGCTACTCCAGCCCTTTGTGCCGCCCATGCTGTCGCAGTTAGTCCCCCAGCCATGGGCTTCTCCCAGTAACGGGATTCCCACCCCTATCAACGGAAGTGATGTCGACATGAGCTACATACCCCAAGACCCACTAGCAAACATATCATCACGCAATGTAATGCCTCACTACGATGCTGCCAATCCTGATGCGGTGTCAAGTAATGGTATACGAGTAACTCGTGCAAGGAAATTGGGTGAGTACTTGTACTTCGGAGACACTTCGTGTTACTCTTACTTTATGGACGACGAAAATGATAACAAGCAGGAGGATCCCGAGGAACAGAATTATTCCAGTCTAGGCTACCACATGTCCTACGATATAGCTCTGAGTGAGATTCTCACGGAGTTGCAAGTCTTGAACATGAAAGGTGCTTTTTATTTACCGTCGCGGCCCGTAATGATTGATCTTTTTGAGTCATTTTTCTCGAACTTATACTCTCAAGTGGCAATCATAAATAAGGAAGTATTCATGAGCCATTTCAACGACCCGAACCCGAACAAGCAGCCGCCGTTGATTTTGATTCAGGCGCTTTTGTTGGCAGGAGCTAGATCATGTAAGCATCCCGCCATCTTGGACTCGAATAATTCTAGTCGGACAGCTAGCAATGTCCTCTATCAGCGAGTCAAAGCTCTTTGCGATTCTAGCATCAAGTTCGAATACGTGGGAGAAAATGAAAAAGACGACTGTGGCCACTTGGTTTTCAGTTACCCAACCATTCACATACAAGTATGTTGCTTGTTGTCATGGCATTGGGAAGGCCCCGAGGATGTTTCCAGAGGCACATACTATTGGATCAGAACAGCGATTACGAGTGCTCAAACATTCGGACTCCATAAAAATATGAACGAAGCATACTTTGTTAAACGTTTGCTCAAAAAGCACGAAAAGAATGAAGAACAAACCTATAGACTAAAACAACAGATATTTTTTTGGAAGAAAATATGGTGGTGGTTATTTTGCCGCGACCGGTCAGTGGCAATGAGTTTTGGCAGACCCTTGATCATCAACATAAAAGATATCTCTACAGGTTTTTTGACTTTGGAGGAATTCGAGAGGTACGAGTGGGTTCAGGGACGACCTGTCTCCGAAGAAGACAAGCTTGAGGCAGAGTATTTCATTTACCTCGTACAATTGTACGAGATCACTGGACTTGTAATGCAAGAACAATATCAGGT
This sequence comes from Debaryomyces robertsiae, assembly GCA_030566065.1. NCBI lineage: Eukaryota > Fungi > Ascomycota > Pichiomycetes > Serinales > Debaryomycetaceae > Debaryomyces > Debaryomyces robertsiae. Next base: position 267,847 of record JAJMHL010000003.1, read on the forward strand.
TAAGAGAGAAACACTACCTGATAACTTGCACAGCAGAAGGAATATCATCGTAGTCAAGCAGTTGAATTTACTTATGGCAACCTATTTTCGACGTTTACCGGCGTCGTTGAAATTTAATGCCAACGACCACAAATCTATGAATGTTTACTCAAGTCTCATTGGGTCGCAATACTACATCACTTTGTATCACATAAACAGAGTCAAGTTGGCCACTATTCAAAATGACCTGAGGACCAACAAGCACTGGGGAATCACGTTTCAGGCAGCATTCATGACATCGCTTATTGCTCAGTATTTAAGCGGTCGGGTTGGCTCAGATGACAAAATGTTATTATCGCCCCAACTAGTGTACACCATGTCACTCACGATGATATTGTTATCATTTCACACAGATTCAACTAACAAGATTGTGGCCAAAACAGCATCAAAGCAGATGAATGTTTGTCTTAACTTTTTGAGACAATGTCACGAGGCATGGCCGGGAATCACTTATATGTTGATAAGTTTCTTCACAGAAAAGCTAAGCTCCAAAGATAGGAAAGACGAATTAATTTCGAAAGCTAAGAAGTTATTAATAAAGATATGCCGGGAATATCTTACTGATGAGGAGAAGACGAGGCCTGCTAGCAGCAATAACAAGAACTTCAAGTCATTTGATATTAATTTTCTCCTAAACGGTAACGAAAACTCGAGCCCTTCTCAGACCAAAGAGGACTACGGTCTTTCCGAGTCGGAGGCAGCCGATTTGAGTCTCCCTATCTACAATATCATCAGCATCAAGGTACCCCCTCTAGAATGCATCTATAAATCGTTTAGTGCTGCCAGCTTATTCCCTAAGGGCAAAGTGAACTGCTACAACATCTCTCCTACGCCCACACCAGATACGACCCCAACATCCTCCACTGCACCAGGACTTCCTGCCTCAAGCCTGAATAATGGCACCCTGTATGCTAGCCACCAGGAAGATGCTGGAGCGGAAAATACCTCTGCGTCCTCCGCAAGCGTTCCCGACCCGCAAATCTTCGCCAATTCCTTTCCTAGCAGCTTTGTTCCTACCTCCAATTCCACAACCCATCCATCCTCAGCAACATACATGCCAGAAACTATTCCTTTCTATAACAACTCGGCCGATGCCAGCATTTATCCCTACGAACATCAAATACATCCCTCTGAGCCCTTGGACTTGCAGGACAGCGATATACTAGATTCGCAGTACTTTCTCAAGGTTAATAGTGGCGTCAACTGGAGCTCCTACAATAGTATGTAAATTAAATAACCAAGAAACGATAATGTATTATAATGATTTTTTTTTCATCATCTACGAACCTCGTAATCGCATGCTTAGAGCTTCAAAAATCTTGCTGCACAAGTGAATAGGGTTTATTCTTCTATGTAGGCTTACTCCATGTAAAGTGGATCTCTATTGTTTAAAATGTTTTGACGACTTACTATTGGGTGTATGGTTTTTCCGTTTTCAATAACCGGCGAAGTCTCCGTGCCGAAAAGTTTCTCCAGACGTTACTCACTAAATCTATAAAAAAAAGTGGAGGAATGCAAAATTAGTCTATTTGCCAAAGAATCGTCTAATCCATCATGTCCAGTAAAGTAAAGAAAGAATTACAGGATAGTTTAGCACAAGAAGCTGGTTTAGACAAAAAAGAAGAGAAAAATGGTAATAATGGCACCAGTGGAAACGGTAGCGGACGTGGTAGTGGCAATAATGGACCTGGGACCAGTAACCAGGATCGGCCGAAAGCATTCACAATAAAGTACAAAAGACCAAGGGGATCGCGTGCGTGTGTTGTATGTCGATCGAGAAAGGTTAGGTGTGATGCAGAGATCCATATTCCGTGCACTAATTGTATAACGTTTGGTTGCGAGTGTACGTTGCCGGAAGCGAAAAAGAGAGGAAATGTATCTGGAGAATCAAAGGCCAAACGTAGTCGAATCGGGAGTGAGAAAGATGGGCACAAGTCACAGACTGCTAGTGGTGTCGCTTCCGATATCAAGGGGGAACAGACAAGTAGTAATGCTGGGCATGGAACCGGGGTGGCAGGCCTTCCCCCCTTCGAAAATCAAACCAACAATTTATCCACGCTCGAGCCGGTACTCAATATTTCCCAGGTGAGTGTGCCGCCATCCCTCACGTCGAATTACAAAACGCGTCCTTCCATGCACAAGAAAGAACTCATGAGTGGAAAGGGCCGCGCGTCATTGACGTTTATTGGGTCATCGTCACTCGGATTCGTAGCTCAAAAAGTTGGACAGAATCATTTCCAGTTACCAGAGGACTTGTTCGATGTCAACGAAGATTCGCTCGATTCGGTGGAATTGGAGATTTTGAAAATGAGAGGCGCGTTCCTTTTGCCCTCCAACGAGCTTGCTTTGGACTTGATTAACACATACTTTGAACATGTTCATCCTCTAATGCCCGTCATCAATCGTACCGAGTTTATGAGAAAATTCAAAGATCCGGAGGATAATCCATCATTAATGCTTTTACAAGCTGTCTTGTTATGTGGGTGTAGAATATCCCAGAACCCATTGCTATTAGATTCAAAAGGCTCTAACAATCTAGCCTCGTTGACTTTCTTTAGAAGGGCAAAAGCTTTGTACGAAACTAATTACGAGAGCGACCCAACCTCAATCATACAAACTTTGATTTTAATTGGCTCGTACGGTGAGGGGCCAGAGGATGTTACTAAAAATTCTTTTTATTGGAATAGAGTTGCTGTATGTTTAGCGCAAGGATTTGGTTTCCAAAGAGACGTCACTTCTTTTCCCCATTTAACAGAGTCAGAAAAGAAAATTTGGAGAAGAATTTGGTGGTGTCTTTTCGAAAAAGACCGTAATGTGGCCATTGCCTTTGGGAGACCGTCTATTATAGACTTGAATGATTGCGATGTACCGATGCTTACAGTTGATGATTTTTGCGAAGACGAGCCCGATAATCCATCACCTTATCCAGTTAATGAAATTCAAGCATTATATTTTATACATTTGGTCAAATTAGCTGAAATAACAGGTATTATAATCAAGCACCAGTATACCGTTAAAGCCCAGCTGATGAAACACAAGAACAAATTTACCATTATTCAACACTGTGATATGCTCATGGGTATTTGGTTTTCAAACTTGCCTCATCAACTCGTCTTCTCATTAAAAGACCCAGAAACGCAGAACTTCTATAGCTGCTTGTTGAACGCTCAATATTATAATAGATTGTATTTGATCCATAGATCAAATTTGATAAGGATGGCCAGATCAAACTCTACAAATCCAAATAACTATAAATATCCATCATGGGGTATATCTTTTCAAGCTGCAAGAATGATCTCGATTGTCTCAAAAATATTGTTGGATAAGGGCCAAATAAAGCATTGCCCTGTAATCTTTGTTTATATTCTATTCAGTGCATTACTAATGTTGATCTATCATATCGACTCGCCAAACCAAGTGATCGCTTCAACCGCATCGGAATCTCTATCCATTTCCAAAGCGGTTTTGGAAGAATTGTCGAAATATTGGCCATTTGCGAATGTATTAATACGGGGCTTCAATAAGTATGCTGACGATAAGATCAAGAGAGCCCAGGTCATCGAAAATGGGACTAGAATTGCTGAAATGCAAGAGTTGAATGCTGCTCGTAAAGACTTGGATGCGAAAAACAACTTTAACAACTACTATAATGCTTCAAGCGTTAATACAGGGGACAACGTTCCCACAAGAGATACAAACTTACCTTTGAATTTTGCGACTGAGACGCAAACTCGGCCTTCGCCTTCACATCTGGCTACTTCGGGTTTATCACCGGGGACAGATACTTACGGTAAGAATTATGATTATAATAAGGATCAAAGGCCTCAGCCAAATATTGAAGAATTAGTTCAACAATTTAAACATCCAAAGCAATCTTTACCTAGGAAACTGTCCGTGTCTCCTGTTACTAAAAAATCTGATGATACATCGCCAACTTCCTCAACCCAGTCATTCCCGGATATATCGCTTGTTACAGAGGATTTGCCAACAAACCAAAACTTTTTCGAGAACTTTGAGCCTACGCAATTATTTCCTGATGTTAATTTCAGTTTACCTCCGACAAGAGCACAGTCACCATCTGCGCAAGGTACGTCTGAGAATGCTGCACAAACTCAAGGAAATGAGGAGAACTTCAGCGGTCAGGAGGCTGATCAAAATGTTCCAGGGGGATTTAACACCAACTTCATAGACAGTTCATTCATCAACATGAATTTACAATCCACTGCAGAAAACCACTTTTTGGACGACGAGATTACATCGTTGTTCAACTTTCAGGTTTAGACAAACTTCGATTAGCCTTGTCTGGCAAACAAAAAGATTTATTTATTATGTAAGTTATTTAGTGTTTCAATTTATTTCCAAAAGGACTTCCTTTTGCTCTTGGGCTTTGATTTCAATTTGTTTAAGTGTGCTAGTATTTCCTCTCGCTCTAACTTCTGACTGTATCCTATGAAGTTCTGTATGACGGATTCGTAAATTTCAAAGTTTTGCTTCAAATCATGCAATTGCTTGTTCCAAACACTACTTAGCTCCATCAATTGACTGAAATTATCGTGACATTGCTTCAACTTTTTCTCTAAGTTTTCTGTGTTTGATGCTTCTAAGAACTGCTTAGATGTATTACTTAAACTATCGGTTTCAATTATTGATAAAAGAGACACTGTCTTCAGGAGTAGTTCATTCTTTGTATCATTGTTAAGATTAAGGCTTCCAAACTCGGGAATATCAAAACCATCCCACTTTATATCCTCTTCGTGAACTGATTTTCTTCTCGTGGTGATCGGTACTTGCAAATGTTTGACGTCCTTACTTATTTCATCCAAATTGATAGGTATCCCCAACTTGATTAGCATGTTATGGCGAACATTCAGCCTCGTCCAATTAGGTGGTTGTAAACGTGGGATTCTCGACAATTCATTGAAAATTTCGCTTGACCTCTCCGAGAGCAACGACTTGTCTGCGGCTGTTTCTTCTTGTATTTTCCTCACACTTGGAAACAAATTGTCCATCAATACGCTTAACTTTTTGTCAAACTCACTCGGGTCATCAAAAACACTGTTATCAATCTTCACGTACTTCTCTTCTGTGAGATTATTTTCTTCCTCGAGAACTTCGGTCGGCTCTTCGAATTCATCGAATGAAGCATCATCAAAAGATCCGAAATCACTATCTCCATCTTCATCCATTTCCTTCATCTCACCGAATTTATCCATATCAGCATAGCCTTGTATTTCTGCATTTTCTTTAATATTCTGCAAATCATTATCCTTCGTTAATTCAAACCCAGCTTTCTTATCATTATGTTCATCTTTGCCTTGCGCTTCCACAGATTCACCTACTATCTCGTCGGCTACCACAGCGGTATTTTCACTAACATGACCTTCTTCATCGCGATCAGTAGACCAGCTTTCGTTCAATGCCTCATCACCCATTCCGTCATTGATTCTCCGCTATAATGTTACCTTGTTGTTCTTATCAAAATTTGTTCAATAGAATCAATTTTGTGCTATTTCTATACAGAGCTCCAAAATGAAGTGTTCTACTGTAGCTAATACTCAGAAGACAGTCTGTCAGACTTAAGTACTATTGGTGAAGAAGAAGCTGATGTCATGTCATCAGAGGAGGAAAAAACCATCATCATTTTTTCCATCGGGAATCCAGGTCATAGCAATAGGCATTCAACAGGACATATGGTCTTGAAGTCACTTATAGAATATTTTGGGGCAAAACAACTCACAAAACCCCTGGCTAAAGCACAATACTCTATCACAGCTATAGATGGGCTAATCTTTGTGAAATCAGGTAGCTATATGAACGAATCAAATAAACTGTTGAGGCAACTTTTAGAACAAGAGAAAATAAGATGGGCCGATGCGGTGATGTTGGTAGTATACGATGAGTTTGATAACAACTTGGGTAAAGTGAAGCTATCGCCTTTCAAGAAAAACGAATCGCATAATGGCATAAAAGGCCTCAAAAACTTCGTAGCAATGCAGTCCACGATGACGGTGTATAAATTGGGTATCGGTATTGGCCCCAAGCCTTCAAACGCTTCCAAAGATGCGATAGCATCCTGGGTATTGTCCAATTTCAAGCCAAGCGAAAAAGAGGTGCTCGAACAACAAAGCATTCCCTTGGCAATAGACTACATACAGCATATTATTGAAAACCTTGGCGAGATTGGCGACTGTAATAAATTAAATGCATATTTCACCAAGAAGCTGAAAGCATCTATATAGCATCAATAGAGTACGCATTATAAATAACTCAAATCAAAAAACAGTGTTTCTTCTATGTGGCTTGTTTGAGCGCAGATCTTTACTGAATAAGGATTGAATGAAGTATGCCCCTCCACCTCTTTCAGACTCTTCAGCCCTTTCATCATCTACTGTGACCTCTTCATCCGTCGACAGAATGTCATCGTCGTTTTCTTCCCACAGATCTTCACCATATCTATCGCCATTATTTTCGAGATTATTGGTGCTCTTCAAAAAATCAACTTTTGCCCTTTCGTCATCACTTGAATCCGTTCTGTACTCTTCCTCGTCGTCAATCATTGCTTTCAAGCGTTGATTTTGAAGTCTACCAATTTTATTTTCGCTTGGTGTATCAGAGGAGTAGGTAATAGCGGAAGACTTAGTTGAGCTGAGTCCTTTTTGAATAGATTGTTCAATGCTGAGTCTATGTTTGATGAACGGGATTCGGGGGAATATTGACTTTTCACCCTTTAAGATCATTTCTCCTAATCTCTCTTCAGACGGGTCACTAAGGATATACCAAAAATCCTTTAGTCTGTTCCTAGGCCATATAGTGATTGTGCCGGAGAATCTTTGTAGCCATATATTCAGCCAGTCTTGTTCTAATAAATGAGGTAGCAAATCAAGGCTTTTCACCATTTGTAACCACTTTGTGATTTCCAATTTTAATAGTTGCTCCAAAGCAGTAGCAATAAACCCACCTCTTAAGGAGGCATATTTTCCCCTGTGTGTTTTGCGACGAGGTATAGCGACTGGCCTGCCAACCGTACCTTTAGGAGCAAAAAAAAACAACAGAATATGCGGATTAACCTGCGACACAATAGAAAAATTGACGTTATAGTAGGTGTTCAAAGCCTCAATTGGGATATCTGTACGCAAAGATCCGTCTCGCCATTTGCTTCCAAGCGAGAAAGGGACAATTTTTTTGTTGTTTGGGTCTTTCATCATCAACACCACTGGGTTGAGAATTCCAGGAACAGCAGATGAAGCCAACAATGAGGACCAAATTATGCAATTTGGTGAAGTGATACTATTACATAAAATTACTGGAGAATGAGGATTAGCTGGCACTGTGGATATATTCAACCTTCGTCCAGTTCTCTTAAAAGACTCCGAAAACGTGGTAGATCCCCTGGTGAAAAAATTGGACTTTCTTGCCCAGTCAAGCGAGTCAAATCTGGCACCTGTCCTCCACCATCTAGGAATCCAAACATACCATGGATCTGAGCATGCAGTAATCTTCCTAGCCAACTCAGGGACAAGCAACTTTTTCAACTCTTCGTCAGTTCTTGTGCAAGTGAGTGCCGCTATTAATCCACCACCAGAGGTGCCAGAAACAATTGATGGCAAAAGACCGTTGTCGAGGAGAGCTTTTACTACGCCAAAATGAGTGTAGGTAAAACAAGCGCCACCACTCAAGCACAACGCTGTCCTTCCGTAATTTTTCAGTGCAGTTTTGAAAAATTTCCTTTTAGTATGGAGAGGGATATTCAGAGAGTTGGTCACCTTATTGATACTAGCAACAACCTCTTGAATGTAGGCTTCCACCAAGTGCTTAGTTCCATGATATCTATGGGAATACAACTGCTTGTTTTCAATGCCAGCAAAATTTTTTTTCAAGCAGCCTTGCAAAATAACCATAAGATCCTTATCTTCGTCATTCTCTCGCAACGATCTCAACTTTGCCATCGTCAATTCTACCGTCTTGTAGTCGTAGTACGAGAATTTGGGGTTGATAGACCACTTGTCAAGATTTAGGAACTCATCCAAAGCCAAAGCATTCTTCACCCATTCATCATATGTCTTAGAATTTCTAAGCTTATCCCGGAGCACTTTGCGCTCTCCCACCCATGTCAAAAAATACTCCAGTAAGGCTACGTACGCTCTAATACTCGAATATAGCACGCACAATATGAGCACCCAGATCAAAATAAATATGAGAATGGGCCACCTGAGCAACGTGTATGTACTACTCGACCGAAATTCGTTTGTCAACCGCTTTCTAGTATCCTGCAACTTTGTTCTTCGACCCTCTTTCTTCTTCCGAGTGCTAGCCATGGCCTGGCTATTAATAGGCCACCAGTCGCTTTTGGATGTAATGTAGTCTGGCTTCAGAGAAGATCCTGGAGGCACTTCGAACTGTTGTGCGTCTGTTCGCTTCTTAATCTCGGCTTCTTTTACCGCTGACCTCAAATCGTTGGCCTCTGACTGACTTCCATATGATTCTGAGTCATCTAAATCCTCATTTCCTTCAAACGCTAATGCTTTTGCAAAAGACTCTATGTGCTGCTTATTAATGTAATCATTCTCTTCATCGAATAGAGGTATACGCTTACTTTCATTCATCACTAACCTACCATAAGAACTATTTGATAATTTCGTTGTTTGCTGCATACTTAATTTCGATTATGATATTGCAAGAACATACAGGATATAACTTTTTTGGGTCTTTTAACGATAACAAGCGAGAAGACAGTAAATTAGGCTTAACTCAGGACAGTATGAGTGGCGGTAGTGATGAGCCGATAGAGGCATTTGTTTTGGATATCGAAGGAACCGTTTGTCCGATTTCGTTTGTGAAATCGACGTTATTCCCGTATTTTCTTGATAAAGTTCCAGGAGAGCTTTCGCAAGTATCATTCCCAATTGTCTACAATGAAGGCTCAGCAGTGGCCAAAATATGCTCACAGTTTCCAGAAGATAAGACACAATCATACGAGGGGCTATTGGAACATATTCGGCTGCTTGTTAAGAATGACATCAAAGAACCCGTGTTGAAAACGCTCCAAGGGCTTATTTGGAAGATGGGGTACGAAAAGGGGGAATTGTTGGCCCCCGTGTACAGGGATGCCATTGATTTTATTGCGAGGACCCCAAGGGAGTCTAACAAGACATACATCTATTCTTCTGGTAGTGTTGAGGCTCAGATTTTGCTCTTTGGCCATGTGAAAGGTGCCGGAGGGGAGTCTCTTGACTTGAACCCATTCCTCTCCGGGTACTATGATATCAATACCGCGGGTTACAAGCAGGATGCCTTATCATACAGCAAAATTTTGAGAGATATCGAATACGAGCAATGGCCTGGAAAGGTTTTGTTCTTAAGCGACAGTGTGAAAGAAGTAGAAGCGGCCCAAGAAGCGGGTATGCGAGCCATGGTGGTGGTGAGGCCCGGAAATGCTCCTTTGACGGAGCAGGAGCAAAACAAACATGTTTGCATTGAAGCATTTAACTCATTACGTGGTTGAACTGCGGCGCTTTACCATTTATAAGTTTTAACTAATATACAAGTAACTCTTACATATCTCTAAATAAAATATCAGCAGCGACTTCCTCATTCTTATCACAGGCCATGTACACCTGTATGACCAAATTACGATCAAAGCCCAATTCACATAAACGATTTATAGCACTTTCATCCTGTTCGGTCAATGCAATACGAACAGTTCCTGGTTCGGCTCCCTGTACACCTTCCATGTCTCCTTCTCCTTCTCCTTCTCCTTCCTCGAACTCGAAACCTAAATCTTCACCACCACTGCCTAATAAGCTTCTGATGAAGCCTTCTGGATTTTGTTGAATCAATGCAGCTACTCGTGGGTTAGAGGCGGCCAACTGCTCTAACAAGGGCTGAATCAATTCGGGGTTTGTTTGCAAAGCAGTCCTTAATAACCGCATTTGGGTATCCTCACCCAAATCTTCACCCACGTCGGCCGCTGGAGCACCTTCTCCAGCCTCGTTTCCCTCGCCGGCTGCTGCTGCCGCGGCGGCCTCAAATAAGTTTTCGCCGCCCTCCTCATCATCGTCATGGTCATCACGAGCACTACTGTCTGCCATGTTGTCAGTAGTCGATTCGGCTACTGGTGCAGGGGCCGATGGGGCTTGCTCACGTTGGAGTGATTCTGGAATTCCAGTCAACAAGTATTCGACGGCACGATGAGGATTGTTAAAAGCTGCTCTCAACGCCTTTTCAACCTGAGGTCTTTCGTATCCCATCTCCATAATATTTTGCACAGTAGCTTCTCTTTCATCGCCTTGTATGAAAGTTCCACCTGGCTCAGACGTCTGCTGCGTAGCTGACGCACCGCTGGAAGAGTCTGTGGCCGATACCTCTTTGGGCTGGGATTCGCCTTCCTTGGCTACCTCCTTGGAAGCTACCGCTGGCGCTGGACTGGCCTTCTTTGCCTTCGAAATCATGAAAATGATTGAGTCTCCCTCCTTGATCTTACAGGACTCTAACGTCTTATCATCCTGCAATACCTTTCCTGAATACACAAATTTCAACTGAGACACTTCACAGTCTTTTTCCGATGCAAGCTTTTCCTTCGTCACGAGTACCTAGTAGTTTTGGTTAGCATTCATGTCTTGTCTCACTAGCCGCTCTCCATCGCGAGAGTACTTACGGTATCTGAAAGTTCAACGTCAAGTGGAACTTTCTGTTTTTTAAAATCCTTGAAAATGATTTGCATGGTGATCAATTGCTCTTTCGTTATTGCTGTCAGTGAACTCTACAGCTACCAAACCAATAAGTTTTATGATGTATAAAACAAACCCTTTATAAAGAAGTGGCAATTTGTTTGTCAATTTAGATGAGGATTTGAAAATCACACTAATCAAGGCTTTTTTTTTGGTGATAGTTTTTGGCACGAAGATAGAGGTATCGTCGGTGGCAAGAAGAGATGGCGAGAAAAGGTAGAAAGACACAAACAGGTGTCCGTGGGCCAAACTCGGCCTTGACGGAGTTTTTGAGGGTAGAAGGAATCACTGATGCTTTTAGGCAGCGGCAACTGAGACAAGCGCAAACGGGGTCAGAAGGTGGTGAAAGTGGTGAATCAGTACGCAGTGATGGAGAAAGTATTCGATTAGGGAGCCCTAGTGCAGTACTGGGAGGATCGGGGGTTGGATCTGAAGTTTCTTTTACCGAATCAGGGCCAGATGAGGAGGAACTTCAAATCCGAGAAGCGGCAAGTCGCAAAAGACGGGCCGCTCGACGCCGCGATGGAGGTGGAGGATTTCCTGGCGATGATGACGGTGATGACGATGATGACGATGCCGATTACAGCGACGACGATGAGTTGGGCAATAAGTTCAAAAAGTTTGGAGAGGAGGACAACTGCGTCAGTTGCGGCCGAGTGTTCAACATGACGGTGTATTCGCGTTACGACGGTGCCAAGAAGGGATACTTATGCGAATCATGCAATGAGTTGTTGAAGCAGCGGGAGAGAAGTGCTCGGAAAAATCAGCTTAATGCGCGTAAGAAGAGGAAGAAAGTGGCCCAGGCTTTGTTAGACAAGAGTTCGGTAAGCTTACCCTCACTTCAGGATATATGCATCAAAAAGATCTCTCAGAACATTGACGACGTAGATGTGTTAGGAGACATTGGCCAAACCAACATGAAAAAGATCTCTATGATTCTTTCGAAAAATCGATCACTAAACGATTCCACCATGGGATTATTTTTGATTCCCTCGCTAAAATCGTTAGAATTTTGGGATTGCTCCAATGTGAGCTCTGACTGCCTAAATAAAATTGCCTCTTACTGCCCCAACTTGGAGTCCCTTACATTATTCATGTGCGGTCAGTTACATAATGACAATTTAACTTATTACAGTTCCCAATTACAGAACTTGACCGAATTGTGTTTGAATGGGCCTTTTTTGATTAGTGATGTCATGTGGCAGGATTTTTTTTCATCGATGGGTAATCGGTTGAGCAAGTTCGAGGTTAGGAATACTCACAGATTTGGAAACGATTCTTTGATTAGTTTACTTGAAAATTGTGGCACCTCATTGACGCTGTTGAAGTTTTCAAGACTCGATGGTCTAAATACGTCATCTGTTTACGATTTAATTCCTCACTACATTCAACCCTCATCTTTAACCCATTTGGAACTATCCTATCCAAATAAGGAAGAATTAATCACTGACGATTTGCTTATCAACATATTGTCAATTACTGGAGAAAGCTTGACTCATATCAATGTGGATGGTTGCTCACATTTAACTGATAGGTTCTTAGCAGAAGGAATAGTTAAATTTTGCCCAAATTTAACTCATTTGTCTATGAGACTCTTAGATCAATTATCGGACGAGGGCTTTGCTAAATCGTTCGAAGTGTACTCTAGTTTTAATAGTGGTGGTCTAATCAGCGTCGATCTCACGAAGTGTACTGGGTTGGGAAGCAAGGCTATCTATGCTTTGTTCCTTCACTCGTCCCAGACATTGGTGGAGCTCAATATAAACTCCTTGTACAAGATCAAAAAGGAATTTTTGGTCCAACTTTTTATGGACGACTCTCATCTTTTCAAAAAGACGTTGAGCGATGCCATAGAGAGATTCGGTCGTGAGAATAGGGAGAGGGGAACAACAGAGGAAGAAACTGGGGAGAACAATGTACCCCAGTTGTATAATAAAATAGGTCTTCCCTTATTAACGACTTTGGATATTGGTTTCGTAAGGGCAGTTGACGATGAAGTCTTGAACTTGATCAGTCAAAATTGTTCTAAGTTGAGCATAGTAGAAGTTTACGGGGACAACAGGTGTACTTTAGGGGCGAACATTGAAAGGGACTTAATGGTTATTGGGCGTCAAAATGATATTTTATAGGTAATTACGTGGACGGATACGTCAAATATATTTCATTCTTAATCTAAGTATCAGCTGGGTAGCTAATTGGTAAACTGGCTTTTTCAACATTTTTAAAGCTCGGAAAATTTGGGACCAGTATCGTCTTCTTGTCCAAAGAAACCCAATTTCCGTCGTCCATAATCTTGTTGGTTATTTCAGGAGCATAGTCTACAATAACTCCCGGATGGTCTATATGTTTTCTCAACCTTTTCAACAACTCATCTTCCCTGTTTACCAATATTTGGCCAGGTTCGTACTTGTTTTGTGATTTACTCAATTTGGCTTCCTCCAACTGTTGAATAAAATAATTATGATTTGACAACCTTTTTCTTGCCGCAGCATTAACCACCAATGAATCAGATCTGTCGTTGTCATACATTATAAGCGTGTTGTCACTTTTTCCTGTATTTGCCCGGAGATCCATAGTGGCTGACAAGTTAGCGGCCACTATATCGTAATTTAATTCAACGAAACTATCTATTGTAGATTTTGGTAACTGCGTATTGTATTTAATATGATTCATAATACTTTTGAGATTAATCATATTGAGTTTGATTATCCCTTCATAATCAATAAAAAATTTCCAGAACTTCACTGACTTTTGCACTGCCGGCTCTTTATAGTAAGTATTGAAAAACTTCCTGACCTTTATGTGGGTGGACTTCTCGGAAGACGTTATTAAGTAATTTAAGTAAAAGTTGATAATTGTGCATATTGATTCGTCATTCAACAAACTCTCGAATATGCTGACGTATTGGGCATTTAGCTTATACTTACTTTCAGATGTCGTTTCGGGCATGCCGGTATCTTTTGGCTTTACATGCTTAGGAGTTTTATCAAAATAATTGGCAATCACTCCCTCTATGGTGCTCAAAAACATATCTTTTTGTAATGTTTGACTCCATAACTTGACAAGAGAACTAACTGCTTGCAAATAGTCATCTTTTTGATAAACTTTTGACGAGCCCAACCCTCCAAAAAATTTTACAAGGTCGAGACTATATTCGTTGCTCAAGGCGTATTCATCGTACTTCATCAAAAATGAGACGTAGTTGAATCTGATGAAATTGTTGTTTAATGGAACAAACTTGTTAATCGCCATGTCATATATAGACTTCATGGTTTCGAACTTGTCTTGCATCTTGAGTTGCAGATTATTGATGTAAGCCACGTATTTTAACCAAACATTGCTACTCAAACAGTTGGGCAATAATGACCTCTCGAACAAATTTACGATATAATTATGTTGTTCTTCTTTCCTGTTTCCAGTCACCGATTCACGATGGTATTTGTTGATTTCATGATTGATGTAGGTTATCCATTTATCGGTCTCTTTTTCAACCTGGATATAATCGTGCAAAGTAAATTCATGGATAGTTATCTCCAGCTCAAATTTCCATTTTTCATTCACTGCTGCCTGTATAGCCGTGAAATTATTATACGAATAGTCGTCTATTATTTGCTGCTCTTCTATTAAGGATAGTTCGCCGAGTGACGATTTGTCAAAGCGAGTCAAATATTGCTGTACTAATTGGTCCCTATTTTCGTCGGCAGAAAGCAAATCTTCAACTGAAAAATTTTTGTTCATATCAACAAACTGTTCGTAATACTGAGCATATTGATACAAGGGTATCTTTATGACCTTCAAGTATGACAAGTATATACGTCTGTTGATCTCCCCGTTTTCAGTACAAGATTTCTCAAATTCGAATAACTTGTCCCACAATGGATGAGACAAAAAATTAAATCCATTATATTCGAGTGCTATTTGGAATTGGGATCGGATAAACTTCACCTGGTCTTTCTTCGCGTCCGCTGAAATGCCGTCTAGTTGGGTGATGAGGGCGCTTAAATACTCATTCCACAATTCTATGGAATGGTGAACATTATCAACAGATCTGCTCAAGACATCAATTGACGCCTCAGCGCCATTCAACTTATACTCAAAAATCAGGAAACTTTTCCAGTAGTCAGTCAAGTAGGGAAGCCGCCGTAATATCTCACTATAGCTCAGGTGAACATAAGCTTTGAAATCAGCACTTAATGCATCCGCACCTTGAAGGTACAACTCCTCAAATTCCTCGTCCAATTTTTGAAAATGTGCATCCCATTTAGCGATATCATAAGGATTCTCTTTCAAAATATCATTCAATCTTTTCTCTGCGTTTCCAACTCGTTGTTCTTTACCTTCTGCCGGATCTTCTAGTACTCCGGTGGGCGAGCCTTCAGTCAGCCCTACTTCAGTTTCCCGCTTTCCTTGCAAATCTTCATTGACTTCTATACTAGTAGACTTTAGGTCATCACTGGCAGGCTTACCTTCTGACGGTAGCCGGAAGTGCTTGTCAAACATATCAATTTATCGAAATAGTCGTTATGATAACTTTTCATCTATGGAAAATTGTAATTCCCATATTGTGCACAAAATTTGATGCTGAATAGAATCTCTTACTTTTTTTAAAATAGGAAAAAACTTGTATAGTAGGGTGTCATGATACGATTAGATGAAGAAGACAGTGATATCAGATCTGTAAACCCCTTCAATGTTCCTATAACAAATAATGAAAAGCTTTTGTCCATACTCAAGCCAAGTCCTCAGATAAATACATCTAGTTTCGATGAAGATGAACCAGTAAGTGCGGTAGATTCCACCATAAGGATTCCAGTTTTCAAGAGTTTAGATATATCCAGCATACTAGAAGCAAATACCGCCAAAGTTGTATCTAAACAAGGGCTAGGGGCAGTAGCCAAGAACCCCAATCAAACTAATGTTTTCAGTACAGGTGAAAAAGACCAGGTATTGATGGAAGTGGTCTCGGAGCCAACTCAGTATGTGAGTATCGACGATTTCATGCCTAAGAATTTACAAGAGCAAGTCAATACTGTAACAATCGCTAATTTCCCAAGTATGAAGAGGCTGGCTATCGAGCAGATCTTCAAAACAATGCTAGCACATAACAGTGATGACAATGCTTTCAAGTGGTCAATCATAAACTATGACCACATCGAACACAGACTTGTGTTTTTAAGGTTTATGAGCATCACGAGTTTGAACTGGTTCATTCGTAATCTGGGAGAGTTGATAAAGGGAATATCACAAAATATAACTATGGCGGTAGATCCCACTAGTGAATCGTATTTGGAAAGCCAAGAGTGTCAAAGCAACATTGATAGTTCGAAAAAGGCCTTAATTGACTACGAAATACAGAAGATTGTACAAAACTCTCAAAACTATGAAAGGGTATCGAGAAGAACGGGAACGGAAGATTTGGATCAAGTCATGCAATACTATAATACATATCAGGTAGACCCGGCCGAGTTGATTGACGTCCCGAAAGATATGAAGGGGAAGATTGTGAAAGATATTATTCGTTTTAGATCGAAAGTTTTGACTATCGAGAAAGAGCGCCGAAAACAAGAAATAGAAAACGAAAGAATGCAGGCAAAGGACAGGCTCAAAAAGATTTTTGAGGGGATAAAAGAGACCAATGATGATATGGCCGTAGATATGGATAACAATTCCAATAAAGATAAGGCAACAAAAGGTGAAGGTGGAGGAGAAGGCGATTTCGAAATGGAATACGAAGACCTTAACGAAGAGCAGTATAATGAATTGATCACAAAAAGAGAGCGAGAAGCCTTAGAACTGCTGTATCAGGAGAAATTGACTAAGTTTCGAAAATTAGAAAATATCGAGAAGAAAGCTTTGCAGGAAAAACTTCGGAGCTTGAGGAACTACGAAAATAACTTAATTGAAGACAAAGATAAATTTGTAGAAGACTTCAAGAATTTCGAGGATTATAATCTTTCAAATATTAACCTGCACCCCTCTTTAAACTCGCTCAGAATCAAGCAGTATTATACAAACTACGCTGAATATTTGAAGTTGAGGAATAGCGAGAGGATAAAGGAAGAAGTAGCTGATGCGAAAGATAGAGAAGAAGAGCAAACAGAAGAACAGGCTATTACCAGTGCTTCTCATTTCCTATCAGCGTTTGTTCCAAAGTCAGAATACTCAACCCCACTCGCACAACCCCGTGTAGATGCTGATGTCAAGGTACATATCAAAGTGGCAGACCTCGGTAAGGATAGACTAGATTCTTTGAACTCAAAAATAGGCGAACTCATAGAAAAATACTTAGGGATACGAGAGGAGGATTTGATAAAATTCATATATGATTTCATTCTAGACAAAGACCTACAATCTAAAACTGAATTGATTGAAGAGTTGACAGAAATCTTGGATGAGGACTCTATAATAGTCGTAAACGAGCTTTGGCAGTTTGTTGAAAAGATTTCACAAGAAGCCTAAGAAATATAAGTTGAATTCTGCACTCGCTCAAAACTTTTGAGAAACGTTAATTTAGTTAAGGTACTGATACATAGTATGTAATTCTAACATGCAATAGAGAACTAAATCTAGTATAAATGTCAACATCTGAGCCATTGATTTCAGAATTGGGAAAATAAAACTTAAACAGTCGGTGATTAATAGAATATCTTGAAATTATCAAGTCAATTGATAGACCATACTCTATAACAATTAATGAGCCCATCCTAAAGAATTCGATGCATTTACTGGTTCAGAAATCGGAACACTTTTGGCGTGGGATCCCATTCCATCGCCTGAAGATGTATCATCGCCCGGCCTATGGAGGAAAGCAGGAGAAGCTCCGCTTCGTAATGATGAGTTATTGGCAGCCAAACCCACATTACTTTCCGAATCGGAAGGAGGTAACTCAATACCCTTGTTCTTCTTATATTTTTTGAATAGAAGTATCATGAGGGACATGTAAATACCACATCCAGCAGCTGCGCCTATAGTTATCCCAGCAATCTTACCTTTGTCACGGACAGTGGTATTTTCCGAATCCATAGAACCGTTTCCGGAATTTGAACTACCACTATCATTGTCATGCGAATCATCATTGAACTCCAAACCCGTCAAAGGTATTCTGGTATCAATGAGTGAAGCAAGTTTATTCTCTGTTGACTTAGGATTGGAATATAATTTAGAGTCAGTTGCCTGAATGTATTTTCTTAAAGAATTAACGGACCCTGAAGGGAAGTACACTTCAGCGATGGTGATGGTATACGAGATACCGTCCGCCGTGAAGGGAACCAATTTGGAGACAGCTACCTTTTTCATTTGTGAGCTTTTCCCGAATGGATATGTCAAAACATTTGGCAAGTACTCGAATATTTGCGCAGAAGACAAAGAATGCTCAACGACGAAAGGATAATTCAAAGAAGATTTGAACCCAATATAAATGACTTCGTAATCCTTTCCTGGGGATGACAATGCGTCGCCAGTAATGGCCTTCGGTAACCCGGAAGCCTGCGCCGAAGGAGCTGCTTGGGTGACTTGTGCGCCAGACGCAGTTGGTTCACTCGTGGAACTCTGCTCAATGATGCCAGTAGGCAACCAATCACTTGTCGACGTAAAAGTTGGAGTAGACTTTGTGGGAGCTGGTGCCAGCAACGAAACCTGTGCCGAAGAAACAGCAGCTTGCGGATTCGTAGACGACTGAGCAGCATTACCTGTAGGAGCACTTGCTGCAGCAGAATTGGCAGCTTGCGAAGCAGAAGCAAGTGTACTTTGTTGTACACTGGCTTGAGAATTTTCAGCAGAAGTAGCAGGAGCGGCGTTGAATCCTGATGAAAAACCTGTTGGCGATGCGGACAATTCCGAGGATGAACCAGAGACCACTGAAGTTGCTGTCGCCGATGGTGATGGTGATGCAATGCTTGGTTCAACAAAAGCTGCTGACGACGACGCAATTGGTACGCTGCTCAGCGAAGCTGCTTCTTGGAGCGAAGAAACCGTCGTACTCAAGCCCCCATACACGCTCGTGCTTGGGACCTCATTAGCCTGGCTTGAAGGTCGACTGGGCGAAGTTTCAGAGATAGCTGAAGCAGTGCTTATCATTGCGGAGCTTGTTTGAGAAGGTATCACATTCGATGAAGATTTTTGAGATGCCGCCAAACTTGGCGATTCAGATGCCGACATCACTGACTGTGGAGGCACTGACGAAGGCTTTACAACTGCACTTGTCGTCTCCGAAAATTCAGAAGAGACGGCAGTTGAGGCAACAACTGAGCTTGAAGTCGCTGCACCGACAACAATGTTCGATGACTCCTCCACACTAGAAAGCGCCTGAGTCAGAGCAGAGTTTACCAACGAACTAGGAGACGCGCTGATAAAGTTTGTCGACGATTCTATCACATTCGAAGAGATCCCTGTCAGAGTCGCATGCGCTACTGAGTCTGAAGCTATAGTCACTGGATTTGTCGATGATTGTACAGAGTTCGATGCTACCTCAGTCAGGGCGGCATGTGCCAAAGAACTCGAAGTAGTGCTGGCAAACTCAAAAGATTGTGAAGAGCTTGTAATACTCTCTGTCAGGGCAGTAGATAGCAACAAATTTGAAGTTGTGGGAGAACTCATTGATGACTGTGCCGAGCTAGTAGGTATTACACTCAGCGCTGCGTTTGCAAATGAACCTGAAGATGCCGTAGCAAATTCCGTTGAAGATGAAGCAGCACTCTGAAGTGTGTTGCTAGGAGAGACAGCAGCCGAAATTCTCTCAGAAGCCAGCGAAGCAAAAGCGTGGGTTGCTGATGCTTGAGAAATTTGAGCAGAGTCGCTTGGCGTGTTAATGCTGAGGCTACTTATCGTGGCCTCGGCAAAAGACGTCGACTGTTGACTCGAGACAACATGAACGGAATTCGTAGCACCTAGTGGTGAAGGCGTGCTTTCGGAACTTTGACTTTGACTTTGACTTGTGGAAGAGCCAACGCCGGTGCTAGGAGCAGTCAAAGCTTGACTGAAATCCAACGTACTTCCACTATCAAAGTGTGTAGTTTGTGACAGCAGAAAGGCGGTGCCTGTGCTAGAGGTACCAGCCGTTT
The DNA here is from genome assembly GCA_030566065.1 of Debaryomyces robertsiae. Taxonomy (NCBI): domain Eukaryota; kingdom Fungi; phylum Ascomycota; class Pichiomycetes; order Serinales; family Debaryomycetaceae; genus Debaryomyces; species Debaryomyces robertsiae. The sequence continues at coordinate 287,672 of JAJMHL010000003.1, forward strand.
GACCAAGACTTAGGGTACTTCCACTTTCAAAATGAGTCGTTCCTGATGAAGTGAGGGTCGCAGTGCCCGTGTTAGAGCTACTAGGTTGCGAGGGCGTAAAGGCTGACGCAATTGTAGGCCCATTTGATTTCGCCGTGTTTTTGGACATTACAGCACTTGTATCTTGAGAATTAGAGGCCCCTGTATTCAACGACGTCGAAGAGGCACTCAAGGTAGGAGTGTTGGTGGTTTTTGTTCCGGGACTATTCGTACTGGCTCCGGTAGTTAACGTATCTGCAGAAGCAACACCCGTAGATGAGGACTTGCCAAATAGTTGTTGCCATATACCCGAAGCCGAGGTTGGCAGACTTGTCGTAACAGGACTACTTGTACTCGTAGCGGAGTTACTGGTGGAATCAAGAATGGAAGTTGTAGCTGACCGAAATGTTGGCTGGCTTGCCGATGTGGATGTCTGGGCTAATAAGGGGCTTTTGGGAGAACTTGAAGCTTGATTATTTGTAGGTGCTTGGTTACTTGAGGTAGTGGTGTGCTCCGTAGCAGCTTGATCTGATAATGCGCCAGGTGTGATCGATGTAGTAGGTACTGTTTCATCCGGACTGGTGGCCGGGTCTGTAAAACTTGGTTTTATAGGGTCATCTGTTTGACCACTATCGGTCTGTTCAGGAGTTTGTGGAGAAGTACTCGTAGACGAGACCTTCTGACCTAAGTTGGGAATAGAAAAACCCAATCTTCCTGAGGCAGAAACATCCAACGTCTCTCCTAGCGTGGGACTTGATGGACTGGTAGGCTGTGCAGGACTGGTGGACGCATCTGTATTCCCATTGGTTGCATCTGTAGCGACATGGTTGTCTTGAGGCGATGGGCTGGCCGGCTGTTGAGGGCTTGTAGAAGCGGCTGTATTCTTTTTGGAAGCACCTGTGGATGGCTGATTGGCCTGAGGCGATGGGCTGGCCGGTTGTTGAGGGCTCGTAGAAGCGTCAGTATTCCTTTTGGAAGTACCAGCGGATGGCGGGTTGGCCTGAGGTGATGGGCTGGTAAGTTGGCCGGGGCTCGAAGAACCATCTGTGTTTCCTTTAAAAGCACCTATGGAGGGCTGGTCGGTTTGGGGTGATGTACTGGCTTGTCCAAGGCTAGTGGGAGCCTCTGCATTCCCCTTAGAAGCGCCCTTAGAAGGCTGACTGGGCTGCGGCGATGGGCCGGTTGAGGTGGCCTTCACAGCGGCCAGAGTTGCCGTGGTTGTGCCAGGGGTAGCCTGAGTACTTGCGGACTGTTGAGGAGCACCTGGTTGCGATGGGGTGGCTCCACTCCCATCAGTGTTGGCATTCTGGCCGGTCTGGCCGGTTTGGCTGCTCTGCCCGCTTTCTGGCCACGAGCCAAAGGGCGACGAAACCTTCTCCTCAAAAGCACCCCTTTCAAAATACTTCTTGAGGCCCCCTCGTCTCGCTCTAGTGCCCTCGCTCTGGTCGGCGACCACTCCCTGCAACAATGACACGATACAAATCAAGCTAATAAATTTTTCACTGTCGAGTATCATCGTAGTTCTGTGTCTGTGATGGTCCGTCGGTAGTGATTCACGAGCACCTTAGTAACAACTGCTATCAAAAACGATCGGCTGAATAATTTGTAAAAAAGAAAGACTGCAGTTGGATAGTGTTGTGGAATGTGACTAGGGCGGCTAAGTCAATCCGTTATAACAACTTGTGATCAAATGACGTTTAATTGCAAGTGGTTTCTCGATAGTCTCTCTTCTCAATACCTCTCGAGTCACCAAATATACAATATCCTATAAAACAATAAAAAAATGCCCGACTTTTATCACGACGCAAAAAAACAACCTCTTGAACCCCCTAGAGAACTGATGGGTTTATGAGTGTGTATCGCGATCACCAAAAAAAAAAAAAAAAAAACCAATCGGCGTCTTTGTGTCACAAAAACCCGAATTCCTTATTAAAACAACGTCCAATTCCTATAAACACAATAAAAGGTAAACAATAACGACAACCAGGCGTCGGTCTATATACAGTAAACCGAACCTTAGACAAGTAGGTGGTGGAATTCAGGCGCCGAGTCAAAGGTACCATCGGATGATACATAATAGACCGGCGAGTCGAAAACATAGGGCTAGAATTTGCGCGTGCATGCTCTGAATTACGCGCGTATCGGATCTAGAAGCGGCAGAGACGAGAGCGAAAGCGTCTATCGTCAAGCAGAGAACATAGCGCATTTGGAATAGCGATGCATGGATGCACGGATGTCAATTGAATCCCAAAAATAATGCACCCATACACCCAATTTCCCACCGGATATAGTGGTGTTTGGATCTCGCAGCGGAGGAGGATGCAGGTAAAGGTACCGGTATGGAAATTGAACTTCAAGACTAGTAGGACAAGATGAGCAGGGTACGTAAACTTGATAGGAACATACTCGATACGCAGCTGTATATCGATACAGATGACCAGGAGGAGTTGATTCAGGAGTTTCAGGAGCGAAACCAGGAACGTCGGCGGTTGTATGGCCGTACAATGCTCATGTTCGAGGTGGTGCAGTTAACGATGCTAATGGTGTTGAACAAGGTGCGGCGCATACGAATGTTCAGCGTGGTTTTGGCGTCGATCGTACTTTCGTTGGTGGGCTTGAGCGAGTTGCAGTACAAGCGAGCCGCGAAAGTGGCCAATGTGGTGGTAGTGGTTGGATTATTGGCGAGCATGCGATCCGATGATCTCGTGTACTTGCTTCCAGCAGTTGATTTGTGCTGCACTGTTTATTTGGATCATGCGTATCTGGGGGTGAGAAGAGACATTGGCGTGCTTAGCGGCCTCAAATATAAGTTCAAGAATGTTTGAACAGTTCCACTGGCCGCCTACGGGCGGCCATTGCGCCTGGTATGCTTATGGATTACCCTGGATCAACTCTGTGTACCCGTACTTATTGGATTGCCAATCGCTTTTTTCTCGGCAGGCGAATTGTCGTTTTGTTTGGAGAGCTTCTGCGGAAATTCCGGACTGCCATCACGAATTTCAAGTGTTGAAGTGCCCTGAAATGCGTTCGAATTGGAACAAATACCAACTTTTTCGCTTTAGGGTTAAGCACGGATAATAAACAAAAGCTAAGGGTGGTCTTGGGGTGGCCTTGGGTGCCAGCGATAGGCCCGACGTCTGTTTATATTGGGGTCGCCCTACCAGGATCTCATAAACAGAGCAAACCCGACTCCATTACAGGGGTGGTGTAACATTCCACGACCTCGTATGACTATCCGTATACCCATGGCTCTGGCGGTACTTGCTTCCGAGCCATCTTGTTGGAACCCAGCGTTGGGTTGCAGCCACTGACAGTCGATTCTAGCTACCAGCGCCAGTGTCGTGGCGAGTGGATACGTCTGCGCCCGTTCTATATATAGCAATATACTACGAGACATCAATTACCATGTAGTCTGCCTTTGTGGTGTCTGTTCGCATCGCCATCCTGGTGGTCCCTGCCACTGCTTCTGATCGCAGCTCCCTACCTTACAGGTTCAAGTTCACGACGTCAACCGGTGTATGTGTCACGTGATCCTGAAGTCTAGTTTTTTTCTGTCGCTGCGTCTTGATCTCACTGTCCTCCGCGCCGAGTCCCAGAAGCGACAAAGTCCACATCTGGAACTGAATAAAGCAGGGCTACACAAACATAACAATTCCAAATGTTTTTTGTCGTTTACTCACGTCCCTTGGCAGTTCCTGATTCTACAATCAGTGACTACATCAGCCCTGACACGAATACCCGGACTCAGTAACAACCTCTATTCTATGGGACGGGCCTGGCGGCAAGGGGCGCCTCCAGGCTCCCCTCCCCCTTCTCCCCTTCTCCCCCAGAGCTCCGGTGACAGCCTCGGTAGAGTCCACCAGTACATCTTGTGGCCCTTTCGTGGATCCGCCGGGTTGGCCAACTACTACTTCAAACGCTGCTCCAGACTACACCAGCGGTTCAAACCGTTTGTTTCCTTGTATGCACTCCCTTGCTCCACCATCTCATACATCCCCAAATGGCGCTCTTATCGTTTTCATCTCCAGCACGCATTACATTTCTAGCGCGACATTTTTCAGGAATGTTCTGTGCGTGGGCAATTTCACGGGGGAAATAAATTTCTCGTTAGTGAGGAGTTGCCGCTAGTCACCCACATGTTGGCCACCGGATGATTGGGGCCTAGCACGCCCCCACATTCACCTATCACTCATCCCACAATCCACATTCTTCAGTTATCCGGGGAACCACAAAACCTCTGCATCCTCCCTTGCGTAACCTCGCTACATTCACTACATAGTATGAGCCAATATTTGCTGTAACTCTGGCGCCATACCCACCATACCAAAAACTTGGCCTTGCCGGCTTTGAATGTCCGATTTCGCACCTGCCACGATAGAAAAAAAGGTGCGTTGTCTGATGACTTGGCGCATTGTGCAGTTTTCTCCTTATTGCGTACCGCCACGTTTCTAGACTTTTCCAGAAAGTGCAGTTTTTCTGGCCCATGAGCATGTTTCACCCTAAGAATAGATAAAACGCATCATTATTTCGCCACTGCACGTGAGTTTTGGGATTCTCCCCTCCCTTGTGGGTCTAATAGTTGGGCCCTGTGGGCGCTGATGCGTCACCGTACCGCCCGTGTTTACTCCAAAGTGGATGCAGATACCGGACTCGGTGGCTAATGGTTACAAAACCACTAATCACAGAAGAAAATTTCTCACTCATGGGCCCTTATGTCGCGACTCTGACACACCAATTTAAAATTTATTGCTTAACCCTGTATAATGCAATTCCGATAATAAACTGTGACTAATGATACCTCCACTATATAAATAAATTTACCCGCTGGAATTTTTTAAATTTACTATTTATGATATATATTATATTACAATACAAAATAGTCAGATAGTATAGTCACTCTCTACTATAACATAGTCGAAACTGAATCGATCTTGAACATTACCTAGCATTTTAGTATTTGCAGTAACAGGATACCTGACAAGAATAGTTCTTCAGTTAGTATCTGCAACGACTTACACGGAATACACACATAAATATATTTTCAGATATCATGTCGGACCTAGCATTTAACAATTACTGCATAACTTGTGACAAGTTATGTGGCCAAAGCTCCATATATTGCAGCGACGAGTGTCGGTCGGTGGATGAGACGCAGTCGGTGAATATTTTGAAGTCCGTGGCGGACGAGTCGGTAGAGTTGGTGTCACCCGTGTTGACGCCGTCGCTGTACCAGCATTACAATAACTACACAACCAACGGTCAAGAATTGATAAATTCGCCATTGGCGTTGGGGGCGCCCCAGACCCAATGCGATTTGGACGACAACCAGTTTGATTTGAACTATGTGGTGAGCACCAAGTCCAGTGCCACTACCACGGGGGCATCCGATGCATCAAAACAGAACGTCATAGCAGACCTCCCTTCCACTTCACATAATTATAGAAAATGGCTTACGGCGTGTTTGTGACGGATCCGACTCTGGAACGTCGCTACTTGGTATATAATTACGTAGTTATTATATTGTTATGAAGTCATGATATTAGTATGGGGGTTTGGTTTTAACTTTAATAGAGGTTTTTCTGGTAATTTTTTTTTCCACTGTAGCAGTAAATAGATGCATCGTGGAACCTTAGCGAAGATGGTTAGATTCGCAACTGTGGCGCACAATTTTCTGTTTCAAGAACAATTTCAGGTCTGATTTCAAGGACTCCAATATCCGTCTTATTGTAGATGAGGTCAATGTCGCGCCTATTGCTGGCGTTTTGTTCTTTGTTTGTCAAGAGATGCTACAATAATGTTTATTCGATACAATCCATTAGGTTTCGATGACAGCCCCATGAGATCATCGCACTCGCTGAAAAAAATCTTTCGTGTGGCGATATGGGGTATGACGATCATTTTGAGACACGGTCCTCTTCCTAAATAAGTAACTATATATCTACGAAGCAATACACGATGAATATTATAGTAGCAACAGGTAGCAACAAACGATACGTCAATATTCCCGATTCTGCCTTCGACTGGCGCACTCCCGTTAACCGTGGTGGTTACAGCAAGAAAACTGCGAAATGCGGAAACGGTTGCGGCCGTGACGTTGCGAGAGTCGCTTGTGCCGATTTCCGTATATGATAATGCGCTTACGGGAATGTCTGACATTTGTTTACTCCCGGCACGACAGGCCTCGAGATGAGGTCGGAGACCCACATTGTAACGCTAACCAAGCTTGAAACATCCAACTCGAACGGCTTCAAGTCCGTGATGACGAAACTGGAGCTTCCTAACTTTCTCGCTTGCTATGCGCTCTTGCCTTTCTGTGTTTCAGGAATATTCGTTTAAGATTCAGTATTGAAGGTCTTTGCTCTTCTGGGCTTGCTACTGAAATGAGTTCTTCGAGGAATTTCATTTCAGCAGCGATAGATCCCCAACAAGTATCTTCGCTAAGGCGTTCCAACGCTTCATAAAGAGACAGTCAGTAATTGCATCGCTGTAAGAACTTCTAGATTTTACCTGCCTCAAGCGTATTGAGTATTCTTAGCAATTCTGCGAAAAGTTGCAAAATATTACTAAAGCTTGAATAGCCTCTAGGCCTACTTTAATTAGAATTGGACGTTCGAGAAAACTATATGCGCTATCTCAACTGCCATATCTCAAGACTTTTGAACAAGCCTCTATATAGAAGCTCAATACGCATTGTTTGGATTGTTTGAAATAGTTACAGTACTTGTACAGGCGTGGTGCCGTTAAATTAAACAGATCTCAGCTCATGACTATAACTACATTAGATACATATCTGGGCGCCTCGTAGACACATAGCTCAAATGAAAAGATAATAACCTTAAAGTGCAAGCAACCTTAAAAGTCTACTAGGCCACTGACGAAAATTTGGGTTCGCAGTAATAGTCAGTGGGACAAGCTCTCACAACTTTGCGCCAAATTAACGTCCAAGTCACACCAAATTCTACTTTTGCGTTTGCTCAGGGTCTGGACTCCCAGCCAAGGAGACACATTGTGTAGCACTTCTCTGTAGTAGCTGATACTCCTGATACCTCAAAGCACCAGTAGAGGTTAGACGAAAAACGATGGTACGCACACGCCAATATATGAAAAATTATGAAAAAACATTTCTTTAGCTCTCTAGAAGTGCTATAAAGAGGCTATTTTGATTAAATATGTTTGGTGCTTTCAAGTCTACGTTATCCTTGAGTGGAGGATACCTCTGGAAAGTGGCGCCACGGATGTCGGGGCCTCAAAAATACAGAATGAGAAGAAGAATGAAAGTTGTGGATGATAATATTGAAACATTGTACCAATCGTTGAAGAGAGAGAATACTGAATCTACCGGATATGCCAAACTTGATTACTTAAAGTTCCAGCTCCCAAAGGAGCACGAAATGACTCCCAAGGATAAATATACTACCTTTGACAAGAAAGCAAAAGATTACAGGAAATCAGTTCACCGAGTCCCCAAATGGACCAAATTGTCATTCAGAGAGAATCCAAAGTACTTTTAATCCTACTCCTACGCATTACTTCCATGTCATTCGTGGTTTCTGTAAATAGTTGATACATTAATATACAATTTTAAGGTTTAGGTGTAGTGCAGTGAATCTGCGCTATTAGAATTTATAACCCAAAGCAGCCTACCAAATGCTAGCTAAAATGTCTGGAAATAGCCAACCATCGCCTCCATTACTACTAATATCCCTGTAGCCTGTCCCAAATGTAGTTTGTGATGAAGTAATCGCTGTATTTATCTTCGATCTTCAAGATGCTCGACAAATTAGTCTCTTTATTATATATGATCACCTTGTCCTGTTTGTTGGCGTTCCCGTCGCCGTCCTCCTCGATTTCAACTCCGAGGTTCTTGTAGATGTTAATTTTGATCGCCCGCGAGTCCGGATTCTTCAAGATGCTGTCATTGATCAAGCTATCGCTCTCGAGCTTTAGTAACTCTTGTTTCTCGAGCAAGTCCTTCTTGGTGATATTCATCGAGTTGATTTGGCTCTCCAAGTCGTTCAAATTCTTCGCAAGTGAAAGTTTGAGGTTGTCCAATTCAATCGACTTCTCTCCCATCACATGGAAGATATTTCGGTTGCTGATATCTTTCATTGACTCCTCTCCCCCGCTACCCAAGGCGTTCAAATTCTCATAGTTGATACCACTTACTTTCGTCAACAAATTAATTTCCGATACCAAATTATCGTATTCGCTCTTCAACTCTTTGATCCGTATTTCATATTTTTCAATGACATTGGACCGGTACTGATCTGTTTTGTTTATGAGTTCCTCAATGCGCCTCAACGTCAATAGGTCCGGTTCAATCTCAAAACTCTCGATTGATGAAAGCACCAACTTATCGGGTTTTTCATGAAACATCCCTTTCTACTTTTCAGCTTTCTATATGCTGGAAGTCTTTAACAAAGGGAATAGTGATAAGAAGTGCTGAAGAGTCTTGTTTATATTTATGATCCACTAAATAATGCTCTTATATTCGCGGGCAGAAAAATTTCTGGATTGATTTTGAAAATACTTTGAAGAGAAATCGAAGTCTAGAGGCATGAGTAAACCAAATAAAAAGACATTCGAGGACGTGGAGTTACCTACCAATCCTAATTTACCACCATGGGTATTGACACCGAAAGAGGAGAAATTAATATTCGACAGATGGAGAAAGAAGGCGTTTGTCAGATGTGACGAATTAATCAGAGCGTATATTGAATGTACGAACAAATACTCGGCGCTCGAGGCATTATCGAAATGTCAGGAGGCCAACAAAGTCTCTCAAGGATGCGTTGGAAAGTATCAAAAAATCGAGTATTTGGATATCGAGAGAGATATCTTAATCAAGGAGAAAATGGAAAAAAGAAAGAGTTTCCAGCAAAACCCTCCGGATACCGTAAAGTAATCACACCCTTGTATATACTTAATAATGCCTTACAGACAATGATGTATCTAGATCTTCAGACAGAGTGTAGGCAGAGCCACAAAAAACCCCTAGACAGGATACTAGGCACCGCACCATAGACAGGACTTCAGGCACTCAAGAAGGTTTGAACTAGCGCCGTAGTCTTCTATTTACTAGGGAGCCGAGTAAAAGGCGGTATATTTGGTTTTCACCGCATGTTGTCTAGTTAGTACTGGTATTTTCGATTCCAAATGTCATTTCACCCTCATGGCGAAAAACTCCACTATCACACTTGTATATCATGTATATTACCCATGCCGTTCGCTCAGACTGAAGTTATCATTTTCGAAAACTGTGTGGCTTGCCATGAACAACGACCCATGCATCATGCCCATCTTTTCGATCGACTTGAACTGGGCCGAGGTGGTGTTTATCAATTCGTTGAAGTCAGACAAGTTAGCGTGTAGCTGCGCGAGCTGCGAGTTTAGGTGGCTTAAGTGTCTCTGTCTTATGGAAGAGCTTTGCGTCTGCTGATTCATCTCCTCACTTTCTTCCAATCGTTCCTATACTAACTACTACCTTGTAATTATTTTGTATCCTTCTGTTAAACCTGTTTTTAATTCCGTAATAACCGCATTCACTTGAGCCGAGTGGTAGGGAAAAAAAAATAATTTGACGCCTAATATTCACTCTTCCTTAATAGCGATACTTGACAGCTAAAAGGCGAGATAATTACCATCAAACTAAAGGCATTGTTACTTAAGGATCAGGGAATTAGACCAGAAGTCTGGAAATAAAAAAATAGAGTTCTGCAAAGCAAGATCTCTCCCCAGACTTCCTCTGAATATTTTTGCAAGCTTGTTGAATGATTAGCAGGAGGCTTCGAACAAGAAAATAAAATGGCTAGTCCCAAGAGCTCTGATGAAACTAGGATACCATCACAGTATAATTATAGACCAACTTCAAAAGATGCCGACGTGAAAGTCGAAGCGTTAGACACGCCGCTGAAGATGGGACAGTCGCATTTAAGTCCATCTTCTCAGGAGATGTTCAGCAATGTGAGTCGAAATGAGAAATGTGGTGCCAACAAATATTCAAAGATAAAACCAGCGATCAATATTAAACCCAAGCCTGTACCGACGCCCATAGCAATGTCTCGGCCCAGCACATCGATCATGTCAAAGTTTGATATGTACTCCAAATCAACGTTGAAAAATGACATTTCTCTCAACATAAACACCTCGAAAAAGTGGGTGCTACCACCGCGACCAAGACCAGGTAGAAAGCCGACAAACGCCCAACAAGAAGAATGTGGTGAAAACCGTTCAAAATCCAGTGCAAGCGGAATCGCTGGGTCGCATACCAAAACGAACAAGCCTAAAAAGGTGAAAATAGAGAAAAAGGAGGGCACCATTAGTGCCGAAAATTGTGTTACCCAGAACATGATTCCTGAACCACCTAAGCTGCCTGTTCCGACACTGTCTTCGGTCAGTGAAAGGGCCGAGACGAGTGACGTTGTGAACATGAAGGTTAACTATTTATCAAAGTTGAAGGAGCAGGAATTGATAAGGAATTACATTGATGTTATAAATAATCAGATTAAAGAATTGAAATTTGTACAGAACGGCGTTATCACGTTTGACGCTCTAAACAGTGAGCAGGACAGCGAGTCCCTCCTGTCAAGCCAGATAAACGCTTTATACTCAAAGTCAAGCGATCAGCATAAGCCAGTATTGGCGCAGTATGAACAACTAGAAAAGATTAATAACTTGAACGATTTAGATAAGTTTTTAGCATATTCGGCTCGATCATCCAACATAATCCATAGTGCTACCAAGAAATTCATGGAGGGCAGCACATCAAGCAATAATTTAAATGACCAGATACGAAGCTATCTCGACTTGAGGTCAACATACAAATCAAATGAAAGTCAGCATTTGAAGGACCTCGCGAAAGTAAAGCAGAACCAGAAAGGTGCAAATGAAACGAGCGGCAGGACAAATCAGTTTATTCCGACGCTATTGAAGCCTTTGAATCAAAATGCTCAGAATGAAGTTGCATTCGCTGTGGTTGAGGAGGACCCGAATTTTTTGAGTAAGGGCGAGTTTATTGACAAACTCATGATTAAGCATGAAGCTGACGAAGACATAGTACGAAGCAACGAGGTATCCAAAGAGCCATACGACATAAATCAATCACACAAATCTATAGCAGGTAGGAATAAAGGCTCTTTTGGCTGCGGGTTTTGCACTAGCGAGTCCTGCTTGTGTATGGACGCGGAGCTTGAAATAAGTCAGTCCAAAACATAGACTTCTGGGATCAGATCTCTTCCCGGTATTTACAAGCTAATATGAATAACGATATAACGAATTAAAATCAATATATAAATATAAAGTAGATAAAGGAGTGACGACTCATGCAGAGATTACAAAAAAAACGCATAGTAAGTACCGGCAAGGAAAGAGAGGCCCGAAACAATGTACCCGGTTCTGTAGACTCCTTTGAGGGTCAATTCTTTCCCGAAATCCCAAACCAAATGTCTCACCCCATTGAAGGCGTGGTAGAAAAATGGATATGCTACGATGGCCTTGGCAGTGACTTTGGCAAACACTGGCAAAGCAGCAAAGGCCCCGACAAGGCTAGCAGTGTCAAAAGGAACTCCGAGCAAGGAGGTGGCAGCAAACCCACAGGTCAACGCATAGAATCCTCCTGCCAATGCAACCCCTGTAACTCTGTGTAAACCCGACATCACCATCGTTAATTGTGGTTCGTATATGGTCAAGTGGGGCGACGTAGGACGATTCTTACGTTGGGCCACCAAGAGATCCTGTTCCCTATCGTGAGACGCTTTCACTGTGGATAATGATCTGATCATGCCACCTCTGGCACCAACCCAGCTGCTTTGGAACACTGAACGTGTTGCGGCTACTTCTGTTAGTAAACTGGCTAATTTCAAAATCATATATTGGCCGAGTAGTTTCTTCAACATGGTCGATAGAGACCTTGTCCTCTTACATACGTCTCATTAAACCTAATCCCGTACGGCTCATCATCTCGAATATGTGGTATTTTGATTTGCTAGCACTTTAATTATCTACTCCAGAGAAAATAAGTGTAAGAGTGGTTCCGGGTCTTACTATTAGAAAGAGGCCAATGAAAATACTACAATTTGTCAATGTCACCGCTTATGTAAGCACGACCCGGAGGGTGGAAACGACTATTACTTATGCATCTTGGACAAATGGCGTAATTGTTGAGAAAGGAACAGATTCCCAAATCCACACCATTCTACACCCCAAGTCTCGTGGTCATTGAGCTAGATATGATGGCGTAACGGCAATGGGTCCACGATTGCCGGGGTCGCTCTTTACCAGCGTACCAATGGGGCCGAGGAAAAATGTCGTTAATGTCGCAAGATTGACATTGGCCAAAAATGTCGCACCACTCGTCAGGTGATCGGCTACACTATTCTACGTTAATTTGGCATTGTTGAGTTGATACCGGTAACGATAAGACTAAACCAGCGACAAAAGCAGTCATCGAAGTGTATACAAGGGCACCAGCCGTCTTCGTATCAGATAATCACTGAAGCATACTTCAGACGGACGAAAAAAAACACATTTTCTGACTACATTCCTAAGAAATTACTAGACGCTCACATTGGGATAATATATAATAAAAAGGTATGGAGGGTACGAATAGCGCTACCACGGAAAAAAACCGCGGTGGCGGCGGGCTAGCACAGGGAGATAGGGGAGACGATAAGAGTACCACAACATTCACGATCCTGTCGCCTTCGTCGCCGGAGAAAACGCAACCAGGGCCGGAGCAGGGGCCGGAGCAGGGACCGGAGGAGCAGACCGAGCCGGAAAGAGAGCCAGAAGCGCAAGGAAGCCAAGGGTCATCTAACCAGTCAACAGAGGGACGGGAGGGAGAGAAGCAGCTGTCACCGGAGATTACTTTCAAGAAGAAGGACGTGAAAAGGTCCAGAACGCAATCATTTCAATCTGTATTGTCGTCTGCGTCGTTAAAGTCGTTGAAACAGCAATATGCAACCACTCAGCAGCAACAGCAGCAGCAGCAGCAGCGGGCCAACAGCATCATAAGTAATCATAGTAACCCTAATACAGTCAAAAATTTTCAATCATTTATACAGGCACCAGTGTTGTCAAGCATTTCCAATTTGAAGCCTCCAGGCGACGACATCGAGATCGGGCAACAACTACCCTTTCATGATAAAGGAACAGCTGAAGCAAATTCGAGCGGAAATCCCAACAAAGTGCCATCCGCGTCGCTTTCGTCCGCTATCAACGAAAATGACGATACGGTTACTGACCAAGATACGATGATTCAGCAACAAAAACTCACATTAAATGCATTACGAAAATTAAGTTTGTCGCCAATGCCAATTATAAATTCGGACGAAGCTGCCAACCAGAGAAAAGTTTCTAGGAAACCGTCGGCGAAGGCAATTGAAAGACCAATAAAAAATGCTGAACCTTACCAGCCCGCAGAAGTAGATCTATCCTCGTTCGCAAGTTTAACAAGACAGCCTAATGTGAAGACCGCTGAAAGCGAAAACCCTCCCAATGACTCGGTCAAAAGCCCGTCTTTGCCCGATCCAGCGCCTGGATCGACAAGCAGCCACGCGACACCAAGCTTTAATGATGCAACGTCACAGGCAGATAAATCGTCAAAGCGTCCCTCTCCATTGGGCAGGTTGCCAGAGGGCCAAAGCGAGCCTAATGTGACTCAGCTGAAGGAGGAGAAGAGTAAGCTTTTACAGGCCACTCAAAAGTATCATAGCGATGTCCGCCAGAATCAATTGCAGAGTGCCAGAGCTCATATGTCTGAGGCCACAGCATCAAATTCTATGATTGCACCTCTCGGCGGGCCTCATGTTCGGAACGTAAGGAGAGCATCAGGCCACCAGGTCACATCGCTTCAGAACCCCAGCCGTCCTCAGCCGTATCCGCCTCAACCCCAAGCTCCGAAACCAAACAAACAGTTGCAGCAAATCAATAATCTTAGAAGCCCCATGTATGTACCAGCAGTGTTGCGTATGACACTTCAAGACCCTGATCGGAGCCATTCATCTAACTCATCGCCGGTAAACGGTTCTTTTTCTTGTACAGCCAATGGCAGCACCGATGTCCTTTCTAATGGTAATGCGCAAGACCCGAGGATATCAAGCCCTCCTCGCAACCCTTCATTTCAGCCTAACCAAGACCCTCATGTCGTCCTGTCCTCTCGGGCATCCATAAACTCCACTGATTCCAATCCCATTGGCAGATCTAGAGACTCGAGCACATCGCCTCCTTTGATGTCGCCATCGACCGGCCCATTCACTTTGTCGAAAAGGAAGTATGAAAGCATTCTCAAGCAGGCTCCTACAAGGAGACATTGGGTGAAAGATGAGTCGGTCTTGAAATGCACCATTCCCGCATGCCCTCGCGTTTTCAATTTTTTTGAAAGAAGGCATCATTGCCGCAAGTGCGGTGGGATCTACTGCAAGGAGCACACGTCGCATTACCTCTACATCAACCACTTAGCACAATTCACCACTGGTGGCAGAGGAACCTTATCCAAGGTGTGCGATAACTGCATTGAGGAATATAACGAGTTCATGAGGCTCGAATTTGGCGTCAATATCACCCCAATTCCTATCATAAAGAAGTCTATCGCACCAAATACGTCTAATTCTACAACAGACCTGACTTCCAACAGACTGGCCAAGCCTAAAAGTTCACTTACCAAACCCATAAATGGTTCTCAAAAACTAGACAATTCTGCAGATACCAAGTCGAACGACCAGCTTGTTGGAAGTGTACCTGCTAATTGGAGCTGGAGCTCCTTCTAGCGTCTCCTGCTGACATTATATACACCTAATTTACTGTTACGTTGGTAAGTATCACCTTGTTTACTGTAGTTGACCCAGTCAGTCTGGTAAAATATTATGTAATCACTCAATAGTCGCTCTAACAAACACGGTGGTTTTATATGGACCAAATAGATAAAGAGCCATAAATCAGTAATCGGTAAATATTGGTCAAAATGGTTCAAGGTAGTAGCCATTTGAAGGTTTTTGGAGTGAGCATTGAGACTATTCGTTTGCTATTGCAAGTGATTATCTTCATTTCGATTGCCGGGGCCGCAATTTCATCGAGATTGTTTTCCGTCATTCGATATGAGAGCATTATTCACGAGTTCGATCCATGGTTCAACTTCAGAGCTACTAAGTATTTAGTCACCCATTCGTTTTACGACTTTTTGAATTGGTTCGATGATAGGACGTGGTATCCCTTGGGAAGAGTTACTGGAGGGACTTTGTACCCAGGGTTGATGGTGACATCGGGGGTTATTTGGCACACTCTTAGGGAATGGTTGAGCTTGCCTGTGGATATCAGAAATATTTGTGTGATGTTGGCGCCAGCATTCTCTGGATTGACGGCGATATCGACCTATTTTTTCACTAAAGAAATGAAGGACTCGAATGCAGGGCTTTTGGCAGCTATTTTTATGGGTATTGCGCCCGGTTACATCTCTAGATCAGTTGCTGGATCCTACGATAATGAAGCCATTGCTATCACATTGTTGATGGCGACATTCTATTTTTGGATCAAGGCGATGAAGATCGGGTCTGTGTTCTATGGCACTTTTACTGCGTTATTTTACTTCTACATGGTTTCAGCCTGGGGTGGATACGTCTTCATCACAAATTTAATCCCATTGCATATCTTCGTGTTAATCTTAATGGGCCGTTACAACCATAGGTTGTACACGGCATACACTACGTGGTATGCTCTTGGAACCTTGGCTTCGATGCAAATTCCGTTCGTTGGCTTCCTTCCAATTAGATCAAATGACCATATGGCAGCCTTGGGGGTCTTTGGGTTGTTACAATTAGTTGCAGTTGCCCATTATGTTAAATCCAGGGTTCCATCTAAACAATTCAAGGGCTTTTTAATGGTATCGTTAACTTTGTTAATCATACTAGGAGTCGCGTCCTTGTTTGCATTGACAGCTTTAGGTTTGATTGCCCCTTGGACTGGTCGTTTTTATTCATTGTGGGACACCAACTATGCTAAAATTCACATCCCAATTATTGCGTCAGTTTCTGAGCATCAACCTACCGCTTGGCCCGCTTTCTTCTTTGATACAAATATGTTGATTTGGTTATTCCCAGCAGGTATTTACTTGTGTTTCCAAGAATTGAAAGATGAGCATGTATTCATAATTATTTACGGCGTCTTGTGTTCTTATTTTGCTGGGGTCATGGTCAGGTTAATGTTGACCCTCACTCCTATTATTTGTGTTTCAGCAGCAATCGCGTTGTCTAAGCTATTCGATGTTTATTTGAATGTTGTTGATATCTTTAAACCGGAAGCAAACAATGAAGACGTTCAAGTAAGTGGGAGGAAAACAAAGTCGAAGACATCCACCTCCTCTAAGAATCCTAAAGCTTCCACTTTCTTCCCATTACTATCGAAGGCGATTGTCTTGTTATCTTTCACTTTCTACCTTGTTTACTTCGTGTTGCACTGTACGTGGGTGACCTCGAACGCATATTCGTCTCCGTCTGTCGTTTTAGCCTCTAGGAATGCCGATGGTAGTCAAAACATTATTGACGACTATAGAGAAGCTTATTACTGGTTGAGAATGAACACCCCAGAGGACTCAAAGGTTATGGCTTGGTGGGACTACGGCTATCAAATTGGTGGCATGGCTGATCGTACAACTTTGGTCGATAACAATACTTGGAACAATACGCACATCGCCACGGTAGGAAAGGCCATGTGCTCTTCTGAAGATGTTGCGTACGACATTTTGAAGAAACATGATGTGGATTACGTCTTGGTTATCTTCGGAGGTTTGCTTGGCTACTCTGGCGATGATATAAACAAATTCTTATGGATGGTTAGAATATCGGAAGGTATATGGCCTGATGAGATTCACGAAAGGGATTACTTCACCGAGAGAGGTGAATACAAAGTTGATGGTGACGCTTCGCAAGCAATGAAAGATTCCTTGATGTACAAGATGTCTTATTATAGGTACACAGACTTGTTTAACGGAAGAGACGGTATTGATAGAGTCAGAAACCAGGCCATTCCCGCTGATAAGAAGCCAGAATTGGATGTGGTCGAGGAGGCCTTTACATCTCAAAATTGGATTGTCAGAATATATAAGGTCAAAGATCTCGACAACATTGGTAGGGACCTACACGCGGCTTCAAAGTTTGATAAGTCTTCCAGTGGTCAAACAAAGAGACAAAGAATCATCAAGAAACCAAATTTAGATTTAAGAGAGTAATTGAACTATTGCAGCCTTCAGCTCCTTTGGCACACACATAGTATTCATAGGTATATAGAAAAATCACGATATCAGAAACTCCGCAAAATCATGTCACGTGAAAACAGATTAGCTGGAGTATGCGGATCACCATATTTCGTGATGCCAATGAAATAACCTTCCTCCTTGCTTTGAAGCATATTTACTGAATAACATGGGCGTTTTGGACATTGAGGGGCATTTAGCCTTCTATCGGTCATATCATTTCAATCTGACTAATGTTGCAATACATTTGGTCTGCATTCCTATAATTTTGCTTTCCGCAATAGCATTTTTGACTCCTATCAAAGTTTGGGGGGAACAATATCCGATCGTCAACTTGGGATCATTTTTAGCAGTTTCTTATGGCACTTTCTACTCAATCTTAGACTGGAAGCTAGGATTACCCACGGAGGCATTTTTGATAGCGTCAGCCTATGGGTTTAGCAGTTACTATTCAAGTTTGAATTTTTTTTCGACTGTTTCTCCACAGCAATTTGTTCACTCGGCGGTCATGGCACACATAGCCTCGTGGATAGCACAATTCTATGGCCATGGTGTGTACGAAAAGAGGGCTCCAGCATTAACAGACAATCTCTTGCAGGCACTTGTTTTGGCGCCATTCTTTGTATCCTTTGAAATAGCTTTTTGGCTCGGTTACAGATTGGATGTTAGAAAGAGAATGGAGAACAAGGCAGGTATCCTATATAGGGACATGAAGGCAAGGGAACATGGCCATCAGAAGAAAGAAAACTAATTCAACTCGATATGAAATTTGCTAATTGCTCACATATGGTTGTTAATTGTTAATGAAATTAGCATTTGGCACTTGTGAATTCTTATACTGCTCATATTTTGTAGAGATTTCCTTTTCGTAGAGCGAAGTCCCTTGTAATTGATTTCCAATTGCTTCTTTGTTAGTAAATTTCAAAAATCTGTTACCTGATAAATAACTTACTTAGCCATCCGGGGCGGACGTTGTGGTCTCTTCCAAATATTTCTAATTTTCTAGAATGCGTCCCTACAATTCTTTCCACGATGTCATAGACTTCATCAGGCTTTCTCAGTGTTTCTCGAGTTCCACTGACAAGGACATCTGTATCCATTAATCTATTAGTCCATGGAGGATGCCCTTTGATTCCAACCAAAAGATGCTCTTTTGAGTGATTTAGCCAATGACCTGTCCTGCCCGTCACAATTGTACGTTTCAATTGATTTAACTTGATCCAAATCATCTCATCAGAAATTGTATATCCCCAGTTTTGCAACGCTTGACGCCCAATTTCAATGGCTCTTCCTGTAACCCATAGTAATATCAACCCTTCATCTTGCAATAGATGCATAGGTAATGATAGGAGTTCAAAGTCTTTGCAAGTGCCGTACGGCAAGGACATGTGTATGTCCCACGCCGGGTCTGATAATATGACTGCAAATTTGCCTAAAATCAGAAAAGGAAGGTATCTTACATCACAATTGATCCATTGAGCAGGAATCGTCTTCCGATGGTACTCAGTGTGACATTCGCCAATAGTGTATTCGTGGCTTGAAGAGCGTTTACGTATCTCTCTGTTTTGCTCGTCCGTATTCCCCTTGCCAGACGGGCACAAAGTATAGTAATGCAAATAACGGCATGTCTTCATTTTATGACAGGTGTCCAAATAGGAGCAGTCCCCCAAATATAAGTCTGTATGGTTATTAAGAATTGGGAGATAATGTATCTTTGTCTGGGAGCATTTGTAGATCTCTGGAGATATCAGACTGCGGTTCTGTTGAATTATCTTGTGAACATATTGTAGCTCTGGCAAGCTAAGTCTAGAGAAATCCTTTTTGTTGAAGCACAACTCCGACAAAGCATGGGTATGGTTCGTATCATCACATATCTCATAAAAAGGCTTGACCGGTGTTTTTAGTTTGATTTTCTCTTGTACTAACTTACTCCTTGCAGTGGGTTCTGATAGCATCTTTCTTAGAGTCGTGAGATCAGCACTTATATCGGAATCGCATTCGGTGTCACCTAGTGATTCTTCTTTAATTCTTGTTTCAAGTGGTTGTTGCAACAAGTGTTTCAAGTAGTCAGAACTATTTTTGAATTGATCAGCGCCCAAAATTGTTCGTTCCTCGAACTTAGTCTCCTTGAAGTACATGCTTTCTAACCTCGATCTCAAGACTACTAGTCTTTTAGCGTTGATATCTATCAAACGTGGGATGTTTACCAAATTGCTGCTGTCCCAATCATATTCCCGTAGGTCTGGATCAAATTTTAATGCATGGCCACTGACGGCATCAAATGATACCAAATAATCAGCAAACCCTTGAAAGCATGGCCTGATTTCCTGTTTTCTTCGTTCTCCCCTTTCCCTGTAACCATAAAAGAGGTGATAAATAGCGTCAAGGTTCCCTCTAATCGGGTCTTCTAACAATTCATTTTTAAAATCCAAAACAAAGCCAATGATTGCTTTAAAGCTACTTACATCCAGCATTCGATAAATAGTCGACTAGTCTTTTATCCTCCTTAAAAAGAACCAAATATAATAAAAAATGAGTTTTAAGAAATGGCTGTAAAAAAGGTAGCGACGAAAAAATCTGAAACACCACCAAGGGCTGAATAGTTTTGTTCTTATAAAAATACAAATATTCATACACACATATACAGAGTGTAGCAACAATAAATGTAAAGAATTCTAATAAAAGATGAAAGAAACAGAAAAGAAATTACGAATTTTGATTTCAAAGTGTTTGTAGGTCTTTTAGAAACCGAATGGGTTATCTGGTGTAGCAGCCTGTAAGTTCGCCCTTCTTCCAGTTTGCTGAGATTGCAATGGCGCCGGAGCATTGCCAAAACCAGCGCCCGTAGGTTGAGATTGTAATGGATGATTAAAACCATCGAATTGTGGTTGCTGACCAAATGTAGTTGTAGGAAACTGGGGTGGTGGTGCTTGATTGAATGAGTTTGAAGGGCCACCAAGACCAGTGTTCTGGAATATACTCGACAAATGATTGATGTCCAGTTGTTGAGACTGCCCGAACACGGGTTGTTGTTGCATAACACCACCAAAGTTCGTTAACTGCAGCGATTGCTGTTGCCCAAAAGAGGGCTGCTGAGACATGCTGTTGAAATTGTTGTAGCCACCAGTCGGATTACTACCGTACGACTGGAACATATTGTTACCGGTTGTTTGACCAGCTGGAGAAAACATACTATTTGGCTGCTGGCCAAAGCTGGTCTGAGGCATCATACTATTTGGCTGCTGGCCAAAGCTATTCTGAGGCATCATGTTGGTGCTCGGCTGCTGACCAAAGCTTGTTTGGGGCATCATATTCATGGTTGGCTGTTGGCCAAAACTAGCTTGAGGCATCATACCATCAGCGACATTTGAACCTGTTCTGTGCGTAGAAACCAATGGTCCAGTTTGTTGCATGGACATTGGCTGGCCAAAGCTGGTTTGAGGCATCATACCACCCGTAGTGTTGCCTCCTGTTTTTTGCATTGGAATCATAGGCCCAGTTTGCTGCGTCGGCAATGCCTGAGCAAATGAGGTGGAGGTCCCGCCTGATAATGACAGAGGGATTTGTTGACCAAAAGTTGTTTGAGGCACACTAACGTTTCCAGTTTGCAACGCAGGTTGGCCAAAGGAAGGAAGAACGCCACCACCAGATGCAAGGTTTTGTGGGCCTGTTGCTTGACCTGTAAACGTTGTAGTGCCTGTCTGCAAAGGAACAATACCGAATGTAATCTGAGGCTGCAATCCGCCCGTAGCTTGAATAGGAACAAACCCTGTAGGCTGAGCTGGAATTGGGATGAAGCCTGTTGGTTGAATAGGAATAAGGCCACCGGTCTTTTGGGCTGGTACTATTCCAGTCAACTGAGGGGTCAAACCTGTACTAGTTTTCTGAGCATTGAACTGTTGACCAGGCTGGCTTAATGAGCCCGTTTTTACTGGAGTCAAGGCCGGTGCAGCTGGATTTTTTTCTGCATCTGGTTTGGCTTGCAATGGGGATGTTAGAGCGTTATTGCTCAGCTCAAGCGGTTTGATGTTCACCAAGTCCTGTAATGAACCAGTGTATTGTGGTTGCTGGGGAGCCGATGGCTTCGAAACATCTTCACTGGACCTAGCAGCTGGTTTAACAGCCCACGCATCATCCTCAAACTTATTAGACTCCGTCGAAGGCTGGTCTTCTTGTTTTAAGGGTGAAGGCAAGGCTTTCGCGTTCACCTTCAGTATTTCACTGGAGGAATTATTATTCTTCAAAGCGCCGGTAGGCTCGGTGAATAGACCTCCAGGAGCAACCGCAGGTTCTTCGGTCGACTTAGTTCTATTGAATTTGTTGTCCAAGTATTTCATGACTCTTAAAATGTCACCTTCTCTAAGACCTAATGTGCGTAACAATGATGGATTTATGTCTTCCAAAATACTCTCATCCATCTGTTCACGATTGAAATTGAGGGTGTAGCGCTGACAGTTGCCAATATCAACTCCGCATGCGAGGAAAAATTCAAACCAATCGTAGTCGGGTTCACCACTGGAAATAGCGGTTGTCGCCTTCGGCCTTGATGGTTGAGGAGGTGCAATATCATTTATGGCCGCAGTAGCAGACTGAGAAGCTCCACTTTGCCGTTGAGATCTTGTCCTTTTCATTGATTGCTTGGCAACTTCTTCCTTGTAAGATTCAAGAGATTCTCCAGTGATTTTCTCGACATACTCTAAATCTTCAATGGACAATTTAGTGGCCGCCACAGCAATTTTCACATCGTTAGTTTTGTGCAAATTAACCTTCCCATTAACAAAACCTAAGAACTCTGCTTCAACCTTGAAAGAACCTGAGCTGTCGATCCAAGTTCTGACTCTGTGATAGTTAGGCATGGACTTATCATTCCTATCGTCCCTGTGGCCCGCTTTATCTCTTTGTATACGATCATTTTCTCTAATTTTATTACGTTCATCTCTGGTTCTATGATTTCTACTTTTCTTCCGCTCTCCGCCGTCCATAATTTTTCCTTTACTTGACTTAGAGTTTCTGGTTGATCTTGCTCTTTGAGGTCCTTCAGTCAATCTTTCTAAGTTGGAGGTGCCAATTATTTCAATGTACGAAGATGGAATTACACCTTGTCTTCCTGTCTCAACATTCTCACACATCCACCAATCTTTTGATTTTGATTCATTGATTATATAAACCTCTTCACCTTGTCTGCTCATTAATTCATCAGGTCCCTGGGCCTCAAAATCGTACATGAGCCTTCCAATCTTCTTGTTAGAACCACCCGTTGACGCTTGCGATGCACGTGCCACTTCTCTCAAGCCAACTGCTGCTTCAGCTCCTTTCAAATCTCCCAAAATAGACTTGATAGCTTCCGCAACATCTTTGGAACCCGTGTGTAATTCAATTGAGGCTGTTGGATTTCTAAACTCCAAGAACAAATGCTTTTTCTCACTGCTGAAGTCTACCAAATTCTTTATTTTCCACTGTTGGTCAAGTGAAGATGCAGATTTCAATTTGAGCTTTTTGGGATTCGTGGTGTTCGGCTTCAATATCACTAAACCTTGCCCAATTGAGAAGATAACCGCTCTTTTTTTGCGACCCTCTACTTCATCAATATACCAAGTAAAAAATTCACCATCAAAACTGTGCTCCTGGCGCGACCCGAGATCTTCTTCGTCTTCGTAACTAGGTTGAGAATAGCTTTGACTATTACGCGATCTATCTGGGGTAACTGTCTCCGATGGCGGTCTCGAAGGCATAGGTGGTGGGGCCTCTTCGTCTGAAGCCCTTTTCAATGGCTCTTCCTCCACTTCACGCTCATGCGTAGCGTTGGCCAATTGAGAGGGGTGCTGTGGAGGTGGTTGGAAATTAGAAGCTTGCGGCGACCCAAAAGCACCTCTTTCAGGGTGAACAGGAGGAGTTGTAAAGTCACCAGCGGTCGGGGTAGTTGCTGGTTGCATGGCCCCTTGAGGCAGCATCTGCGCTTGGCCCTTCTCACCAGAATCAAGTTCAATATAGTTTGATGGAACAAACCCGAACACTTGATTTTGGACGTCTCCTACTAGTAACCAGTCGACATCACTCAAATCAAAAACGTCAAACCTTTGTCCCTCCTTGAACGAAAGCTCTTCTTCGGTCTGTTTATCATAATCGTACAATGATCTTGCGGTCTTGACCACAGGCGCCTATGTTCCGTTAGTATTTCGCTCAACTTAATGCTCATTTATAGCAGCCGACACTTACCTCCTCAATATAGTTAGATGGCACTAACCCGACTGGTTCTTCAACTTCTTCGTCTCCACTTGGAACCACTCTCTTCTTGACTTTCCACCAATCATCGACCTCTGATCGTTCTAGTAAATATAGTAAATCTTCTACTTGAATATCAAGCTCTTCGTCAGACTGGGCTGAATAGTCATACAATGCCCGATATACTCCAATATATAAAGACAGCATATGGGTCAATGATCTTTGGTTTTAGCTGAATATATGATGTCTCCTTGAATCAAGATTCATTGGCCCATAGTGAACATTAGACCGTTATCGACCTTTTCCAATAGGTGCGCGCACGCACCTACCATAAAACGAATAGAAGAGAACAACGTTCGAACGGACTACAGGGACAGATACAAGGGGCTTTACGGGGGCATAATAAGTGTCCCGAAGAGGTGTAGAATTTACCATAATTTTTTCGTAAAATTTCCAAGTGTATTAAATTTATAGTAAGTCCAAACATGACATATCAGTGCTTCGTCTCATAATGAGCCGTCTGAAGGCAGGCACTAACTAGTTATGGAGGTCCCAGAGGCATCAGCTGAATCATCTGTATGTACGGTTGTCGAGACATCATTGACTCGTACGACGCCAAAGTCAATTAACCTTACTAAGGCCTTGGCTATTGTGCAAAAGAACGACTTCTATATTTTTCATAGCAGTAATAGCAGTGTAGTCGAAGTTCTGCACGGTAGATGCGCCCACATGGGGTGTGAGGACAACGTCCTGTCTGCCAAACAATTCTTCGTGTACTTCAGGTTCGTTTTCAAAGACATCTAAACCTGCAAAAAGTACTTTCCCCGATTTTAGTCCCGATACCAAAGCTTCTTCGTCAATCACTGTACCACGGCCGACGTTGATAATTCGGAATGGCTTTGCAAATGCGTTTATAACATCAGCGTTGATCATGTGTTTGGTTTCTGGGGTACCAGGACATGCGATCACAACTAGATCCCCAAAGTCTTTGGTGTGAATCAATTGCTTATGGTACGTAACAGGGTAAAGCAACTTAGACTTTTCTTCGCTCGAGAGCTTGTTCCTTTTAACATAGTGGATATTCATGCCAATTTGAGAGAGCTTTTCGGCAATTGTCTGGCCAATTTTTCCGAAACCAACGATCACTGCATGATGTCCCTTGGGAGATACGTTGTTCCTACCCAAGCCACGCTCTCCAAAGGCGTACCCAGCGCTGTCTCCCAAATTCGGCTGACCATTGACAGTGTCCAATCTGCCGTCTGCCAATTTTTTCCGAAGCATAACCGTATGATTATTGGCTTTAGTAAAGTTCTCTTCGCTTATCTTAAAGTTTCTGAAGCTCAGTAAAGCATTGTACAATGCCAATTCTGCCACTGGCTCACAGGCGCCATCTGAAGGAACATTCGTTAGCACAATGCCCTTTTCTGCCATTCTTTCACCGTCATAACCATCGTACCCAACCGAACAAATAGAAATAACCTTTAAGCTCGGAGGAGAATTTTCCAAGATTGTACCTTTGAATCCACCAAGTGGAACGAAGCCTAGCCATGCGCCGTATATTGCCTGTATGTTCAGCAACTTAGTCTTGAAGTCTTCGATTAATTGGTCTGTTGACGATAATTCATAGTCAATGCAATCGAACTGTTGCGAGAACTGCTTGTATTCCGGCAAAGACTTATTCAAGCCACCTATAAAAAGGACCTGCGGTTTCATTGGGAAAATGGTAGAAGATTTTCAAGAGGCTTTAGAAGGCTGGGACATATTTATACTCAACAGTAAGACAGTGAACCTCGCATCCGCTTTAGGAAAGGAAGGCCACCGGGGTAATTATGCCGTACATAATGTAAAACTAATATAAGTAGTGTATTTATGAGAATGAAGTGGTAATCACTTAAGCAAAGCGAGGAAACTAGAAGAAAATCAGTGTGAGGAGCACCGACTCTCGAGGGTGTGAACAACGTAACAGAAAGTAGATGATTAATATTTTTCAATTCTAGCTATAAATAAACGAGAACATGCTTCGAAGGTTTTACTACCATCAGACTCCAACGGCAAGGTTAAACAGGTACTATTAAAGACATGCTGAAGAAGTTTAGTGGTGGTGGTGACCTGGTTCACCCAAGTATTTCGCGGTGAACACATTACCGCATTGCCAGCATCTACCAGGCTTGCCATCTTCAACCTTCATCCAGTAAGGCTTATGATCGTCACCGTCTTTACCTCTGCAACCGACGTAACGGTACCCAATGTAGGTTGGGACCAAGTAAGGGTCTTGCATCGTACCCTGACCTTCAAAGACGGGGTTTTCCATGTCGAAAACGTCCACACCTTCCATTTTACCCAATAACTCGAATCTTTCCAACCCGGTAGCCTGGTCCAAGTCAGATGGGATAGTACCTGGCTTGGCACCAGGCCCGATCAACGACTCATCTGGACCAGTAATTTCGGACAATTTGGAAGCAGTCTTAGGCTGAACATTCGATTGTTGCGATGCCACGATTCTGGTGCTTGACAAGAATCTTGTTTGCTTGGCAAGACGTATGGAACGAGAAAGCATGCTACAGGCGTTAGTATGTGATACGGCCAAAACGGCATTCCATGGTATTTCACCGATGTTTTAGAGGTGCTCTCAAATCGCTTCTAAATCGCTCTTGAATCACTTTTTCGCTAGCAACTCATGCCACTCCACCCCTAGCTACCCTTGTGATCTACTTTTCACCACATCTCGTGCTGTGAAGCTCTCAATTCCTTCGTTTTCCATTTTCTGTATTCCTTCACATCTCATTGGATGGGGTTCCATTTTTTATCTCTAATTGAACCCGGCCTCAAAATGCCCCTTACAACCTTCATTCTCTTTCTGAAATAACTTCTAAAACATCCACACCACAATCTCTCATTTTACATACTCGTATAGTTATAGTATAGGAATAACGTATAATCTGGTTGTATACCCTAGTATTTAGTACCGTTAATAGTCAATGAAAATCACCCAATATAGAGTAAATTACACAAAACCGCTCAGCAAGGCCACCAAAACTATGAGAAATGAGCTTCAATGCTATTGGCTGTGCGACTCTTCGGTGGAACCACAGGCTCACCGAATGTGCCGATGTGATTCGCGACCCCGATAAACATAACGCGCGCGTGAGCCTCGACCCTGGGACATATTAGCCCCATGGCGCGAGCTCGACCATCCGAGAGGGATAACATAAGGGCGGAGCCCTCACACAATGCCCGTGTTTGTGACTGTTAAAATGCGTTGGTCAGAGCACGCTCTTTTTTTTTTCACAGTGGGCACAGCTCTGGCCTAGGTTTCGTCCTACTAAAAGTGAAAATACTTACTTTTCTTATTTTATTCCTTTGATCAGTATTACAAAAGGTATGTATAGATTCGGGTACCTTAGCCCTGGAGACAACGATAGACAATCGAGTGATGGTTGAAACAAGTAGCTGTGCAAGAAATAAAAGATGAAGAATCGATGGACAAACATTATGATGCAGAGACAAACGGATATTGAAACTAAAAATTTTCAAGAGGAATTGCTAGAGGATTTGGAATGAAGCGTAACAGCTGAAGAGGTGACTAACTGTATTGGCACAGCTGGCAGGATACTGCAAGACATTTTGGTTTTGGGTATCGGTTTACGTTCTCGGATTTTGATTTTTGGGTTCGAAATTTGGTGACCGCAATTTTTCATTGATGTCTACTCGTATCAATTATAATAGAAGACCATACTAACTCAACATAGTTCAATATGCCAAAAAAGAGAGCTTCCAACGGTAGAAACAAGAAGGGTAGAGGTCACGTCAAGCCAGTTAGATGTTTAAACTGTGCTAAGTGTGTTCCTAAGGACAAGGCCATCAAGAGAGTCACCATCAGAAACATGGTGGAAGCTGCCGCTGTCAGAGATTTGTCTGAGGCTTCCGTCTACTCCGAATACGCCTTGCCAAAATTATACAACAAATTGCACTACTGTGTCTCGTGCGCTATCCACGCCAGAATTGTCAGAGTCAGATCTAGAACCGACAGAAGAATCAGAGCTCCTCCACAAAGGAAGAGATTCACCGCCGACAGAAAGGTCAACCCAGTCGAGGCCGCTAAGAAGGCTATCTAAGTTGGCTGACCCGATGTGTTGTATGTAAATTTATAAATGGCTGTTGATGAGCTCTTGTGCTTGTTTCGGTTGTTTATTTATGTATCTATATAATTGACCACCGGTTTCTGTTGATTGGGGCCTTTTGTGTTCATGATCTAAATAATATAAAATGTGTACTTTACTGTTTGCTGTACCTTGACGTTGCTGGTGGCATAAATGGCTTGCGAACGTCGCGGACCACGTAATGCCGCCGCTTTTACGTTAAAAGACTACAACCGCCTCTTGTGTCACAAGCGCTAGGTGCTGATCTTGCTTCTCTTGGCCCTAGAACTACCCTCCCCACCACCTTCATCAGCCCTGTAACGGTTCCGTTGATCTTTTAGTCCAACTGAAAAAGTTGGGATCCTGCATATACTTCGCTCCGTAAAAATTTCATTGGCCGTTTGCGAAGTCATGGCCTTCATTATGGAGTCAATTAAATAGGGAATTACATAAAAGTACAGTATTACTACTAAGGATCTCATAATCGACCACAAGTCAGCAACCAGGATTGCATTCGTATAATTGAGTTTGGATCAGACGGTATTCGTTAATTTTGATAAGAATCGGAAGCAATAATCAACCAAACAGGAGTAGGGTCGTATCTCTGGGAAACGAACTAGAAGGGAAGAATTGAATACTGCAATAACTGTAAAATTATATGGCATCAAGCTAACATGACAATGGAGGATACATGGAAGTTTTCACAATGCTTTGGAGACAAAGGCGATATTGAAAATATCACGGAAGCGGACATTATCTCGACAGTCGAGTTTAACGAGCTGGGAGAGTTTTTGGCGACAGGCGACAAAGGAGGTCGGGTTGTTCTTTTTGAGCGTAATCAAAACAAGAAAAAGCAGAGCTGTGAGTACAAGTTTTTCACCGAGTTTCAGAGTCACGACGCTGAGTTTGATTACTTGAAGTCGCTCGAAATCGAGGAGAAAATCAACAAGATCAAGTGGTTGAGAGGCCCAGGTAACTCGCTTTACTTATTGTCTACCAACGACAAGACGATCAAGCTTTGGAAAATCGTGGAGAAGCAGGTGAAGCTCGTTAGTGAAAATAACTTGAATGGGTCGACGTCCTTGCCTTTCAGCTCGACCGACGTGGGAAACTTGAAGCTACCCAAAATGGCATTGCATGACAAGTTGATTCTGGCCCAGCCGAAGAAAATCTACTCCAATGCCCATGCGTATCATATAAACTCTATTTCCATAAATTCGGACCAGGAAACATTTCTATCATCGGATGACTTGAGAATTAATCTTTGGAACTTGGGCATCGCGGACCAGTCTTTTAATATTGTTGACATCAAGCCCACCAATATGGAAGAATTGACCGAGGTCATTACTAGTGCTGAGTTTCATCCTACCCACTGCAATTTATTTATGTATTCTTCTTCAAAGGGCACCATTAAGTTGTCGGATATGAGATCAAACTCCTTGTGTGACTCTCACGCTAAGATTTACGAGGAATACTTGGATCCTGCTTCGCACAATTTCTTCACCGAAATCACATCGTCGATATCCGATGTCAAGTTCAGTCATGATGGGAGGTACATTGTTTCTAGAGATTATATGACGGTTAAAATATGGGATTTGGCAATGGAGCTGAAACCAGTGAAAACTATAAATGTGCATGAACATTTGAGAGATAGGTTATGTGACACGTACGAAAACGATGCAATTTTTGATAAATTCGAAGTCCAATTCAGTGGTGATAACAAATCTATCATGACTGGTTCCTACAATAACAATTTTATGATCTATCCGAATCCGATAAATGAAGGCGCGAGCTCAACGACGAAATCCTTTAGCAATGATAAATTCAACCCCTCATTATTTCCAAAGAAACCCAGTCAGCAAAGGGATGATGATGATGATGATTCGGATGAAGATGACGAAGGGGTGGAGTCGCCTCCAATTGATTCCGAAACATTTCCCCAATCACCTAGTTCGCAGTTAGATGATGACGATCAGGAAGTTGTAGTGTTGAAGGCTGACAAGTCTGCATTCAAGTCAAAGAAATTGGGCAATCATGGTTCGCTGTCCCGTAGAATGATGAATGGAGTCAGTGCGGGCGGCGCAGGAGATTTTGATAACATTGACTTCAAGAAAAGCATTCTACACTTGTCATGGCACCCGCAAGAAAACTCGGTTGCAATTGCTGCAACCAATAACTTGTACATTTTTTCAACTTTATGATATACATTGAATTGATTTCAATTATCTCTCAATAGTATTAACCCATTGATCGTAATCACGAGCCGCAAGTCTTAGCCTATGTTGCGATAAGAGTCGGTAGTACTGTGGCATGTCAACATGTTAGCTTTCAGTGGGCATGGTAATTTCTAATTATGTGTGCATTGGTCGTTTTCTCTCCTTCCTCTATTTATCCAATTAATAATTTACCCTTCTACGTGGTGCCTTTCGTAGTTCTCAATAGACAGAGTCGGGCTAATATACAATATCTGGAACAGCTTTCTCTTAGGGTGGAACGCAGACCCGATAGGTGCAAAAAGAATCTACAATTGACTTTCGTTAGTTGTTCATTTCAAACCAAGCATATACGCTAATTGCAATAACAATTAAAAATGACTTCTAGAAGAGAAGGAAATAAAGCTAATTGATGACCTATGCTTCAATATGTCTGTTGACATCCGAGTTCCAGAACAAGGTCTTGTCCCCGTCACCCCAGAAAAACTTCTTTTGTCTCAAGTTTTGGTACTCGTATTGGGTGGGCCATTCTTCATCTGGAATCTCCCTCAAGTGCTTTCTGTGCTCAGCATGATGCATTTCAATTCTAAATACGGGAATAGCGGTCAAAACAATGACAGGGAGTGCAACCACATATGTGATTTTCTTCCACAAGTTAGTAATACCTTCCGAGTGGTGGACCTTCTCCTTGTATGCCTTTTGGAAAGCTTCTCCCGCTTCTTTATTGGCCCTTGGGAATGCGTTTTCGTTGATAAATTTCGAAACATGCCCATGACCATGCGCACTAGAATTGAATCTAGTGAATGTACGTTGACCAACCGCTCTAAACATCTTAATTGCTTCAAATAAAATAGCACTAAACAACAGTGTTTCGTAGGTTGATAGAACTATATGAACTGTTGAAAAATGGTGATATTTCGCTTACGTGATCAAATTAGTTTTTATTGGCTATATGATAGTCACCTGATTAGTATAATAGGACTATAACGAGATGACAAGACTGTCTGGTTTACTATTAGAATTCTATGAGTCTACGGGAAGCTTTGGTGGCCTGTTCATGGTGGGATCATCGACTTGTTCTTCTGACTGAACTTTGGGTGTGGGAGGAAGGGGGTTGGGAGTCTCATGAGGGGATGATTGCTGGTCTGGAACAGGGACAACATCTTTTCCAGCTTCTTTGGATTCAGCATCAGCAGGCGGCGGATGAGGCTTTCTGGCCCATTCAGCCAGGCGCACAAGGTCAGCCACTGCTTGCTCGTATTTGTAGCCTTCTCTGTGGGTGACATAAGTGAAGAAATCGTGACGAAGTGCTGGGAAATGGGTCTTGAGGTGTTTTCTATCGTCTAACAACAACAGCTCTGTCGACTTACCATCGATCATGGCCCGTATCTCGTTTTCGTGTAGGAGGGTAACATCTCGCGTTACCATGTATTCGAGTAGAAGATTGGGCAGGTCGAAGAGCAATTTAAGGTAGTCCTTGTGAGTCAATTGTTCAACTGGATCTTCTAAAATATCGTCTTCGTCTTCCTCACTGGATGGCTTTGATTTGCCCGCTTCCAGTAATTTGGTCTGTAGGAATGCATTGAGTTCGCGTGTCAACACCCATATCCTAAGTTTGGGCAAAAATGTATACCCCTTGAAAGTTTCAGAAATCATTCCTTTTTTACCGTATTCATTCTGTAACAAAACTCCAAAGTCGTATGGAACATATGCGGGCTCTCCTTCTACCATGGACAATCTCAAGGGACTTAATTCATGCAACCTAGCAAAATGATTATTCCGACAATTATATGCATTCAAGTATTTGTTTCTTTGTATTTCTTCGATGCTTAAATCAACCCGAGCTCTGCTCAAAGGCTCTGGTAGTTGATTGTTATATCTAGTAGGTGCCCTTGTTTGTGACAATGCTAAACCTGTAATGTCAATGTAGAACCCCGTGTCGATATCAATGAATCTTGCGTCTATATTGTTATTGCCGTTCCCTTTGACTCGAGAAGAGATGAAGGTACCACAATCCAAGAAATACCTCCCATATCTTATTTCGTTATTATTTCCACCGCCCATATCGACAATAATGGATTGGTTGAAGCGTCTAGAAAGTTCGTGTAAATCTGCAATGGGCATCTGGACATCAATGTCATTATCCCAAGGAAAAGCCATGCCATCCCAATACCAGGAGAGTAATGATCCGTGTGCCACCCAGGTGTTTATGTGATAAGTATTTGTGAACTTGAACCATGCTTTGATTAAGCCATGTAAAGAAGGTGATTGCAAATCTGAATAGTTGATTAATCCATTGAAAAACCTCCAGTCATAGTGACCTCCAAGGGCAAAATTACTTTCTTTTCTAATAATCTTTGCTTCATTGAAGTATTTTGGGGGCATAATCTCGTCAAGGGAATACCTCAAAGAAGCTTTATAAAGCTTTTCCATCGGCTTCAATGATTCTTCGGGTATTTGCTCCATCGAAGCCAATATTTCAGAAGAATTATCTACAAATTGTTCATGTTTCAATTCTTTTAAATAAGCAATTGCCACGTCTTCTGACGTGGGATTTTTCAGATGGACGTGACCTGTGAAGTCTTGTAGTTCATGGTCTATGTTGATAACAATGTCTTTCGATGTGTCCAAGATAGCTTTATTCTTACGTCTGAAGTCACGAATAAATTCCTCGATAAGATGCGAATCTTCTAAAGGGCGCCTTTTGTTTATATCTTGCGTCACAGGCACCTGTAATCCAGCACTCCCTGATTGCAATTTGCTGCCATTCTCATCTTGCGGCCCTGGAAGCAAGAACACCACTGATAGTGGTGGTGGCATGAAGTCATGCAAGTACGATTTGGCCTGAAGTACTTTCAACTTCTTACGGGATCTCCCACCATATCCAAACACGTGGAATCCAGTGGACACGGGACTATTCTGGCATAGTTTCAAGAGAGATTTCAAAGATTCATCGGTATCTTTGTTGTCCAATAGAGAAGGGATATCATCATCGTCTATGCAATATTGCTCCGAGGGCAACAACTCCATCTTCCTGTTCCGCATCCGGTTGTTTGTGCTAACGTCAAAGAAGTCCTTGCACTTTTTCTTCTCGGGGTTCAAGAAGAATTCGTCCAATTTCGACATGTCGACCCAATCAGCCCAGTGGAAGTAAGGTAGATCTAAGTCATCCAATGTGTCGGTCCGCTGCATCTGGTGATTCCAATGGTGAAAGAGTAATCCCAACGTAAAGCGGGGGTCGAATCTCGTCAAGTGAGGGCTCTCGAACGAGTCCCGGTCAATCAAATGCTCCGGAAGGACCAATTCGCTATTTCTCGGGTTCTTCGTCATCTTCAACAACCAGAGCTGATCTTGTTTCTCCTCCAGAAGCCCTTCCTCCGCATCTTCGTCGTACAAATGCCTGAACTTCACATCCACTAACCGATTGAGCTCCTGCTGTTCCTCTTGGCTTCCCTGCTGTGCAAGCACTTTGCGGATGTCAAATAAACTGATGCTGATGTTCTCCTGTAAACTCGACTTAGGGTCGTAATTAAGCAAAGAGATCGCCACCAAGTTCCCTACCACTAGTAATAACAACAACGTCAAACAACGTGTTCGTCTTATCATGTCTTCTTATGCGGCCTTTAGTAGGGTGAAAATTCTTCCGACGGTGTAGATATGACAATTTCTCCTGTCTCTCCCTGAAATTAAATCTGATTATATTTCTATACTTCTGGATTCTATCAGCAGGTCTTCGGTTAACTATTTTGACAGCTTTGTAGCAAATCAACGCTCTGATCGTGTAGAAAATATTTTATTGATAAATCAAAGCCTTGTGAGAAATTACTTTGTTTAGTCCTGTCATTTTTTAAGCCTGCGCAAAACACTCCAAACAATAATATTGGGGAGAATAAACCAGGGAGAGCATATTGTTTGATATAGTTATAGCTATACTTTTCAAACACGATGAAGTTCAAGATAGCATGTATCCAGATCAATCCGATGATGGGACAAGTAGAAGCCAATATCAATAAAGTGAGGCTGATTGTCGCTCGCATCCCGGCAGCTGACTTAGTGGTGTTGCCCGAACTTGCCATCACAGGGTATAACTTCGGCTCTAGCCGCGCTATTGAGCCTTACTTGGAGCTCACTGCCAGTGGCCGATCCACTGATCTCGCTCGCGAAATCCTGGAGCGATTTCAATGTTTTACGCTAATCGGGTACCCCGAGAAGGACAAAGCCAAAAACTACGCTATCTACAATTCGGCCGTATTAACTAGTCCTAGTGGCTCCGTAGTGCACAACTACCGCAAAACGTTTTTGTATGACGCCGATGTAGCGTTTGGGTGCCACGAAAACCCCGATAGAGACTTCAAGTCCATCGAGTTGGTGGTCGATAAAGAATTCTATATAGACCCGCAGCCCGGGAAGCACTACCGGTCCATCACCACGAATTTTGGTATTTGCATGGATCTCAATCCGTACCAGTTTAAGGCTCCATTCAATAAATTCGAGATGGCGTTGGCGTGCTTTGCTAATAAGGCCCGACTTATTTTGTGTCCCATGGCCTGGCTTTCGACGCAGTCGCCGTCGCTAAGCGACGGCGACGACAGCGACCACAAGAATCGCCAGGCCGAGTCGTTCCGGCACAAGTATTTTTCTCCCGACGGGGCTCCCGATACCGTGCCGGCCGCGCCGGCGGACCCGGCGTTGTTCGCATGCAACATTACTGCTGGCCCCGGCGACAACTACGCGCACCTGGCGGTCGAAACCCAAGCCCGCCTCGCCAAGCCTTTTATTCCTGCGTCCCCGGACTACTCCACTATCAACTATTGGATCTTAAGGATGTTCCCGTTTTTAAACCACCCATACAACCAACTCCGAAAATACTACAATAATGTCACGGTGGTGGCATGTAACAGGGTCGGAATCGAGTCGGACGTGCTCTACGGTGGGTCATCATCCATTTTTCAGTTCTCCAATGCCCCTGGAAATTACGAAGTAGATAACAGAAATCCCAGCGTACATGTAAACGGATCTTTAGGCCAGGGCCAAGAAGGGGTGCTTTTACGAGAAGTTGAACTAGATATATAGTACTATCGGCCTCAGCCATCCTTATAGGACCCTAGTTATTTCCGTGCTTGAGCCTTTGTGTATATAGTTTCCGCAAAGAGTCAAACACGATCTTGGAAGAGTAATTCGTAGTGTGAGGAAATCCTGTGGGAGAAAAAAAAAAAAATCACAGCCAAGACCAACAATAGGGCATTTGGTGGCCTTCTTATATATAAATATATGAAAAAGAAGATCTTTATAACAGAGACTTGACGAAGCGGTAGTGTAGGAATTGGTTAATGATGTTGAAATCGATGAAAACACCGAGGAAAATAGTAATAAAGGTGATCCTTTTGTTGGTGGTGGGGGCCATTATAATCAGCACTGCTCACCACGGATTGGCCACAACGTCGCTTAATCCGTACAAACTTAGGGTACAGCAGGCGATCGCGATGAAGTTCCAGGGCTGGGCCGGGAGCCTTTTTTCGTCCAAATACCACTTGGAGTCGAACCCCAGGTTCATGGCGCAGGTTGCAGCAATCAAAGAGGAAAAATTGAAAAACGACGTTGCGAGTGACTTATGGGATATCAACGAAGAGGTGCTTCAGAACTTGCCGGTGGAGATAGAGGCGCCGGGGTACTACGCACCAAGCTCGGAGGTCGAAAAGCCAACAATCCAGCCGTTTGACCCCCGCTTCACACTTGGTGTGTACTTGCTGTGGATTAAGGACCATCCCAATGATGCGGTGCCATTTCACTGGTCAGACTGGGTTGATCTTTCGAAGTTGAACAAGTATATCTTACCGGCGCCTGATAGCAAGGCTGCTTGTCGTGAGCTATTTGACATCAGTGGGAAGGAGGAGATGGTGAAGAAATCCAAATTGCTCGATGTGGAACAATACTGCCATGACGACAAGGGGTTTCCTTTGGGATTCAGGATACCGCATTTCCCTGGGCCCCAGACGGTGGAAAACCACGAGATTTTGGCGAAATCGCATTTGTATTCAGGTGCTCCGTCGCCCGTGAAATTGGTTTTTATGACGGACTCGAAGGGATCCTACGAGAAAAATGTGATTGATAGCAATACAAACGACTTGAAATACAGTTTATTGCACAATTCTTTGCCCGAATCTGTTATCGCTAACCGCAATTCGCTCACCATAAATGTGCTCACAGCATATGAGGAGTTGGTGACGCAGTTAACCCCAAGTAACGGGGATCAAGTCCTAAACGAACACGAAATTCGTGTCCCACCAGAACTGTTCAACGTCGACCCTCATGGTATTATCGAGTCAATGGAGATGCAATCAGATTTAGATACTTTGGAAACTGCGTATTTAGATTCTATCAAATATTCCACCAGTGAGAAAAACCCGCCCAAATTTTTTAGAGAGACAAAGTTGTTGGAAAAACATCCACAAAAGTGGCTTGGGGAGCATTATGATTGGAGGTTCTTTAATGGTTTGACGGTGGGTAGGGAAGAACAATTATTATCGTTGCATAGGTTGATAAAGAACTATCTCAGTTTCACGAGACAGCACGGAATCGTCACTTGGATAGCACATGGCTCATTGTTATCATGGTACTGGAATGGCATAGCTTTCCCGTGGGATACTGATATAGATGTTCAAATGCCAATATCAGAGTTGCACAAGCTTGGTAGAAATTTCAATCAGAGTTTGATAGTGGAGAATGTGGCTACCGACGACCATAAGTTCAACGGAATGGGTAAATATTTTATTGATGTCGGATCTTCCATCACACATAGAACAAAGGGAAACGGTAATAACAACATCGATGCCAGATTCATTGATGTAGACACCGGACTTTACATTGATATCACAGGTTTGGCGTTGACCAATGCAGCGGCGCCTGCAAGATATAACTACATTATTGATGGTGACAAAGCGAAGCAAAAAATATTGGAGGCTTCCAAGAATGAAGAAGGAGCTATTGATCATGGCGTCAAAAACGAACAGCTTCAAGTGTATAATTGCCGTAACAATCATTTCAGTGTTTTCGAGGAGCTCAGTCCCTTGATTTTGACAGTAGTGGAGAACCAGCTAAGCTATATTCCAAGTAATTTTATAATGACTTTGAATTACGAGTATGGCATAAAGGGCATGACCGAAATAAACTTTAAGGATTATTTCTACGTTAACAACCTTCGCATGTGGATCAAAACCAGTAAGATTTTGGACTACTTGAAAGACAAAAAGAAATGGATAGACAAGCACAATTCCTCCTTTAATAACCCCAACAGAAAACAGGAGAAGGAAAACCCTCCTAACACCCACAAAAACGAAAAGCGGGTGGTTTCCGAGTTGGAGCGGTTCCACATCAATCAGTTGTCTTTGGACGATTACATCAACTTGTTGCAGGACAACACCATTTTCAAAGAGTTTGTCAAGACTGCCAATTTCACCAAGACCCACGAAACCGAGTTGAAATACTTGATGAAGAACGACTTCCGCCACGCCAAGCTGCTTGTCGAGAGCTACAGACTGGACAAAAATGCCGGCGTGGGCTTGAGAAGTGACTTGTTCATGTACAAGTTGTTCAAGAACTCCTGGAACTTCTCCGACGAGGTAAACAAATTGATCGCCTTGTCTGAAGCCTACAAATCTGTACAATAGATGATAGTTACATCGACATTATACTTTAGTATCACGTATTTTAATGCATGCAATATCGAATGGAACCTCTTAACACACAAAACCCCCACTCACCCATGCGCGTTTTTCCACACTCGTCTTAATTGCCTGTCTTCCTTTCTGCCTACCAACCTTCGATCGTGCCACCGTGCGGCTCATCGCGAAACGCGTGAAACGCCTCCTTTCCTTCCTTCCTTCCTTTTTGGCCTATTTCACCTGTTCGCGCAACTGCACCCCCAGTCCGCGTATTTCGACCGCCCGTTGCGTCCGTTCTCCTTGCTTCGAGGTCATGGCTTAATGTCCACTGCTGCCCTTCGTATCATTCTATTGCAACCACAACTATTGCCTGTTGCTGATGCCGATGAGATAGCGTCACGTGCGTACTACGCCCTCTCCCCCGAGTCCGACCGCAGCATTCGTGTGAGCCCTGGCTGCCAATCACAATCCGAAATTTCTAGAAACTCCATGCTTGCTCAGTGCCCCTGACGATATACAGGATCTCATGCCCGGCCGAATAAGCTTTTATTACCCTTTCTAGTGTAACTCTGCATTATTTGGTCATATGCGCATACTTCACCTAACTTTGAATTGCTGTTGTCTGCGATAAAGTTCTTCCGAGTTACAAATCGTGGCATGCGTAGTGTATATGAGAAAGGCGTCGAAAAAATTTTTCTTTCCACTCTTTTTGCCATTTTAGTAATGCTGATAGGAATTCGAAAATTTATATAAGACGCAAGAATCCGGGAACTAGGATACAAAAATTATAATAACAACTAAC
The DNA here is from genome assembly GCA_030566065.1 of Debaryomyces robertsiae. NCBI lineage: Eukaryota > Fungi > Ascomycota > Pichiomycetes > Serinales > Debaryomycetaceae > Debaryomyces > Debaryomyces robertsiae. The sequence goes on from JAJMHL010000003.1 coordinate 325,969, forward strand.
TAAAGTTTTAGAAACATCATATATACAACATAATGCAATTCAACAACGTTATCCTCGCTTTAGCTGCTGCTACTGCTGTTTCTGCTGCTAACTCTACTGGTGCTGCTGCTGGTGGTAACTCCACTGGTGCTGGTGCCGTCGGTGGTGGTAACTCTACTGGTGCTGGTGCTGGTGGTGCTGGTGGTAACTCTACCGGTGGTGCTGGTGGTGCTGGTGGTAAGAACTCATCTTCCGGTGGTGCTGCTGGTGGATCCGGTTCTGAATCTGGTGCCTCTGTTGTTGGTGCCGGTTTAGTCGGCGCTGCTGCTGCTGCTGGTGTCGCTTTATTGTTCTAAGCAGACTCCCTATAACTTTTAATTTCCAGAGAAGAAGCTAGTTTTTTTTTCGAATAAAATAATAATTCAGTTTAGTACCACTATGAGTTGCTTCCCAAGTTCTTTTAATACGATTTATGTTCGATGCGGAAGTGTTTTTATTGTTTTATATGTAATATTTAATTCATTATATCAAGTAATATAAACGGTAATGTTAAAAAAGACGTAGTACTGATAACAGGAATCTGCTGCCGTGGTGACGTTTATGTTAGAGTCTGCGAGCGTTCCAAAAGCGTTTGTTGCTCATTGCTCAAATTTGCTCGCGATAGCTATATGGCTATTGTTGTACCACATTTTTAAGTTAGACAACCCAATAAACCTTGCTTTATGCTCTGCTCAAGACACCATCACTCGCTTACTTAAGCTATTGTTGTAACACCTTCAACTGATGGACCACCGCTAACCAGGATTGTCACTGATACGATGGCCTGTGTGACTATGAGCTCGGCACCTTATCAAATTGTTTTCTCTTTTTAATGGTTGTTGCCATCGAGTATCGAACTTGACCAAAGGACACTCATCGTGTGGAACTGCGTTATTGCTTGGAAACCCAGTAGTGTTAGAATAGTAGACGATTATAGTTTTTGATATTTTGCATCAAAAATACAGCAATTTTTCAGTAAATCCAAGAAGAAACGGAACCATTCTTACGAGATTGCTACATACATTTCGAAGCCACATATGAGACGTACGGCGTTGTTTCCCTTATCCTTTATTGTGGTGAAGATTTTCCCACGCTGCCTATTACGAAGCTATTTTCCTCAGAGGTACATTGCCACCCAAGCGTCCGGGGATGATAAGCAGGGTACAGCACTACTATTTTGGGTAATGTAATTAGACTGAAGTATAGTGCCGCAGGTTCGATTCTAGCCAATGCCAATTTTCGAAAATCTGGAGGGCGCATAGGTGCGCCTGGCTGACTCCATAGTTTAATATTGGCCAGTGGGCACTCTTACTTATTAAGTGACTGACCAAGTACGACATGTCTTCATCGGAGGGTTCTGAACAAAAGACTAGTAAAAGGAAACTGTTGAAGACATCAGTGCTAACAGAAGAACAAAAAAAGGTACGGTTTTTTTCAACATTTGGTTAAAAATTAAGTATGACTTGGTTTGACTAACGTTCTAAGGCACATCACATTGCTTCAGAGCAGAAAAGGAGGGAAAACATAAGATCAGAGTTTGATAAGATTGTTTCGTTAACCCCTACATTGAATGACCTGGAAAATAGGTCCGAATTGAATATCTTGACCAAGTCTGCGGACTATATTGATTACTTGAAAGGTGAAAATGAAAAATTGATAGACCTTTGCAATAAAAAGGGCATTGACGTTCCAGAAGAATATATCTACAAAGGGCCTGGATCTGGCAGCAAGTAATAGGGAAAGTATATTTTACATGCTGGTCATTACGTACACAAAATGTTCTATTCGATGATGTATTAATTAGTTAATGAATGCGATTGTTAGTTTCGTAGCGTCCAAATGGCCGAATAATCGAAGGATTTTTGGTCAGCAGTCCAGCACTGTAAAACGGGAAGTAATTCGTAGCCTTTTCTAAGATGTTGAGCTTTCGTAATGCTTGAAAGTACCCGAACATGCCCATTCAAATCGCTGTTAAGGCTAATTAACTTGTTTAATGTCTCCGCACTGTTTGTAAAAACCGTGAAAATCTGGAGGTGTCCTTTGTCGATATTGACAACGGTTGACTTTTCGAACAAATCAATCATTTCAGTAATACTTGCCTCTTGTAACCTATCTTCCTCCTCATCTTCATACATACTCACGGTGTTTTTGAAACTATATCCTCCCCACTCGTATCTGGCATTTTTTGGAAGGCTTTTAACTTTGACAATTGTCAAAACGCCCAAGAGGTTTTGACAGGAAAAATTAGCGACATAGTTCAGCCATGTCCGACTAACTATATCGAGATCGGAGGAATTTGTAATAAAGCAAATAATCAGACTAGTGTTGGGGATATCGATGACATCCATAACGCGCTGCAAGTGCTGAAGAGACAAAATCGAGCCATAGCATCTTTCCTGTTTGTTACCTGAGGGGTATAGTTCCATTGTGGAAGGTATCAAAGGTATTTGCCCTGATAATGAAGCGAGCTTGTAGCGAGGGGTCTCTTGTACTATGCTCTGGGAGTAAGGACCTATGTTTTGGGGAGCCCAGTACGATCTGGATCTAACATGTATTCCCTTCTTATTTTCCACAGTAAGTACAGAACACGATAACTGTACTAAAGTAGTTTGAGGTAGCGTTGTTTCAATGCAGATACGAGAAGGTGGTAAAAAGTAGTTGCTGAACTTCTCTTCGTATAGTCTATTAATGTCACCAAAATGAGAGATATCAGCGAGCAATAATGTAACGTGCTCTATTTGATTCATTGTTAGCGTATGTTTGGCCAAAATGCTTTGAAGTTTCCGGAAAATCTCGGACGTTTGCTCCATCAATGTCGGTTCTGCACTTGTTAGATTCGAAATAAATAGCTTTTCTTTTGTCGGAGTAACATCAGAGCCAATGTAAGCAATGGGGTCGAAAGTCAGGTTGGCTTCTCGTGCATCCGCTTCTTCATTCGGATTGGCTTCTTCAACTAGATTTTCGTATATATCTTCAAATCCTTCGCCTAACAAGTTCGGAGAAGATTGAGCAGCTACCGAGCCGCTGGGCTTATCATCCAACTCCACTTTAAGTTTCAAATAAGCCACGTCGTCGTTCGAGTGATTTACAATTTGTTGCGACGTTATCTTTAATTTCTTGTTCTTGAAGAATGGTGCATCTAATACGATTGTTTCAAACTCCCCTCCCTCACCGCAAATATGCACATCGTACATTTCGTTTAACTTGATTAGGTGGGGGTACAACTGTTGAATGGACTTTCCCAAGTGATTAGCATTAAGCCCTATTGCTGCAACTTTGATTATACGTGCGTCGAGGTGACTGGCACACATTTCTCCCATTAGTTCAAGCTGATTTCTCTGCCATAAGTAAGCAAGACATGTCAAGCCGAGTCGTCCACACACATTTTCAACACGGGTTCTCTGATAATGGGACAAGATGGCTCCGCAGCTGACGCCTTCAATCTCAGGATGTCGCCTTTTAACGTCCTTCAATAATGCATATAAATCTTCGATCTCATCATCGGCAGTGACAGAGTACTCCAAAAATTGATTCTTCGATGCACCTTTGATTTGCTGGCGATAAAGCGGCACCCCTACGCATTCGCCGTAATATTCAATTATATCATGCCCCACTGTTTGGAACATAAATGAATCGATCTCATCGCGACCAACTTCCTCGGGAAATAGGTTTCCTAGAGCGACCAATTTGTGTCCTTGGGACAAGCAGTGTTGGATATTGAAGAACGAGTCCTTTCCGCCCGATATCAACCCTACGAAATTCATATTGGATGAGACCTTGTTGAATCGAGCTATTTCCATAGTTAATACCAGAGCGTAATATGGCGGACAAAGCATAACCTGCAAACCCACGGCCAAAGTTGAACATAACCTGTAAACTAATTATATGTCGTTGAATTCCTGTCACATCGAGGTGCTGAAAAATACCCGCACTAGAGTATTACTGAGAACAACAAGTGAACCGACTGAAAATGGCAGACACATCCAAAATAAATTTTTTTCTTCGCACCCGATGCTATATAAGTCTCAGTTTCTACTTTTGAAATTTTTCAACTACTACTTTTTCAAATAACTAACAGAGAAAAAAAATGCCTCGTATGTATCATGGAGTAAGATAACAGTAAACTTAGGTTCATCAGATGAATAGACATCTATTCATTGAGGTTCGGGTCCTCGTTTTTGATAAAATTATCAGAGCTTATTATTGTGACTGAATTCCCGACACTTCAGTTACAAATAATATTTATAATAAGTCTCATTTGCTATGCTTCGTGTGCGGCAGTGACCTACTTCGGAGGTCATCACTGTTGCTTTAGTGTTGTATTTGTGACTAATTGTAACTCGTATTTTATTTTGAGGACCCTACTGTGAACTTGAATTCGTTTGCCGCGAATACAATTGCTAACAGTTGATAGGTGCTCCAAGAAACTACTCTAAGACCTACACCACCCCAAAGCGTCCTTTCGAATCCCCACGTTTGGATGCTGAATTGAAGTTGGCTGGTGAATACGGTTTAAAGAATAAGAAGGAGATCTACAGAATTGGTCTCATCTTGTCTAAGATTAGAAGAGCTGCTCGTAACTTGTTGACCAGAGACGAAAAGGACCCAAAGAGATTGTTTGAAGGTAACGCCTTGATTAGAAGATTGGTTAGAGTTGGTGTCTTATCTGAAGACAAATTGAAGTTGGATTACGTTTTAGCTTTGCAACCAGAAGATTTCTTGGAAAGAAGATTGCAAACCCAAGTTTTCAAATTGGGTTTGGCTAGATCCATTCACCACGCTAGAGTCTTGATCACCCAAAGACACATTGCTGTTGGTAAGCAAATCGTCAACGTTCCATCTTTCATGGTTAGATTAGACTCCCAAAAGCACATTGACTTCGCTCACAGCTCTCCATACGGTGGTGGTAGAGCCGGTAGAGTTAAGAGAAGAAGCCAAAACAAGGAAGCTTCCAACGAGGGTGCTGAAGAAGAAGAGTAAATTTGTTGATTTAGTCTAATACTTAATATATCCTAATTTGGTGTTTTCTAATCGCCTTTCTTTATGCTTATGTAGAATAGTAATATAACGGTCTTAATATTTACATCACTGTAGCTGGGGTACTTTATGAGTGAAGAGTATATGAGAGTGAATCATCGATGGGAATACTTTTTAGGTCTTTAGCCCTAATTACACAAAACTGGAAAATTGAAAATTTTCAACTATGGACCAGTCTCGATACTCATTACAATTTCAATATACTAGGGCACATTCAAGAGTAGTTTTTGGAGATCTTCAAAATACTTGAATAAGACGAAAAATGGGTAAATCGTATGTGTGACTGATATAAACTTTGAAACGAGTGAAAAAAGATGTATCATGGGCTCTAAGGACTTGGATAGGTGGTTTTTCAGTCAGTAACCTAATGCTGAACAAAAAATGAATGTTTGAAGTACATTGCGGAGCGATGGAGAGGAAGCACAGAAGGACGAGTTTTCGGGTCCCAAGCGTGTCATTGTGCGATAGACTTGTGACAGAATTTAAGACTTGAATCGAAAAGAGTTGATTTTGTAGATAATAGCGAGGAAGCTGGATAGCCATGATATTTCCACCGAGTCATGATGCGCATTTCACTTGCTGAACTAGGAATACAGTACTAACAATAATACAGTCACGGTTACAGATCCGGTACTCGTTACCTCTTTCAACGTGACTTCAAGAAGCATGGTACCATCCCTCTCTCTACTTACTTGAAGACTTACAGAGTTGGTGATATTGTCGATATCAAGGCCAATGGTTCCATCCAAAAGGGTATGCCACACAAGTACTACCAAGGTAAGACTGGTATCGTCTTCAACGTCACCAAGTCTTCCGTCGGTGTTATTGTCTACAAGGTTGTCGGTAACAGATATATTGAAAAAAGACTTAGTTTGAGAGTTGAGCACGTTAAGCACTCTGCTTGTCGTCAAGAATTTATCAACAGAGTCAAGGCTAACGCTACTTTGAAGAGAGAAGCTAAGGCTAAAGGTGAACATGTTCACTTGAAGAGACAACCCGCCAAGCCAAGAGAAGCTAGAGTCGTTTCTGCTAAAGAAAACATTCCACAAACTTTAGCTCCAGTTCCTTATGAAACTTTCATTTAATTGCTTAATTATTGTATGTTTGTGAAGTTGGAATTGAAACTTGACCGGTTTCTTATTTTAAGTACAAAAAATATATATTAATGCATGTAAAGGTATGAATCATTGATGGAGTAGAACTGTACCACGCTTATTGCCAGATTTTTATTTACCTTGAGGTTGAGGCATTCTTCATGGTAGGAAGGATGTTGATTGAGAGACCCATTTTCGAGCACGTGATAATATACTGTAATTTGGTTTGACTTATTGATAGTTGGCCGAAGCCAACTAATGGATTATTTCAAGGTCGAATAACGCTTAGGTTGATATCACCAGACGGGCTATCGAGACCATGACTGAAAGGGACACGGGCGAACCGAATATACTATCGACGGCAGAGGAGATATCGAAAAATTTCCCAACCGAAAATGGTGAGTTACAGAATACGAATTCGTTTGATGCAGCATTGCAAACCTGGACACAGATAAATCTACCAGCTTTGCAGAAGAAACTAGACGAGCAGGGTTTAGAGCTAAAGGATGAGCAGTCCAACTCTTTGTTGAGCCGGAAAAACTTGGCGACGAAAACAAAAGAATTCAAAAAGCTTTCTGATGAAGAAAAACTCAGCCAGTTCAAGGGGTTGCTCAAATTGTATCAGAACGAGATCGACTCCTTGACTAGTAGGAAAAAAAACGTTGAGGGCTATTTCTTTGGCATATATAGACTCTTAGCTGAAGCACCTGATCCGAGACCATTGTTAGAGTTGTCTTTAGATGCCGTCATTCAGTCATCTGAGACTGAATCCCTCAAGAAGGACGTAGTGGCTTTGAACGAAGAATTGTCCAAAAAGGCAGATTATGATCAATTGAAACAAAGACTTTTGCGGAATGAACAAAAGTCGGCAGAGCTATTGAGTTCAAAATTGAGTGCTAAAGAAGAAGAATTTAAAGCTTTGATTGATGAAAAGGAACGCAATTGGCTTGAGAAAGAAAGAAATTATGAGAATCAAATGAAGGATGCTAGAAATAAAATGGAAGAGTTAAGAACGTCTAAAGAGGTGACAGAGTTGCAATTAACGTCTCATAATAAACAACTTGGTCACTCTGAGGCCAATGCTTCGGCATCAGTTTTGGCTGAGCTTGAAATGATATCAAGAGATGCGGAGTCAGCTAAAAAGCGCGTCTTCGAGTTGGAAAAGCGAAACGAAGCATTGCGGAGGGAATTGACCATCTCCAATAGTGGCGTGGAAATCAAAAACTTGAAAGAAGATTATACAAAGAAAGTTTCGGAACTCGAAGGTGAAAATGCTCTTTTGATTGCTAACTTAGATCAGTACAGAAGAAAAGTAGGCTCTATGACAAAAGACCATTCTAACAAGACCGATTCTTTCAAACGAGAAATTTCCCAATTAAGCGACGAAATCATGACTTTGAAAAATAAGCTTGAAACCACTAGCGATTATGACGAGTTAAAGCACGAGTTACAATTATTGAGGCAAATTGAGTTCGGTCAAGAAGAAGAGGATATGAATGGGGAGGTTAATAATCATGATACAAGTACTTCGAGTCGTAAACAGATTGACTCTCTTTTGATCCAAAAAAATAAAGTTTTGACTCAGGAGTTAGCTGACTTTAGATCGAAACATGACGACTTAAACAATAGGATTGATACCCTCGAATCAGAAATATCAAATAGAAACGAGGAGTTGACGAAGGCGCAAGATTTGAATGAGAAACTAGAAAACGACTTGGCCGCCTTACAAGACTCCACTAGCGGACCAAAATTTAATGACAATGCGAGCTTGATTTCTGGAGTCAGCAGAATGAACTCAGGGCGCCCCAAAAACGGGAGTCTCTCCTCTGCAAGCTCTCTTGCGCAGGCAGGAGGTGACCTGTCGTCCATTTTACCAATCATTACCAAACAGAGGGATAGGTTCAGGGATAGGAACAATGAATTAGAAGATGATTTGAAAAAGCAATATAGCGTCATTGGTGACTTGAAGAGGCAAGTGAATAGTTTAAAGAAAGATAACGAAGAATTGTACGAAAGAACACGGTATTTAGCTTCCTTTAAAAGCAATTCTTCCGCACCACTGGCAGCCCAATCATTCGGTTCAAGAGCATCCAACAAAAAACTTTTGCACCCCAAGCCAAACTCCTCCATTGACCTCGAGCGCAATCCTTACCAGGAAACCTATGAGTCAAAGTTGCATCCTATCGAGCAGTTTAGAGCCCGCGAACAGGAGCGTATCTCTTCACGACTCTCGCCTATAGAGCGTTTGTTTATTTCTATTACAAGGGCTATTTTAGCCACCAGAACGACTCGAATGCTCTTTATGATCTACTGCTTTTGCTTGCACTGTATCGTAATGTTTATCACGATATATGCCATGAGCTTGAGCACTAGGATGATGCCAGAGGTGGGGTTGAATAATAGTACCGGAGGAGTAGCGAGTGGCCTCTCTGGTGGACCTGATGCCATACTGAAAGTAGCTGGCGAAGGGGTTCCATGAGGACCCTTTATCAATACCTGCATATATAGCAGTTATCACGTGCAAAAGCAACCCCCTGTCATAAACTCCTTGGATCGGATCTATGCCTTCTTGGTCTTTTTATTTTTCATGAACCCACTTCTATTCAGCTCGATAGTATTCATTCTAGTTTTAATATACTATAGCTACTGTGGAAAGACGAAAATGGCTGACGACAAAAAATTGACCCAGGAAGAAAAGGATAAGCAACTTTTTGATCCTGATAACTTGATGGTTAACATTGGTGGCAAACAAGTTCCCTTCAACAAGATTAACAAGCCGCATCATGTTGTGCTTGATCCAAAGAACCACAAGCCAGAAGTCGATGCTAAAAACTTCCCTGACATTGAACCTGAAGCAAAGGAGAGAGAAGAGAAGTTGGAGGCTGAAAGGGCCGAGAAAAAAAATGCTTGATAACTTACCATTGGGGTATGGCAAGAAATTGGTACTCTGTATTCTTAGCACCCTATGTGATGCGCCCCTTCGCCATTGCCTGAAAAATTCTTGATGATATAGGGACTGCTCTTGACATACGGAGGTCAATGAAGAAGGCATATAAGTCTTGAACTATATCATTCTTTTTATGTACTGATTGACTCTCTATATAATGGCTACTTTGTTTAGCATGATTGGACGTTAACGGCTGTATCTTGAAATTGTAGTGTAATCGTTGTTGGCGAAGGATACTGGCCCAACTATATACAGGATCGAGCTAAGATAGACGGCGATCGTCTTACGGGCCAGTTCTTAAATGTTTAACTAAGATTACCGATAGAAAGGCTTGTTGATGATGATGGGGCTCCCTAGAAGATGGGTTCGTCAATTGGGGTACATAGTCATCTTCTTGTTTGCAGTGGTGATTTTGCTTATGGTAGCCCACAGGCATAATGCAATTTTAGAAGATTATTTACCCGCCAAGTTAATACCATCGTTTTTCCAGCCACCGTCAGATCTGTACATAGTAGATATCGCTGTGAAAGACTGCTTTAGGTTCAAGTCTACAAGTGCTGACTGTGGAAAGCCAGGGGCGGCTGATGGGTTGATGGGAAATTTATATGAGTCGGGTCACTGGGTACGACTAGATAAAGATTTGAGCTTGGGTTCGTCCTGGTACGGTAAGGAATATTTGTCGTACAAGAAGGTCAAAGCAGAAGCTTTGCGGGGCAAGATCGTCAAACCAGAAGGGGGAAAGGCTACATCCAACGAAAAGAGAGACGTGGATAAGAAAGCTGAAGTGATAGTGAATATTGCGATCTCTAATCCTTCAGTCGACGGCAAAGTGAACGGTAACGAAAAGCTGAAAATCCCGATTTCAATATTGAAAGAGTTTCATTCAAACAAGATATATGGAGATGATGAGCACAATGAATTGGTTGACAAGCAAAAGGAAAAGATGAAGGACGATAACTCCCATGCCATGACTTTGGAAAAAGAAAACTCCGCCAGCAACAAAATCAATATCAAACTCGAACAAAATAAGGAAAAGGGTCTGCTGGAAGAGGAAGCTTCAGTTGAAAAGGACGTTCAGCACATGCCAGATGTCAAAAGCGTTTCTTCCAGCGCTCCTGCTCTTGCTCCTGAATCTAACGACCAGCGCAGGGACGTTGGGAATGCAAGAAGGGAAGTAGTCACTAGTAGGCAAGGGTTGGGAATGCAATATTCGATTCCTACGAAGGCTGAACTAGAGGCGGCTGGGTGGAGATACAAATCAAACGGAATATGGTTGAAATATGGGATTGCTGATTCAAATGCAGTTACAGGAATAGACGTGCTATTCGGTGATGATGCGGTTGACCCAAGACCAAATTGGAGCTTGATAGATCATGGTCCTTTACTCAATGTTAAATCACCTTCAAAAAGGGCTGCGTACCTCTCGATTAGAAAAGGACCTCGTGTCGATTATAAAAAGGATACTATTAAGGCCCTCAAAATGAACAAAAACGGAAAATTTAAGATTCTTCAAGTTGCCGATTTGCATTTTTCAACAGGTCCAGGTAAGTGCAGAGATCCATGGCCTCTAGAAACAAAGAAGGAGTGTCACGCCGATTCGAGAACTTTGCAATTCTTAGAAAAAGTGCTTGATTTGGAAAAGCCTGATCTTGTCGTTTTGACCGGTGATCAAATTTTTGGTGAGGAGTCTCCTGACTCAGAAACTTCGGTTTTCAAGGCGTTGAATCCGTTCATTCAAAAAAAAATTCCATTTGCTGTTACTATGGGTAATCATGATGACGAGGGTTCCTTATCGAGAGAGGAAGTTATGAATTTGTCTTCAGACTTACCGTACTCCTTGTCCGCATTGGGACCTGACCACATAGCGGGCGTAGGGAACTATGTCGTACCAGTGGAAGGCCCTTCTTCTCATAACACTGCTATATCATTGTTCTTCATGGATACCCATAAATATTCACAGAACCCAAAAGTAACCCCAGGATACGACTGGTTGAAAGAGTCTCAATTGAAATGGCTAGAACGTACCGCAGGAAGCTTGAAAAAATCTGTAGCTGCTTACACACACATACCGTTATCGATGGCATTTTTCCATATTCCGTTACCAGAATACAGAAATCTCGATCAGCCCATGGTTGGCGAAGGCAAAGAAGGCGTAACCGCCCCTAGGTATAATACAGGTGCTAGGTCTCTTTTGGCCAAGTTAAATGTGCACGTTGTGAGTGTGGGTCATGATCATTGCAACGACTATTGTCTCCAAGACACAGAGAAGAAACATGATGGAAACAAAATTTGGTTATGCTATGGTGGTGGATCTGGTGAAGGTGGTTATGGGGGTTACGGTGGATATATCAGAAGATTAAGAATTTTCGAATTGGATACCTTTGCTGGTGACATCAAGAGTTGGAAAAGAAAGGAAAATGATCCAGGGACTGACTTCGACCACCAAACTTTAGTTTCAGGTGGTTCTGTTGCTGATTAGTCATTTTTATTCTTATATAATGGTGTATATAGCTGAAAATGTTAACATGTACGGAAAACGGTCTACTAGATCTGACGCGCAGCCTTCCCGGCTGAAACCTCTAATTCCAGGCTATATTTAACTTAAATACTTGAGATTAAAGGCAACAACATATCTAGAGTACAAGTAAGTAAACATGACAGACGTAGTACAAGATCTAAGGAGTTCGGGGAACTCGTCAACGAACTTACCAGGAGATCAGACTTGTGGTGAAATAAATGACTCGAAAGAATTAAAGCTGTGGCTAATGAAATTCAATTGCCAGCACTATTATGCTAAATTCATAGAGAATGGGATCACATACGGCTTGTTGCCTGAATTGGATACAGCAGCACTCAAAGAAATTGGGATTAACAAGCTTGGAGATCGTTTGAAAATGGAAATAGCTATATCAAAGTTGAAGGTGGACAAGCTAACTGACAGAATACATGTCGATGAACTCTATAAATTAATGAATTTGTATTTACCGGACAGCAATACACCAGGATCAATAGGTTATCCGAATAATGGTCCTTTCATAACCTCATCCAATGATTCCACTACGCTTATACCACTGAATGCTAATCCGTATCTACATAATAATGCGTCATCAACTAATTCACATAAAGACGCTAATAAGAATATAACATTTATTCTACAGGACGGTTCAACGAAAAAGGTGAATGTTACCGGCTGTTTCAATGCTCAGTCCATCAAACGGAAGGTTTTAAAAAGGTTGGGTATAAAGCTGCAAGAGGGAATGTACGACACGTATATTCATTCTTCCTTGAATAACAGAAGTAATAATGGCATTAGTCGTTTATTTGATGTCGAGTTAGTTACTATATGCTATTCTCCAGATAGATTAGAAAAGCACAGAATTATGTTATGTCCGAAGGATGAGTATCCTTCAGAATTTTCTATCGAAACATCGAAGAGGCTCATGGCTAAATATGAGAAATATAATCAAGGAAACAGACTCGTGAGTGAAAAAGATTTGAGTCAGTACCATATTCCTGATCCGAAAAAAGAGTTGTCGAGACCAACTTTGAGGAATTTCTTCGGCCAACGGCCTCCAAGTGAATTGATTTCCTCCAATTTAGCGGAATATTTTCCAGAAGCACACCAAAAAGAACTAGAGGCTACTGTTCGTAATTCAGTGAGGTACAGTGTTCGTCTTTCTCGCAGGTTTAACTTAACTCAATCACTTCTATCGAATGCTAGTAGCAACGCGTCAGTTCATAATGTTCAACACAAAAGATCGTCAATTTTAAGTGGATCGATGCTTACACCTGCCGGAGGCCAAACCACTCCTTCGATAACTTCCGCGGACCAGAATTCGGCAGCTGCTAAAAGGAAACCCAGTGGCCGTACAATTGGCGAATTGATGGTCAAGAATATAAGTGCGATTGACGAGGCGGTAAGCTCAAACGAAACGCTGTCAATCTTGAACAAACCAAGATCAGTCAAGTCTGATGCTAGCGAAGCGTATCCTGTTTCGGATGCTAAGTCAGTTGCATCAACTAGTTCTCTGGCCCGGGACCATCCAAACAACAGAAGTTCTATCTCTGCAAGTTTTTTGGACCCTTCTCAAGCAAGCAACAAGAGAAATTCGCGTATCGAGTTATTAAGCATAGACTCTGATGATGATGACGAAGATTTGATTGCAGAGTACGGAACATATACGAGTGGAGAACTCGATAACGAATACAATAATGGGGTTCTCGGAGCGATTTCGGAGGATGGACCAAAACACTGGCTCCAAGGCGCTCGTATTGGCGCAGGTAGCTTTGGTACCGTTTATTTAGGCATGAATCCCCTCACGGGAGAATTGATGGCCGTAAAACAAGTGTCCTTGCCTGATAAAGAAAGTATTAATAATAGTCTGCAAACGGCCATGATCGAAGCGTTACAACACGAAATGTTGTTATTGAAAGAACTTAATCACGAAAACATAGTAAGATACTTAGGGTCATCTACAGACGACCAATTTTTAAATATCTTTCTCGAATATGTCCCTGGTGGTTCGGTGCAATCAATGCTCGTTTCTTACGGGCCTTTTGAAGAGCCTTTGATCAGAAACTTCATCCGCCAAATATTGATTGGTCTCAGTTACTTGCATGCTGAGGACATAATACATAGAGACATAAAGGGTGCCAACATTTTGATAGATATTAAGGGAACAGTTAAAATCAGTGATTTCGGCATCTCGAAGAAAGTGGGCAATTCCGACCCCGACAAGGGCGAGAGAAGAGCCTCGCTACAGGGTTCCGTCTACTGGATGGCTCCAGAAGTGGTCAAACAAACTGCATACACGAAGAAAGCAGATATTTGGTCTGTAGGCTGTTTAATCGTCGAGATGTTTACGGGCAAGCACCCGTTCCCTGATTTCAGCCAGATGCAAGCTATCTTCAAAATTGGCACCCACATAACCCCACAAATACCTGAATGGTGCACCTCAGAGGCAAATGACTTTTTGACCAAAACGTTCGAGCTAGATTACGACAAGCGCCCGGACGCCGTCGATATGTTGGCAGAGCCTTTTTTGAACCCTTTAATCATGTCTAAGCAGTAAGTGCAGCAGCTGGTAACAAAAATGTCGCTTCAGTCCACCATTTGTGGTCACTCGCGACATTCGGATTTTCTGGTATCCTAGCTGATTTCTGAGTGACTGTACTATAGCATATACAAAAGATAGAATATATTGTGGTAAGTAGAAATAGGTATCATCCTCTCTAATATACAGATGAGTTGACGAATTAACGAATATCATAAATATTGGAAAGAATTAAATAGCTACAATGGATATACCTCTCAAGTCGCAACCAAAAGTGTCGATGGTGACGCTTTTAGATGACTCCAAGTTCAAAATTTCGTCGTACGAAGCAGACAAACCAGAAACGAGTGATAACCATAACAATGAGGAAAGCAGAGGAACAGTTAGAGCAAGAGATAGGAGTAGTTCATCCAACAAAAGGCTCTCGACAGGAGAACTCGTCACTGAAGCGCACAATAAGTACAAATCGGTGCGGAATGATCTAGAGAAAGAAGAGGAGGATGTACCTCGAGGACGTGATAAATACGGCCCTTCATGGCCCAGCTCGGCCAGATCACGGTCATCAGGGTCTGAACGGACGCCGGTGAACACAATGGGGTGGTCTGCCATAAACGATGGCCGGATGCCGGGATTTGAAGACGAGTACATTCCGGGGTTAAATTTTGAGGACTTGGTGTATAGATGGAATAAGTCTTCCGAACAGAGCCTTTCAGGGACTTATGATGGCCGGGATGAAAATGTTCCTCGAAGTACATCGACTAGTAATTCCAATACGCCTCTGAGCAGAGATAATTCGTATTTGGACTTGAATAAGCTACACGCCAAAGTAGCACCACAACCTATTATGTTGAGAGGCCAGATGAACAGTGGTAACAAACATTCCTACTCTAAGCTTAGCGACTTCATGAAGGCCCGAGTACCGCAGAACGCCTACGCCAATGCAACACCCACAACTGACATTAATAACGATCTTAACCAATCGGCAACTACCTTGACCTCGACTGACGAAAATGCTGACCATAAGAGTAAGAAGTTGAAATCACGTCAAATTGTGAATCCAGCTACCGGGAATATCAATTACGAATTAATTCTCAACAGCCTTCCCCCTAACTTCAATGATTTACCGTATTCTCAGAGACGACGGTTAGTCAAGTCATTCTCAGAGTCAATTGACTATTCCCAGTTTTCTCTCTTTGCGAAGCAGTATTTGAATGGAAAGTCTGTTTCGAATTCTTGCAGGACGCCAGGGAGTGGATCAAACAATAATAGTTTCCTGAGACGCCCTCGACATAATAGCACAAACACTGTGGCAGGCCGTTTATTGGCAATGTCTTCGTCGTCTTCAGATTTGAAGAGGCTAGAAGAGTTGCGACCAAAGGAAAACATCGATGAAAAAGGAGCTTATGTGTTGGGATATGAGCTAGGAAAGATAATTGGTTTTGGAGCATGGGGCACAATTAGAGAGTGTGTCTCTGCTGATGGAGTCGTTCGTGCTGTTAAAATTGTCAAATCTAGTCGTAATGCAGACTTTGGTTATCCTTCCCGGTCGTTTTCCCCTGGGAAAAAAGCACAAGCACAGCACAATCCTAAGGTACTAGAGGTATTCAGAAAAGAGATTAATATATGGAAGAACCTTAAGCATCGAAACATCTTGCCACTATTCGCACATTTGGAAACTGAACATGCCATCTTTTGCATCACAAATAGAATCTACGGAGGCACTTTATTTGAATTGGTTTCTTCTTGGGGAATGTACAATTATGGTCTTCAGAACACCTTAGGGCCTGTAGAGTTTCTGATTGATGCTCAGAGGTATCGGTTGAGCCAAGCACAGATTTTCATAAAACAGATTGTCTCTGCCCTAGTTTACTTACACCAAGAACTTGGGGTTGTCCATGGGGATTTGAAATTGGAAAATGTGTTGGTTGATGATCACGAGAAAGATAATCCTAGCGTCGTGTTGTGTGACTTTGGTATGTCCAGAGTTTATACTTCAAGGGCCCCGAAGATGACCCTGGTCTTATCTCCGACGCAGAATTCTGCGGTTATCAGGAGTAAATCTTCAACTGCCGACCTCAGGAAACCTTACCCGGGCGGCGACACCAAAAACACCAAGCACCTTTTCACAGATGACTCGAAGATTGGTCTAGCACATTTCTTCAAGCCCCATGGGCCTTCTATGCAATCGCTAGATTTAACTCCGGAACAGTCTCATAGTACGTTGTATAAGTTTCACGAGAGTAAGAGCAAAATGAACGATGGCGGTATTGATGCAGACTTGCCCCATTCCCATATTGGTTCCTTGCCGTATGCATCTCCAGAATTGCTCTCGCCATCTCCGCCACCTCTCGGACCTTCTGCAGACGTGTGGGCTTTGGGGGTATTAATGTACACAATGTGCATAGGGAAACTCCCCTTCCAGCACCCTTATGAGCCAACTCTTCGGTCCATCATTACTGAAGGCAAGTACAGTAAAGTGGATTTGAGAAAAGCGTGTCTAATGCAGTGGGTTTTAAATGATAACGCTTCCGACGACAACGACAACATCAACGACACTGACAACGACACCGACACTGAGAATTTCGAAACAAAAACGAACAAGGCTCGTGAGCGTGACAATACGGGCAATCTGGAGAAATGGTCTGCTGGAACCGGGAATGCGTCAATGTTTTCGTCCTCGCTAGGCGATGACGAGCGTCAAAAACACATAAGTGCCCTCCATGACCAATGGCTCCTGTACGACAAGAAGGAATTCAGCTGGTTGTACGACATGGTAAACGGCAGCTTGCAGGTAAATATAACCAAACGTTGGGATTTGGACACAATTTGCGATACTCTTGAAGCCTGCTGTTGAAGCGTTGCACCTAACCTTTTACGACAACCAGCTGTATAATAACGTATCCACACCTACTACGAATCCAACTACGATAGGTCCCAGGCTTAATTCCTATGTCTCGAGCCGTGGATTACTTGCTGCAACCTTATTAAGCACCGGCGCATCTTGCTTTCTCGGATTAATTATACTTGAGTTTCGGACTATTTGGGTGTCAAAATTATGTCATTGCGCGCACAGATGACGCAGACACATGTAACGGTTGCGCTCACAATTGTTTTTCGCATGCAGGCGTCCTTCAATAACGGACTTTGCTCTCAAACATAATGCCAGCCTACACATTAATACAGTGCCTCATCGCTATTCAAGTCATGAACGAATAACGTTGCTCCTGAGACGAATCCACTTGTTAAAAAGCTTTGTTACCATATTGAGCGTGCGGCCAGAATCGCCTGAGCTGGTGCGATTATAGAAAAATAGCCTGGTTACATCTCAGTTGGAACATGTCGTCCCATATTCGTTATACCCGCCACTCGTCCCTGCTATATGTTTAGCTTTTACTTTTACCAGTGCTACTACTCTGCCAGAGGCTAAGCTTTAGGCTTGTCGTTGCTTGTAGGTGGCGGCTTCACCTGCTGCACTGCACAAAAAAAAAGTTTTTACCGAGCCGAATAGGGCTGCACAAAAGCGCCAAGGGTTTCTGAGTAGGCGGACGATTGCTTCAAAGAAGACTTTTCTTTTCACCCGCTGGTTTCGCACTATTGTGGTGACATCAAGCGCCGGAAAATACACAAAAATTACCTTGAATATTGTGTTTGGAACATGTATAAGGCATATCCGTATGCAGCACTGCATGTACGTCAAAATATTTTTATGTCGACAAATACAGTATTGAAAACGTTGAATTACATCACACTAACCTGGCTACAAGGCTGGTCTACATTGTTCGTGGTAGAAGCATCGGTGTATTTCTCCATTCCCCATACAATTCTCAGACTTATATAATAGGCGAGATGTTTGCCAGGCTAATTTTTTTGGCTATATTAGAATTTTTTTTTCGTGAAGTTGTTCTTTGAGCTATAGAGACAAAAAATTGATTGAGTTATGGTTTTCAATCTTAGATCAAGAACAAATACAATGGGCCTCCAGGGGAGGCCGCTTAGAGTGGCCTTTACCGTTGTGGCCACTCTTGGGTTCTCGTTATTTGGATACGATCAAGGGTTAATGTCCGGTCTTATCACCGGGGAACAGTTCAACGATGAATTTCCGCCAACGAAAGGGTCGTCGCATCATGCTACTGTCATTCAGGGTGCGGTGACGGCGTGTTACGAAATTGGTTGTTTCTTCGGTGCGTTGTTTGCTTTGTTTAGAGGTGATAAGTTTGGGAGAAGGCCTTTGGTGATTGCCGGGTCGTTGATTATTATTCTTGGTACTGTTATTTCTGTGGCTGCTTTTGGACCTCATTGGGGTTTGGGACAATTTGTTGTTGGTAGAGTTATCACCGGTATTGGTAACGGTTTGAATACTGCAACCATCCCAGTGTGGCAATCGGAAATGTCCAGAGCAGAGAATAGAGGTATGTTGGTCAACTTTGAAGGTTCAGTGATTGCTGTCGGTACCTTTGTCGCTTACTGGATCGATTTCGGCTTGTCTTATGTAGACTCTTCAGTCCAATGGAGATTCCCTGTTGCTTTCCAAATTGTCTTCGCTATTTTCTTGCTTCTTGGGGCTATCGAAGTACCTGAATCTCCAAGATGGTTGATTGCTCACGACAGAAAACTGGAGGCTTTGGAGATCTTGGGTGCTATGAATGCCCTTTCTCCAGAAGACGATGCAATCTATGCCGAATACACAGTCATCACTGATTCGATCAACAGATTAGCAAGGAATAAGGCTAGTGTGAGAGATTTGTTTACTGGCGGTAAGCAACAGTATTTCTCGAGAATGTTGATCGGTTCATCGGGTCAATTTTTCCAACAGTTTACTGGGTGTAATGCTGCTATTTACTACTCTACCGTCTTGTTTCAAAATACTATTCATTTAGAAAGAAGATTGTCTTTGGTTTTGGGTGGTGTTTTCGCTACTGTTTATGCTTTATCGACCATTCCTTCGTTTTTCCTTGTGGATACTTTAGGAAGAAGAAACTTATTCTTGATCGGTGCCACGGGTCAGGCCATTTCGTTTACAATTACTTTTGCCTGTTTGATTCCTGATGGGGGCCAAAACACACAAGATGCGAAGGGTGCTGCCGTTGGGCTTTTCTTGTTTATTGTGTTCTTTGGATTTACCATTTTGCCAATGCCTTGGATTTACCCTCCTGAAATTAATCCTATGAGGACTAGAACTATTGCCTCCGCTGTGTCTACTTGTACTAACTGGTTGACAAACTTCGGTGTTGTCATGTTCACCCCAATTTTCATTCAGGCCAGTGGGTTCGGCTGCTACTTGTTCTTCGCGGCGATGAATTACCTTTTCATTCCGATCATCTTCTTCTTCTACCCAGAGACTGCCGGTCGTTCATTAGAAGAAATTGATATCATTTTTGCAAAAGCACATGTTGACAGAAGATTACCTTTCAGAGTTGCAGCGACTATGCCTCACTTATCATTAAAGGATATTGAAGAACAGAACGCACAATTAGGTCTTGAGAACGACTTCGATAAAGATAAGGTGGAAACGGAAGAAAACGCATCTTCAGGCTCCTTTGACGACAAATCCCCTGAAGCCGAAACTCCGGATGAGCCTTTAACTAGACCAGCAGACGTTTAAATTTCCCGACATGTACTTATATCGTTCAATCGCATAATACCATCTTGATATACATGTTCGTATCAATCTATATATATAGTGTTAATTTATTGAATACATATTTAAATTTATAATCAATGTAGTCTTATCATAGTCTTATCATATGTGTGAAAACTATATTCATGATCATGAAAGAACGGTGCCTAATCTTCAGCAACTTGAATCACAACTTTCCCGTTCGCTTTATTACTTTCCAACCTTTTAATGGCATCCTTGAAACTTGACAATGGATGAACACTATCAACAAAGACGTCGACGACTCCGTTCTCGATAAAAGATTTACCTTCTTCCAGCCAGTGCTTACCTGGCTCCATCAAAAGAAAAGTGTAGTTGTACGACAAAAGTCCAAAGTAGCTACCAACTACCCTAAGTGCGGTCTTAACTGATGGCAACGCGAGGTTTAACAAGCTAGCAGAGGCATACTTGACCTTGGTGTCACCGGTAATCGTGACGTAGTGGCCATTTTCAGCCTTAGGCTTCAAAACTTTCTTTATAGACGAGAAGAGGTCACCATTACCTGTACAATCCAAAATTAAATCGAATTTTCCAGAGCTTGCTGCAGCGACAACGGGTTCCTCGATGGAACTATACTTGGAGTAGTCAATAATATCGCTGGCGCCCAAATTCTTAACAAAAGGAGCCGACTTCTCCGAACAAACAGCAACAATCTGGCCCGCATCGAAATGGTTTCTGCCCAATTGGACGCAGAAACGGCCAACAGATGTGTTACCCCCAATAACCAACACCTTAGCCTTAGCACCCTTGGTGATACGTCCTGTCATCATCTGAATGGCCGTCAAGTACACCAACGGCCACGCCGATGCCTCTGCCATCGACGTGTTCTGAGGCACCGCCGTTATCAGTGAGTCGTGACTACTCGTCCCATCGATCAAGATGTATTCTGACACAGTTCCTGGTCCGAACGGCTTCCTGTATAAGCCGCACACTGCATCACCCACCTTAAAGTCGGTCTTCTTTTCCGCAACTTCACCAATATCAACTATAGTTCCCGAGTAGTCCCTACCAATTCCCTGCTCACTCCTCAAAAGAGAAGTGGCGCCCACGGCCGAATTATACAATAACAAATCCACTGGGTTCAATGATGCCGAGTGTACCTTCACCAAAATCTTATTTTCCGGTACACCATAGCTTCCATCGCTCTTCTTTTCCAACGTAATCTCTTGCTCTTTGACGCTCATAGGCGTGCTGCGGTTTTTGTACGTCAATGCGTTAAGCGTAAGTTTACTGCTGTCGAATCCCATTTCCCTCTGATCTGCCTACTCGTCTAGTTGTTGACTGGTAAAAAAAGTTGAAGTTTGAGATTTTGCCACCTTGCTTTTGCACATATGGGCGCACATGCAAATGTAAGAAACAATTGTATTGTCACTTTTTCTATCGCTTGGCAATATAGGCTAAGGAGGCACTAAAGGGAATACTTGGAGACTTATATACCCTCTAAGTGGTGTGTTGCAAATTACAAATTTAAATCCACGGGTCACGAAAGATGGTTGCAAAAATTAGTGTATAAGTAGGGGCGTATCTCTTTGAAAATCTAAGAGAACAAAAAGCAAAACATATCAGGTTTTAATGAAAATAGCTAGTGTAAGTTTCGGAGGTTAGAGTAATAACTGATAGCAAGTCATTCTGTATGAGGTGCATATGGCCGTTAGCGAGCGTTTTTAAAATCGTTTATCCATCGGAGGGTTCGAGAAAACAATTTCAGAATTTGGGCATACCGAGACCGATAGTAGACGCACAAACGAAAAGAGAATACAGAACGGATGCTTAGTGAAGACGATTGGGTTTCTCGAAGGTCTAGATTCTCTGATCGAGCTTATACGGCAGAATATGGATGTAATGCGGACAGGACTCATGGACGTCAGTACTCCACTTCGACGACGAAGCCAATTTTTATGATTCTGGCTCCAAATGCTCTCATAGCACAACCGGGAAGAGACTTGGGTTCCTACATGGACTTAAATTGGATCGTGTCATAATTTACTTTGTACATCTTTGACTCGATGCACACACATCTACTCATAAAACATATACTGATTTGATTCTTCTTGAAAAAGGGTAAACAGATCATTGGCTTTGCTCAATCAGGATAACAACTTTCCCATTTGCTTGGTTACTCTCCAACCTTTTGATTGCTTCCTTGAAGTTCTGCAAAGGATAAACACTGTCGATGAAGACGTTCACGACGCCCTCCTCAATCGAATTTTTCCCTTCCTCTGCCCACTTCGTGCCTGGTTCTGTCATAAGGAAAGTATAATGATAGGAAAGAAGGCCGATATTACTAGCAAGTGCTCTCAACAATCCCTTCAATGTTGGAATAAAGTTGTTAAACATATTACTTGTTTTATACTTGGCCTTAGCGTCTCCGAGGAGAGTCACGTAGTGGCCGTTTTCAGCCTTAGGCTTCAAGATTTTGTTGATAGAAGGGAAGAGGTCTCCATTACCGGTACAATCCAAAATCAAATCGAATTTTCCTGAGCTCGCTGCAGCAACTACGGGCTCCTCGATAGAACTATACCTCGTGTAATCAATGGTGTCGCTGGCCCCCAATTTTTCAACAAAAGCCGCTGACTCAGATGAACAAACGGCGACAATTTGCTTGGCGTCAAAACGATTTTTGAGTAACTGAATACAGTACCGTCCCACAGACGTGTTACCTCCAATAATTAGTACCTTGGCCCCGGAACCCTTAGTAATATTTCCTTTCAACATCTGCGCAGCCGTGAGGTACACCATTGGCCATGCGGCGGCCTCTACCATTGACGTATTTTGAGGAACTGCCGTCATCAGCGAGTCTTGATGAGCGGTAGCGTCAAACAACACATATTCCGCTACTGTTCCCTTCCCGAAGACAACATTGTACATTCCACACACTGCGTCTCCCACTCTGAAATCTGTCTTTTTCTGAGCTGCTTCTCCAATATCCACAATGATCCCTGAATAGTCTCTACCGACTCCCTGCTCACTATTTAAGAGCGAGAGAATGTTCAATGCTGAGTTGTACAATAGCAAGTCCACCGGGTTCAATGCTGCTGCATGAATCTTCACCAAAATTTTGTTATCGCCTACCCCATAGCTACCATCACTTTTTTTTTCCAACGTAATTTCCTGCTCTTTAATGCTCATAGGCGTGTTGCGATTAGGGTATACCAATGCATTGACTTTAAGTTTACTGCTGTCAAACCCCATGTTGTTCTAGTCGCCTTTTTGTCAAAGCTTTTTGCACCAAGAAGGGGCGATATTTTTCCACTTTCCTAAATACATAGCGCGCAGCATGAAAGAAATCGATTTGTGAAATCAAACGATTGTTTATACTGTTAAGGTAAAAACACAATAGCAGAGGCCAAAATGCGTTTACCTGAGGGCTATTCGTTCAGGAAGTTGGAGAAAAGCGATTACGGTAATAATTATGTGGAAATATTGAGAGTGTTGACCACTGTTGGGGACGTAACTGCCGAATTGTTTGAAAGACAGTTCGATGAATGGGAAAGGCATTCCGAGATATACCAGCCACATGTCATAACAAACGAGAAGGGTGTTGTAGTTAGTACGGGGATGTTACTTGTCGAGGGAAAAATCATTCATCTGTGTGGACGAGTGGGCCACATTGAGGATATAGCTGTGGGCAAGTCAGAGCAGGGTAAAAAGTTGGGATTAGCAATGATTCAGGGGCTCACTGCATTGGCAGAGAAATTCGGGTGCTATAAAGTGATTTTAGATTGTTCTCCTCATAACGAGGGCTTCTACGAGAAATGTGGCTACAAGAACGATGGCATAGAGATGGTGAAGCGATTTCAGTAGGTGCTCGGAGGTTCTTGTGCATAATCTTGAGATCGTCAAGCGTTCTCTTACTGGATGCAAAATCACTACAAAAGAGGTAGTCAGAGGGTGCGAGCTAGGTGCCGATGAGAAATTTATTGGCTATTATACAAAAATAGAGAGAAGTGTTCAGTGAATGCTTTGGTTAGAAATGCAACTAGATTAACATTGATTCGTGGTTGAAAAACGTTGATATGTCACTTGTCATCGTATATAAAAATCAAATTTAGAATAAAGTGTTTCATACTTTTTCCAACGCCTATAGTGTAGTTAGTATTTGCTATGGTTAAAGTTCACAATGTTTGGTCTCACTTACCTCCATGGACACTATCGAATTTCCTCTGATAACCTATATGGCGTTAGAATGCTGCTGGATGAGATTTGTCTTTGCGACTATGCAATACGTACAATCGTCCCGATGTTAACTTTATCACCATTCTTCTCTTCCTCCAATGCTTCACTTAAAGTTATGTTCAAAAATACCTGCTACGTTAGTAATGTCCCCCTGTTCCGTCATTATATTTACGATTTGTAGATCTTGATACATACGTCGTATCCTCTAAGTGTGCCTATGACCTTTCTGGATCCGTTTAGCTGGATGGATAGCTTTTTATTCATGTACTGATTAGTAGTTAGTGAGGTGTTTCATCGATGAGACGCTCCAATATACATACATTCTTCAATTCTGGAGCCGATACCATGATGTCAAAGTTATTCTTTTGACTATATTGTGTCGAGATAGATCCTTTATAATAAGAATAGTCTATTTAGCTGGCGATGAAGGTGAAAATATAATAGCGCGTGATAAACAACTAGTGTTTGTTTGAACATAATTCCTTATCCATGGGTGCTAAATGAGTAATATACAAGACATAACGTCGCTATCGGATCTTCTTAATACATCTCCCCAACAACCTGTCGAAGAAACCAAGAGGAACTCGATCCCCAACCAACTCTTATTTCATGAGGTCCAAGAACAGAAACCTGACAATGTTGATATAGGACAAGAGAAACTGACAGAGGACATCACGTATGAGAACAAAACCGTCACTCAAAAGTCGAGCGAGCAGCTAGATCAAATAGAGAAACTTTTGGATCGACAGAGTATCAAATTGAACTTAGTGAATGAGAGAACCGAGTTGGTGAAGAAAAGGGCTGCGCTCAACATGTCCATTGGAGATTTGAGAAGCAAAATACGGTCGTTGAAGACTGCAAAAGATAAACAAAAACATAGCGTGAAGATAAGCCGGGCTTTGGAGGATAATAGCGCTCGATTTGTAGAGAGTCACTCGAAGAAGATACGAATGTCAACCGCCGAAGACGATAGTGACTACATTTTGAAGCATTTACATGTACTACCGTCTAGCAACTGGTTTGAAAGGCTCAGAATGATCAAGAAATTCTTTCCTCATTTGGAAATTGAAAGTGCTAAAACTAGTACGTCAGTAGATGAGCTGGGAAATGGGTTTGTAAGGACCATCGAATATGTCGCTATATGCCAGCAGTTATTCCGTCTACCAATCACAGTTAACCTCAATTCGTCCAACGAGTCCATATCCTCCATCACTTTACCCGGTGTTCAAGAAAATAATGGAATTATGACAAATTTGTTGATCCTTTCACCATCTTTTGCAAAAACAATGATCGAGAATTACGTTCCGAATCGAAAAATCGATCTCATAATGTACGGTTTGAACTCGTTGTCTATCACTATTCATAAGAGAATTTCCATTATACATGAGCTTATGAGGCTATTTCGTCGCTATATAAATAACAAGGATCGCGGTCATGACGTGATCCTTCATAGAGATTTTGACGATCAACATGCCATAATTGCCGCATTGAAGTTTGTTGACAATCTTGAGTTCATCATTCCCGCAAAGAAGAGTCATGACTATCAGTTTTCTTTAAGATTGCAGTGGGAGATATTATTGATTGATTCAGTACATGGCGAGTGTACATCTGCCTTGAATCTATTCTTTACAAAGGACACTTTTACCGAGGAGTCCACCAATAACAAGCGGATTATTCTCACCTCACATGCTATAAAGGGAGCCAATTCAGTATTTCAGGGACTTTCTAAAGAATGTGGCGTCGTTAACGCGCTAAAGATTTTGTTTAAGAATATCTTTGGTATAACGGTTGAATGATTATTTGCGCTTGTATATATGAAACAGTTATGACAATTATAGACCTCTATATTTCGTGAGCATATGTAACTGCTTCATTATCTAGATCGAACTTTATCAATTTCTGCTCAGGAACGACGAGGCCATGTTTATTCTCCTCTTCAAGAAGAAACTCGTGACAATAAGTTATCAAGTCAAGCAAAAAAGTGTTCTTTTCATTGATTTGATTGAAATCATGTGTCGGCAAATATTGTAGACCTATTTCTTCGATATTATCCGATTCCTGCCCATCTGCATTACCGGAACCATTGCCATTTATCGAATAATTACTTGAGCCCTGTTGAGAGGCGATGAATTTGCCCAACTGTTGATAAATAGCCTCCTCTAATCCATGGACCAAGTCATAACGAATTGCCTCCCACTCCATTCCTAATAATCCATTAGCAGTAGATTTCTTATATTGAAAAAACCGGTACAACCAATCGGCTAAAACATCTGTCTTTTTGATAAAATCTGCACCCGCAGCTTTTGAAGAGTTGCGGACTTGACGAATCACTGGCAGCGACTTCGTAATAATATTATTCCTCGTGCTCATTGAAACTGAAGTATCGTATTTCAAAGGTGTATCAATCGAACTGGCATACGACTCAACAAGCTTTGAAAGGCCTTCGATAGGAAATAATATATGTTCACCGCTGGGTAAGGGGACCTCCTCCATTGGCCCCATTGAACCGTTTCCGTCGGCCACATTATAACTCGTCGTTGTGCTGTCTTCTTTGCTGCCGCCATTTTGTGGCGCCTCTTCCTCATTAGGATTAGTGGATCCTTCCCCCGAGTATGTGACAACATTTTTAGTTAATGGAGAGGAAACAAGTGCATTATGCACTGCTGGATTTCTTTTGCCTTTTCTTTTACGGGATTTGGCATCCTCCGCTGGCAATGGCCTTTTATTCGATGATGGAACCTGTTCAGATGGTATCTCCACCGGTTCTTCAAATGTTTCGTCCTCGTCACCAGCTTCTTTCTCTTTTTTGGACTTATTGCCTCTTTTGGGATTGCTGTTGTGCTCCTCGTCGGCCAAATACCTCAATCTAGTCTGGTACATTCTTTCAGAATACTCTATTTCAAAATCCGTATCTTTATCAAAGTCATCAACTTCATTTCCTGCAATCATTTCAACTGGAGGAATCACGTATGGGTTAAATGGGTTTTCGGCCAACTCGCTCTCTGTGAAACTTGTTTCCATATACGTGTATACTAGCCATAAAAATCTTCTTGCCCTGTTCTTGGGATGTATATGGGAGTTCAACAAAAAATCGATGAAATTGTTATTGTTTTCATGATACTCGTCAGTATTGTTGTCCTGGAGGAACTTGACCCCCTTCACGTTATTGCTGAAGAAGAATAACAATTGTACAAGATTTGTGTTGGGCTTATCGGCCGGTGGATTTTCAAGTATATCATCAAGCGACTTCAACTCGCCGTGTACGTCAGCTACAGCTTTTAAAATTGATTTCAACCTAGGAGTATCCTGTAGCGGTTTCGACCCGCCGTAGACTGGGTCAGCCTGTAGAGAGGGTATTGAATGGTAGGTCCTCAAAGTAGACCTCATCTCAGGAACAAAGTTCACCGTTGTATTCATACGTCCTGCGTTAACCAATAAGCAAACTTTACCGACTGACTTGCCCATTTCGGAGTCTTTCAATAGGCGCTCTTTCAAAATCTTAGAGCACTTACCACTCTCGGCTAGAGTTCTTATATAAAGCTCGGAAAATGTAATCTTGGGGTCATTATTGGCAGATGGAATATCACAGTGGGGAAAATAGTTGGTAAAGGCCTTGGTTTCGTCATTGAACAATTCTTGTAGAAAATCATACTGGATGTCGCGTCGCCAAAATGGTTCTCCATCGGCCTTCTTCAAATGACGGAACCCCTTTGATGTCAAGCTCGCTGTAGCCTTTTTGGCCTTGGTTGTTTCTGGCGGCTTTTTCGGACTCTTCTCCTTTGATTTGGTCTCTGTGTCCATTTCGGACGAATTTATGCCCGGAAAACCATTGTCCCTATCATGCTCTCCATCCGTCTCGGTTTCTGGGTCCTCAAAATTCAACGTACTTCCGACAGTGTGAGGTGGCCCTATCATGCTGTCAGCTGAAAATATCTTCCTCGACGGTGAACTGTTGATATCACTATCACTAGCATCTTCGTTACTCTGATTTTTGCTTTCAGCTTTCTCAACTTGTCCCTCTTTATCACTTGGCTCAACGAATGTATCGTGGATAGGATCGTAATTCATCTCTGCTATGTAAATGATATCCGTACTCGAAAAACCGAAATATTAAAAAAAGACTCGAAATTGTGATAACTGGCCAAAAGAGAAATCGGTGCGCTCTCAGTCTTTCTAGCTCGGAAAAACACTATTTCCATTTATTGATAGCGTCTAGTAAAGTACCAGATATCAAGATGGCATTACCATCTACGTGGAGACAATTTCAACTCTTCGATGTAACTCCAATAAAAGATCCGAATTATGGAGGTCAGGAAGCACTATATTCTGATTCTTCGCTATCAGCGATATGTTCAACGGAATCGTATTTAGTAGTTGCCAGTAAGGATTCATTGATAAAGATAATATCTAAAGACTTCAGACTTCTCAAGTCATTTATTGCCTACGAGGTTGGCTATAGGATAGGCTTTATGGAGCAGGTGATGGGTTCGAACTTGCTTGTTACGCTAGCAGAGCGTCAGGGATCGCCATCAATTTTGAAGTTGTGGGACTTGAGTAAGATTTTGCTGGTGGAAGATGACAAGGGCGACGAATATGGGTATGTGCATTACTACCACACGCTCGTCAGTATCCATAATGGTGACGATTCTTATCCGATTAGCTGTTTCCGGTTTAATGAAGACTTGACATGCGTGGCTCTAGGTTACACAGACGGAAAAGTAATTCTTGTTCGTGGAGACTTGATAAGAGATCGAGGCTCAAAGCAGCGTGTTATATACGAGGCAAATGATCCTATCACTGGTATACATTTTGAAAAACTCGAAGACGTGTTGTATATTACAACCACCTCGAAGATCCTCACTGTATTGACAAACGGTAGAAACTACGGGAAGCCAAATAGATTGCTTTCTAAAAGGACAGGGGTAGATTTAAATTGCTCTGATGTTGACGAAAAAACACAACAATTGATGGTTGCAACAAAAGACTCGATTAGATACTACAGCCACCTTAGCAAAAGCCATACGATAATATTCGAGATGCCCAAAAAACAAATATACAAATTCAAAAAGGATTATTTGGCAGTTATTTCACCCATGGAAGAATCAAATAGTAGGACTCCGAGGGACAGGATGAGAACATTTACCAAAGTCTTGATACTTGACTTATACAACAAACATATAAGCTTCAGTTTCACCATCCCTGATAGCACCATTGACTATGTCTTTACTATGTGGGATGATCTTTATATGTTAGGCAGTGATGGTGTTCTTTATAAATTGCATGAACAACCTATAAATTTGCAGATTGAACTGATTCTTCAGCGATCTTTATTTTCAATTGCCTATGATTTGGCCGTGCAATCGGGGCTTCCAAATGAAATGCTCCTCAAGATACGAAGATTGCATGGAGATTTCTTGTACGACAAGCTGGACTTTGAGGAATCAATTGATGCCTATATTAAGTGCTTAGTATTATTTGAATCAGGTAGAGTCTATGAAACTGGCGATGACAATTTAGAAGACTTCGTCATGACGGTAATCACTAAATTTAAGGACGTTTCGAACATTCATAATTTAATAAGGTTCTTATATAAACTCTACGAGTTAGGGTTAGCTGATAATGATCACCTCACATTATTATTATGCTGCTACTGTAAATTAAAGATGACTGAAGATCTAGATACCTTTATTGACGGCCTAAATTTGTCTGAGGACAACGCTCACCGGCAAGAGCGGTCGAAGGTAAATCTACAAGAGTTGAACTTTCAATTGATCATAAACTTATTCAAAGAATGTGGCTACTTCAAGCAGGCGATCAAGCTTTTGCATAAACTAGAACAACCTAGCCTTATTGTTGACATTCAGTTGAATGACATGCATCAGCCGCAGCAATGCTTGGACTATGTCAAGAGTTTATCAATTGATGACTTGTTGTTGATTTTAATAGGCCACTCGAAGTCTCTCTTGGATAGCTTACCCATCGAGACAACCGAGTTATTAATTAACGTCTTCACTGGGAAGTATAGTGCTGTTGAGCAGCCCGGTGGGCCATTCACAGGCAATATCAGTGACAATACTCCGCAAGACAATCGGAGTAATCAAGATTATAGTTTTCCTTTGAATAGCTATAAATCTTTCGTGGCATATTTATCAGGCAACTCGACGGGAAATCAAGATTTGGAAAATTCAACGGTTACGTCCCGTCAACCTTCAAAACCGACTTATTTACCCCCAAAGCCAAGTTTGATATTCCCATCCTACATCGACAATCCGAACGAATTTGTCATCTTTCTAGAGGCATGCGTCGAAACATTTGAAAGATACCAAGGCAACCTCAACGACAAGAAGGAGCTCTTGGTTACTTTGCTCGAAATGTATCTCTCTTTATCAAAGTCACAAACGAAAGATGCTCAAGAGTGGGTTGCCAAAGCGAGAGGCTTGGTGGAGGGGAACGCTTCTTTATTGGATAAGCCTTCGTTATTGCTAGTTTCACATATATATAACTTCAAAGAGGGTGAGATAGTGGCGAAGGAAGAATCAGGATTCGAGGAGAGCCTCTTCCGAGAATGTCAAGTATCTGGTGATATTGATGGTTGCTTGGAGATAATACATAAGTATGGCGATGGAAAGCCCGAATTGTTCAAACAGATGTTGAAGTTTATTGTCTCGAACGACAAGGTGTATAACAGTGTAAGCGAGAAAGATTTCAAGTTTATTTTGAATACAATCAAAGACCGAAAATTGGCAACTCCGTTAGAGGTTATACAGATACTAAGCTCGACAGAGTTTACTACCATTGGATTAATAAAAGATTACTTGATTGAATACGCCGACACTCAGAAACAGGAGATTGCAAATAACGAAAGATTAATACAATCTTACGAAAAGGAATCCACTAAAAATGCCCACCTCTTGACTGAACTAACATCCAAGCCATTCATCATTCAAAATAACAAGTGTTCCGCTTGTGGCTACAGACTCGATTTTCCGCTTATCCACTTTAAATGCAAGCATTCTTATCACCAGCGCTGTTTGGACGATAATGAAATCATATCCGCTTTGCCCGACCAAGGATCGCTCGGCAGAAATAGGCGATTATGTCCGCTTTGTAGGGAAACTCTTGAACTGATTCATTCAGTCAGAGCTGATCAATTAAAAGCAAAAGATGACCTAGAACTATTTGAACAATCATTGAGTGAGTCTGCAGATAGGTTCAAGGTTATTTCTAACTACATAGGTAAGGGTGTGATGGAAAACGCCTCGACGACCTTATTAGGAGCGGAATAATATTAAGCAAGTCTCGAATTGTCCTTGGAACATAAAAATTTGACTGCGAAATTTTGCTTCTTACAATTCTGATACAGTGGAAAAGAGCCAGCAAAAAATTATCATGATACCAATGAAACCGTATATATATGTATATATATATC
Organism: Debaryomyces robertsiae; assembly: GCA_030566065.1. Lineage (NCBI taxonomy): Eukaryota > Fungi > Ascomycota > Pichiomycetes > Serinales > Debaryomycetaceae > Debaryomyces > Debaryomyces robertsiae. Next base: position 357,380 of record JAJMHL010000003.1, read on the forward strand.
TCTAAATAGACAATAAAAGAAGTATACTATTAGCAGTAATATTTCATGATGAGACATGATGATGATACACCCACCCGCACTGCCAAACATATTGCTCGAAAAGTGGTTGTTAACATGACAGACTCTGATTTTGAGTCGGACGTTGCGAGCTTGGATGATGATGTGCATTGTCCTAGTTGGTTGAAGGCTGAAACTAGTAGCCAAGCATCTACGTATGATACCAAAGTTGGTTCATTTTTGAATTTGGATGAACAGCAAAGTATTTTGAATAGGACAATTAAGTCCAATAAGAGACAATTTGATATCGATGCTTCACAATCACGATATGACCTAGAAAGAACTTTGTTTACCCCACCCTCGTCTGGTTTTAAACTAGCCAAGAAAGTCGATTCTCCTATCCAAGACTCTTTTTTTGTACAGCCGTTCCTGGAGCTGGACCAGTTCCAAAAGACATTGATTGAGCTAATCGAGACAGAGATAGATTACCACAAAAACTTGAATTTATGCAATTCCATTTATAAATCATTATTAGTGAATGTGGAAGAGTATAGAAACATCATTACTACTGAAGAGCAAGAGTTATTATTCCAGGATATTGGACAGTTGGCTGAAATGTCAAGAATGTTCGTCAAGTCAGTAATTGACCGCTTGATTGTATCCAGCAGTTTTGTTAGTTCTACATCAATGGACAAATTTAGCAACGAAACTCTGGAGAATCCTTTATTCAAACATAATATCGACCAGCTAATTATCAATTGCAACGTCAATAAATTGGATATTGGATCTCACTTGCATAAATACTTTATTTCTTCAAACTATCAAAGATACACCTTAGCATATTTTTGCAAACATGATCTAAGAATGAAGGTTTTCCAGCGTAAGCTAACTTACGGAGGCCCTTCAGTGAACAAGTGGTTGAAAGAGGCAGACTTTCTCATACAATATAAATCGAAAAGCTGGTCGCTAGAATCGATATTGATAAACCCAATACAGAGAATAATGAAATACCCATTACTCATAAAGCATTTGGTTGATCAATCGTGGGTGTTAGATTCTGATGTCCAGAAACATAATCTTCACGTCTCTCTAATGAAAATAAATCTGCTTATCGAGAAAACTAACAGAGAGAAGCCTCTCTCTTCATTGGCGGAAGTGCAGCAGTATAACGAGCGCCACGCTCAGGTCGCAGGTGCGCCCATGGATCTCTATGATACTAATCTCGAGCAGCGCGTACCGGTTGAGAATGAGTTGAGACTCGACGTCGCTAACAACAAGAAAAGTCCTAAGACCAAGCCGTGGTTCCTGTTTGCACCCAAGGAGCAAGCGACACCAAAAGATAGAGGGCCTTACGTTACACTTGTCATGGCATTCAGAGATAAGTACTACCAGATCAAAAACCTTGAGTCGTCGTTCCAACAATTTTGCATCCACTCAGGCGAATTTATGCAGCAGCAGTGTAAATATGCAGATCTCTGGAAGACCTTTTTCGAGACCACACCCCACGAAGAGGATACCCGCTACATCGAGTCTATCTATTCTTGCTACGTCGATAAAATGGCGTTCCAAACTCTGTTGACACGACATTTCGTCCAAGAAGTCCAGTCGAAGATTATCGCCGCTATTGCCATGGTCATAGCCTACTGCGACGATGTCAAGGTCAAAATACGCCAGCACCGCAAGTTGCGCAGTGCCTACGTGTCGTACATCAAGGAATGCGAGCAGAACAAGCACAAGCCTAACTTCTTCCAGAAAAAATACTCCAAAGCCCAGACGTGCATCAACATCGAAAACGAGCTCAAAGACAAGTTGCCCCGTTTGCTCCTGCTCCTCTCACTTTTCGTCGGCTTACTCTTCACCCATTACAACAAAATTTTTCTCCTGTGGCTAAGGCTGCTCATAGGCGACAGAAGCCTCCACGAGTATTCCCAGTGGCTTTCTGCGGCTTCGTCAATGGATGCAAAATCCTCTCATTCGGACATCATTCTCTTTTATAAAAACGCAATCGCTTTGACGAAACTGGCCCTCAAAGCCACCCATAACGAATCTAACTATCTTGAAGCCTTTGTGACTATATAGCCTCTCGCCACAATGCCTAGTTGCTAGCAATAGATTGTAGACCATCATTACCTTTGATAGCACCGGTTTTGTGCCCGCGGCCTGCTAGTCTTGTGACACTTTACCACCTCAATTTTTTCAGTGGCTAGCAATACTGATCCTTGTTTTGCCTTTGTATTGATTTCTTCTTTTATTCTATACAACTAAGTAAGATAGTTAATCAATTGTAATTATTCAATTATGTCTGGACAATCAGCTCAAATTAATACTGCTCCTCTCGCGGACAAACAGAGTCATTGCGACTTATTAACGTGGAAGAACCCCATCAAAACAGGGAAGGTTTTCGGTGCCATCTTAGCGGTTTTGCTCGTTTTCAAGACGGTGAACTTATTCAACGTTTTCTTCCACATTGCCTACATCGGGTTATTACGTATGTGTTTTTTGAGGTATAATTGGGGGTCAATTGTGTCACTAGGTAACGCAATTGGGTAGATGAGCTCATTACTAACTACTTTTAGTCTCGGCAGTTGTCGAATACGCTGGTAGATTGATTGTTGGCGAAGGATTTGTTTCTAAGTATAAGCCAACTGCCAAATCATACGCCAAGAAGTTCAATGATGACTTTTTGCCACTTGTGGCCGATACCAATGTTAAGTTGGAGTCCGAGATCCAAAAGATCCTTTATGCCCACGATATCGAAACCACTTTGAAGGGTGCGGGTATCTCCTACATTTTGTACAAGGTGACTTCCTTGTTCTCGTTGTACACCTTGATCACTACCGGTTTCGTGTTGTTATTCACCGTTCCAGCCGTTTATGTGAGAAACAAGAAGGAAATTGATGCTGCTGTTGCTCAGTACACCAAGATTGCTAAGGAGAAGTCTGCTGAATACACCAAATTGGCTTCCGACAAAGCCGGTCCACATTTCGATGCTTTAGTTGCAAAGACAGGGCCAGTTGGTGCTTTCGTCAAGAAGAACTTGCCAACTAGAACCGCTGGCTCCACTGTTGGCGATGACAAGGCCACCTCTTATCCTCACGAATCCACCGGTGTCTCCTCTAGCGCTTCTACCGGGGCTTCTAAGTTTCCTGAAGTTCCTTCTTCTTCTTTACAGAATTCCGGTATCAATGAGTTTGTTGAAGAGAAGAAAGACAGTGTACCTCAATCTTTTTAAGGTGAAGCTTTGAAGCGGTACCGCCTCATTCCGTATACAGATTCATAAGGGCTTTTTTATTTATTTTATTTATTTAAAGTTGTTAAGCTAAATTGACTGAGCTCATATGAACTGTTATCTAATTTAAGTCGTCTATTGTATTATTGTTCCTAAATATCGAGAGTTTAAATTTTACAAATCCCGTCCTATTGTAATTGATCGATCACTAGATGGATAACTGTAAACTGCCCCTAGCCAGTCGTTCAGTCACAGTCTTCCGGCGTAGGTAACCTTTTGAAGCAGGCAATCCATTTTTGACCATTGTTCCTGCTAACTTTTTGACCCTCTTCTGTCGAATTCCACATTATAGATACACATTGATCTTGCTCCTCCCATTCCTTACTGAGTCTCTCAAATAGTGGATGCTCCTCCAAATGTTTTACCATCCATGTGTGCAACTGTTCAACGTCGGTAATGGTGTAAATTATACCACCCTCTCTCAACACATATGCGTACTCGGTCAACAAGGTATTGGTGATAATTCTCGCTTTATGTTTACGCTGCTTGAAATGAGGATCTGGAAAGCAGAAAAACATCTTAGATAGTTGCCCCTTGTGAAAGAAGTTGGGTAAAAACTTCATGGCATTTCCTCTCAATACAGATATATTTTGGAAATCATGTCCTCCATCTTCTTTATGTTTGTTCCTCAAAGCGATGAGTCGATCTTCAACATATTGTGTCACCTGAACTCTAATTTCCATCCCCAATATCAACTTATCCGGAAACGCTGGCGACAAGTTTATTAATAACCCTCCGTAGCCACAACCAATGTCTGCCATCTCAACCTGAGATGTCATTGCTTTGGTCTCCGGATCAAAGTAATGAGGATACAATTTGCTCCAATCCATAGTATCTGGGGACCGAGGATATTCCAATCTATGATCTGAGAATGGGTTGGAGTGTGCTCTTTGCCTATAATATCTCTTCCTCGGCAAGTCGACTTTCTTCTCTTCCCCAGCTTGATCAAATGCTACTTTTTTTTGAGCATTTCTGGTCTCCTCCTTCATCTCCCTGTACGCCTTTCTTTTCGATTCCGCTTCCCTTTGTTCCCTTATCTTCTCTTCCTTCGTCTTAGCTTCAATATCTCCCATATTTGCTTTTTAGCTTCTACAAGTCTGTTTAACGTACGTATCAAGAGATGAGCTTTGAAAAATTTGGGATATTTTTTGTGCGACAAACAATTACTATAGACATACAGTTGAATCACACCAATTATTGATTATTATACGTGTTGACCAAAGTTATATGTACAGAATCAGTGATAATACTGATGGTTAGAGTATGAGCTACTTACCAATTCGAAAGAATAGCAATCATTAGCTGTCGTTCTCATTCTTTTCCTTTTCGCTAGGGTCTATATCTTTACGACGTTCCTCCATAGTCAAGTATAATACATTGCTTGGGGCCTCTAGAGTTCTCACTAAGCCAGCGCCTCCCAAAACGGTTAACATGCCTGCTAGTTGGGCTTGAAGTTGCTCTTTAGTGGGCAAATCCTTAAACTGGTCCACCTGGTTCACGTCGTAGACGTTTTGTTCGACTTTGGCCCCGATCAATATAAGCTTTTCCTGCGCTGTCTTCAATATCTTCAAAACCTGTGCAACTACCTGAGGATCGCACTTAGGGACGGTGATGATGCCTGTGGGCCCGTTCAACAACGGAGTGAACGGGTGAACATTATGCCTATTCCTTTTGGATGTTTCAGCGTCTGCTGGGTCTGCTTCATGTTCAGACCTCAAGTAGACCCCGTAGATGCTATTTCTGATTACATTTAAGCTAGCTCCCACTTTCTTGAGCTCTGATCTGAATCTCTTATTTTCAGCCTTCACCAAATTATTATGATGAACGTACAAGACTATTTCATTGTTATCGTTCAAATACTTGTAGTAATCAACCAAAAACGTCTTTCTGGATAATAAGTGCTTACCAGTGCTACGGTCCTGGGAGTATATTGGCGACTCAGTACTGTAAAACGACAGTTGTGTCTTGAAAATAGATGGCTTAAAAAAGCTAAGTCTCCATGGGGACGAGAGCCTCACGGCATGTATGGGGAGTAATGGAAGTCTAATCATACCTGTAACAGTCGATATTCAGTAGGTTTAGAACGATTCGGACGAATTTTTCACTACTCGAAGCGTTTCTGTCGAGCCCAGCGACGTTATCACGTGCGCGAATCATACGGTTAATGGTTCCAGAGTGCCTCGATGGGACCAACCGAGACCCATGGAACAGAGGTTTGAAGTATGAGGTTTGAGGTTTGAGGCAAAGCAAACAAGGCAATTGATAATACTCTTTATTTGTAGCTCACACCCAGTTGCCTTCAAAAAAGTGGTTTAGGTTTCATGGTTAAATCTTGTGTTTCTCGGTTTTCTCGTCGCTCTGCTTATATTGTTCCACCGTAAGCTTATGAGACACAAGCACGATCTACAGGACATGTAGGGCATATGACGTGGATACCCTGTTGTGTTCAAGAATATTTAATCTATGTCTATATGGACTATTTTGTAGCACATGTCCAGATTGAAGAGTAACTTTTAAAGTTATCACGAGGATGACTTTCCAATTACTGTAAAACTATGGTTCCTTGATATACGCCTCAAGAACCTCTGCTTCAGGACATAAGTTCTTCGATCTGCTGCCTTGGTGGCGATAATTCTCAAAAATACGGTCGGGGTTTATATGTGGGTTTATATGTTCATAAAGCGAAATGAGAGATGCGAGCACTATTTCGAGATTTTTTATACTACTTGAGCTAGGAGCAAAACACTCTTTAACCAACTATGGATAAGTCTAAGTACGGGGACTTCGTAGCGTCCCTTAGCTCGAATAGTCTTGCTAGCAAATATCAAGACAAGGGCAACGATAAGAGTAACAACAATAACAGTAATAGTAATAATATGACGATGGTCTCAGAAGCATCTACAAATAAGAGAAGTGTGGAGGTAGCCAAGCAAACAGCAGCAAACACCGTATTTGGGCAAGTTGAAATTAAAAAGCTTGAACACTGCAGCAGAACGCTCCAGAAGACTATTCGCATGATCATTAACGAGGCTCCCGACATGGACGAGATAGAACGGATGTTGGCTTCGGGTACATTGGACGAACACACCGCGCAGGACTTGACTAATAATGAGTCGATCAGATTACTAGGCCAGTTGAAAATGCTTCATCAGAACGGCCACTTGAAAATATTCGATTTAATTTCGAGTAACAGCATTGGATCTAACGATGAGATTCTTCAAGACGAACAAGACGCCGAGGTAATAAAAAATCTTTCGGCGCCCCGGAAGAGACGAAAGACATCACCCTCCCCGAGTTTCGACCAACATACTGGGATCCCAGGCTTACCAAGTATTTCCGATGTGCGGCTTTACAACAGAGTATTCGTTCATAAGTCGATCACTAATAATAAGTCATACTTGCATAAGTCAGAATTAATGGCAACGCATAACGAGAGATTGGAGTTCTTGGGAGATTCGGTTTTGAATCATGTGGTGACTGTGATTATATACGATCGATTTCCCGAAGCTTCGGAAGGCGAGCTCTCTCAAATCAGATCTCTGTTGGTAAAGAATGTTACGTTAGCGGAGTTTTCTAAAATGTATGGATTTGATAAGAAGTTAAGAAGTAATGTTAATGACGAAGTGCTAAGGGACAGCTCTCAGAAAATTTATGCTGATTTGTTCGAGGCATACGTTGGTGCACTATACATAGATAGAGGGTTCAAATACTCCGAGATTCAAGTATGGTTCGAAAAACTTATGGGGAGTAGAATAAATCTGTACGGTGAAAGAACTAAAAACCTTGAAGAAGCTAATAAAGATGCGAAGTCAGAGTTGTACTCTTTAATAGGTACCGCTCAGTGCCATCCTCAATACGAAGTCATCCAGATCGGCGATGGGGCATCGAAACCATTCGTAGTAAGATGCACTATGGCAGGTGAACCATTAGGAGAAGGTACAGCAGCCAGCAGTAAAGAAGCTGGAATCAGAGCTGCTATGGAAGCTTTGAAAAACAGTCCCCTAGTCAATAAGTATAATATAATACGGCTGAAGATGGATAGAGCTCAATCGGCCATCAGTAATAAGGCAGACATCATTCCCAACAGAACCCCACAAAGCGGTGATGTCAGCATTTTCCCTCTCACAGGTGATCTAGACGATGATGTGGATAGTAACGCTAGAAACGATTTATATTCTAGAGTGAATAAAGCTGCGGGCACAGCTCCGGTCTACAAGTCATATGAGGTGTCTCCAAAGAATTTCAAGGCAGAACTTTGGGTCAACGATACACTTGTCTCTACAGCATCAGACGGCTCCAAGAAACGGGCCAGTACTAAGGCCGCGATGATGGTCTTGAATAACAAGCATGCTATCGAAGCCTTGCCACTGTTACGGAAATGAGTAGAGACATATATCCTTTAATAAAAGCTAGAAATAATAGAACGTGTAACTCACTATCGCTGGCACACTGAAAATTGCCCTACTTAGTGTTCGGCTTTGCAATTCAAAGTTGATGTCGCTGTATTTAGCGATATCCAATACGAAAAACGACCCATTCCCTATCTATCTGAAGTATAGCAACATTGCCTAATAGCGCACCACTCGAGGCTCACATAATGATAATTCAGTAGAAGTGCTTGATTTAAAAGTTGTCATGAGCTCTATATAAGCTGGCCATCAACTTCTTCTTCAAGTTAGGTCCCTTGGCCCAGTTGGTTAAGGCGTGGTGCTAATAACGCCAAGATCAGCAGTTCGATCCTGCTAGGGACCATTCTTCAACACCGGGCGTGTGGCGTAGTTGGTAGCGCGTTCCCTTAGCATGGGAAAGGTCTCCGGTTCGACTCCGGACTCGTCCACTTATTTTTTTTTATTTTGTTTTTGATCCTTACATGCTATGTTTATGTTTTCTACTTCTATATTGATCAATTCTTTTTGCAAAGACCAATGGTTAGGTATTTTAACTATGTCAGATAGGGAAGAAACAGTGACAGGGAAAGGAATCAACAAGAATTTGCAAGAACTACCTACGAGCGGTGCTTCAATGCCTCCATCATATTATCCTCCAGAACACCTTTCAGAATTCTACCCGCTCATTAGCAATGCAAGCATACGACGCTCATCGAACCAACAATCGGCTGGAACCGACGACGGGCTTAGAAAGCAAGCTGTGAGGAAGCCTTCGTTGTGTACGTTCACATCATTTTCGCCGTCAGTCAGGGATCTTTCAGATATAGTGACATCTAGGGACTTCGAAAATACAATTGGTACATACAACAATGTACTTGAAAAAGCCCAGAATTTAAGCAAAAGTTTATTAAATGTAAGCAATGCTGCTAGTGAATTTGGGGAATCGCTTGAGGCAACGATTAACAAATGCCCGAAAGTGAATAAAAATAAATCCGTCAGCAATGGCTTAATGAATGCAGCAGGTTTACAGCATATAATTAGTGTAAACCACCACATCCTAAGCAGGTTGGTATTACAAAACTTTCAGGAGAATTTATCGAAGGAGTTGTCTAAGCTTAGAGACGAATATTATTCAAACCATAGAACCTATCAAAATGATGTGAAAACAAAATCCAAGTCATTGAAAGAAAAGGAATTGGAAAACTTGAAACTATCGAAGACAAAGACTAGAAATTTGAACACATACAAGAATAATTTGATGAGTTTGACGAATCAGGTGGACGAGATAGATAGATTAAAATATGACTATTATCATGAAATTAATCTAATGATGGAGACATTTAATCAAGAGCATTTACTTGTCAAGACAGGTTCGCTTGTCAGAGCACAGCTCGAAATTTATGAGGGAATTGCTAAAAAAGGGTGGTCAGGGGGTGGATTGGATGACTTGTTGACTCTATCCCCAGACCTTTTTGGGATGAATGGCGCTGAAGAAGAGGGTGATGGTGAGAACGAGCTCACATCAAACGCTAACGTTGAGGGGAAAGCAAAGACGGGCTCAGCAGGTCAGGAGACTTATTTCTCATCCAATGGCTCTAACAGGTCGCATTCGAGTGAAACAGACAATAGTATAGATGATGAAGCCGAGACTGAGGAACGCTTAGAAAGATTGAATTTCAATGGTGCGACCTACGATAAAAGCGCAAATCATGTTACGAAGGATAATATGGCCAACCTCGCGGAGCATGTAGAAGTTGGTAATGATTCTTTGGATGGGTCATTCTCATTGCCAATCATTGACCATTCAAATGGTGTACTAACCCAAACAAGCCACATGCGTAATAACGGAGAAGATCATGATACCCCGGTCAAGTACGATGACATTCTCGGCGAATTAGACACTTAAATGCATAGACAATATATACGCTATAACGTACCTTATTTATATAAATCATTCAGTGACAGCTTCGGACTGTTCAGCAAACTTCTTTCCCTCTCTTCTAGGCAAAGTACTTTTATTGAAGCTCTTCATGGGCCTTAAACCCCACTTGTGAAGCATTTGAACATCTTCATCCCAGCCATTGCACATGGTTGTCAACATTTTCTCACCAGTGAATATAGCGTTGCAGCCACTCATGAAGCACAAAAATTGCTCATGCTCTTTCATAGTATAGCGACCAGCTGCCAATCTTATAATAGATTGAGGCATAATCAATCTTGCTGTAGCTATCGTCTTCAATATCTGCTCAAATTTCAATCGTCTCCCTGACTCGCGAGGTAAGCTTGAAATTTCTTTCTCCATTGGAGTGCCTTTAATAGGTACTAATCGATTAATAGGTAAAGATTCTGGGTGTTTCTCCATAGTGGCTAGAGTGTACAAAAACCCAATGTGATCTTCCTCCGTTTCGCCAAGACCAAGGATCCCGCCCGTGCAAGCTTTAATACCAGCATCTTGAACATTCTTTATAGTCTCTAATCTGTCATCATAACTTCTAGTCGATATCACTTTAGGATAATGCTCTCTGGATGTATCAATATTATGGTTATAAGCTGTTAGACCTGCCTTTGCTAAGTCGTCTGCTTGTTTTTTATCGACCATACCGAGTGTGACACAAGTTTCCATTCCCAACTCTTGGTTAATTCTGGAAACCATTTCTCCAATACGTTTCAAGCCTGACTTCCGACCAGTCATATCCCTCCAAGCAGCACCCATGCAAAATCTGGTGGACCCATTTTCTTTAGCTTTTGTCGCAGCCTTCATAACCTCATCGATAGAGATCATTCTTTCAGCTTTGGTGCCAGTATCATATCTGGTCGACTGCGCACAATATTTGCAGTCTTCTGTGCAGCCTCCAGTCTTGATCGATAGTAAGGTACACAACTGCACTTCTTGGGGGTTGTGATGTTTCCGATGCTGTATCTGGGCCTGGAACACCAACTCCATAAGCGGAGTATTATAGATCTCTCTAATTTGATCTCTTGTCCATACGTTTAGTGGCTTGGGTGTATTCAAAGCTAAGTCGAGAGCACTAGTGCTCCGGATGCTGTTCCCATCACCAGTGTTGATATTAAAGTTCAAAGAGGACGAGTCCACTCCTTCGACGCTAGCCCTTTGAGCATTCACTGGCCTTGACCCGAAAGGGGCAAATCTCCTTAACAGGGCACAGCTGAAATATTTCCTAGAAATGATTCCACGAGCCATGGGATCGTCGTACTAAAGACTAATGTTGAACTTACGAAAAGCTGCAAAATCTAATTGTCGCCGACAGAAGAACTTTCGCTCTATTATTCTTTATTTCTGACAACAATCCAGGGGCTACAGCTCAAAGGAATCCCAAAAATAATGCTTTCGCTCTTATTGGACACCTGGAATATGTGCCCAACGATCCCAAATTTTACGATCCACATACATTGGGACTCACTTGAGTCATGGGAGTCATGCGGCTCATTTTGATGACTACCATGTCGTGCAGCAATGTCGTGTTTAATCATTTGTCGCGTGCCGATGGTCCGTGAGTCAGGTCTAGGGCACAGCCCTAGTACTCATAAAATTCCACAAAAACATTTGAAAATCGTGTATCGCACATACCATCGTTTTCGGTATCGGTCTCGCTCTCGCCTTCAGCACTATATAGCAAAAAAGTGAAAAATTTCTATTCACATATTCATCACTATACCAAAAGTAACATCAAGATGGCACCAATTGTATGTATAACCATAATTTAGTACTGATGATAGCAGCAATACCCTTCGTACGGGTTCGTGTGTTCAAGTGTTTTTTTTATAATTTTTTTCCACTAGTTATTTGGCTTTGGGCTGGTATCTGGTCTACTGGCCTCGGAATTTCTTTTAAGTGAATGTTCCTCGAAGGGACTTATATTCATAAACCATGACTTGAATAAAACATCTTTGATAACGCAGACCCGTCCATGGGCTTTGCTGCCACTATCGCGTATACTTGTGAGTGCGTGATGACAGTGCAGTAGGCTAACATGGAATTTAGATTACCAAGAAGAACAACGCTGCTAAGAAGTTAGTCGTCGACACCTCCGCTCCAACTGAAAACGGTGTTTTTGACCAAGAATCTTACGTCAAGTTTTTGGTTGAAAACATCAAGGTTGACAACATCCCAGGTAACTTGGGCCACCTCATCTCTGTCACCGAAGAAGGTAACAAGGTTATTGTTGTGTCCAACACCAAGTTCTCCGGTAAGTACTTGAAGTACTTGACCAAGAGATACTTGAAGAAAAACCAAATCAGAGACTGGATCAGATTCGTTTCTGTCAAGCAAAACCAATACCAATTGCAATTCTACTCCGTCGCTGACGACGAAGAAGAAGAAGACGAAGAGTAAATTATTTGATTCAATCAAAGTTTTGTATAATAAGTTAGCTTATTTGAATATATAGTTGATCAGGTCAAGGGTGTGGTTTTATGAATATAATTAATATCGCTTACTTGCTTGTAACTTGGTACTAAATAAATACTGATACGTACAGACGGTACTATATTATTGTCATGTTTCTATGTCTGCTAAGTTCTATTAAAACAAACATACATAATCGTCAGCTTAAGACTTCGTGGCCAAGCTGGTTAAGGCGTGAGACTGTTAATCTCAAGATCGTGAGTTCGATCCTCACCGAGGTCGCTTTGTTTTTTTTATTTTTTGGAGTAAAGTGCCCCGATTATGATTATTATTCGCAGAGCATGATTCGCTGCAGACGTTATCCCGCAGCAACTTTAATAGGTGATTGCTTACTCCAACAGTTTACTTGCACGGTTCCATACTCCTCAAGAAGACAGTTGCCACTGTAGTCACGATGTAGTAGCGGCCCGATCAGGTAGCCATGGGGTCAAACGTAGGCTTGTAGGATTAGTGACTAAAAAAAAGGTGGGCCGGGCTTCATAACCGGTCAGCCTGTGAAAAATTTACCGTCTTCGAAAAATATGCTTTAACTAATAATAACAGTTCTAGAGGAGATTTTGAGTTTGAAGCTTCAAATAGTTAACAACTCAGCCATTTTAGAGAATCTAAGTAGAAAAAGCTAATTCTAGTTTCTATACTTTTTTTTTCTTTACACCAGATAAAAAAACACTTCAAAAAAAAAAACAGCCAAGATGGAGTCACTCACTCGTATGTCGATGTCAGTTTGTCCATTTGTTAAGTCAAGATCAGCCCAAAGCATGCGTCAATTAAGCAAGAACTCTGCTTTAAGCAAGCAGGCGCGCCAATGTCCTTTCGTAGGGGCAGCTTTGAACGCCAGGGAGTCTAGCAGAGGTTATTCATCAGCGACCAAGCCGGTCCAGGCAACCGCAGCTTCCAGTTCAGCGGCGTCTTCGGCTCCTAGTTCTTATTCGTTCAAGTCGGAGGACCTTGTTGCAAGTAAGGATGACATTAGCTTAGACTGCAGTGAAAACGGGTTTGACTTTTCGGGCTTTTTAGATTCGGAATTGAACAAAAAGCGTGCTGACAAGTCATACCGCTTTTTCAACAACATTAACCGTTTGGCCAACGAGTTCCCGAAAGCGCACCGTGCAGAGGAGTCCGATAAGGTCACTGTGTGGTGCTCGAATGACTATCTAGGCATGGGTAGAAACGAAAGCACTTTGAATGAAATGAAAAGGGTTTTGGATAAGTACGGCTCCGGTGCTGGTGGTACTAGAAACATTGCTGGCCACAACACCCATGCTCTTAGATTAGAGTCAGAGTTAGCTACTTTGCATAAACATGAAGCTGCGTTGGTATTTTCGTCTTGTTTCGTTGCCAACGATGCGGTTCTCTCCTTATTTGGCCAAAAAATAAAGGATTTGGTCATATTCTCTGATGAACTTAACCACGCATCGATGATTCAGGGCATCAGAAACTCCAGAGCTAAAAAGCACGTTTTTAAGCATAACGATTTAGCTGATTTGGAAGCAAAATTAGCTCTGTATCCAAAATCTACACCAAAATTGATTGCTTTCGAATCCGTTTATTCGATGTGTGGTTCTATCGCACCAATTGAAGCCATTTGTGATTTAGCTGCGAAATATGGCGCTTTGACTTTCCTCGACGAAGTTCACGCTGTTGGTATGTACGGTCCCCACGGCGCTGGCGTTGCTGAGCATTTAAATTTTGATGCTCATTTGAAAGCTGGTATTGCATCCCCTGATATCGAAACCGTGATGAGTAGGGTTGACATGGTAACCGGTACTTTGGGTAAGGCCTACGGCACAGTCGGTGGCTACATCACCGGAAAGGCTAATTTAATTGATTGGTTCAGGTCTTTCGCTCCAGGTTTTATCTTCACCACATCTTTACCTCCATCGATTATGGCGGGCTCTAGTGCTTCAATTCGGTATCAAAGGTCTACTTTGAAAGATCGTATTGCTCAGCAGAAAAATACGAGATATGTGAAAAATAATTTGACAGGTCTTGGTATCCCGGTTATTCCTAATCCTTCGCATATTGTCCCTGTCTTGATTGGTAATGCTGCTGATGCTAAAAGGGCATCGGACATGTTGTTAGAGAAATACAATATCTACGTCCAGTCCATCAATTTTCCAACTGTTGCGATTGGACAAGAAAGATTAAGGATCACTCCGACCCCTGGTCATGGTCCTGAAATCTCCAATCAGTTGATTGGCGCTTTAGAATCCGTTTTTAGCGATTTGGATTTACCAAGAATTCGTGACTGGCAAGCCAAGGGCGGATTGTGCGGAGTAGGAGAAGAGAATACTGAGCCAGTCCAGCATATTTGGACCGACGACCAATTGTCTTTGACCGATGCTGACTTGAACAACAACGTTATTGACCCTATCATTCCTCATGTGGGGGTTAGTTCCGGTATCAAAGTATGATTATTGGGCTCATGACTTTTTTTTCCTCTGCAGCAGGTTTTTTGTCACGGCTCTTCAAAAATCGTAGAAATAGTAACCTCTATTTTAGCTCTAGATCTGAGGTATTTAGCATTGTTTAGTACTTCTCATCAATATGACATTCTTTCATTCCTTTATTCGGTAACGTTCCTACTAGTGAGTCTATAGTCCAAATGACACAAAATTGAAAGATCAAAAACACTAACGCGATTTCCTCTCAAAAGAAAACAATACTCATCATATAGCTGAGATATCGATTATCGAATTTGCAATGGGGTTAGATCGGAGCCAGCTCATCAAGGTGTATGCAAGCCGGCTAGTAGACTCATTGATACCTGATGAATTTGGACGTGAATACAAAGAGAGCATAGCGACTGACTTTACCAACTACTTGAGCGGTTCATGCTCAACGCTGACAATAAATATAAACCAAACAATTAGCGACTTAAAAACTAGGTTTCTTAGTAATGGGCTCCAGCAGCAGTGGGTGAGGTTTTATGCATTATTAGAAACACTTTCGCATACAAAGTCTGCTGATCAAATTGGTAATTATTTGGTCTTTTTGAACGGCTTACAAGATACATCGGAATATGGCATGGACGGTGGCTCAAATTTAAAGAATTCATATAACAATAGCTTTATATCAAGCAACTACAGAAATATAGAGGAACCAGAAATACCGTCTGGTATATATCAAGACTTGCATTCATCGCCATATAGTATACCCCAAAATAAAGCAAAAAACGCACCACGACATTTTACAAGCAATGTGACATTGAGCCAAGCCATATCCCCATATTACGAAACGTTACCTGAGGAATCAATACTTACATACTTATCGTATTCCTTATTAGGCTTACAGTCAAAACTACTTTCATTCCTGGAGACGGGAGATTCGGTTGAGTTGCCGTCCAACATCAATAACAGCTACTCTGGCTTGCTTCACAATATTCTAGAACCTGCTTTGATATATAGGAAGCTAAAAATATTTGTGGAGTCGAACAAGAGTAGGCTTGATTCGCCAATAAAAACTGCATTCTTGAGATCATTAGATTCTGAATTAACAGCATACGTTGAATTTATTAATACATTTTTCAATAGCCAGCCAAATTCGCTAATAGGGGTTTATAGTGCCTTGTTTCCATTCATTTTGAGATTGAGGCTCCTATATTCCTTGTCTAGTCAGCTAGACCTTGATGGATACGAATTTTTATCAAAGGTGTACGACTTATGTAAGTTTGGAGACATCAGAATACGTCGACTTGCCAAGACGCTTTTCTCAAAAATTGTTGCTCCATATTATGAGGTACTCGAGCACTGGATAGTAAAGGGCGACCTTATCGATAATAATGATGAATTTTTCATAAGCTACAATTCGGAAGCCAACAATTTCCATGATATTATTCAATTCTTACCCTCAAGAGTGCCCAAATTCCTCATCTCAATGAACGAAGATATTGCTCATAAAGTTTATCAAATAGGCAAGATGTTAATTTTTTTGTTGAAATATTGCAATGAATTGGAGTGGGTGAATAGTTACTGCATGAAATATTCGACTTATCTATTTCAAAGTAACAATGGAATGCAATCTATGGATAGTAACACATTGATCGAATTGATCAATCTACAGTACAAAGAACTATTACATTACTTCACAGTGGTGATGCAAGGAAAGAATGAGATGTTTAATCACTTGCAGAATTTCAAAAACTTTTTGCTCATGAATTCGAATGATTTCATTGAGTCTGTCATAGAGAAGGGTCTAGTACTATTCAATGAGCCGTCGAACGGTTTGACCTCAAACCAATTGGGCAATATCCTTACCGAAGCCATTAGTACTTCTTCGGTCAAGAACTTTAGAAACGATTATAAGGACAGGCTAGATGCTAGAATACTTGATCTCAATCATGGTAATATAGGATGGGAAGTATTCACTTTGGAGTACAGAATCACTGACTTGCCCGTTTTTCATATTCTCGATCATAATAATGGGACTCTAGAATATTTGAAAATGTTTAATTTTTTATGGAAACTAAGACATTTCAATTACTTATTAAACTTGAGTTTCATCGAAAATGGAAATGTGAAAAAGAATGACCTAAGTAAGGTTCTGACTAGGTATGTCAAACTAAGAAAGCAGCTAAAATTCGAGACAACGTCAAGATTGAGGATTAGGGACAGAAAAATAATATGGCTTATGAAGTCGTTCAATACTGTAAGCCTTATACGGCATCAACTAATTAAATTCGTTTCCACATTAACCAAGTACTTGTCTTTCGACATTATCGAATACAACTTCGAGCAGTTAATAGTACGAAAACTTTTCAAATCCAATTCCCCCGTGTCTCATGTTTCATCATCAAAGTTGACAGGGGCGCTTCCAATTTTGAATAAGAATTTCGCAAGTGCTTTAAAGCAAAATGAGAGTGCCTTTTTTGGAGTTTCTCCTATACATGAAATAAAAAACAACATGGCTGAATTAACATTCAACGAACTTGTTGACGTCCATTCAACATTTTTAAGCAGAGTGACACAATTTAAAGTCTTGAACGATTCAGAAGTTGGCAAAATTTCCGGTGAGAGTTTTATAGGACAAATTTATCACTTCTTGGAATTAGTTTTTTCCTTCGTGAAAAGCTCTGAAGAGTTCCACGGCTTAATCGTCAACTACGTTTCTATTTTGAATATCGAAGAGAATCTCGAGTCAGAGGACATCAATCAATTTGATGACAATTTGGAAGAGTTGGAAACTAACCTCAAATCCATAGTAAGAAAGATCTATCACGATATATATATCTCGTCTTTCAAAGTCAAGCTCAATACTTTTGTGAAAGATTTGCGGGCAGATTTGGACCTCAAGGATTTGAGTCGCTTTTTTTAGGCTGAGGGTTATTACATTTGGTCCCCGACATTTTAATGTCTTGTCGTGGTGGTCTAGCTTGTGGCTCTTTTGCGTATAGTAGTACGACTTACAATTAGATGCTCCAATATTGTAGCTCATGTTCTTGGTATCGCTTTATAACTTTTTACGTCAGCTTATAATTATATCGACATGCCATGAAACCTTAAATTGACGGATTGAATAGATCTAATGATTATTCAATTTGATGGCAACATAATCGAACTATGTTCTACAATCGTAGCGAACCATATCAGTTGACAATTGCTTCAAATGGACTTGAATATTTCGGTTAAAACATTCGGTAACTAAAATGTGAAAAATGTAAATGTCCGAGGTTCTGCATGAATCGGTACATAAATAGAGCAAATCCCCAGATTTTGGAAATTCCTTTACTGTTTTCAACACAAATTCATTATTTAGCCAAGGAATCAAAGAAGGAATATACAGTATGGAAGAAGTTGACAGTGTTTTAGTGGACAACGTGAAATCGTTCGCCTCAGGAGGATTTGGGGGCATTTGGTATGTAAATTCACGGATATAAGTAGAAAGTTTCCATATTTTTCATTGCAGATTTCTAACTAACCAACAGTGCCGTTTTAACGGGGCATCCATTTGATTTAGTAAAGGTCCGTTTGCAAACCGGATTGTATACTTCGTCTGTTGAATGTATCAAACAGACGTTGATAAAGGACGGACCTACTGGTTTATACAGAGGGGTGTTACCGCCATTATTGGGGGTCACGCCAATGTTTGCGGTTTCTTTCTGGGGTTACGACATGGGTAAGAAGATTATTTCATCATTTACCGGAAAAGAAGTGTCAAATTTCAATATTGCCAACATTTCTGCTGCTGGGTTTATCTCTGCTGTTCCCACCACCTTGGTCGCGGCTCCATTCGAGAGAATTAAAGTGATGATGCAAGTCCAGGATGGTGCTAAGAGGTCTATGGGTGCAGTCATTAAGGAAATGTACAAGAGTGGCGGTATTCGTTCCATCTACAAGGGGTCTGCGGCAACCTTGGCCAGAGACGGTCCGGGGTCAATGTTGTACTTCGCGACCTATGAATACCTCAAACGTGAATTGTCCACTCCGGGAGCTGATATGTCTTTATTCGCCATTACCATGGCTGGTGGGTTTGCTGGTGTGGCCATGTGGTTAGGTGTTTTCCCAATTGATACTATCAAATCCACTCAGCAGTCGTCGAATACAAATGTCTCCATCTTGAAGACTACACAAAATATTTACAAGAGAGGAGGTATCAAGGCGTTTTTCCCCGGTGTTGGTCCTGCATTAGCCAGGTCTTTCCCTGCTAATGCTGCCACTTTCTTGGGAGTCGAAGTCGCTAAAAACTTCTTAGACAAATTGGCTTAACTTGCCGAAAAGTAACCATTTCTTCTCCGTTTGAAAGTAACTTTTCGATGACTATTTCATTTATGATGCTCTAGAGCCTCTGTTTATTTATTAGCATAATTGTATAGCTACACATCTATATAGTTGTCTTAGACGTCAAAGCCGTAATGTCGGTGAATAGATTTTCGTGCGTGAACCACTATATGTAGTTGTTCAATCTCCCTTAAGTTTTGATAAGAATGAAAGTACAGTCATAAGATCACTCGTTCATACGTAAAAACCATTCCAAGATGTCATTGACTGATGATCAAGTAAGTACTGAAACTAATATGTGAATTGGTGAAAAGTTTCGAGATTACTAACGGTTAACAGGTTAATACAGAGCTTCGTAAGATGAAGGCCTTCATCGAGAAGGAAGCACAGGAAAAGGCCAAGGAGATCAAGTTGAAGGCGGATGAAGAATACGAGATTGAGAAAGCGTCTGTGGTGAGATCAGAAACTGCCGCAATCGATTCTACGTACGAGCAAAAGTTGAAAAAGGCGTCATTGGCCCAGCAAATTACCAAGTCCACCATTGGGAATAAGACCAGGTTGAGGATTTTATCGAAAAAAGAAGAGGTATTAAATGAGATATTCGAAGCCGCAGAAGCCGAATTGAAAAATATCACCTCGAGCAAAGGTGACTACAAGCCTGTTTTGACTGGCTTGATCGAAGAGGGTTTGGTGGCTTTGTTGGAGGACAAGGTCACGATCAAGGTTAGAGAGGATGACGTGGCGTTAGCTAAAGAGGCTGCAGAAGATGCTGCCAAGAGTTTTGAATCTAAGGCAAAGTTTTCCGTCGAAGTCGCTGTCGACGACAAAAATTACTTGAGCAAGGACTCGCTTGGGGGGGTAGTCGTGACCAACGGTTCCGGGAAAATTGAAGTTAACAACACTTTAGAAGAAAGATTGAAGTTGTTATCCGAAGAGGCTTTGCCGGGACTCAGGTTGGAGTTATTCGGTCCTTCTTCTCTGAGAAAATTTTTTGACTGATTTCTCTCCCTTTACTTCATTTTAGTATCTAGACTGCCTTGAATCAGTAGTTTTTAGCAAGTTATTCACACTCACAGTTTAAGTTTCTGGAACTATCTTGTATGTACTAGTTTCTATTGCGCTCACGAGCCGTCGTACAAATAGTAAGCTCATAGTAATTTCTTATCTACTTAAATGCTGCGACCGGAGGAATGAAAAAAATCATTTACCATAGTAACTTAAGAAATTCCGTTTTACTATATTAGTTTATATTGATCTAGCTCGTGACTGATAAACGACCAATTAAGCAACAGGCTAAGTTCGCTGATATCTTCAAGTTTAGAGTTTTAACAATCTATTTCAAGTGACAATTTTTTGTGAGTTTTGCTTGTCAATAGCAATTGTCAAAAGGCTCGATGACATTGAGACAGCTTGTCCCAGGTCGCCTATTATGTCCTCTTTCAAGAAAAATACCCCTATTTCCGCGTAATTCGTTGAGAGTGGGCGCCATTGGCCGATATAAGTCGACCGTATCAAGAAACCAGGAGATTTTGAATAAGTATAACGAAACCAAAGCACAGGAAAAAGCAAGATTCGGACTCGTGGATAGTATCACGGAACCAGAATTAAACGACGCTGGAGAGAAAGAAAATGCATCTCGCTCGAAAGACGAACAAATCATATACAATAGGCTAAAGCCGATTACGCCTAGCGATTCGTATGTATCATGTACAACTTTTGATTACAAGGGAAATATCACTGCTGTATCCCGGAAATATCCCAAAATGAGCTTCCTCAAGAGTAACAACCTTTTCCCTAGAGATCTCCGAAAGATCGATACCTCGTCCATTGACGTGGTGCCACTGATAATGGTACGCTCTCCAAATTGCATATTAGTAAATCTCCTTCATATCAAAGCCATTGTGAAAAAAGACAGTGTCATGGTATTTGACACTTCGACTTCATCGATTGCAACAAAGTTAGGGCTTTTTATGTATGATCTAGAGATGAAATTGAAACTTCCGGCTGGGAATGTATGTTACGAATTCAGGGCCCTAGAAAGTATACTCATAAGTGTAATGAGTTACTTAGAAGCTGATATGAGAAGTCACCTCCTGAGTTGTGGGCTGATTCTTGCCGAATTAGAGGACCAAATTGATAGAGGTAAGTTACAAGAGCTTTTAATAAATCTGAAAAAGCTTTTCAGCTTTTATCAAAAGGCTGTATTAATCAGGAACGTTTTGGAAGAGCTTTTGGATAACGATGAGGATTTGGCTGGAATGTACTTGACAGAGCCCATAGCATATGATCCTAATATCGAGAACCCGTCCGATTTTTCTGATTTAGAAATGATACTAGAGTCTTATTATAAACAGTGTGATGAGGTTGTTCAGCAGGCTGGATCCTTGATTAACGATATCAAGGCTACTGAAGAAATTGTGAATATCATCTTAGACGCAAACAGAAATTCGCTCATGCTCTTTGAGTTGAAATTGACTGTTTATACCCTTGGTTTTACTGTCGCCACATTATTACCTGCTTTCTACGGCATGAACTTGAAAAATTATATCGAGGAGTCCACCTATGGTTTTGGATCTATTGTTGTTTTTTCATTACTACAAGGACTTTTAATCACGTTGTTCAATGTCCGCAAACTTCGGAAGGTTCAAAAGTTGACGATGATGGGAGGCACAGGAAAAAATCCGCATTTACATCACCCATCAAGTCCAGCAGGGCTTTTGAATAAGGATAAGTGGTACTACAGACTTTTTCGGGGGCATAGAAATAAAAAATATGACAGGCCAACTTCAAAAGAAAAGGATGTCATCTGGAGAATGATTAACGATGATAAACCATTGAAATAGACTGATAAATCTTGTAAATAGATTGACTACAAAATGTAAAATCAAACTCAAATCAGTTGATCAATTTTTATAGAATATACAAGTATTCTCGAAAGTTCAAACGTTTTTAATGCAAGTGTTAAGTCAGTTATGACTTTAGTCTGATTCTTCTTCTTCATCAGAATCGGACTTATTGACTATACCTTCCTCATCTTCATCGGCGCTTGATTTGATGTATGTTGGCACCTTGTTCAAGTCTTCATTTGCATCATCGGATACCTCGGGTACTATAGGTATATCTTCGTCGCCAAACTTCTTGTGCTTTCCAGCAGCTTGAGAGCCAGACATAGAAGAAGTGGAAGATCGACGTTCTCTCGTGATTGGCTGCGCATCTCTTTCCGAGCCTGGCTTTATTAAGGTTCCGTCTAAAGACACCACCCTTCCAGTAGTATGAATCGACTTTATTGTGAATTTTAGTTTTCCTTCAATCTTGGCCTCAGTTTCATCTACCCAATATCCGAAAGATTTAAATTTTCTAGAATCACTGTTTTCCTCGGCAAATTCGTCTTCTTGGCTTGGAACAAAGCTCCAGTCAGGAGGAATGTTGAATTTTTTTATTGATGCATTGAATGTATCATGCACTAACAACCCCAAGTGTGATGCTGTTTGCATGTAAACATAACCTTCCAAAGTATCCCCGATACGTGGAGCCCATACCAATAAGTCTACTGACACCCATAAGAAGGTAAAGGGGGAAGAGTCCGTTATTCTGGCCACGGTAATTGGATTATCATTCGAATCTTTCGACATGTTGTCCTCAGAAATCTTTATGTTGAAATATGCCAACACAACTCCCTCTGCCTTTGGGAAATACGTCATCACCAAAGGGTCTAAATGTTGTGCTTTGATACCATTGATGGGATTCGATATATGGCATGGAGCCAATGACACATATAATGATGTGCGGATCTTCTTGAAGCATTCGGAATTACCTTCACTATTTATCGAATTGCTACTTTGAGGTGGGATAGTTTGCTTCCTTTTCTTTTCTAAGGTATCATTCGAGGAACTGTGTCTTTTCCTCGTCTCTACTGACATTTTATTTTGTATGGCCTCGAACTATGAATTAGTATATCTATTTGAAAGGTAGTTTAAGTTTAACAGAGATGAGACTAAAAAAAATTGAAAAATTTTGAGCCGCACCAAAATGTACATCAAAGACTTTAGCGTTTATTGAATCAGAGCAATTTACTCTTGAGTTTTGATAGCCCACTCTGAGAGTGAGCAGATAAGGTATCCACAGAGGTATTTTGGCGTAGTTGAGTTCTGAATGACAAACTTTCTTCCTTCTTTAGCATCTGGTCTTTCCTCTTGAACCCCGGCTTATTGACAGGAGATTTGAAGGTAGCAAAATTCTTCAATAATTTACTAGAATATGTTGCAGGTGCATCCTCGAGTTCAGAATAGGCTGGTACACCAGTGAATCTGACCTTCTTAATTGGCACGCCTGCGCTATTGGTTTCGAAGGATGCCGAAGATGATGAAGTGGAAATATTTGGTGCATTAACAACAGGCGACTCTGAACCATTGGCAGACGGACTCATCCCCAACTGAGGAGTCACACTATTTCTTCTGGTATTTCTCTTGGTAACTTGATCACGAGTCTGAATCTGGGTAGCTGGCTTTGTCGGGTTGTCGTCAACCGGACTCGAGTCACTGGACCTTCCACTGAGGTTCACTGACGATGGGTCATTAGGATCAAATACCACAGAAGACAATATTTCCTTTTGTTTTGTCATCAACGTGCCTGTTTTAGTAGCTTGTCTCAAATGGAGCTGTAGTCTTTGGTTTGCTGACAAGGGCCTTTGTGAGGGTGATTGATCGTTATTTTCTCTTCCTTCTGTTACGATCGATGTTCGTTGTCTGTTTATAGGAGAGGGTGACGAAATAGGTGGTTTTGGTCCGCTAGCCGACTTTGCAGCGACGCCTGGTCCCATAATTGAGCCTGACGGTGATCTTGAAGGAGAGCTTACAGAATTAGATGATGAACGTAACGATACTGCTCTTGAACTGTTTTCTTCTCTGGAACCTCTTGTGAGGGCCGCAGCTGCCCCTGACGCCGCACTAAACTTATAACTTATTGGCTGTGAGTTCGATCTTCGACGCCCAGTAGGAGTGCTAGTGGTAGCAGCATTTTTATCGTCCGTCTTATTGGGGGTTTGAAGGCTAGACAACGACGTATTCGTATTCAAAAATAAAGTCGAATTACGTCTACTATTCGCAGATTGACCAGACATGAGTGATGCTGAGAATTTATTGGTTGAAAAAGGCGACGAAATATTTTTCTTCTCCGTATTCACTAAAGCTTTATCCAGCTCGCTGCTGCTCAAAGTGCTTGACACTGAGGAAGAGCGTGATACATTTGTCGGGGAGGAAGAGTTGGAAATACTTAATTTTTTTAAATCACTGTCCACCGAAGCTGGCGAGATTTCAGGAAACGGCTCCATATTGTTTCCTGAATCTTTCTTAATAGGAGCAGAATTTCTCGATCTTGCTGGCACAGGTGTACTTCCAAATGATGGAGGAGTTACATTCTTCTGCTTCACCTCAGACGGTTTATTACTTGACTCTCGTACGCTCTGGAAAATCCCGATTAAATCTATCTTTGGTAATCCATAAACCTTTCTAAATCTCAATTCTGATGTAATCCAACTCAAACCAAATTCTTCAAGCTTATGCGTGACAGTCTCAATGGAAGAACAGCTTTGGTTCAAAAAATTCGAAAAGTCCATTAAATGCTTGACATTGACTTCAAACCGTGAATTTTGTCTAATGAACCTAGTTAAATTTGCGATCAAAGCACCATTTTTTTTAGTAGTGTTGAATAGTTCGTCCATCTCTTTGAGTAAGCCTTGCTTGAAATAATTGGAATTTCTAGATTGGAATGCCAACCTGCTGTCATACAAATGCTGATAATTCGAGAAGTATACCTTTCTTCCAACGCTCCGTAATATCGAATACAAATCGTTCAATCTCAAAGTTAACATCACAATTCTGTGTAAGGAAAGCTTCCACTCAGGTAGACTTCTCATATATTTTTCTTGACGTGGCTTAGGGACTGTTTTCAATTGCTGAAACTTTTTGATTTCTGGCCTCAAATGAGCTATTGTTGCTTGAAGCTTTCTTGTGAAGGCGAACATCATACCTATATCCATGTCAATCAAACGAGATTCAACAAAGTCCTCGTGACTCAACAATGCCTCATCCTCTGGGAGCTGGAACAAAAACTCTTCTCCGAATGTCAAGTCAATATCTTTTTCCTTGTCATACACATCTGTCACCAAAATGGATTTTAAACGGTCGAGATGGTCTGTAGCCTCTATACCCGCTTTCTCTCGCTCAATTCTCGCCTGCTGAAGTCTTTTCTGATATCCTTGCAAACAATGGGAACACAAATTCTCAAATAATTTCAAACACTTAACCCCTGTCTCAGACAGAGGTAATTCGGACAACGCCGTCACTATCAGATCGGGATTGTCGTAAGGAATATGAATCACTGCACTTGAAATGTTCATCTGTACCGGCTTGAAAAGCCGAAAATTCCCCAATGCGTCCACCTTAGGCCCAAATAGCCCTTCATTGATAGCGAAAACAGTGCCACTCATCAACGCCGCATATTGTATCAATGGTAACTGCTTTGTTTCTGACGCCTTCGCCGCCAACAGTTCGATGCTTGGTATCAAGCTCTGTAGTTTTGCAATCCCGTATTGGTATTGGATTATCTTGGCGTCAAGCGAGTCTATATAGCCAGTGCCGCCTTCTTCAGCGTCTATTGTGGTGCTCATTCTATCAAGTTTGTTCCTGCAATCTTTCGAACAATGAATGCTCCTTTCTATGGTACTAATTTCACTGCTTCACCGGCTTATGGTCTGATTTCCTAGATTTTATGTCTATATCTTGATAAGAAGTTCAATTATTTAGCCTTATTTACTGACCGCTAAATGATTTTTCTCTCGCTCGCGGTTTTGCTTGAGCAGCAAAAATGTTTCAACAGCTCATGACCTCTCAAAGACGACAATTTCAATCAGAATAGGGTTTCCACAGGCCGCAAGTAACTCTGTGACAAATTTCTACAAAAAAATTGGTTGTACAGCGGACTCTAGTGAACATTTTGTCGTGATACGGCTAAGCTTCAGTCGCTATGAACAGCGGCCTCTCAATCAGCTCAGAAAACCCCGATACTCGAAATTTTTGCTACATTTCACCCATATGATCATTCCTAAATGGATACGGACTCTTATAGCCACCGATATCGGTTGTCTAGCTAAAGAGCCCCAAGAAGATATCTATGAACCCCAGGCCTTGAAGTTGAAGGGAGAGAACGCGTTCACGTGACTTTTGCTGTGGTGAACATGAATCAAAATAAACACTATTTAGTATAACTAAGGTCAGGAAGCTGGAAGAGGTGGATAGGACTCGAGAATTACCGATGTGTGCTAGCGACTATCGAGCTGTAGCGCTCTTGACTGAGCATTTTGGGTTTCCGCCGCTCACGCTCATAGATGATGTTATAAATGCGGTGAATGATATCATGTACAAGTGCACTCAAGCGATGGAGAAATATTTGCAAGAGAGACGAGAAAAACGACTAGAGGAATTGGCTCAAGCAAAAAACGATGATGGAGATGTGGTAATGGATGCTAGTGATTACGGCGGCGTTGAATTCCCAGAGGATGAGATACAGCTCGGTACGGCCAAATTGGAGACGTTGTTGGAGAGCCAGGTGGACAAGAATTTCGATAAATTCGAGCTTTATGCATTAAGAAACATTTTCACGATACCAGAGGACTTGGTAGAACAGGGATGGATTAGGTTGAAGCATCACGAGGGGATAGACTATAAGGACAGTCGCAATTCACAAGAAGTCGACGACGACATACTGCGGTTGATAAAAGGCATAAATCTCGAACTAAGTCTCCGCAAAATCTTGAAGCTACAGATTGCTAAGGCCCAGAAATTAGTGCGGTCATTGAGACAATACCGCGAGTGCTTGCGTTTCTTAGACCCCACTGACAACGACGTGCTTTCTGTCGAAGCAAAGCAGGCAATGAAGGCTCTTTCGCCCTTTGACGAAAACTTGCATTTTCTTCTCTCCCAGGTGGATGATTTAATTAAACAAGTCCTGAGAATTCATAAGAAGTTCATCACCAACGTTGACGAAGGTGGAATGAAGAACATCTCTTTCGCGCCAACGCTTCGGGACCGGTATATCCAGGGTAAATCCTACAAACTTTTGGAAAGCATAGGGGTCTTGGAACCAGACCACCTACAGTCTGCCGCAAACGACCCATCAGCACAACTATCTGGTATCATTGCGAAACCAGATATAGAAAATGTGAAGCTGATATCTGCTAAACTACATTCAATACGACCCACGGAACCACAAAAAGCATCGTCCTCCATCAAAGATAGCGTTAGACAGTCCCCAGATTTGTAAGATATATAATCCATCTGTATACTAGCAAGTGCTGTTGAAAATAAATAGTACAGTCCAGCACGATAGTAGTCGTGAGCGTTTCAGCAGATTTTGTGTAATCAAAGTTTTGTGTCATGTGCATATGACCAATTAAAAAATCTCGAATGGCCTTTCTACCCTAGTAAGTGTTATAAACGTTGATAACACCAATCTTTAGAACCTAATAAGCAAAATGGCGGGAACATTAAGGCCAGATCCGGAGTTTCAAAGATTCAATACCGCCAAGGAAAGTCTTGGAACCTACTTTCGCTTCAAACCAAGATCAATCGCTTTCAATTTGGTAGTGATGGGATTAGTTCCAGCAGGCTTAACATACTACGCTTATGCTAGCGAAGGGCAACTCAGCTTGAACAGAAGATTCAGAACGGCCACCATTATAAGTGGAGAAGACTATGTTCCAAGAGATAAGGATTTATAAAGATGCTATTAGCAGGTCACTGAAATACTCAATTCATCAAGAGAGTAAAAAATATTGCATAGTAAGAATTGTTATATTTTCTACTTAACTTCACATACACATCAATACATATCAAGATTTGAACTATCGTAGATTAAACGAAAAAAATGATACAAGAAAGTCTATGCTATTAGAAATTATAAAAACGATAAATTAGTAATTAGTGAATTGAAGAATAATAACGTCCATGGAATTAGTAATTCCTTATGAAATTAACCAGTAACTTTATAGTTTGATCGAAAAACTTAATTGATGATGAAAACATTGACATCACGAATGGATACAAATTAACACAGTTATGTTATTTGTTACCATTATCATTTAAATGTAGTTGAAACAGAATCATTCCAGATTTCATATTCTTAAGCACTTTAGGAGATGACGACGATGATGAGGATGATTGATGTTGGTTTGGTGGCGCGTAGTACGTCGGTTTATTAATGCTCGTGTCCCCAATACTAACACTTTTTTTCATATGTGGTCTCTCGTTAGACTTAGAAATAATTTTTGGCAACGACTTTCTTCTTACTTTGTTGTTCACGTTCGAAGCCAACGATAACGACTTCTTTTCGATGACAAAAGAATAGCTATTTGAGGAGTTCGAATTTACAGGAAAGGTATTCGAACACTCACTCAAAGAAAATTGAGGTTGTTCCCTAGTTGTAGGCACAGCAACCACTGGGGGTCTTGGGGCAGATTGCGGTAAAGTACCCGCAAAAGAACTTGATTTTCGAAGCATCTTATCCAGAGGAGTCTTACTGGGGGAGGAGATAGTTTGGTTGCTGAATGTTCTCGGTGGTGTTGCAGATTTTTTCCTTGGGGACTTGAATGATTCGACCAGGCGATCTTGATCCGGAGTAGAAGGCCTCTTATACAAAGATAAATTTGAACTTGATTTCAAGTTTGCCTCTTGTGACGATGTTCTGTTGAACATGTCGTTAAATTCCGTATCAAAATCCAAGCCCAACCCAACAAATTCATGTCGTGGAGGAGGGCGAGTGATATCTTCTAGATCTAGAAAACTAGATATCAAGCTATCGTCATTACTCTCATCCTCGATTTTGGCGGGACTTGTTAAATCGAGGAAAGGGTCATCCTTCAACAAGTCGTCAATGGTGATTCCTTTTTCATTGTCGGCGTCGGACCCCTTATCCTCAGCACCTGAAAATGAACCCTTGTTTGATTGCAGTTTGCTATTGGCGGGAACCATAGCTGGAATAATCGCTTGTTCCTTATGACGAGCCAATTTATTTTCGAAATCCTCTTCGCTGAGCCTGTGCAGCGAATTTTGAGTCATTGGGTTCACGGGTATGAAATCAATAGTCCTATTTTGCGACACCATCTGCTGATGCTTCAAAAATTGTTGCTGGACCGTTTGCTGGTTGTTACTCATGACGAATTCCGTCTTCGAAGGTGTACTGGCGTTGTGGCATGTAGAGCTATTAACGGCCTGCATGTTATTATTGGACTGATAATTTTGAAGCGTGCTTCTTGGAACACAATTAGAAGGGGATCCATCCAATGTAGGGGTCATTGGCTGGTACATATTGTTATTGCTGGCATTGTTGGTGCTGTTCATCTTGTCATTGCTATTTGTGAAAACGGGGCTCACTTCTGTTGTGGGCGTTTGCAAGTGAAATCCGTTCATTTGAGACGTAATTTGGGAAGGGCTGTGGAATACGCTCTGAGGTATCGATATTGGCGAGCTATCTACCACTTGCGCCAGACTGTACTGGTATGGAGGCATGGGAGGAGGAAACTGCTCGTTCTTTGGTGAATACTGAAGGGAGTTGCCTTTGATTCTTCCACTATTCACAGGAGCAATCGAAGTATTGAACATAACCGGCTCAATGGGCAATTGCACCGGAGATTCCGTCACCGGAACGTAGTGGTTGAAGCTCATAAACTTATTGTGAGTTTCGTTTTTCTTCGACACTTTGAATCACTTCTACAACTTTGTAAACTCTTCTGGTACCTTCTCTTCCACTTCGTTCAATCCCGCACGTACTAAGAACGCTATCAATCTAAGATTAGCGCTGTCCTAGTACAAAATTATTCGAGGTAAAAAAAAAAAAACCTTTATCAAGTCGTTTTCAGCGAATGTGACTGGGTTAGTTGTTAACCTTTCCGATATCCAGTTTGCGCCGTTTTGACCAACTAGATTGAAACGTCTTTTATGTTAAAAATGATTCTTTTCTTCTCTCGATATAGGGTATATTAAGGGCGCTTATTCGAACTGATGGAAGAATATGGGAATTATTGGGCTTTTGTGTAACTTCTATTATATTAACTATTTGGGAGGAGATTACCAGCATCTCACAGTATGTGCTACAGGGGATGAACAATAACCGGAGAGAACTGTAGCAATATTACTATTACGTAATATATGTTGTCCGTACTATACATTGGTCCCATAGGCTGACGTTCGGCAATTGTACTGATGATTCAATAAAAGCAAATGTGGTATGTAGTGAAAGTGGAGAGATTGGTGGTGGTGAGGCCATACGAACTAACGGCTTACAGTGGTGCCGAAGAACCGGAGCACCCGCATAAAAGTATTCGGGCACAAAATGAGGCCGTATCGTATAACCGCATTAATAGTGGAGCTATTTATCGGGTCGGAAAAACTTACGAAGGGCCCACAAAAGCTCTAAGCCTATAGGACTAGTTCATATACTAGGAGTCGGCTTCTAATAAATGTACCATTTAATACAAATAAACATAATAACCCTAAAAAATAACTAATGAATCCCAAACCTGATATTTACAAAAACTGAATCACGTAATACCTATTATCCATACCCAATGCTAATACCGTTCCACCTGAATGAAGTTTCCTTTGTACAAATAATTAGTAATTTGACCACCTTCTCTACAAGTACTTGGTGAAATGGACGTCATTCAACCATCCCACCTTTTCAAATGCCGCAAAAAGCCGGCTTGCCTTGTTAACATCGATTCTGCACGCCTTCTGGGCGTCGGTTCTTCTAAATTGCATGCCACTTCTCATGCGGTTCACCTTCTCGTAGAAAAGCCTCCTCTTGGAGTCTAGATACACGTTGCAAGGCAACCGCAATGTCGACGCTAACAAAACCTCGGCAGGATGCAACTTGTCCACGTTGGGATCGTCACGTAAGTCCATCGGCTGACCTTTCCACTCGACTTTCAAGCTTCTGTTGTTGTTCTTGGGCAATGTTGAAGTGTCGGGGGAGTAGTCAGGAATATTTTCGTCGATGAAAGACGCCTGTTGCGCTGCTAAAGGCGACCCCACGTAAGGTGCTTCTCTCCGAACCTTCTTCTTCTTGGGCGAAGGAGACTGCGATGTCGCTCTCACCGACTCCAAATCCAGCACGTTTCCCACGCTGCTTTCCTTGGCCACGCGCCTGGTGCGTACCCGGTCTCCAGTCATCTCCGAGTCGCTATCCGAATTCAATTCTCGCTTGCGGGTCCCTATGCGTCTGGTGGGGGCAGGAGCTACCTTTTCGGTCGCAGACATAATCGAGTACTGCTGGAGAAACCGCTGCTGCTTCGCCTTATATCCGCTGTCGAGGCCAGCCCATGCATTCACCCGCAACTGGTACTGCTTATAGTTCTCGATTTTAAATGGACTCGAGCTTACCACGTAATTTTTGTGCGACACTTTGTTCCCATCGTCTTCCGCGCTTTCGTTAGTGCTGTTCCGCTGATATGGCGATAAAGGCGGACTCAAGATTGTGCTGCCCCCGCTAGTGGTGGCTCCACTGCTGGTGCTAGGCTTGCTCAAATACCGACTATCCTGTTTGCTAAGACCTATGGAATTGCCTTCCTTTTCCATATGGTTGTTGGGGGTCAAACACCCCGAATCGTCTCGCTGACTAAAATTTCTGGACATCGGATGATACATTACTGACATATTCTAGTGTAAAATGTAATGCAAATCTAATTGACCTTTTAAAATACTACTGTTGATATCTTTATAAGAATGTTTTGAATCTTTATATCAATTCTTACTAATGTTCCAGAAAAAACTATAGTCAATGGAATCATGGGTATGTTTATTTATTTATAAAGAGTAATGACTACGCTATCTAGGATGCAAATTTTTTTTTTTTTTTTTTTTTTTTTTTTTGCGAAAACTTTTAGTGAGCATAATAAAAAAGAAACGCAGGCTGATTGGTAGCGATACAAAATAACACCAATTGAGACGTTCTTAAGGCCGGACTAAGGTCAATGGGACCAGGAATAAACGTAGATATGGCTAGCTAGACGCAGACGTAAATAGCAAAGAAGAAAAAGGAGCAATTGTAAAGCAATGATACAAGAAATGGCCGATCGAGGGCTTGTATTCGGTGCATGATCCCCAGACCGCAAATGTCGGCATGACGACTTTATGGAACATAATAACCGGTCTTCTGACCAGTAATTCGTGGGAAGGGCAAGAGCACAGAATACGATGGCACGAGACCGGCAACGGTTGCTGCTACCGCGATGGTCACCAATTGACAGCGGCAGCTTTTCGCTGACTCACGGCGGGCGGTTTCTGCCGGTTGCCGGCAGGGGCGAGAAGTACCAAGAGAAGCTACGTACGAGGCTATCGCGACGCCAATGGCCATGCCATTGGCGTCTCGGGTGCCGAGGCGTTTCGGTAAGTGAGAGCGGGCGCCAACATTCGGCAAGCAACACCATCTGGCGGGGGCGAGCGTTGGGGATGACTGGCGGTGCCGATAAGCGGCGGCTTAGGGCCGATGGTCTGGTATATACGCGCAGTGCGACGTACTTTTGAGAATGTGGGTTCTCGGGGGGGAAGGTTAGGCGGATGAATATCGGTCAAGACACGCTTTTTGATTTTCTTTCTCTGAGTTAACCGTCCTCCCCGGCAATAAGGAGCTCCAAGCGAATAAATGGGTTTGTTCTGGTGTATGGGTTTGCAACTTTTCGGTGTGTGGATGTATGTATTTTTAGCACGTGACTAGACGATGAAAGATTTTGGCGATGTCTAGCCGGTTCGATAGACTCAAAAAGAAGGTCGGAATGGTGCTTAAAGATATCACAGCAGCGATAGCAAGGATGACGCGACCAAGCTTGGATTACGGGGGTAAGTTGGTGCTTGCTCCTATGGTGCGAAGCGGCGAGGTTCCCACCAGAGTGATGGCTATCCGGTATGGAGCGGATTTGGTGTGGGGCCCCGAGATCGTGGATAAGAAGCTTATTCAATGCCAGAGATACGTGAATGAGGCGTTGGAAACGATAGACTTTGTGGATGCGCACAAGAAGTTGGTGTTTAGGACGAATCCGGCGGTGGAAAAAGGTCGGTTGATATTCCAGATAGGGTCGGCAGACCCGGAGCTCGCGGTGGCAGCCGCAAAGGTGGTCGCAGGCGACGTGGATGGCATAGACTTGAACTGCGGATGCCCGAAACCGTTCTCTACACACTCGGGCATGGGCGCGGCGTTGTTGCGTACCCCTGATTTGCTAGAGCAGATTTTGAGGAGCCTTGTGGCCGAGGTGGGCCAGGTGTATAACATTCCCATCAGTGCTAAAATTCGGCTCCTTGACGATGTTGATCCTGCTCCGACGTTACAGCTCGTCGACCGGCTATGTAAGACAGGTATCTCCAATTTGACGGTGCACTGTCGGACTCCAGCCATGAGAAATAGAGATTCGGTAATAAGACATTTCTTGCCGCAGATAATCGACACTGTACACGCCAACAACGTGAGTTTTATAATAAATGGGGCAGTTCGTAATCGCAGAGAGTTTCGTGTCCTTCAGAAGGTTTTCGGTCAACGCATCGGGGCCATGATCGCCGAGAGCGCAGAGTCAAACCCAACCGTTTTTGCAGACACTCCGTTGCCATGGAATAAAGTGGCTCCCGAGTTCATAGAGATTGCAGACAAGTTGGACAATTATCCAGGAAATACAAAGTTTATTTTATTGAATCAAATTCCTGGCAAATCGAAATTTTACCAAGAGCTCACGCGTGTTAAGACACACAAAGATCTCCTCCAGATCGCCAAGTCAATCGGCATTGAAGGTGACAAGATTTTAATGAAATATTTGCAAAAAGACGTGTTGGTAGATCCCTCTGCCTTTGACGACTACGAATATGAGACCTACCACAAGCGGAAATTGCTCGCTGATGACAACAAGGATAATACTAAGGTGGTTGAAAAAAAGCAGAAAACGGTAGCTGTTGTTGTATAATAGAATTGTAGACTACTGGCATAAATATACGGTATAGTAACATTTCATTAGCACCCTTTTTGTCTATATACAGCTTGTGGGCTCAAGCAAGTAAAGTATAAAAATAAACAGTATCCCCGACTACGTATTAAACTACCGGTTCTTAGTTGTTGGAGATGGTCGTCGTATCGATGAATGTAAATTTCTGTCCAGACTTTCGTGTTAGATGATATTTTCTAGGCCAAATAACATCTTTAAAATGCAATGCAAGTTTCACGCCTAATGGCTTCACGACGAAGGTCTCTATGATAACAAACGCTTGATGCCGCACCAGGCTCCTGCTGCACCTGCCATTATTGCTGTCGAATAAGCCATTGGTCTCAAACCAGCACTGCTTCTGAAAAGAGCACCAGCAAGCGCACCGGCAGCTACCGAATTGATGTCATCGTGCTTACCTCTAAATGCATCAAGAGACGAATCAATCAAATTGTAAGACAACGTTAAAACACCGGCTGAATTACCCAAGAATGGTCCTCTTTTCGTGATGTGGTTCAACACTGTGTTAAGCTGTAATCTGGGTGGAGCATTCTTGGGTAAGTTCTTGAGCCCTTCTTGAAACCCGTATGCTCCTCCGAGACCTAATCCCATCAAGTACACGGCACCGGTACCGTAACACAAGTCGTCGGTCCAGCTTCTTGAAGGAATCAATCCCTTGGCTCCCTCAATGTCGTTTAATTTCTCCTCTTCCAAATCTAAGTACTCCACTCCCTTTTCTAATCCAGCTAATGGGTGCAATTTGGACGAATCCAAAACGCCAGGTGCCAGCAAGATATTCGAGACATCCGTCACTTGTGATGGGTCAAACCCTAATGAATTTTTGAACTCTAAATCTTTTTTCTGTTCTTCTGTTTTTCCTCCAAATAACCAAGACATGTTCTAAGATCACTATTACCGCCTAATATATCTACTGTTAAAACTCTGTCTATAGCATAAGTAATTTTTCAATAATCGCCCGTAATATTTTTCATCATCTTTGACGATCCGTTACCCGGCCTTGCCTCTTTCTTCTTTCATTCTCCGTCCGTTCGCGGAGTCGAACATAGACATTAGCAAAGCAGGATCATCAGAACAGCAGTTGCTACTGTCAGCATGCCTGATGTGATTCGATGTGTAGTAATTAATGTAGATATTCTTAGGATTACTGTCGGTTTCAAGAATTTGTTTCTTCATATTCCACCAATTATTCATTTTTAAGCAGTTTGATATAATTTTCTCCAAACTTGGCAAAAATCAGCAGAAGCAATGCTTGCAGTTAAACGTTTAATTATTTACTTTGGATTTTGTAAAAAGACATGAATGTGTAAGTCAAGGCTGTTAAACCCACTTCTGAGACGTTTCTTTTATATAAACTCTTTTAAACGCTAGCAAAGTGGTTGCAAAAGAGGTTGCAAAAACTAGGATATAAGAAGGACGCATTTTTTGACAGTGAAAGCAAAAGCAGGAAGACTTTGAAAAATAAATTTACTTTTCGAAAACTTGAAGCGATAAGTAGAGCTTTTCATGTCTTACAAAGCGCTTGTATTGACATCAAAACCATGTAATATAGCACAGGACCATAAAATATAATATGATATAATACAATATAAGTATAATATATAAAAGGACAACGCAAGTCTCTAATTTCTTTCAATCTTTACTTTCAAATGACTATATTTGAAAAACCATTGATAGGGAGTACAAGGTTATAAAAATCATGGTAGACTATATTAATTGGCTTCAAAGACGAACTATAGCACTCCTAGCAACATTAAGCTGGTAACGCGATGGTGCGAATTGTCTTGAACATTAGACACTATGAGATAACGACTGGCTTCTACTACCAGCATTTATGCAATAATACTCTTTGTCATTTCCACTATCATACAAGGACGACCCAATGTGCCTTATACATGTTCAATACAAAATCAAGGACGCCTCTAATCGTAGATACAGGAGTCAGTTAAGAGTGCCGCTACAGGCAATAACGAACTTTTACATAATACAATCATGGGAGGCAAGACCATTTTCTAGCCCTGCCAAAGTTATCAAGTCGCCTGTAAGCAAGAAGTACCCATCATTGAAGAGTAACACATATGAAAGATAAATCACTGTCTGGCAGATAATGTTACCCAATTTTTATAGCAGGCCGGGCGCGTACCGAAATGTTGAAAACGGTATAGGGGAGTATGCAGTAGTTTGAGCTGAGGTGTCTGGGGCTGCTGTGCAAGGACGATATCTCGTTAGCGCTCGTTTTTTTTCCACCACAGATTAACACCAGTCAATAGAGTACGGCCTCGGCAGAATGCAGTATCTGGTCCAGATTATGGTCCTGGGACACCCTAGGATGTTGCAACCCAAAACCCACCACTTAGCAGACTACACTACGTCAGCCAAAGTGCATTATTTTGGGCCCAACACACCACTCACTCCTAATGGGCCAAGGCTAAATTGTTGGGATTCGCATACACAAACTTCTTCGCGGTGCTGCCACCACCATCACCAAAGAGGCGTCGTGTTATCACCGGCCGCACTTAGCTGCGAATTGTAGTGCTGTAAATGTTGGATCCTCCTACGGAACCACCATATTTGAAAATTTTTATATAGTAGATCGGATATCCTTTTTTTGGCTTCTTTTCCTTGTTGATTCTACGGGTATATTAAGTGTTCATTACTATACAAGTTGGCAAAACTAATTCTATTTGAATTTATAACACCAATTCAACCGCTCAACAATTGACAGCCATAGCAGGATAGATAATTGGGCTTATAGAATAATACTAAATAACATTAAAAACAGAACACACAATTGAGTTTTAACTTCAATTAAAGCCGGCATTAGGTATGTATTTTATTGAAGGATCTCATACAACTTGCATCGATGGGCCCAAATACTCCGAATGAGGTCCGGCTGGTTCACCGCGCACCCAAAACTAAGATTGAGCATCGGAGCGAAATTGGCGTCTTCGGCGCTCAACTTGTTGGATTTTGTCCTGAATTCAAAAATAGTATAGACATCAAGTATATATACTTGGACACCTAGATAACACCGTTGTATGAGTGCTTTAAGCACCAAGTTGAAGAAATTTGCCACTAACTTTTCACTTACCAGACTTTTATTTACTAGACTAAA
This sequence comes from Debaryomyces robertsiae, assembly GCA_030566065.1. NCBI lineage: Eukaryota > Fungi > Ascomycota > Pichiomycetes > Serinales > Debaryomycetaceae > Debaryomyces > Debaryomyces robertsiae. Next base: position 394,342 of record JAJMHL010000003.1, read on the forward strand.
TTTACGTCATCGCCAAGGACTATTCAAGTTTATTCCGGGGAAACGAACAAATAGATACATCAACTATAATAGTCAGATTCACAGCGACAATACGCACCAAGTACATAATACCCTCGACAATAGATACAAGATGACCGATATAAGAACAGACGGCCAAGACTTTTCGCAGTTACACCAACACTTAGCCGAGCATTTCAAGGGGCTCAATGGGGTGAACAACGCAGAACCTGGCAAAGTGACAGACTTTGTGAGGTCGCATCAAGGACACACGGTTATTTCTCGAGTTTTGATCGCCAATAATGGTATTGCTGCCGTGAAGGAAATCCGGTCGGTCAGGAAATGGGCCTACGAAACGTTCGGCAATGAAAGAGCAATTCAATTCACAGTGATGGCGACGCCTGAAGACTTGGCCGCTAACGCCGAGTACATACGTATGGCTGACCAATTTATTGAGGTTCCAGGAGGAACAAATAACAATAACTATGCAAATGTGGAGCTAATTGTGGAAATCGCCGAGAGAACGAACGCCCACGCTGTTTGGGCAGGGTGGGGACATGCGTCCGAGAATCCGATATTGCCAGAAATGTTGGCGGCATCTCCTAAGAAAATTGTATTTATAGGGCCCCCAGGGTCTGCGATGAGGTCTTTGGGTGACAAGATCTCTTCAACTATTGTGGCCCAGCATGCCGACGTACCTTGCATTCCTTGGTCTGGTACTGGCGTAAAAGAAGTCCAAATAGACCATGAAAGTAACCTTGTATCAGTTTCTGATGCAGTTTACCAGAAAGGTTGCTGTTCCGATGCAGAGGACGGGCTCAAGAAAGCAAAGGAAATCGGCTTTCCTGTTATGATCAAGGCATCCGAAGGCGGTGGTGGTAAAGGTATAAGAAAGGTTGATGATGAAAAGGATTTCATAGCATTATACAAACAAGCCTCTAATGAGATCCCTGGGTCTCCAATTTTCATAATGAAGTTAGCAGGCGACGCTAGGCATTTAGAGGTCCAATTATTGGCAGATCAGTACGGAACCAACATCTCACTTTTCGGTAGAGATTGTTCTGTCCAAAGAAGACATCAAAAGATTATCGAAGAAGCTCCCGTAACCATTGCTAAGAAGGAGACTTTCCATGCAATGGAAAATGCCGCCGTCAGACTAGGTAAATTAGTTGGTTATGTATCTGCTGGTACGGTTGAGTATCTCTACTCTCACAGTGAAGACAAGTTTTACTTTTTGGAATTAAATCCTAGGTTACAGGTTGAACATCCAACTACAGAAATGGTCACTGGTGTTAATTTACCTGCTGCTCAGTTGCAAATTGCGATGGGTATTCCAATGCATCGGATCAGGGACATCAGAACCTTATATGGGGTTGATCCACATACTTCTACTGAAATTGATTTTGAATTCAAAACAGAAAGTTCCTTGGTGAGCCAGCGTCGTCCAGTGCCTAAAGGTCATACAACTGCATGCCGTATAACTTCAGAAGACCCGGGTGAAGGTTTCAAGCCTTCAGGAGGGTCTTTGCACGAATTAAACTTCAGATCCTCTTCAAATGTTTGGGGTTACTTCTCTGTGGGTAATCAATCTTCGATTCATTCATTTTCCGATTCTCAGTTTGGTCATATTTTTGCTTTTGGTGAAAATCGTCAAGCGTCCAGAAAGCATATGGTAGTCGCCTTGAAGGAATTATCAATCAGAGGAGATTTTAGAACCACGATTGAGTATTTGATCAAATTGTTAGAAACTCCAGACTTTGAGGACAACACCATTACGACTGGTTGGTTGGACGAATTGATTACCAAGAAGTTAACTAGTGAAAGACCAGACCCTATCATTGCAGTCGTTTGTGGTGCTGTGACCAAAGCTCATATTCAATCGGAGGAAGACAAAGTTGACTATGTTCAATCTTTAGAAAAAGGTCAAGTGCCAAACAAAAATTTGTTGAAAACTATCTATCCTGTGGAATTCATTTACGAGGGGTTCCGGTACAAATTTACTGCTACTAAGTCCTCAAAGGATACTTATACTTTATTCTTGAACGGTACTAGGGGTGAAGTTGGAGTTCGTTCCTTGTCTGATGGTGGCCTTTTGTGCGCAATTGGTGGTAAGTCGCATTCAGTGTATTGGAAGGAAGAGCCTGCAGCGACTAGATTGTCCGTCGATGGCAAAACTTGTTTATTAGAAGTTGAAAATGATCCTACGCAATTAAGAACTCCCTCTCCAGGTAAGCTAGTTAAATACTTGGTAGAGAGCGGGGAACATGTTGACGCTGGTCAAGTTTATGCTGAAGTTGAGGTTATGAAAATGTGCATGCCATTAATAGCGAAAGAAAATGGTGTCGTACAATTAATCAAACAGCCAGGGTCAACAGTCAATGCTGGTGATATTTTAGCAATTTTAGCTCTTGATGATCCCTCCAAAGTCAAGCATGCCATGCCTTATGAAGGAACATTGCCTGAATTGGGCGAACCAATTGTCAGGGGTACGAAACCGGTACACATCTTCCAATACAATACGAATATCATGAAAAATATTTTGGCAGGATTTGACAATCAGGTTATTATGAACACGGCTTTGAAGAACTTGATTGAAATCTTGAAAAACAAAGAATTGCCTTACTCAGAATGGAACCAGCATATTTCTGCTTTACATTCGAGGTTACCTCCTAGATTGAACGAAGCGTTATCGACTTTGATCGATAGAAGTCACGCAAGAAATACCGAATTCCCAGCGCGTCAAATTTTGAAGCAAATTTCCAAGTTCACAAATGACCAAGAAAGCGACCCATCACTCGGTGATGTAGTGCAACCGTTGGTTGATGTTGCTTCAAGATACTCCAATGGTTTGATCGAGCATGAATATGAATTCTTCTCTAAATTAATTAATGAGTACCATGAAGTCGAAAGCTTATTCTGTGGAACAAACATACGTGATGATGATGTAATTCTCAAACTAAGGGACGAGAACAAGACAGATTTGGATAAAGTTATAAGTATAGCATTGTCTCATTCGAGAGTTAGTGCCAAGAACAACTTGGTTTTGGCAATCTTGGATATCTATCAACCTTTATTACAGACTTCATCAAGTATCGCCTCGGGAATTAGGCAGTCATTGAAGAATATCGTCGAGCTAGACACCAGAGGAACCGCGAAAGTGGCTTTGAAAGCAAGAGAGATGTTGATTCAGTGTTCTTTACCATCAATTCAGGAAAGATCTGATCAGTTGGAACATATTTTGAGGTCTTCAGTACTCCAGACTTCATATGGTGAGATTTATGCTAAGCATCGTACTCCAAATTTGGATATTATCCAAGAAGTCGTGGACTCAAAACACACTGTATTTGATGTCTTATTGCAGTTTTTGGTGAATCAAGATGAATGGGTTTCCATTGCGGCAGCGGAAGTTTATGTTCGTCGCTCATACAGAGCTTATTCGTTAGGACCTATCACGTACAATTTCCATGACCGGATGCCAATCATCGAGTGGAAGTTTCAGTTGCCAAGTCTTAGCTCCTCTCACTTTAACGCTATTCAGCACAGTAAGGGTACTGATCAATCTGCAATGAATCGTACTGCTTCGGTTTCAGATTTGTCATTCGTGGTCGACAAAAACAAAGAGCAAAAAACAAGGACCGGAGTTTTGGTGCCTTGTAAGCATCTTGACGACGTGGATGAAATGATTCCAGCGGCTTTGGAAAAAATGCAGCCTTCTGATGGTATTTCTTTCCACGCAAATTCAAATGGTGCGTCGGGGGGCTCGTCATCGAACCCAGAGTATGTGAATGTATTCAGTATTGTCGTAACTAGTATCGATGGGTACGAAACAGAGGAAGAAGTTTTGAACAAAGTCAATGAAGTTATCGATGACTTCAAAGACGATTTTAGGGCTGCATCGGTACGCCGTATAACATTTGTATTTGCTTACAAGGTTGGAACTTATCCGAAATACTTCACGTTCACAGCGCCTGATTATATCGAGAACAAGGTTATCCGTAACATTGAGCCAGCATTAGCTTTTCAATTAGAATTGGGAAGATTGGACAATTTTGATATCAAACCTATTTTTACCGATAACAGAAATATTCATGTTTATGAGGCAGTTGGTAAAAATTCGCCATCCGATAAAAGATTTTTCACTAGAGGTATTATTAGAACAGGCGTTATTCGTGACGATATAAGCATAAGCGAGTATTTGATTGCAGAATCAAATCGTCTAATGGCGAGCATTCTTGACGCACTCGAAGTCATAGATACTTCGAATTCTGATCTTAATCATATTTTTATCAATTTTTCAGCTGTCTTCAATGTTCTACCAGAAGAAGTTGAGGCCGCCTTTGGCTCATTTTTGGAAAGATTCGGCAGAAGGTTGTGGAGATTGCGGGTCACTGGTGCCGAAATCAGAATAGCCTGTACTGATCCTACTACCGGCAATTCATTCCCGTTACGTGCTATCATTAACAATGTTTCCGGATATGTTGTTAAATCGGAATTATACATGGAAGTTAAAAGTGCGAAAGGTGAATGGGTGTTCAAATCTATCGGGTCACCAGGTTCCATGCATTTGAGACCAATCTCGACACCTTATCCAGCTAAAGAATCTTTGCAGCCTAAGCGTTATAAGGCCCACAACATGGGGACAACTTATGTTTATGATTTTCCTGAATTATTCCGTCAAGCCACACTTTCACAATGGAAGAAGTTCCCTAAGTCTAAAGTACCTAAAGATTTCTTCAGCAGTCTTGAGTTAATTCCCGATGAAAATGGTGACCTAACTGCTGTCGAGCGCGATCCTGGCTGTAACAAGATAGGTATGGTAGGGTTCAAGGTTCACGCGAAGACTCCAGAGTATCCTCGGGGCCGTCAAATGATTATCGTTGCGAATGATATTACTCATAAGATTGGATCCTTTGGACCAGAAGAAGATGAGTACTTCAACAAGTGCACGGAGCTCGCCAGAAAATTGGGTGTTCCAAGAATCTATCTCTCTGCTAATTCAGGTGCGAGAATTGGTATCGCTGATGAAATTGTTCCATTATTCAATATTGCTTGGAATGTTGAAGGTTCACCGGAAAAAGGATTTAGATACTTGTATTTGAACCCTGAGGATAAGCAGAGAATCGATGAATCTGGAAAATCGCATACCATTGTCACCGAAAGGGTTGTCGAAGAGGGCAAAGAGCGCTTCGTTATCAAGTCTATCGTTGGTAATGAAGACGGCTTAGGGGTTGAATGTCTTAAGGGCTCTGGATTAATTGCTGGTAGCACTTCCAAGGCATATAAAGACATTTTCACTATAACTTTGGTAACCTGTAGATCTGTGGGTATTGGTGCGTATTTAGTCAGATTGGGCCAAAGAGCCATACAAGTTGAAGGTCAACCAATTATTTTGACAGGTGCACCTGCCATCAACAAGTTATTAGGTAGGGAAGTCTACTCTTCTAATTTGCAACTCGGTGGCACTCAAATCATGTATCGTAATGGTGTCTCTCACTTAACAGCATCTGACGATTTAGCAGGTGTTGAAAAAATTATGGAGTGGTTGTCTTATGTCCCCGCGAAAAGAGGTATGCCAATTCCAATATTGGAAAGCGAAGATACATGGGATAGACAAATTGAGTATACTCCACCCAAGGATGTTCCTTACGATGTGCGATGGATGATTGAGGGTCGTAATCTAGACGATGGAGAATATGAATCAGGGTTATTCGATAAAGGATCCTTCCAAGAGACCTTGTCGGGTTGGGCTAAAGGTGTTGTCGTGGGTAGAGCCCGTCTTGGTGGTATCCCAATCGGTGTTATAGGTGTTGAAACTAGAACCGTTGATAATTTGGTACCTGCCGATCCAGCCAACCCTGATTCAACAGAAATGATGATTCAAGAGGCAGGTCAAGTTTGGTATCCTAATTCAGCCTTCAAGACTGCCCAGGCAATTAATGATTTCAATCATGGTGAGCAGTTACCCTTAATGATCTTAGCTAACTGGAGAGGTTTCTCTGGTGGCCAACGTGATATGTTTAATGAAGTTCTCAAATACGGTTCTTTCATCGTGGACGCACTAGTCGACTTCAAGCAGCCAATTTTCACGTATATTCCACCCAACGGAGAATTAAGAGGAGGTTCTTGGGTTGTCGTTGATCCAACCATTAATGCTGATATGATGGAAATGTATGCCGACGTTAATTCTAGAGCTGGTGTTTTAGAACCAGAAGGTATGGTTGGTATTAAGTACAGACGTGATAAATTATTGGCCACCATGGAAAGGTTAGATCCAACTTACAAAGATTTGAAGAAGCAGTTGAACGAGTCCAAGTTGTCGCCTGAAGAACATTCTCAAGTATCTGTTAAATTGGCAGTTCGCGAAAAGGCATTATTGCCCATCTATGCTCAAGTCTCGGTTCAATTTGCTGATTTACATGATAGATCTGGCCGTATGTTGGCAAAGGGTGTTATAAGAAAAGAGTTGGACTGGCCTGAAGCGCGTCGTTTCTTTTTCTGGCGTTTACGTCGTCGTTTGAACGAGGAATATCTATTGAATCTTATTGGAGAACAGATTAAGTCTGAAAGCAAGTTGGAAAAAGTGGCTAGGTTGAGAAGCTGGATGCCTACTGTAGACTATGATGATGATAGAGCTGTTGGAACATGGATCGAGCAGAACCATGCCAAGTTACAAAAGCGCATTGATGAATTGAAACACGAGTCAGCTCGCCAAAGCTTGATCAAGTTATTAAGAAGTGACACTTCGAATTCTGTGGCCGCCTTCAAAGAATTCATTTCTAATCTCCCAGAAGAGGAACGGGGTAAGATTTTGAATTCTCTTAACTAGTTATACCAAATATTAAAATGTGTTTTCTCTAATTTAGAATGTGTTTATGTCAATAAAATGTTTCAAAAAAGGCGCCGCATGTTGTACAATCATTTTTTGCACCCATTGCCACATATCCAATGAACTGCTTTTTAAGAGAGTCTGCGGTTGACTTAGAGAAATAAAAACAACCAAACTACCACAAGAATGCTCAGATTCAACTACTTGTTGCTAGTGATAGCTTTTGAGTCATTACTAGTGGCAGCAGTTCCATACCTTGTGTCTTTGAAAACAACTGAAACTTTGGATTCCTTTTTCAAATACGACTTTAACTACCCACAGGGTAAAAGAGTAAAAGCTTTAATCAATGACTCGTTTGCTATTGGTAACTTTACCGGGTTCTACGGTGATTTTTCGAAGGAGGTATTAGAGAGATTGAAGAGATGTCCATTGGTTGCAGAATTGACTCCCGATATAGTTGTGAAAGCGTTTGATGTTGAAGTACAAGAAGACAGCCCGCGACATTTAGCGAGACTTTCACAAAGGAAACAACTCAAAGGTAGCTGCTTCGAATATTTTTATGACGATGATGCTACGGGAAGGGGTGTGAACGCATATGTCCTAGATTCGGGAGTCGCAATCGAACATCCAGAGTTTCAATCAAGAGCTTTCCCCGGTACAGATTTGACCAAAGAAGGACGCGGAGATACCAATGGCCACGGAACACATGTCGCTGGGATCATAGGGTCCAAAACGTACGGCGTTGCGAAAGATGTAAACATCATTGAAATCAAGGCCTTGGATAAGACTGGTGCAGGGTCTTTAAGTACGATCATCGCTGCCATTGAGTTTGCGGTGAATCACAGAAAACGGAGCGGAAAGCCTGGGGTAGCCAATCTTTCTCTAGGAGCTGCCAAGAATAAGGTGTTGAATAAAGCAGTAGACGCTGCTGCCGATACGGGACTAGTAGTTGTTGTTGCCGCAGGGAACTCAAATGTAAATGCCTGCATTACAAGTCCAGCAAGTGCTTCTTCTGCGATCACTGTGGGAGCCATCGACGACTGGGGTGATACTTTAGCGACCTTTTCAAACTGGGGCGAGTGCGTTGATATATTCGCAAGCGGAACCTATGTACCTAGTGTTGATCCTAAAGATGAACGCCACCCTCAAATATTGTCTGGGACTTCCATGTCCGCTCCAATAATCTCGGGGCTAGCCTCAAATTTGCTTAGCATGGGAGTGTCGCCCTTCGACATCAAAGATACCATCATTGGTATGTCTACAAAAGGAGGAATATCTAGGGCATCCCTCTTCTTGAGAAGAAAGACCCCTAATAGAATAGTATTCAACGGAATAGACTCGAACTACCTGGAATCAGACTCAGATTCAGATTCGGATTGAGATCGACTATAACCATTACTATATTCTTCATATGAAGTAGTATTTACATATATACATTAGTATACTTAAGGATCTACAAACTTTTTTTTGCAGCTAAAGCGCACTTGAACTTAAATTTGAACTTTTCCGGCGTCTAATTTGATATTAATATGCTTCTGCTCTTCTCAAAAGAATACTAAGAATACTTATAGAGTGGAAGCTTAACAAAAACAAACATGGGGAAACAAGAAAAGCACTTAGGAAAGGTGGTGCCAAATTTGGGTGCCGATGTTGTCAGTGACCTACATAACGATGACTTTAGGAGAGCGGGTACTGGTATGACTAACCACAAGAACATTTGAAAGTTTAACTTTCGAACTAACTAAAGTAGTATTCTATGATACCCGTGAAGTGAATACGAATTCAGGGCATGAGCAAGTAGAAGGCAGGCAGAGTAGTAAAGCAAACGAAATAAAAAATAGAAAAACGCCTGTGGGGGAATTTGCTAATGGCAATATTAAAGAAGTCAAGCCAAGCAAATTAGTTGAATCCACCAAAGGAGATGGTTACCCATCAGACTTTGATAAGTACCCATCCTGGAGCCTAGCGGAAGACATTCCTATTACAAGGATCCATATTGAAGCTATATTCATTCGCCTAAGGGATACTTTTGGGTTCCAACGTGATAACACAAGAAATATGCTAGATTACCTAATGGCTCTATTAGATTCAAGGGCATCACGAACAAGTCCCAAACAAGCCTTGACCTCTCTCCATGCCGACTACATCGGAGGCGTGAATGCAAATTTCCGTAAATGGTACTTTGCTTCTCGGCTGGGGATCGAAGGTCTTGCGTTTGTTAAACATCTGGACGCTGAAATAGCCAAGGCCATAAAAGGACCAAACGCAGCTTGTCTCCAGCTCACTGAGAAAGAATGGTGTAGCAAGATGTTGAGCTTACTGCCTGAAGATCATGTCACCCAAGTTGCGCTCTACTTGTTGTGTTGGGGAGAGGCAAACAATATCCGTTTTATGCCAGAGTGCTTATGTTTCATTTATAAGTGTTGCTGCGACTATTACTACTCGATTGAGCCTAATGAGAATACCAAAGCAAGCTGCACGAATTTTTTAGATCATGTCATAACTCCACTCTATGACTTCTATGTGGGTCAATCTTACACTTCTCAAAAAGGATATAATCGCTTTAATGGTAAAGACCACAAAGATATCATTGGCTACGACGATATGAATCAGTTGTTTTGGTATCGTGGGGGATTGGACAGAATCATGTTGCGAGATAATACTAAACTTATGGCCTTACCAAGCGACGAGCGCTACCTATACTTTAATCAAATATTATGGGATGCCACGTTCACCAAAACTTTCAGAGAAAGAAGGGGCTGGACTCATGTGCTAGTCAATTTCAATAGAATATGGGTTATTCATATTTCGGTGTTTTGGTATTTTACTTCATTCAATTCGCCTACTTTGTACACTTACAATTATAGACAAACGGTAGATAACCAACCAACTACCCAGACCCGACTATCGGTAATGTCTTTTTCTGGAACAATCGCTACCATTATTTGCTTGATTGCGGTGCTTTTGGAATTGTTTCTCGTTCCTCGAAGATGGCATGGCGCACAGCCAATATTGAAACGAACAATTGGCCTATTAAGTTTACTCATCTTAAATATTGGCCCTTCAGTATACCTATTTTTGACATTTCCGATATACTTTCAGACTACAATGGGCCTAGTTGTCTCCATATTGCAATTTGTCTTCTCCTTGTTAACCGTTCTATACTTAAGTATAACTCCTCGAAGTGACTTATTCGGGACATACGTGTACTCCCCAGACAGAAAATTCTCAGCTATCAAAAATTTTGCAGCCTGTTTTCATCCGATTCGAAAAGCGAATAGATTATCATCTTATGGCCTATGGGTTGCTATTTTCACAAGTAAATTCCTAGAGTCTTACTTCTTTCTTACAATGTCCTTAAAAAGGCCAATCCGTGAATTGAGTATTATGAAAATGAGTCGATGCGCTGACGAATTTATGATAGGAAAATGGCTATGCACCCATTATCCTAAAGTGCTACTCTCAATGATTATTATTACTGATATGGTCTTGTTTTTCCTCGATACGTACTTATGGTATGGTGTGTGGAGTACAAACTTTTCTGTTTTAAAGACCTTTCACAGCGGGTTCTCTATCTGTACACCATGGAAGAATATTTTCGCTAAGCTACCAAAGAAAATATTTACGAAAATAATAGCCTCTTCGAACAATGACGATGTGAGTGCCAGGATATTGGTGTCACAGGTCTGGAATTGTATTATCATCTCCATGTACAGGGAACACATATTGTCGTTGGAACATGTCCAAAAGTTGGTTTACCAACAGATAAATCTTAAAGAAACAGACTGTGACACTGTATTACAGGAACCTAGCCTTTTCATTTCGCAAGCTGCCCAGTCTGCAAAATCTTCACTATTTCATGAACAATCAGAAGCTCAAAGACGTATTGTTTTCTTTGCACAATCGTTGACTACACCGATAGCAGATCCTACGAGCACTAGTTCGATGCCTTCCTTTACTGTATTAATTCCTCATTATAAAGAAAAGATTATTTTGTCTCTTAGGGAGTTGCTCAGGGAAGAGGAGAGGTATTCGCATATAACTATGCTAGAATATTTGAAGAAGCTTCACCCTTTGGAATGGTCATGTTTCGTTCGAGATACAAAAATGCTTGCAGAAGAAGATACTTCTCATCCCTCATTAGATACAAGTATGCCTGAAAAACTTAATGAAGACATGGTATATCGTTCAGTCGGTTTCAGAACTGCCTCGCCAGAATATATATTGAGAACCAGGATATGGGCCTCCCTACGTTCGCAGACACTATATCGTACTGTTTCCGGCTTCATGAATTATTCCCGTGCCATAAAGCTCTTGTTCGACGTAGAGAACCCTGACCCACAAGAATTTAAAAGCGTACATGACAAGATTGAACAAGCGTCAGATGTTGCTCTTAGAAAGTTCCACTTGATTGTGTCAATGCAACGATTCAAATTCTTCGACGCCGAAGAAAAGGAATATACAGAGTTCTTGTTGAGGGCATTTCCAGAACTAGAAATTGTTTACATTGAAGAAGAAATGGACGAGAAAAAAGATGAATTGGTTTTCTATTCTGTTTTAGTTGATGGTAGTTGTCCCGTGATGGAAAATGGTGAACGTGAACCAAAGTTCAAGATAAGGTTGTCTGGAAATCCCATATTGGGTGATGGTAAGTCGGACAACCAAAATCATTCATTGATTTTTTGTAGAGGGGAATATATTCAATTAATTGATGCCAATCAAGAGAATTATTTGGAAGAGTGTTTGAAAATCAGAAACATACTAGCGGAATTTGAGGAAACTAACTTCCCCGTTAATCCATACTCTGCTAGCTTGAAAGAAAGCGATTATTCATATCCAGTGGCTATTATTGGTACCAGAGAATATATTTTTTCCGAAAATATTGGCGTCCTTGGTGATGTAGCAGCCGGTAAAGAGCAAATATTTGGTACGTTGTTCTCAAGAACCCTAGCACACATTGGTGGAAAATTACATTATGGGCACCCAGATTTTTTGAACAGCGTGTTTATGACCACCAGGGGTGGAATATCTAAGGCGCAGAAAGGGCTTCATTTGAGCGAAGACATCTACGCCGGCATGAATGCAGTATTGAGGGGAGGTCGTATAAAGCACTGCGAATATATGCAATGCGGCAAGGGCCGCGATTTAGGTTTTAGTTCCATACTGAATTTCACAACGAAAATCGGAGCCGGAATGGGAGAGCAAATGCTATCACGAGAGTACCATTACTTGAGTTCACAACTACCCCTTGATCGATTCTTATCATTTTATTATGCACATCCGGGATTCCACTTGAATAATGTCCTCATTATTTTATATATCAAACTTTTCTTGCTCGTTGGTGTTACCCTTGCCGCTATTAACGATAAAGGTACTATATGCGAATACGATAAGAACAGGCCGAATACTGACCCTAGGTATCCTATCGGATGCTATAACCTAGTTCCTATTATTCATTGGCTTGACCGATGTATTTATTCAACACTAGTCGTCTTTTCCGTTTCGTTTATGCCTTTATTAGTGCAAGAACAGACTGAAAGAGGAGTTTTCAGAGGTCTCAATAGAATTGTGAAACATTTGGCTTCTTTATCTCCATTATTTGAAATCTTCATTTGTCGTATCTATGCACATTCTCTTTCAAGTGACATAATAAGGGGTGGTGCTCGATATATCGCGACAGGAAGAAATTTTGCAACCACAAGAATTCCCTTCTCAACTTTATACTCCAAATTCGCTTCAGAGTCTTTGTATTATGGAGCTATATCTGGAGCGTTGATATTGTATTGCTCGCTTGACATGTGGAGGGTCCTTTTGCTTTACTTTTGGTTCGTCACAGTGGGGTTGTTATTCAGTCCCTATTTATACAACCCAAATCAATTTGTATGGAACGAATTCTTTCTCGATTATAAGGAGTATATGAAGTGGTTGTTCAGAACTCAAGGCGGGTATCGTATAGATTCCTGGGCCAGATTTTCTAAATTTACGAGAAGTAGAATAATAGGGCAGAGGTGTGAAGAGCAGACTCCTTGGGAAACTGAACTAAGCTGTATAAAGCCCTCAAGATGGAACTTCATCATTTACCAGCTAACCCTTATGATGGTCAAGATATTGGTTTTGTTTTCTGCATATACTTTTGCCAATTCAGATGCTAAGCTTGCTACTTCCAGTAAAGGAGGAAGTCTTTTGAGAATAGCGTTTTTCTCTTTCGGTCCAATAATAATGAATATGAGCATTCTCATATTATTTTTTCCTATTTCTTGCGTGATTGGGTCTCTTGGGACAGCGGTACTGAAGAAAAGTGCAAAAGCCTTTTCTATTACCGTCTATACTTTAGCTGTATTCAACCAAGTTATTTTTTTTGAAATATTTTGGTTTTTTCATGATTGGAAATTGCCAAGGACCATTCTAGGGGCTGTGACTTCAGTGCTATTGCAAAGCTGGTTTCTTCAATGTATTTTGGCAGTGTCATTGTCGAGTGAACCTACTTCCGATAAAGCTAACCAATATTGGTGGTCAGGCAAATGGCTTCCAGAAGGTATTAACAGGCAAAGCTTATTGCAACCATTTAGAGAATTCATTTGCAAAGTCAGTGAGCTAAGCTTCTTTGCCGGCGATTTTGTCATCGGTCATGTAATCTTATTTTGCCAGATTCCAGTGTTGCTCATCCCTTACGTTGCCAAGCTACACATGTTGATGTTGATATGGTTAAAGCCAAAGAATCAAATCAAATCTCGTGTATTCTCGAAGAAATTGAGAAATACCGTGAGGATGAGGGTAACGCTCGGTGCTATACTTTTTTTGTTTGTGCTCTCGCTATTTTCAGCAGCCGTAACAACACCTTTATGGATTTCTCTACACTCGTTCAATGTTGACAAATATTCTTCAAATTATGTATCACAGTTAGCGAGACCACTAATGGTGCCTCGACTGTCTTACTAGAATAATCATTACATAGCATATCCTGGAATGATCATAACAAATGATAATAAACCTGACAGTGCCATTGCATTTTCGTGAGCGCAATCATAAAAATACTGATAAAGCGAATGTAATCACTTATAAGTTCAATAACACTTCATACTCTTGCAACAAGTTGGGAACTCCAAGTGACTTCACGTTAGCTAATATCTCATTTATGTTAGCAATAGAGCAGAACAGTAACGACAAACTATATCTGCGCATTTTTGAAAACAGATGAAGGAGCTCGTAAGCTTTCGTTTCCCAACCTACAGGACGGTGCCTGCTGGAAAGGTAGGCAGTTGCCTCTATGAAGAATGATAGGAATTCTGAATCTATTCCCGTGGAGCCAAAAAGGCCATGATAATACTCTGGGGACAAAGATAGTATATAATCGTAGGCACTGACTTTTTGTTCTTCCGACACTGACTTTAGTTTCGAAAGTAAATACATAGGAGATCTCGTTTCAAATGACTCGGATTCACGGTTGATGGCATTAGCATCAGATTCATTAGATTCGCTAGGTGTCTTCGAGTCCTTTCCGAATAATTCATCAATCTCCCTACTTACTCTGTCCGAGTTTGTACGTCGCCCTGTGTTGGAAAGTATACCCTTAGTTGGATTATTCAAATTTTCGAAATCTGTCGGTAGACTTTCCACTTCTTGAACCGGAATTGGTATTGAACCAGTGAATTGCAACTTAATCTTCTTCTTAGACACCGGATTGATAATACTGTTCAATTCCTGTAGTGCTACCGCATTCAGTGGGTCAAGTTTCAATGCTTCCTCGAGGTTTTCTCTGGCTTTGGGTATATCTTGTAGGTTTTTATGAACAATAGATAATCTGTAAAGCAACTTAACTCTAGTTTTTGTATCTGTTGGGAGTGATAAGCCTTCTTTGCAATCTTTCAAAGCTCTATTCCAATCCTGCTCTTTGATGAAGCAAAGGGCCCTATTCGAAAATAATATTGAGTTTTTGGGATCTAATTTGATTGCATCTCTATAAATTTTGGCTGCTTTCTTGAATTCATGCTTTGCGAAGGCCCTGTTGCCTTCTACCTTCAATTCTTCGGCACTGGGCATTAGGTCCAAAGATGATTCTTGAAATATAGACGAGAAGAATCAAATGCGCTTTTTCAATGTGAGAAAGTATAGTACCATAGGTGAAAAATTGTCTACAAAGCACTGATATATTGATATATATGGCACTTGAGGAGCTACAAGAGGAGATAGGTGCCATCAATGCAATCTATCCTGATTCCACCACTGAAGTTGCACCTCTAGTGTATGACTTGACAATCCCAGGGCATGAAGATTTACAGATTCGAATGAGTTTCCCGTCAACGTATCCCGAAGAGAAACCATGCCTCATTGAGGTCATCAACAACAACAATTATAGGTATAAGGATACGAAGTATCTAGAGTCAATTGTTGAAGAAAGTCTTGAGCGAGTATTTCATGCTGGCGAGGTTTGCATCTTCGATTTATTCACAGACTTGGAGCCAGTACTAGAAAAATATCGTTTTTCCAGCAGGCCGAACGATACGGGGCTTAATAGCTCTACTGTCCATAAGAAGGAGCAGACTTCATTTTGCGATACTGTTTCACTACAGCAAGAGGATTCTAGTCCTCCGATCGAAAATCCTTTGAAAGGATGGGTCCAATCTGAGCCTATAATCGATAGAGGATCGACTTTCATTGCATACACCCGAGAGGTTCATTCTGTTGAAGAAGCTGTAGAATATTTGGAAATACTTGTTACAGATAAAAAGATAGCCAAGGCTGCTCATAATATTAGTTGTTGGAGAATTAAAAGAGACGATGGGGTTCAATATCAGGACTGCGATGACGACGGAGAAACTGCAGCAGGGGGGAGATTACTACATCTTTTAACAGTAAGTATAACTATTTGTTGAGAAAAAATGCTGAATAGTCTATTAACATTTTAGATGATGGATGCTTGGAATTTGATCGTAGTTGTAAGCCGGTGGTTCGGCGGGACCCATTTGGGTCCCGACAGGTTCAAACACATCAACACCGCTGCACGAGACGCTGTTATTCGAGGCAATTTTGCGGTAGTAAAGGGTACCAACGACAACCCAAGTTCAAGTTTAGGAAAGAAGAAGAAGAAATAACCATTACTGAGGGTGCTGCTTGGTGAACCGTTTTTTCTTTTTCTTGATGTCTGGAATATAATCGTTTTTAGTGTCGGCCTTCCTTTTCTTGGAGTCCAATCCACTATCGTTTATCATTGTGTCTAGAAAATCCTTGGTTTCCATTTCGGGCTTCGACTCCTTGGTCTTTGCCAAATCTTTCTTGCCCTTTATGCTATTTTTCTTATCCTGTATTAGTTAGTATAGGTCTACCACCGAATTGACTCAATCACATACCGTCTTATTGCTGGGTATCGAATCCTTTAACCGTGTGACCGCGATCTTCGCTTCTTGCCCTGGTTCTGAGTCCGATGGCTCCCCCCAGACTCGTCTTCCAGCATTAACAGGGCCTGCCTGGCTCGCAACTTGCGTCTCTGCTTTCGTATCCTCTTTCTCATCCCCTATTAGTGAATACAAGCTGCCGTACCCTACCGAATGTACTGTCTTCGAATTCAGGCCCTTCTCGATCATCTTAGCAGAATTAGGTAGAGCCCATTCGGACTTATCTTCAATTCTCTTTTGGTTATCGTCCACTTCTGGATCTTCATTCGAAGTTTCTGCCTTGCGCATAAACTTCATATTCAACACCCTGTTGGAGAGCCCACTCATCTTTAATCTTGCTTATATATACCTTCACTTTACCCTTAAACACCTTCACAATCTTCAGTATGAAGTCCTGGTATGGTGTTTTGGTGTCCGGGTAAAGTTCATATTTTTCAATTTTTTCAAAACTGAGCAGCTCATCGCTTCTCCAAGAATAAGATAATAAGGTGCAAATAGGTTGATTTCATTGTAAGACCAAAGCTAGTAGCAGTCAGGTAGTGAAACGGTATAGCGAACCAATGAAATCGGATTTTAAGTTTTCAAACTTGTTGGGGACCGTCTATAGGCAAGGAAATCTCGTTTATACAGAAGATGGAACGAAGTTATTAAGTCCGGTGGGAAACAGAGTGACATGCTTCGATTTAGTGAATAATAAGTCATTCACTTTCAACTACGAACACAGAAGGAATATCAGTCGGATTGCATTGAATAAGCAGGGGACATTGCTTCTATCGGTAGACGAGAGTGGACGAGCGATATTGGTGAATTTTGTATCTAGAAATGTGTTGCACCACTTTAACTTCAAAGAGAGGGTGGGGGACTTGCAGTTCAGCCCCGACGGTACTTACTTCGCAGTAGCGTGCGGAAGGATGGTACAGGTATGGAAGACGCCCGACTATACCGAAGATCGGCAATTTGCCCCGTTTGTTCGTCATAGAGTGTATGCTGGCCATTACAGTGATGTCACGTCGGTCACCTGGTCTGAAGATTCGAGGTTTTTCGTATCCACATCGAAAGATATGAGCTCTCGGATCTTCTCATTACTGTCGAAGGAACGGGACGTTGCCATGACTCTCGCGGGACATCGCGACTATGTGATCAAAGCATTTTTTTCAGTAACTCAAGAAATCATATATACTATCAGCAAAGACGGAGCATTATTTCAATGGGAGTACACTGAGAAACCATCAGACGGTTCTGATATTGATGAAGACAGTTCAGATGATGATTCGGATTACAACGAAACCGTTAAACCTCAAAAGCCCATGAGCTGGAGAATCACAGCGAAAAACTTTTTCCATTCTGAAGCCAAAGTAAAATGTGCTACATTTCATTCCAAAACGAACTTGTTGGTCGTTGGTTTCACCAATGGGGAGTTCAGATTGTATGACTTGCCAGACTTCAATATGATCCAACAATTGAGTATGGGTCAAAATGCCGTGAATACAGTTAATATCAATAAAACAGGAGAATGGTTGGCATTTGGGTCCTCTAAGCTTGGCCAGTTGCTAGTCTATGAATGGCAATCTGAATCATATATTTTAAAACAACAGGGCCATTTTGATTCCATGAACGCATTATGTTACTCTCCAGATGGCTCCAGAATAGTAACCGCTTCAGATGACGGCAAGATAAAAATTTGGGATGTTGCTTCAGGATTTTGTTTGATGACATTTCAGGAGCATACTTCGTCGGTGACGGCAGTTCAGTTTGCGAAAAGGGGCCAAGTATTATTTTCAGCATCTATGGATGGTACCGTAAGAGCATGGGATTTGATAAGGTTCAGAAATTTCCGTACTTTCACGGCTACTGAGCGGGTTCAGTTCAACTCGTTGGCGGTTGACCCAAGTGGAGAGGTGGTAGTTGCCGGTTCTCAGGATACCTATGAAATATATGTTTGGTCTGTTCAAACTGCTCAATTGTTGGATTCTTTAACAGGCCACGAAGGTCCCGTGTCATGCTTGGCATTCGGAAAGGAAAACTCGGTATTGGCATCAGCATCTTGGGATAGGACGGTTAGAATTTGGAGCATTTTTGGCAGATCTCAACAAGTTGAACCCATTCAAATTCAATCGGACGTATTAAGTATCGCAATGAGACCAGACTCAAAGGAAGTTGCTGTCACTACATTGGACGGCCATATTACTGTTTGGGACATAGAAGACGCTAAACAGCTACACCTCATAGACGGCAAAAAGGACATTATTGGAGGTAGGTACTTGGAAGATAGGTTTACTGCGAAGAATCTGGCCCGGTCAAAGTTTTTCACCACGTTAGACTACTCGTTTGATGGATTATCTTTAGTTGCTGGTGGGAACAACAATTCCATTTGTCTCTATGACATAGCGAATGAAGTGTTGTTGAAGCGCTTCACAGTTTCGCAAAACATGCAATTAAATGGTACTTTAGATATGCTTAACAGTTCTAGAATGACTGAAGCTGGATCTCTCGACCTTATTGATAGGGATGGAGAGCATTCTGATTTAGAAGACCGTTTAGATACCAGTTTGCCTGGATCTCATAAGGGAGATCCAGGCGCTAGAAATATTAGGCCTGAAATCCGAGTGACATCAATAACTTTTTCCCCAACCCTGTCGGCATTCGCAGCTGCTCTGACAGAAGGATTGTTGATCTATTCTGTCGACGACTCGCTAATTTTCGACCCGTTCGACTTGGACGTTGATATAACTCCCGAGGCGACGTTAGAAACGTTGAAGGAGAAAAGCTATCTCACTGCACTCGTGATGGCGTTCAGATTGAACGAAGAGTACCTCATGCACAAAGTCTACGAGTCCATACCTATCAGGGATATCAAGATGGTCGGCCGTGACTTGCCCGTCGTGTATCTAGACAGAATGCTACAGTTTGTTGGTAAATTGGCTTTGAACTCCCCCCACTTGGAGTTCAACTTGCTCTGGATACAGACCTTGCTAAGCAGCCACGGGAAGTACATCAACAGCCGTAAAAACGAATTCGCCAGTTCCTTGAAGTTGCTTCAGCGCTTTTTGGCCCGAATTGCTAAGGATATAGTATCCGTGTCCAAAAAGAACACTTACTCGTATTTGTTTTTGACCAGCAAATCCGATACACCCGAGTCCCATGGCCAAGATTCCTTGAATGATTCCGAAATGCACCTGGACAGCGAGAGTGATCTGGACCCCCGCAGCATCGTCGAGAGCGATGAAGAAGGGTGGCTAGGACCCAGCGACAAGCCTTCAAAGACACCTGGCGGTGTATTTGCTCACCAATCAGACTCAGACTCCGGTGAGTCCGATAACGACTCCGACCACATGTCGGACTAATTCTTAATAGCATAGACCCATGTATATACGCCCATACATACACCTTAACTTAACTATCGCTACCCAGCCTGTTCGTAGCCTTCCCTATCCTGCTCGTAGCCTTTCCTAGCTTGGTCGTAGCCTCTTCTTAGCCTGTCCGTAGCTCGTTTAGCCTAAAAATTTGCAGCTTTTTGGTTTATGCCATGACCGGAATAAGTAAGTCCATACTGTGCCTATTACGGAAACTCGCATCTCGCTTAATTGCTTGCACTCCCACGTCCGGCTTTCTGTGTTCCTGTTCAGCCTCATGCAGCGTCCGCACCCCATTGCACCTTCTGGCTCCTTCTCCCAATCGTCCTAATGACCAATGCCTACAGGCTGGTGCCCGTTTCCTCATCACCACTGTCAGCCAACAACTGAAAAATTGTTGAAACAGGTTGCACCCAATTTTTTCTAGCCTTAACAAAAATACGATCTGGTTTCTATTGTTGCATGGGCCAGCCTACTAAGTGTCGCTTTCATCCTCTTCCCCCACTACTACTGCCACTTTAGGGCCTCCTGACCCATAGTTCTTGAATAATATTGACTAGGAGCCAGCATTGTCCTGCACACAAAAAATCATTCAACTGGGGACCCGCCCACACGAACGGGAGGGTTCAACTTTCCAAGTCTTCTTAAGGGGCAATTTCGGCTAGACATCTTAGAGAGGTGGATTAACTTCATAAATTGTTCAAAGCGTTGATCTGTGGTTCTGGTTTATCCGAAGAATTGCTGATATTGATCTAACGAGGAAGCTAACAGCGGACGGCCCAATTGATAAGCAGCGGCTAATAGCATTATGACGAGAGATATCAAAAACCATTTGCTTTTCGAGGTAGCCACCGAAGTGGCACACAAGGTTGGGGGAATCTACTCGGTGTTGAAATCGAAAGCCCCTATTACGGTAGCGGAGTATCGGGAGAGATACACGTTAATCGGGCCCTTGAATTACCATTCGGCTCAGATTGAGGTGGAAGAATTGCCGGTAAAAGACCCTTTAATCAAAGAGTCACTTGACTCGATGAGCCAGAGAGGAATTCGGTGGTTGTACGGGCGATGGTTGATTGAAGGGGCGCCTCGAGTGTTACTTTTCGACATCCACTCAGCGGGCTACAACCTCAATGAGTGGAAGGCGGACTTGTGGAATATAGCGGGCATTCCCACTCCAGAGCACGACCAAGAGAGCAGCGATGCCATTTTACTTGGGTACTTGGTTGCCTGGTTTCTCGGGGAATTGGTGTATCATGATCGCGAGAGGGCGGTTATATGTCATTGTCACGAGTGGTTGGCTGGTATTGCGTTGCCGTTGTGCCGGAAAAGAAGAATTGATGTCACGACCATATTCACCACGCATGCGACCTTATTGGGGAGATATTTATGTGCTGGGTCGACCGATTTCTACAATAACTTGGCCAATTTTGACGTTGATGCTGAGGCGGGGAAGCGGGGTATTTACCATCGGTATTGCATTGAGAGATCAGCGACCCACTCGGCCGACGTTTTCACTACTGTATCCCATATCACTGCATTTGAAGCCGAACACTTATTGAAAAGAAAGCCCGACGGTGTCTTGCCAAATGGGTTGAATGTTGTCAAGTTTCAAGCTGTTCATGAGTTTCAGAATTTGCATGCTTTAAAGAAGGAAAAAATAAATGAATTTGTTAAAGGTCACTTTTATGGAAACTATGATTTTGACTTGGAGAACACGTTATATTTCTTTATTGCCGGGAGGTACGAGTTTAGAAACAAGGGCTGTGATTTTTTCATTGAATCTTTAGCGAGACTTAATCATAGGTTGAAAGAGGCTGGATCGAAGATGACAGTGGTCGCATTTATTATCATGCCTGGTAAAACCAATTCTTATACAGTGGAGACGTTGAAGGGTCAAGCAGTGATAAAACAGTTGGAAGGCACAATCGAAGAAGTCCAGAAGAAAGTAGGGGAAAGGTTATTTGAGCATTGTGCGAGATTCCCCAATGATCACTCCACCACCTCCACTAATGGGAAAGAAGTCCCTTCCATTGACGATTTAATTAAGCCTGCCGATAGAGTCTTGCTAAAGAGAAGGATTTTTGCTTTAAAGAGAGATGGATTGCCCCCTATTGTCACGCACAATATGACTGACGACTCAACCGATCCTGTCTTGAACCACATAAGGAGGGTGCAGCTATTCAACAGATCGGAAGATAGAGTCAAGATTATCTTCCATCCCGAGTTTTTGAATGCTAATAATCCAATTTTATCTTTAGACTACGACGAATTCGTGAGAGGTTGTCATTTGGGGGTATTCCCTTCATATTACGAACCTTGGGGCTACACTCCTGCTGAGTGTACTGTGATGGGAGTCCCATCGATCACCACCAATTTGTCAGGTTTTGGTTGCTACATGGAGGACTTGATTGAAAATACTTCTGACTACGGGATTTATATTGTCGATCGTAGAATGAAAGCAGTCGACGAGTCGATCAACCAATTGACCGACTACATGTTTGACTTTGCCGAAAAGACCAGAAGACAACGGATCAACCAAAGGAACAGAACCGAAAGATTGTCGGATTTGCTCGATTGGAAACGGATGGGCTTAGAGTACATTAAAGCGAGACAATTATCGCTTAAGAGAGCGTATCCAGACCAGTTCAAGAATGGTGCTAATCCGTTCAACAACACTTCCAACCTCAAATTAACCAGACCGTTATCGGTGCCCGGGTCACCAAGGAGCAAAGTCGGGGCAATGACTCCTGGTGATTTAGGCTCCCTACAAGAAGCCCAACAGTCTCTCAACACCGATGACTATGTTGGCTTCAGATTAGGTGAAAATGAGAATGACGAGGATGAGCAAGATGGAACTGTTTATCCTTTAACATTGAGAGGTAACTCTGTACCTCCTACTGATGAAGCAGACTAATCGTTTTTCCTGTATGTTTGTCATGAAATCAGTATTTCTTTTTCATGGTTATAATTCCTTCCTCTATCTTTTGACTGCCGTTTTCAAATCTATTTACTTCAACTCTGTATGATTCGTACAAGTGTAGTTGTAATAGTTGTAATAGTTAATCTTCATCAACGAGTAGTGCGCGTCACAAGTATTCTAGGTCAACATTTTACTTAGTCTAATGGTTAATTAGTAGTTGCTAAGAACTTTAATGAATTCAAGCATTAGGGTACTACTGATTACATTATGGTATGTGCAGAGCTTACCTTAGTGGTGACGATTACGAAGGGTTTAAAAAAAAACTAAGTACTAACTATCTTCTTAGTTACCACTATACTTATTAACGTCGGCTAAAAACCAACCGGTTTTGGTTGAATTGAAAAATGGAGAAAGTTTGAATGGACAATTAATTAACTGTGACTCATGGATGAACTTGACTTTGAGAGAGGTGATTCAGTCGTCGGCGAATGGCGAAAGTTTCATGAAGTTGCCTGAAATCTATATCAGAGGTAATCACGTCAAGTACTTGAGGTTGCCAGAAGAGGTATGTTGAGCTTAAGGGTCGGGCTGTAGCAATTGCGAGCTGGATCGCTGTAGTAGATTTAATACTAACGGGAACAGATCATGGACTATGCCAAGGAACAGAATATCCTCAATATGGAACAGAGAAACAGAAACCAGAAGAGAAGAGCAGGGGGGAACTTCAATAACAGAAGGAATTATAATAACCAGGGCTACAGAAATGGTGGGTATAATAATCGCCGGTATAACCAAAACCAGGGACACAGCCAAGGGCATAATCAAAGTCTGGGTGGCCACGGTCAAAACCGTTAACCAGGCAAATTTATTTTTGGGGAGAGTTTCAACCTTATGCGTGGTAAAAATTTGTGATTTTATCAGATTAGGCTAAGTACTGTAATATTACGTGAAGAAATTTTTTTGGAAGCTGAACTTGATCTAGTTGAAGTAGATGGTTCTTTGATTTGTAGAGAAACTATGAACATTTTGCGCGTGGAAGTTTTTTTTTCACCACAGAAACCGGGTGCAAAAAACAAATCCCCAAATAGCCAAGTTTTGATAGAAATGAAGCTTTGAGTCGATCCCAATAGTGCCCATTTTGCTAACATTTTTGCTTAATACTATCGATAAAAAAATACCGCATGTGTGAAAACAGATTCAATTTCATGGGAATTCTATTGCCCGACGGCCTATCGTTTAGTAAAAAACTGGCTAGAGAGAAAAAAAAAGGCCACCATGATAATAGAAAGTATCTCTCCGAAGATTTGCCTGTGGTTTCCCTAGGAAGGTTCAAAGGCACGTACGATACAAGACGATTTAGGTGTTTCAGGCATCAGTGTCATCAATCGGCCATTCTCACTTGTCAATACTGTAAATATCTACCCTATACCTCTTCGCCTCTAAGGAACAAAGAGTACTATTGTGAGAACATCGAGATTCAAGAGAACATATACGAGACACCAAAGAAGTCAAATACTCAAGCTCACTCAGAAGGAATAGAAAGCAGCATATTTTGGCTACTCTCTGATATTATCGATGATTGTGAACACGATAAGAAGGAAAGAAAAGTGGAGAGTCCTCAGAAAATGGTATCGATGGAAAGTTCGGGAGCCAAAATCCTCTCTGCATTTAGTTACCCATACATTTGTCAGCTAGAGAACGTAAATGTCGATAAAATGGTTTCGAATTTAATCGAGATGACCAACAAAGTCAAGGCAATCAAGCTAGTGTCGACTGTAGTGTCTCCTCCCTAAAGAAGTAAATCACATACAAACTTAGTTGATAACTTTACATGTAACTATTGACCTTTCACAGACCAGCTCCTTAGGTCGTCTCTAAACGTAGCTTCGTCAATCAATCCGTTCATTGTTCTCATGTTTCCACTGTCGGTGTTGTCCGGCCAAAATTTCTTTTGCGATATAAGCTTATTCCATTCTTCACCTGAATGTTCGAAAATGTCATCAATGCATCTCTCAGGAGTGTAGTCCAAAAGATCATGCATTTCGGGGTCCCACGTTGATTCGAGAATCTTGCGGTACAAAGTGCTCACTCCAGGGTCCATCATCACGTCTGTCGCTGGTTGATTCGCACCAGGGTCATTAGAGGTATGTCCACGGTGCAAAGACCCAGTTCGAGCATTCTTCAGTTTCGGCTGTTTGTCGGATTCCTCGCTGCCAAAAGATGTCCTCGAAGGGGTTCGCAGCGGCGAACCAGACTTGGAATCAGGCATCTTAATAACCTCGTTTATAGGCCTAAAGAGGTTTTGTCTAGCCCTTTCGCCAGAGGTATTGTAGCGGTTGCGTCTCTCATTTTTCCCAACCGGGGTCGAAGTTCCCGTATTGGTCCGAGAAGAATCGTTTATCTGCAACTGTGTGTGAAAATCCAAATTATCCGACAACTCATCTAGAAAAACCGTCAAGTTCAAGATTGAGTTCACCTTCGATTCTGTCATCAAGTGCTTGGACGTTACCGGCTGCTCTTCGTTTATATAGTCCGTCAAGTCCAACTCTAATCGCCCCAATTCGGTAACCTCATGGTGCTGTAACGGGTTCCTGTCGTGGCTGCTCTTGCCAGAACGCTCCTCGCTCACGTAGTAAACCCGCATTTCCAAGTATTTACTGGCAATCATGTCGTCTTTTCTTCTTATCGAGAATTTGACATTGCAGTTCAAGTTGTAGTTGAAGGTGCACTTAAAATTGTGAATCTTCTTCCTCGATGTCGTTACAGAAATATTCCCCGTTGAACGTGCGTTCTCCGACAATGATGCACTGGTGCCGTTCTTTCCCTCCCCGTCAATGGTGTTGCTCTTGAGTCCATTTTTACCCCCAGTTGCTCCCTTAAGCGAGAATTGGGGCATTCTCCTTTTACTGTCTCTAACCTTCAAGTCAACATAGCAATAGCCATTTACCTGTGGGATGTTAGATATCTCGTTGATGGTCAAATCCAAGTTGAATCTGGGCTTCTTATTTGATGAAAACATATTAGGCCCTTATATGTTCATAATCGATTTAAACCTGGTTCGGAAATTTACGCGTAGAAATCTCTTCAGCCGTTGAAGAATTGAAATTGAATAGTTTGAGTTGATATTCAGACTATAAAGGCGACAAAGTATTACTAGAAGATGACAAACGGTAGCTTGGATGGCTACGATTTTACACATGGATTTGAGTCGCTTTCGCTCTCGTTGGGGGTGGATACTAGGCGATATAAGCATATCTGTGTTATGCTAGCTAAAATACTCAACATAAGCAATGAAAGGGTGATATTATTAGCAGAGGACCACGATACTAGGCAATATCAGAAGAAGGAAGGGGTAGAGCTTTTGACGAAAGTATTTTGGCCTAGTGACATATGGCTCAACGGGGAGGTAACGATTAAAGATATCAAGATCAAATCGAACATGCTCCAGGAAATCAATAATATGGTGGAGAAAGAGTTGCCGCAACAGGGGGTGAAAATGTTTCAAGTGGACGAAAATGTATTGAATTATTATCGTAAGGTGCTTAGGGCATTTAAGGTATATGATATGATGGGTCTGGACGAGGATATCGGTACGTCCTTTAACGATTCATTGAGAGAGGAAGACGAAGAAACGCTTAGCATGTACGAGAATGGGATCAGCCGTACCGCGTCGAACCAGTCAGATTCTTCACTGAGAACCCGTCTTTCGTTTTTCAACACGTACCTGAATGCGGGTAAAGGGCGAAGAGGATCAGCAATGTCTTCGAAAAAGCGAGTTCTGTCGCTTGCAAATGGGAGCAATGAGGGCATTGATCCTTCAGCTGCAAGCACGAAAAATTCTCCCCATACACAACTGGAGGACGGACGAAAGCAGCAGGTGTTGAATAGTATACTTGCCAAGTCGAGAATATACAACAAGATCAAAAAGAATCGCGAGCTGTCCGGCTCAACGAACTCCAATTTTTCGTCCCCATCCAGCATACCCCAAAGCAATCGCAATAGTCTCAGTACTACAAATACGACCTATTCAAACACCTCTAGACGAAGAGGGAGTTCAGCTTTTGCGTCTCCAGAGGTAGCAGACGGCAGAATAGTATCGCTACCATCGCCTCTTATGTCTGAAAGTACAGTTATGACAGGCGTCCAAAAGCAAGAAAATCAGAGGGAAAAGTTTGACTACTACGTGCAAGTAAAGCGTCTTTGTCTTTTAACTCGTCAAGTTATCAAATTTTTGGACAATTCGGATGATTCTTATCAGCTTGAAAAACTATTGGAATTTATCAACAAATACGTCTTCAAATTTGTCCTCATCGATGCCATCCAGATGATCACGACCTACGCGCAACGTAAAGCCTACACTTACAACCTCAAAGGTTGACTATCTATACTCCATGCTTATTTATTTTGTATATGTATGTATTATTAAATTGTTTGTTAATAACGATATCATGACTCCTTTCCCAATGCCTGTATTCCGAATCTTTCATAAACCCAATAGTTTCTCATTTGCATGTGCTCAACATTTGCAGAATTACCCCCAATAATTGATCGTTTTCGCAAGCCGCAGCTACTCGTTCTTTATCGTTAAGCTGTTTATTGACCTGGTTTTCGGACTGATGAGTCCCCTCTTTGATGAGGATAATGATCCTGAACCGAGGTGGCAAGCATCGCTCGAGTCTGACTCTTATGCCGAGGCCGATGAGGGTCGCCAACGAGCAGTGGGTGATGGTAGGGGTTATTTTTATCGAAACTTCCGATATGTCGCTATCCTTATTTGCTCCGTGAGTGACCTGGATATCAGCCAAATTCACGACGGCTAACTGGGCCAAAGTCAAGGGATGCTCAGGATCAGATATACTGGCTATCAAGTCGAATATCTCTTGGGCATCAATAACATCCTCTTCCTCTTCCTCGGCCCATTCTGGCAACTCGTCCTCAGTTGACGAGGAATCCATTTCCACATCTGACACAAGCTCTGGTAGCTCATCACCCCCACTGTTGCGAGGAGCCAATAAGGAAAGCGATAAAATCTTATCAACTAGCTGGAGGTTTCTGGCTGATTCCTTCTTCTGGATTTCATCCTCGTTGAATCTAGTGGGTAATTTAGAAACGTCGATAACTGCTGGATTTGCGTTTATAACTTCCGACATTATACTCGTAGTTTAGTTATTAATGATGAGAAAAGAAGATATCAAGATGAACTATTGCGAAACGATAAAATTATTAATCTAATGGAAAGTCATAGTGACACAAAAGCCTTCATCGCTTTTCTTTAGTAGCTATAAACATACAAACTACTTAATAGATAAGCCACCATATAGTATGGAAAGGTATAATCTGATATTCCTACAGCAGTTAGTACCGCTTCTCTTTGTTCAAATTGAAAAGAACATTGAAGGTGGTGAAGAATTGGGGGAATTTTTCAAGCAGTTTGACATTGCGAACAAGATATGGGATAATTCTGTAATCAGAAATAGGTTGCTGAGCACCAAATATCGGATCAAACAGGTAGAATTGGACAATGAAGTGACATTGAACAGGTATCGGAAAACTTACAAAGAGAACGAACACTCGGCGCTTTCGCCGTTCAATGAAAAATCGGATCTTTTTCCTAATGGAATACTCTCAGACAAATGGTTCAAGAAGTATATTGAAGACGTGCCATTTGGTTGCGTTATGGTGATAAAGTTGGGCAAGGATTTAGCTGAAGATGAGGAATTGGGAAACAGACTCATTTCATTGAAGAAATCATGGAATGAATTTCGTATGACTTTTGTGGCCGTGGTGGTGTCTGACTCCGAGGACATTGAGAGTGATAGCGAGCGTGTCAGCAAATTGCGCCTGCAAACAGGGCTTCCCAGATTGACAGGTTTGCTTTATTTGAATAGCTCGCCTGCTACTGTAAGTCGAGATGCGGAAGTCTTAGTGACCAGCTTACTATCGAATTTAAAAAATCCGGCGACTGATTTCTATTTGAACATCGCCCACAACTTGAAGCAGCGTCACAAGAAATACTATTCCTGCCCTTCAAGCGACAACATCGAAACGTCGGTAACACTTACACCTATATTCCTCGAAACCCGTAATCTCATAAAACAGGGAGTAATCAATGAACTAGCTTATCCACATAATCTAGAAATGAGTTTAAAACATTTGGAATTTGCATACCAAAATATCATTGATATCTCAAAAGAGAGTTTCAGGGATTCGCTTGAAAGTGGCTCAGCATCCTCCCACGATCTAAACTTGTACTGTCAGTTCAGAAATTTAATCGATATTCTTGCATTTCACATAGTCCGTGGCTACTTTTCGTTAGAAGAGCCTATACTCGCATTAAAAAAACATAAGACACATATAGTTAGCGTTCAAGATGCTTTCAGTTTGAAAAGAGGGGACGTTGACTATTGGGTATCTATCCAGTACCAGTGGCTTGGTGACTTAATGAGTCTTATTCCGAAGTCGATCTTAACTAATATAGATATCAAGAATTATAAGAAGAAATCAAAGAATGCTAAAATTTTTAGGTTTTACGGAGGCTTACAGATTCATGAGAATTATGATTATGACCTAATAACTCATCCTGGACTAATATTTTTGAAAGCAGTTGAATACCTCAATAGCTCATTGAGTACTTCGACTAACCTTAAGTACATGGATAAGCCTGTCCAGACATCATTCTCAGAGCAGAAGATTAGCATATTCAAAAATGCGAAGAAGAGCTTGCTAGTGGAAGATGCGTCTAGCAAGTATTCAAGCGACATTAAGGAAAGCATGGGAAGCTTCGACCAATACATCAACTGGCTCATTGCGGCGGAGTATTCGAAATTACCCGATGAATTTTCAGAGTCGAAAGCCATTGAATACTACGAGCTTTGCTTATCTGGTTGTCAGACTCGAAATAGAATAATAGATCAATCTGTACTACAGGTTTTAGTCAATTACTATGCAAAAGAAAAAAAATTTACGAACTCACTTCTTTCTGCTCTCAAGCTATCATCCATTTCCACAACAGCGACCGACTATACCCCTATACAGGTCTCATCATTAACTGAGTTCGGTGGCAGATCATCCGCTACAATTAATTTAAATGAATTCGATTCTCGCTTATTGAGAATCTTCAACCTCGACGCTCTACTTTTCAAATCAGATGAAACGGACAGAAAATTGAGGGAATGTCACCTGTATGATACTTGCATATGTCAGTTGGCCATATCACCTGCCTTGGATATCTATACTTTGAAAAGAATGCTCTGCAAAGTAGGTAAAGACATCTCAGTTAGTTTGGCTATTCAAAAGATTGCTATCAAGTTCAATAAGTTGGGCTCTAAAGATGGTTCCAATGGATTCAAAAACGTAATATTGACGCAGGATTCGAGCAAGGACACTTGCGGAGACTTCCGAAAAATTGAGCTAGTTGGTACTGGTGACGCTCTTCAAGGAAGCTTCAATTTGGAGTTCGGTGAACAAAGAGCTAATTTCTTTATAGTGCAATTCAGTCAAGCAGCACAGTTGGCTGGAACTTATTTCATTGAGTCCATCACTTGGGATGCTGAAGTACGGCTTAGGTGCGAAGGGAACAGTTTGTCACTATTAAAAGAAGAAAAAATCATTACTGAAGAGCAGAAGTCTATTAATTCTAATTTCAAGTGGGTATACTCCATGGAGAAAGGACAGAATGTATCTCGACAAGCACTTAGGCTAAACAATCAAGCTCCATACGCGATCAAAGTGCTGCCTTTGAAGCCCAATGTAATTGTGACCATGCTGGAACCAAATCCTAAATTTATAATAATAGGAGAGAAACTTAGCATACCCTTCAACATTGATTTAAAGGTCTTAAAGGCACAAAAATTGTCAGAATACGATACGATACTGTTGGCGGCTAAAGTGAGTATTACTGCCGAGGGCCAAGATCGGAGTTTTATCCACCAATTAACAACCCATGTTAATTGGGATTCATTGAAAGACGATGAGCCTCTTGATTTAAAGCCATTAATAGCGAGCAGCGAATCACCCAAGTCACATAAGTTGAATATTAGCATTATCAATGCATCGCATAATGACGATTTGACGAGACGTTTGGGCACAACCCTTAGAGCTTCAGTTAACCTCAAAACTTTGGTGAATGAGAGAAATTTAGAATACGGAGAGACTGGAGACGACAGAGAACTTGCTTTATATGACACGGCCGACTATTCGTTTCCAATCCATAATGAACCTTTCGTGTGCAAGTTTACGATTAGCCCGAAGTATAGGCGCGAAGGAAAGAACGATATGCCTTGTCCGTTTATTCTTACACCAGATGGAAACAATACGAATAGCGCGAACGAGAAAGTGAATAACTACTCGATGCCTATAGCTACAAGATCGTGGTTGGGGAAGCTTACTTTGGGCGAAAAATTACACCAGTCGGGAGAAGAGAAGAAATTCGAAGTGGTTGAAACCAAATTTAGCATTAACTCTAGAAATACCGAATTATTGGTTGAACCAACTGAC
The DNA here is from genome assembly GCA_030566065.1 of Debaryomyces robertsiae. Taxonomy (NCBI): domain Eukaryota; kingdom Fungi; phylum Ascomycota; class Pichiomycetes; order Serinales; family Debaryomycetaceae; genus Debaryomyces; species Debaryomyces robertsiae. The sequence goes on from JAJMHL010000003.1 coordinate 425,326, forward strand.
TCTCCCCATCTGTCGTCGGCCAATGACATTACCCAGCTCTTTACCACTAGAAGTAAGCGGGGGTTTTCTCATAGAAACGTCGCCGTTAATGCATATGTGACTATTGCGTGGAAACGTAAGAATAGCACTACAGTTAACGAATACAGAACCGAGCAGTGGGAATTTGTTTTGCCGTTGTCAGATCCTAGGGTGTTGTTCACTTTGGAATTTGAACTGCCCAACGTAGCCAAGCTCAAGTATATCATCGAGAATCCGACGCCCCGAATATTTATGTTCACCACCCAATTGTCCAGCGACGACGTCGACGACGACGTCAAATGGCACTTTGACGATATGCGAAATCTAGTTCCATTGAAGCAAAATGCATTTCCGGTGTTGCCTTTCAATAGACATGTCATGGAATTCTACGGCACCGTCACGAACAACTCATCTCAGGGGCTCGTGCCGCTTCCTCATTTCAAAGTTTTCGACGTCAACTATAAGATGGCTTTGCCTACATTAGCAGTATGTGAAGATATCGTTGTGAAAGCGAATAACTCTCTCTACTGGATCCCCAGTCATTAAGAGCTTCCACCCTCAAAACGCCGTTTGTCATATAAACTTAACTACTTTCAGTTGACCTTTAACAACTCCACATCGAAAATCAATGTAGCATTAGGAGGAATCAATCCTGGGAATCCTCTGGCCCCGTAGGCTTCATGGCCTGGGATTGTCAACTTGGCACGTGAGCCCACCGACAACTTGGGGATCCCAATGTCCCATCCAGTGATAACTTGGCCAACGCCAATTGTACATTGGAAAGGCTTACCTCTGTCACGAGACGAGTCAAACTTCTTCCCGTTTTCTAACGTGCCCACATAATGAATTGTGACCAAGTCAGTTGGCTTAGGAAACGTCTTGCCATCCCCTTCTTGTAAAATCTCAACTTGTGTAGCAACAGGAACAGACATTTTTAAACAAATAAATCACTTCTTACCCTGAACTTATAGCGTTTTCAACGTGTATTGCAATTGGTACCGAATAACTACCAGTTAACCACAAACTTGTATTTCGAAAAGAAAGAAGTTGCTCTCTAAGATCTTCCAGCAAGAGCCGTCCGAAATTTAGCCCTGGGATGGAGGCCTGCTTTATGTGCAGGATAGAGGCCCTAAGTAAATTTATTTATATCTAATGATTATGGTAGGATTAGACAGAGAAGTGCAAGGAACGGCTAAAAGAAGGTGTTTAAAGTTGCTAGACATGAAATAACGGTAAAGTAAGGATGGGAAACTCATGTGATGTAAAAGTAGAGATAGACCGGTCCTCCACGGGAGGAACGTTCACGAATTATGATAATATTAGGGGGACGGTAACATTGATAGTGACGAACTCAATTTCGTTGAATTACATTCAGGTGAAGCTAGAGGGGGTATGCAAGACGCAATTGAGCATTCCGCGGGAGCAGCGGGATCGCAGAGATCGCAGAGATCGCGGAAGGGACAGATTATTGCAGGATGTGCACAAGGTGCTATACGATACAGTGATTGTTTTCCCGCCGGACAACGTGAGGCAGGTTTCGAAGGCGAAGGAGTTCACTTTGACGCCTGGGAATTACACGTATCCTTTTGATTTTAAGGTCCCTTTGAATAACTCGTGTGTTAAGCTCCAGGGGATTACAAACAAGGTCCTGTTCAACAAAAAGAACTTTGACTTGATCATCAATAACGGCAATTTTAGCAGAAAAACCCTCCGTGGAATGGCACAACAATATGCTTCGGGGGGTGGAATAGGTGGCGGCTCACAGGTGCAGCAGCGAGACTACCATATTGTAAGTCAGCTTCCACCATCGCTAAGTGGAATGGGCGATTTTGCTAGCATAAAGTACTTTGTCAAAGTCACCTGCAAGCGAGCTTCCTTTTTAAAGACGAATCTTCGCTCGGCAGATCCGTTTATCTTCTTGCCGTTGGATTTGGACACCCAGAATCAATTACATAACGGCGATTATGAAGAATATCGCGAAGTATTCGCAAGAAAAGAATTAACATTTACGAACCGAATACCAGAAATTGTGGGTCTCGTCATGCCTTCGGAAAAGAAGCAACTACCGCAAACTCCCATCCCCAAAAAAGGGCTATTTCTGAAGTTGATGTCGTCTGCAAGCAGCCCCTCACCCCCACTACCGGCATCTCGACAACTGAAAGACCCTCTGAAGGTTAGGGTAGAATCTAAAGATGTACCATTTGCGTTTGAGGCTCGATTCAGGCATCCGGCATTTCTCATTCCCACCAAGCCACCGTCCTTCAAGTTGTACTTTGTATCGAAGTTAAAACCAGCCCGGTACTCGCTTGCTCAATATGGCAAACCCGATGACAGTAATGGGCTCGGCATCGTATATTTGCAGAAGCTCGTTGTCGACCTTACATCAACAACGTGGATCTCAGTGCTAGAAACCGAGGGGGTCAACGAAATACACAAGGCAAAACATGACGAGGTGATAAATGTGTGCAATAACGCCTACCGAAACTTGAAGTTTGACTTGAAAAACTGCCGGAGCCTGACCTCGTCGTCCGCTACCTCCTCGAGCGCCGCCCAAGGAGCCCTCTATGAACTTGAAATTCCTCGCAAGTACTACGAAAACTGCGTGTTGCCCGATCACTTGTCTCCGTCATTCAAGACTTGCAATATAACTCGCTCGTACCGCCTTTCCATTGTGGCAGGCGTATCCAGCGAGAAGATTGCTGACTGGTCTAACGCGCATGAAGTTGAGCGGAAAGTACGCTACGTCGATCTCCAGTGCTCCGATATCAAGGTTTTGGGTGGCTTGAACTTAACCCTGTCTCTCGACTCCAATGCATCGGAGCCTCCTGTGTCTTTACCCGATCGTAAACTGTCCGCTTCCACCTCCGCGGCCGTATCCTCGTCGCAATTTGGGACCCCACCCTCCTCACAAGACATCCCGCCATACAAATCCTCTCCTCCTCGTCCACCCTACGCTGACGAAAAAAGGGCCTCGGCTTCCTCGTCTTCTGCCTCTGAAGTCTATCCTGATTCAAGTTCTTCTGTCCCTCTGCAATTACCAACCTACGACGATGTGGTGCGTCAATCCTCCTACCAAGACGACAGCGAACACTACAGGGCCCGCAGGCGCTATCAGCAGCACGAGCAATACTACAATAACCTCGAATAAACGTCCTAATAAGCTTATTCAATCACCTATCTCTTGTATAGTGTTATAATACTACATAGAGGGCTCAATAACTGTTCGTGCGCCTACCATTTCTACAGTCGGGATTTTCATTCATCAATGAAAAATTGTTTTCGAAATAGATTTTAGGGCAAAATAGAGGCAATTCTACTTGTTCTTATAGAATAGAGAGAGAATCATACTTACAATGAGCAGTATGGATAATACTAGTACCTTTTTTTCCAGGAACAAAGCAGCGGTGGCGATCACAGCGTTAGCAGGGATTTCCGCCGCCGGAGCGTACTACTACTACAGTCAGCAACAATTTGGTGGCACCGACACAGGAGAAAGCGCGGCTAAGAAGAAGAGAAAGAGCAAGAAGAAGAAGTCCAAAGGAGGTGAAACGGAAACCACCGCCAGCAAAGGCGAGGAGAAAAAAGTTGGTGGGACGGGACAGAAAGTTTACCCGGTGAATGCGAAGGGTATGCCTGAGATCAGCGACGAGCAGGTTGGCAAATTGACAGAAAAGGAGACGGAAGAGTGGGCAATTGCCTTGAAGGAAGACGGGAACAGCGAATTCAAAAACAAGAAATACGAGGAAGCGATTGTTTACTACTCGGCGGCGTTAAAATTAAAGACAGACCCGGTATTTTTCTCCAACAGATCGGCATGTTATGCTGCATTAAATGACCATGAGAACGTTATCAAGGACACCACCGAGGCGATCAAGATAAAGCCAGACTACACTAAGTGCGTATTGCGTCGTGCGACCTCGTACGAGATCTTGGAACGGTACACGGACGCAATGTTTGATTTGACTGCCTTGACCATCTACGGCGGTTTCAGTAACAAATCTGTGGAGCAGGTGTTGGAAAGAGTTTTGAAAAAGCACTCGGTTAAGATTGTCGAGCAAAACTTGAAGAACAGAACCCTTGAGTTGCCATCGGCTTCTACCATCGGATCGTTCTTTGGCGCGTTTGTACCTGAAACTAACCCAGAGGGCTTGGACGCAAATTCGGAAGGTGCTGACAAGTTTTTGTTCGACGCTTTGGCCAATTTGAACTCTAATACCCAAGAGGGTTACGAGAGTGCTGACACCTTGTTCAATCAAGCAGTAGAGGCCTATAAGATTAACGATTTGGACAGTAAGTCTGAGAACGCAGGTAAGGCATCGATTGCTTTGGAATATTCTGCCGCTATTAAGTTCTTGAAGAACGACCCTACATCTGCCGCCGCTGATATCGAAAAGGCTATCGCTTTGAAGCCACGTCCAAGAAACTACATCTTCAGAGCTTTGATTAACGCTGATAAGGCTTCCTTTGCAGAAGCCATCAGTGACTTCGAAGAGGCGAAGCGTATGGATCCTAAATTCCCTGACACTTTTTACCACTTAGGTCAATTATATTACCTCACCGGTGATTTGCAAAAAGCCGAAGAAAATTTTACCACCGCCAAGAGCTTAAATCAGAACAATGTTTACGCATACATTCAATTGGCTTGTATCACCTACAAGAACGGTGATACCAAGGCTGCTGAAGACAAGTTCACCGAAGCTAAATTGAAATTCCCAACTTCTCCAGAAATTCCAAACTACTACGGTGAGATTTTGGCAGACCGTGGTGACATTCAAGGTGCTTGCAAGCAGTTTGATACCGCTGCAAGGTTGCAAGCTGCATTACCTACTTACTCTGTTGGAGCATTGCCTCTCATCAATAAGGCCACTTTAATTTCAAGAGAAAGCTTGGAAAGAATGGATGAGTCCGAAAAATTGTTGACCGATGCTTGTGAGTTAGATCCAAAGTCTGAATTGGCTAGAATTTCTTTGGCCCAAATTAAATTGCAAAAGGAGCAAGTCGACGAAGCCATCGTCTTATTCGAAGAATCCTCGAACTTGGCAAGAACTATAGAAGAAAAAGTTCAAGCTACTTCATTTGCTGAAGCTACTAAGATGCAAAAGAGAATTAAAAATGATCCAATCTTAACCAAGAAGATCGAAGAAGTTATGAGAAAATCAATGATGTAAAGTAAGTATTGGGCTTAACTCCAAAAATTTTGGGTTGGTTAGAACCTGGTTACCTCGTCTTTAGCCTTGTAAATTCATAAACCACCTCCTGATGTCGATGAATTATTTGTATATATCTTTTCTTTATATTATTTCAATATAAAACTGCTTCGTTTATTCTAATTGGCCTACTTGTGGTGTAGTTTTTGTACGCATGATTTGCAATCACTTATTACTTCTAGGAAACATTGTTTTTAAGTACGAATATTATTACGATCCGTTAGTCATTGCAAGTGGTAGAGTCGTTCAGTTGTTATATTGATATTATCAGACAGGCCTATTAATATGTTCTAGCAGAAATAGAGATTGTAAAGAGAATTAGGATACTCTTTGAAATGAAATCATTATTTAGATCAATTGTTGCATCACCCAAGCAAAGCTGTTATGATGCAACTCTCGATTTGCTGTTCGACCTATCTTATATTTCGCCTCGAATAATAGTGTGCTCCGGACCCGTTAACGATTATATACGATCGTTTTACAGATACCCGGTTGGCGACTTGGTACGGTACTTAAACGCCAACCATAAGTCTGATTGGCACATCTGGAATTTCAGAGGCGAAGGACCCGGTTATAATAACCAAGACGTATCTTACAAAGTGAGCCATTTCCCGTTCCCTGACCATCAACCACCGCCAATAGAGATAATGTTGCATAGCGTAGAGGAAATTGATGCATACTTGAAAAAGTCAGATAAAAATATTGCAGTGCTCCATTGTAAGGCGGGCAAAGGCAGATCGGGCACTATATGCTGTGCATATTTGATATACCAGGGCTTTGCTTTGCATCTGATCGTCACTCCGGCGGAAGCAATGGATATTTTTACAAGAAAAAGAATGAGAGGAAGCTTTGGTGACGGCGTCTCAATTTATTCACAAAGGCGATACCTCGATTACTGGTTCGAGTTCCTTAGCCAACCGCCAGATATTCGGGAGAGCTACCGCACGTTTGGCCAACACGAATCGATATTTGATCGCAAGAAATCATGCATCACAATGATAAAAATCCGGGGTCCCAGCATGAAGTTATCCGAAATAAAGGACAAAGCTACCGAATTGAACCTTGTACTAGAATCATTTGTGCAGCGAGTGGATAACCCAAACGGATATGATGTGAAGAAGATATATAGCCTCACGACGTCTGACATTAGGACTACCGACCATAGCATAATAATTGTACCCCAAATACCAATAAAATTGGCTTCCATAAAAGATGTTCGCGTCTCGATCAGAAAGTGGTGCTATTCATGGTTTAACGTCTTTTTCGAGACCCTGCATTCCAACAAATACAACGTATTTGCTATCGACAGCCTACCCGAAAATGCTGACTTTGTCAAGGGCAACTATAGCATCCTGTGGGATCAGCTAGATGGCCTTAAAGGCACGCGACAAAGAGGAACCAAACTTTTCGAGAGCTTGGATATATTTTGGCGATTATACTATTGACAGGAGCTATATATATATGCGTAACAGCTACATAATACATAACAAACTAAGTTGTTAAATAAATATGATCAAATGCATTAACCTCCACGCTTTTCGCTATCAACCTGGAGCCAGAAGGCCTTCAAGATATCCTCGACCATATTGATTGCCCTCGTGTTTTCGTCGAGCTTCGTTATACTTCCAGACTTACCTACAGTATATGGTTTCGTTAGCTTGACCTCATCAAATAGTAATATGTTGTCTGCCCCTTGCCATTTCACCTTATCTGGCCCGTACATTTTGAAAAACTTTTCAAAAATTCTCACCGCAATCGGCGTAGCCTTGGGATTATTGATAATTCGACTGTCACTGTAAGTTTCAATTGACTTCTTCAATTCTTCCTCGAGCCCGTCAATCGGCAATTCAAAAACTCTGGTTTGATTCTTATGGCTGAAATTTTGGTTTTTCTTGGGGAATGGGGGTAGCACTTGTACCGACTTGATAAATGCTGTGTTGATGAACCTGAAGGTCCCCTTGGACTTACTACTGTTGCTAGTTCTCAACGCCAATAGCTCGTGGCTCGACGAGCATGCATATATTGTCCCTGTGATAGACTGATCAAGCAATGTGGTCACCTTGACTTTTAAATTTATGCTTTGTTCTAAACTATTCATCTGATGTATTAATGTAGTCGTAATGAGCTGCGATGGAGTTGATTAATGATCGGCCAATCCTTTCCCCGAAAAATGATTTAAGAAACAGCAAGCTGATTGAAAATTATAACAATGGAGTTGCTATTCCGCCACTACTATGTCGTTCCTCTATAATGCCTGATTACCCCTGATCCTGTTATCAAATCTCTTGCCATAATAGCCTGACACTGAAAAATTTGATGCTTTCTGATTGTGTCACGTGAGTTTATTGAATTATCATCTTGTCCTATTGCTGTGATACTCAGTTCCCTAACCCAGTGAGTTATAGCAAAAGCTTGTAGTCCAAGTCGCAGAGTACAGTGATCAGTACTTTGAAGTTGTATTTGAGCTTGGTCGAACCGAGGTGGCCAGAAACCTTACAAGTTCGTGTGTCCTGTATATAAACAGCAATATAATTATTGGACTGTTACGATAGGACCCTAGCTTTAGTAAGGCCAGGGAAAAATGTCCATGCAAGACGAGCTCATCCTGATAGATCAGCTCGAAGATCAACTCATTGACAACCCAGATGCATCGACCAAAAAGGAATTATTTGATACGTCGCTCGACGAGACGTTCCAGAAGAAGTTGAACGCTAGGGCCGAGCAGATTGCCAGTCAAAATGGAGGGGGATCAGGAGACGGTGAACAGGAAGAAACGCAGAGGCGGTCGGTAAATTATCAGTTTTTGATCACAAAGACCCGTTTGGCGTACGAATACAGGGATTACCTCGATATCGGCTTGGAATTGAGCGAATGGTTCGCTTTCAATGACTTCCAGGTTCTTGGCGGGCTCCAGGAATTGCTGGAGAAATATACGAAGGCTATAGAGGATGCAAATAGAGGTGATGAAGACTTTGCTCGCGAGTGCATTCAGGAGCTTGAATTGAAGAAATCGGAACAGTTGAGCTATTTGGTGTATTTTTCGCTTGGGAAATACAAGGGCTGTGAAGACGAGACAGACCAGATCAAAAATATTAAAAATAATAACATTACCTTGTTGAAGTTGGGATTGATAGAAAAACTTTCGGTTATCTTGCTAGACTTCTTTGACGACAGGATCAAAATCGATACTTCCGATGAAGATACGTCTTTGCCTAGGAATGTGCAGGCGGATTATTTCAAGGTTCTAACCTTATTTTACTTTATGATCAATGTGATTTTGCAAGAGCATAACTCTGTAATCAAAGAGCAGTTGGAAGCGGTATTGGAAACATCCGGAATCTTAACAGGAACCATACGCTTTCTTGAACATTGGAACTGGAAGCGCAACAGCGCTTATAGAGCAAAATACTTGATAATGATTATCTGGAAGTTGATACTAATAGAAATGGGAGACAGTTCACAGCTTAGAGACGTGAACGAATTCTTGCTTGATATGCATGGAATCAGGAATAAGAATGGGAAAGATTTATCGAAAAATAAGCTTACTTGTTCTCCATTGGATTATTTTACATTCCGAGAGGACTTGATAGATCGCTTTCCTCTTTATAAGGAAGGGGAACACCTGAACGTGAATGATATGTATGATTTTAGTTCCTTTCGACAGTCTTTGGATGAAGATCGTTCAATAGATGACAAGTATCAATATTTCATGGCTTTGAATAGCCACTCCAACTCTCTATCTAATTTACTTGAAAATCCAAGACCCAACAAATCACATACTGTCCTAAGCCAGTTACCGGCTCAGACAGTCCACATCGCTACTCCCGTTCCGTCACCTCCATCTACGCCATCGGATTATATGTCAGGAGGAGAAAAAATCAGGAGGCTGTACCAAACTAACCAAGGCATGCCTTTTATATACCCGAAAGCCGATGAAGTAAAGGTCCCATATGCTATCAAAGAAGCAAGCGACATTCTCAAGAATTCTGTTTATGAAAGTTATTCCAACAAGCAGTTGTGGAATGAGAGGCAAAAGTTCATGATTCAAGAAAGAGGTTTCGTGAATGAGTACTCTGATGATTATTCTTATCTGTTCGATGATTTTGATTATCAAGAAACTTTATATCAAGATTTTCCTGATAATAAGTCCGATATCAGATCATTGTTGCGAGTGGAGTCCTTCTATAAAGAGAATCTTAGCCGCCTTCACGTATTGGTTAAAGTGTTTGTCGAAACAATCAAATCAAATAGACTTGATTGTGACTTAAGTTTCGTGGAACAGGAATTGAATCCTGAGACGTCATACTTGAGTAAGGATAAGCAAAATGGCAAGGAAACAAAAGATAAAATTGACCTAGTTTTAAAGCAGCGTTTGGAGGTGATTAGTATTAAAGAGATCACACTCAAAGCGAGTAGCAACATTATTTATTTATTGCTAAAGTGGTTCAAGGTCAACCACGTCATAAAATACTATTATCTTTCGTCGCTTTTGTTTGATCAGCAGTATTTCACAGTAATGTTCGATTATTTGAGCAGAACATTCAACAATGGTGACCTTCAAGAGGGACAGAATAACAAGGGCAAAAGAAATCCGGATGCGGTGGCAGAGTATGAAACACTTGTGAATCAAAATCAACTCATGAACCCACAAATTAAAATCCCCACCTTTGAATTTTTCAACAACTGCTTGAACAGGTTTCCGAGCGAATACCAGTACGAGCTTATCAATAAAATGCCCATCCTGAATTTGCCGAGCGTTATGGATGAGCACCATATAAGTAATATCATTATAACTAGGATGAACCAAAACTACTGCTCCATCTTGACAAATCTTCTCAATATCACGAACAAGATACTAATAAAAAACATGACACAAAGGATCTTCGCTATAAATGAGCTTAAGCCATCGGAAATGTTCAAAATGATTCTCCTCAATTACGATAACTACGCTCTCGGCAAGCCTATATTGAAAATATTGAAAAAAATGATTCCCTACCAGGGACGGAAGTGGAAGTCCATGAACATGGATTTGATATCCAAAATCTATCTTAACTGCAGGCTATCTTTGCGAGATAATTGGTTGAGCGGCAAGGACCTTGAGAACGACTTCAATAACTCTTTCGATCAAGAGATCGCTCTCAGGGCATTGCTACAATTTTATAACGTAAAAAATTACCCTACTGAAATGGAAGACCTAGGCTACCGAGTTTCGCAGAATGACCTTACTGAATACTAGTAATTGCCGTCATTCCAAGACCGCTAGCACTCTGTCTGACTTGTCACACTATCCAACGTTGATGTCAAATGTATTATATTGGTGTATAGTTGCTAGTAAAATGATCGTGCGCGTACCGCTTAAAAAAGTTTTGACAATGTTGGACCTTCACTACGTATTTCGGCTTGCCATAGTAGTTAGGAAAAGCAATAGTAGCTAAAATATAAAACAACAGTCTAATACAATGGTCAAGTTAACACAAATTGACGACGAGTCAGCCAACAAGTTCAATCAAAATAGTATTCCAAAACAAACCAAGGAAGCCGAAACTTTCAGCGACAGCGAAGGTTCAGACTCAGAATCAGAAGTAGACGATGATTTTGATGTTGAGAATGAGACGGTGCTCGACAGAATTATTGCCTTGAAAGATGTTATTCCACCACAACAAAGAACACAACTTCTTTCTGCTGGAGAAACAGTCAAGCAAACCTTATTAACCGGATTGAACAAGTCAGGGAACTTATTATGGGCTTTAACATCATCCGCATTATTATTGGGTGTTCCATTGTCATTGGCTATCTTGGCTGAAACTCAACTTCAAGAGATGGAGAAGGAAATGTCTTTACAGCAATCTGCACAAGATGTGTTGGCACCTGGTTCCGAAGATGCTTTCAAGAAAAATGAGGAAAAGCCAGTTGTAGCTTAATGAAAGACATGATGCAAACCTTGTATATACAATGAAATATCTCTCTCATTTTTATATTCCTCGTTATTGTGCCAGCTCGGGTTTTTTGACGGCTTATACTTTTAAATTGTACAAACTTCTATTTTAAAAAAATGTATATTGTAGCGGACTAAAGGAGTAGGAAATAAATAGATCTAGCAGTTTGTATGCTATGCCTTCTTGTGTTTAATAGACAAGGCGTAGATATCTAAGTAAGCGGTTATTTCTTGTATGACCTCCGTGATAAACATGGCATGGATTCCCAAAGTCAACCCGAGGCCCAACCAGATGACTGACGTCAACACGTAGTAGTAGTCAAAGCTGTACACATGCAGCAACACCCAAATCAAAAAGATTTGCATGGAAGGTAAAAACATTGGGACATGAATCATTGGGAATGGTTGCAATGTCAAATGAGCTAAAATGATTCTGCCAACTGCGAAGGCAATAGTGCAGCAGTTGGAGATAACCAAGGGAAATCCAAATTCTGACTTTACGAGAGGATGAAGAATCAAGAGCACAAGGACGGAAAAGTAGTAAGCAAAGAAAGGAATAAGTCCTTTGTACGCTTCCGACGATTCGGCGGCTGCTCTTTCCGGATTCGATGGATGCTGTTTCTTGTATTTCGTGAGCACGTTGTTCATGGCCGAAGCGATGTTAAAGTACAAGGGTCCCAATCCAAGCACAAGTAAGAAGCAGGAGCTGTCGACGACAAAAGGCTCTGGGTAGCCAAGGGACGACAAATCGATCTCACCGAGTCTAATATGCCACATGCCGGGACCAAAGACCCCTGTAACCATGTAGAAGAAGCACATCATCAACACTCCTTCCACGGGGCCACTGAATTGCGACAAGAAGAGCGTATGGGTATGGTACTCTTCCCAAGTGGACGCGTAGAAGTTACACACGGCAGCAAACTGCGAGAGTACCATAAACCACCCGTAGCCTAGATTGAACACCGATCCAAACACAATGGCTCCCAACGACGTATTAATGGCGTCCACGGAATGGTCAAACAACTCGCCCAAAGGACCGCTCTGGCCGGTTCTGCGGGCATGGCATCCATCGCAACCATCAAACGTCTGATACATGAACAACCCAAACGCATAGAAAAAATAGCACCAGGCAGGCTGCGCCTGATCCAAATTGGGGTCATACAAGAACACACAGAGCAAATTCACCAAGATGAACCCTAGCCCAAGCAACGTCACCAAGTTAGGCGCCATCGAGAGCGGGAACACCTTCACGAATGTGTTCCACCATTTTTTCAAGATGTATTTTGAGATGATCGAGTGGTCTTCCGCCGAATACTTGTACAATTTCAAATTCTCGAGCTTATTTGATGCGATGAAGAGTCCCATCTTGTGATGTAAATTTACCCACCTGCTAGTGATGGGGAAAAGACCCGTTCAAATCAGCCCAGGCCCTTGTGAAAAATATCACCAACTGGTACGGCACGTGCCATTCCTCTCGGGTCTGCTCTGACCACTCCAGGGTTTCCATCAACACCTCGAACCATCAACACCTCGACCAAAACACCTATTAAGAACTACCATAAAAACCATTACAGCGACAACCGGTCTCTCAGTTTTCTACAAATGCTTTCATTGAGTTACACCGAGTTCCGTTAAAGAATGCCATAACTTGGGGGCGCATGTAGGCTTGGTTCCTTTGAGTCAGCCATCGCTTCCATGCCGCGCTTATACTGTCGTATCGTTATCTAGTATGTTGGTATGTTAGCATGTATTAGTATTAATTATTATTTATTAGAAACTGTTGGTGTCTATTGTGAGTATTCGCATCTGTTCGTATATATGAGTGGATAGGTTAAGGTTAGTATCATTTGAGGTATTTTGTTTCTGTTGTGTCTGGTTGTGTCTGGTTGTGTTTGGTTGTGTTTGGTGTCTGATGGTGTCTGTGTCTATTCATCCCAGTTTCTGTGTGTAAAAGAGTCGGTGTTCCTATGTCTGTTTGTCTGTTGTCTGGCCCTGCTATAAGATGTCTGCGTCTTCCCCTCCAAGCATGATAAGGCCAAGAATATGCAATGCTCACTCCTCAAGCGCAAATTGCCCTTTGTCGCTAAAGCGCCCGCGCCCCAACGGCGTCGCTCCTACGATACGAGTCACGTGTGACTGCTGGGGCCTCACGACACTGTGTCCCCCATGGCCCCCATTTGCCTCCCGGCGTGACACTCTACCGGCTAGCGAACAGATACTCCCGCAAGCGGCCTGCAACGGCCTGCAATGGGAAAACAAATGACTTGAGTCGCAGGCCCCATCACGATGCGCGGTTGACATGGTCACGTCCAGGAACGGAAACCTGGCGAGACCTCGCGCCGCCAGCCGCGCGCCAAGCTGCCCCCATTATGCTAGGCGTATAAATAATACTATTATCGCCCTTGTAGCCTCTTCACACACGTAAATTACGATATCGGATAACTATTATTCATAGAATTTTCTATATAAGTACTATTTATCTTTATACGGTATTTTATCGACGCTTCAATCGGTATTATCAATTAATATAGGAACTCATTAAGAGGTCTTACAAGTAAACTATGTCAGAACATTCAAGAGATTCTTTTGACCCTACCAATTACAAAGAGGCCATTTCCAACAGCGGACCCCTGCGGGCGTCACCCAACCAAGGGCATAATGATGAGCCATTCACCAAACCACCGGTAACACACGAACCGGGAGTTAAGCCCGAGATGGTCTTGAAAAATTTCGCGCGCTCCTACGATACCCCACGGCCCAATGGATACCAGAACTTCATCAGCTCGCTCGGGAGCATGTTCGGGGCATGCGGAGCATACTGCTGTCTCTGTACCAACCCATACCAAGAAGTGCAGCAGGGAGAGGTTGGATTGGTGCAAACATTCGGGGCCCTTTCGCGCACAGTGGAACCAGGACTTACTTACGTGAATACTTGGTCGGAGAAGTTAACTCGTGTTAGTGTCAAGGTACTTATCAAGGAAATTCCAGCCCAAAGATGCTTCACTAAGGATAATGTGAGCGTGGTGATCACGTCGGTTGTATATTACAATATTATTGACCCGCAGAAGGCCATCTATTCTATTTCCAACATCCACGAGGCCATCATCGAGAGAACGCAGACGACACTTCGGGACGTGATTGGGTGCCGGATTTTACAAGACGTGGTGGAAAAGCGAGAAGAGATTGCTGAGTCAATTGAAGGTGTCATTGCCAAGACTGCGTTCGACTGGGGTGTCAACATAGAATCGATCTTGATTAAGGACTTGCAGTTGCCCGACAAGGTGCAGTCGTCGTTGTCTATGGCAGCCGAAGCTAAGAGAATCGGAGAAGGTAAGATCATCAATGCCAAAGCCGAAGTCGAGAGCGCCAAATTGATGAGAAAGGCTGCCGACATTTTGGCGTCGAAGCCCGCCATGCAGATCAGATATTTGGATGCTATGCAAAACATGGCCAAGTCGCCGGGATCCAGGGTTATCTTTATGCCATCGGCGCAAGAAATTGAGAAAATGGCTGGCTCGAACGTAGCCGGTGATATCGGCGGAGCTGGAGCCGACGTCAACCCCAGGGCCTTAGAGGAGACTCCAGACTGGGCCACGGGGCCTAACGCCCGCATCTCCAGTCCGAATGCTACTGGGTCTCACAGACAGAATACAGTGGATACTATAGCATTACAAGAGGCTATGAGAGAATAGTACGCTTTGCAATGATCTATGCGCGTTTGATTCGTGTTTCATTTATTTGATCCGCTTGCGATCCCTGTACCGCTTTTTGTACTCCCGCAAGTCGCTAGTGGTGACTTTACTTGCTAGCATGGCTTTTAACTTATCCATCAATTTAGTGTTAATATCGTTCAGTTTATAGTTTAATGAATAAGTATTTATAGGAGCCTTCCTTTTTGTAGGTCTGGCGTGCCCCACAGACCCCATTGGTTCCGCCCGACGCCTATCATCGCCTCCCATTTGCTGCTGTATGGCCACAGCTACCTCGGGGCCGCTAGATTCCTCATTGGGATCCCCGGCTCCCCATTTTTCCCTTGCATGTAGTATATTGGAGTAAAATTGTGCGTTGTTTGGTACTAGTTCCTCCTCCTGCTCCTGCCGCCTCAATTTTTCGATCTCATCTTTCTGCTGCTTATACGAATCCGTTTCGAAGATTAGCGACTTATCAGATTCCTCGACTGTCTTATCCTGATTATCTTGTCTTGAAACCAAACGGTCCTGCTCTCGCCTTCTCTTTGACTCTAATAGCTTTGCCATGTACTGCAGTCCCTCGGGTTTCGCCTTCGCCGGTTTATCCTGCTCTTCATCGTCCATATCCGCTATGATAGCATCCATTTCCTTATTCCCCCCTGCTAGCTGTCTCGCTATTCTCTGTGATTTAGATTCAATATATTTTGAAAAATCGGTATTCTCCAGCTCTGACCCACTTTCACTGCCTTCACTTTCAAGTGAGTCAAACCCACTGGCTCTCTGCCTTTTGCTAGGCACTCTCTTATTCACCGCCTTTCTCTTTAGGTTGATATTCATCTCATAGGCATAATCAGTTAGTCTGTTTCGTAGAGTTCATTATTTACAAGCGCACATATTTCGCTTGGTTTTGGAATTTAATCATTCATAGTTAAGGTCAATCTTTAGCAAATTATATCAGGAAAGTGGTCGTACTGAGTCTATTACCTGAGACTAATCAAGAGGATTTGAAGTTATAATGAACGGTTCAGGTTTTGATTGGTTAAGCATAGCTGCAGCTAACAAAAGTGGATCAAGCTCGCCAGCACCGCCCGTGTCTTTCGGCTACAGTAATAGTGCCATCAACAGCAATAACCACAGTAGAGATCACATACAAAAGACGAATTCAGGTAATGCTAACACACAAAAGTACACAAGCTCTCTGACGGACCAATTGCAACATACATCACCGTCGTATTCGAGTATTCACCATCACGGGGTCGAGGGTGAGCCAGAGGAAGATGATTCGAGCATCCCTTTATCGCTAACAGCACAGGAATTAACTTTGGAGGAGTGCAAAACGTACATGCGATGGTATAGCGACATACTTGCGCGGACGAACTCGAGAACGGTGTCAATGGTTGACGTATTCACCTTTTTGAACAATTTCAGAATTCCTGATACTATAAAGGATAAGCTAAACAAAATATTCAACAAAATATTGCATTCTATAAACATTGGTGAGTTTTTTGCCTTGTTGAGATTGATTTCGCATGCATTAAGTGGGCTGGAGCCAAAACGAAAGTTAATCAAAGTAAACACGGCCGTCCCGTGTCCCCCATCTATTCTCAGCAAAAAAAGACAAAATGACGATGACGAAGACGACAGCGATAGACGTGATAATGACGATGATGATTCAACGCATGGTCTGCAAGCAGACGAAAACAAACCTTTGGATTTGGATAGCTTTACCCAGTTCATGCTTACCGGCGAGAGGCCCGAAGACGTCACCCACAAGAAGAAGAAGTCAAAAAAGGCAAAATTTGTTAAGTTCTCAGATCAAATCGTTACAGACATACATGATCCCGTACAAACAAACTCACCAATATCGTCGCCCCAGCCACAGCAACTTGACTATTCGCTACCTATGGACCAATTATTAAGCAGAATAAATGTGACCCAGTCTCAGCAACAGTCACAGAATGACGAAGACGAGCAAGAAATCTTGAAAGACATGGAGTCCCAAATAAATCACTTCCAGAATTTGAACTCGGTGGATACCGCCTCCATCGATGGTGTTCCTGCTAGCATTCATTTCCACGATGGGCACAGTCAAGATAATTTATTGAGACCTAACACGACAGGGCCAAATGAGATGTCAAGGTTCCTAAGTCCGTCCCCTCAACCTGATCCGTCTGATCAAAGACATCAAATTTTGAAGCCAAACATGACAGGGCCTGCTCAGATGTCCCGATGGTACAATCAAGGCTTTAATCAGGAGGAGAATACTGAGGCTCCAGATTCGAAACCCGAAGTCAAAGATCCTAGCGATATGGCAAGAATATTTTCCCCAACTACTTCCGAGGGATCTCAACTTCCGAGAATATCGTTACAATCCTTTACGAATCAAATGACAGGGAGTACGATGTCGAACACCATTCAAAACTCGAAAGTACTGGCTGAGGGATCGCCTCAAAAGCAAGATTCACCTTTGAGTAGCCGTGCTTTGCCGCCTCCACCCATTCCAAATAACCGAAGGGCCAGATCTGCCTCGTCTCCGACCCCCAGGAATTCTTCACCCTTGGTTACAAATTCTATCACTAATAACAACGCAAACTATACCACTTCGCAATCAGCATCATCAGCCCTCAACAATGCCTCATCACCACCCCCAATACCTCCCAGATCTCCGTTGTCTAATACTGTCGGTACGTCTAACGTTCTGAAAAGGCCCGCACCTCCTCCTCCGCCCGCGAGGAGGAGAAATGCCTCGCTCTCATCGAATGCCTTTTCGGCAGACCCCCCTCCACTACCACCAAAAGTTTCTTTGAATGAGCCACCTCAGGAAGCCCCCAATTCAAACCTCTATGCTAACAACGCTTCTGCGAATGATAGTACATCAAACATATTGGATGACTTAAAAGCTTTGCAGGAAGAGGTGGATAAAATCAGAAGTATGACTGGCGGATTTTGAGGTCTACGTTGGACGTCGTTTTAGACTATCTTTATAAACTATATAGAGTGCTCTTATACACGTTAATACAAACAAGTACTTGAACATACGAGGTACGTAAGTATAATTGATATTCTTTTTTCCAGCCTTAATAGGAGGACCCAAAGCAATTAAATCCAAGAATTAGCTCCACTAGCTCAGTAGGCAGAGCGTCAGTCTCATAGTTTCTAATTGTGTTATCTGAAGGTCGACAGTTCGAACCTGCCGTGGAGCAATTCTCTTTTTTAGTATTTTTGTGTCATTAAAGTAAGTGACACAAAAACGTCGTTTTTGTGGCCGTTTCTTTTTTGTTTTGTTTACATCTGTAACTATCATTCAAAAGCCACTCTTTATCATATTATCTTTATACTAGCGGTAGAGATAGCTTTTCGAGTACACTTCATTCAAACCAGTCAGTAGGTGAACTTGGTTATCCTCGAGGAAATTAATTGAAGTTTTGTTTGTCATATCATACGTCATTGAATCAATTTTGTCATAGTCGCTCCTCATTTGTGAATCATATTCCATATGCTATATTTACGTGTCAAAGTGCCATGCCTCTCAATGATATAACGCCATTGAGCAATATACCGAAGCAGGTAAATGGGAAAAAGCATTTTATTGATCCCCAGGACGACGATAATACGTTTCTCCCGCCAGCCTTGAGCTCCTACAGCATAGCATTATTAAACGATAGAACAAAGCAGTCATCACCATCACAAGTCACTGGGATATACGAATTGGACTTTCCCAATAATAGCAAATCTATCAACTTAAAAAACAAGTTATCTGTACATTTCAAAGATTCTGTGCCGAAGCACGAACTAGACACCGGCCCCTTCCCTGTTAGCTCCAGCAGGCCATCTCTGGCAGAAGGTAACATACATAATTCCCATCATAATAACAGCAACCCGAATAATGCTTCGGCGCATAACTCGTTCAACATGTCAACACACAATTTCAGCTCACACACGCATAACACAACATCAGAATATAACGACGACTTAATGGACATCTCGCCTCATGATTCGGTATCCAAGAATTCTTCCAATAATACCCCCTCCACTACATTTGTGAGTGCGAACGTACCCACAAGCTCTTCCTCCCAACCCAAGTCGAGCGGCTCTCAAGGACATACTCTCAAAAGAATGAGAGGTACAAGAAGGTTTGGCAGAATGTTAGGGCCTCCTAAAAGAGCAACTAAATGGAACGAAGAGCAGGTCGCTGGGTCGGATGAGAACCATGAGAATTCGCCTAGCGAAAATTATATGCATCAACGCGCAGCGTTTTTAGATACTGATGATAACCAGAATCAGGATAGACTCACTACTCCCCCGCCGTTTTACTCGCTTGATCTACCAGCTGCGTTGGAAGGCGGTCAAGATTCCTTAAATAGGAATTCTGAATCTGTATTCTTCAAAACTTTGAAGAAAATGAAGTCAGAGTCCCCAAAGCATGATCTTATGACTAAACAGAAAGGACATGAATTGCGAAAACGTATCGACGAACAAAAGAAGTTGAATGCATTTGAAGGAATTTCGAATGCCAGAAGTATTCAAAATGTTGAATCCCAGCCAGATGACATGAGCAAGCCTAGGCATGAAATAAATAATAAGATCGTCAACGAGTATAAAGACTACAACAAGAGTGCCCCTTTCACCCCTGTGGCCGAAAACAAGGAAAGTGCAATGTTGGAAAATCGCAAGCAGCCAATTCAAGAGCAACCCATAAAAGATGGACCAAAAGCAACAACGCCCTTCAGTGCTATTTCTTCAAATATCCTAGGTAACACTCATAATATAGAAAGCGAAGGGTTCAGAAAACCAAGGGCACCCAAGCCTAGTGGACCACCTCAAGCGCAACAGTCTGTTTCAGTTCCATCGTCCTCTAGCAGTTTTGAAGATAGTAAAAAGAAAAAGTGCATTGGCATAAACGGAAACCAATATGAGAAGTTGGAACTCCTAGGTAGGGGTGGAACCTCAAAAGTATACAAGGTGCGATCTTTGTCCAACAATAAACTTCTAGCGATCAAAAAGGTAACTTTCGACCAATTTGATGAACTGTGTGTCAAAGGGTTCAAGGGTGAAATTGATCTTTTGTTGAGACTTAAAGATGCAGAAAGAGTGGTCAGATTGGTCGACTATGCAATGGGTGAAGGTTCTATTTACTTAGTCATGGAGTGTGGTGATATTGATTTGGCTCACGTTCTTCAAAACAAAATCAGCGCAGCCAGCACTTTGGACATTAACTTTGTGAAGTATCATTCGATAGAAGTTTTAAAGTGTGTTCAAGCTGTGCATAAAGCGGGCATTGTCCATAGTGATCTTAAGCCAGCAAACTTTCTATTTATCAGAGGCGTTTTGAAAATTATCGATTTTGGGATTGCAAATGCTGTTCCTGATCATACAGCAAATATTTATCGTGAATCCCAAATTGGTACTCCAAATTATATGGCGCCTGAGGCTTTAGTCGAAGTTAGTCAAACGTTTCCTGGTTTGCCGATACCCGACAATCACGCTAACAGTCTACAGCAATCGACTAGTGGACAAAAAAATACTTGGAAAGTTGGAAAACCATCCGACGTTTGGTCCTGTGGCTGTATAATCTATCAAATGATATACGGCAAACCACCATATGGTGGTTATTCGGGTAATCAAAGGGTGATGGCAATAATAAATCCGCAAGTCAAAATACAATACCCTAGCCGAGGAATAGGCAACATAAAAGTTCCTCAAAGTGCCATAGAATTGATGCAGAAATGCTTGACTAGGAATCCTAACGAGAGATGGACCATTGAAGAATGCTTGAATAGTGATTTTCTAAACCCTAAGATAGTGAGCGAAACTTTCGTCAGAGATCTAGTTCATCTGGCTGTAAACTTTGGGTACAATAATCGTGTTAATGGCAACGGCTTAATCACGGCTGATGTTTATGATCGGTTAGTTGACACTGTATTGAAGCAGATTGAAGAGTTAAATTTTGGTTAGTAACTATGTATTATTAGATATTACAATTTATAATAGATATAACATTTTAGAAGTGATACGGACAACTAGAAGTCAAGATTCTTATTTGATATGTTGAATATTATCAGAATAGTCTATTTTATTCAAGAGTCATTTTTATGTTGAAGTTATGTAATATACAAGAAAGCAGCCAGAAACGATCAACGAGGTCCTAACTTTTCTAATACGCGAGGTCCTTGCTCTTCCCATTCTTGTTTAGTTACCCACATATGCTCCTTGTCTGCCATGATGTTTGCCAAGACGGCACCCCCAATAAAAACCATGTGTCTTCTTCTTGGGGGGTCTTCGATTCTGACCTTGAATTTATCAAATCTTGCAGGGTCATTATGCAAGACCCTAGTTAACCACAACTGCTTCAATTCTTTCTCTAAACGAGAGGGCAAACCAGGGTACATAGAAGAGCCACCAGATAAGACGACAGCTTTGAAAAGAGAAGATCTAATATCGACGTCAGCTGACTGAATGGTATTGAATAATGTTTCGCCAATGCCTGGTTGTTCAACATCGACTAAGTTCGGTTGAAATAAACATTCAGGAGCTTCGAATCTCTCCGAACCAACTCGAATGACCCTACCGTCCGGTAATTCATAAGATTCCACCAAAGTAGTCGTTTCTTGGGCTAACTTGGAATCTAAGTTGAGATCGTAGGAGACGTAACATAATTTTTCTTTAATTTGACGAACTGTTTCAAAATCAGCAGTTCTATTGAACGCATAACCACGGCGCAATAACAAGTTGATCAAGTTTCTTGTCACATCTCTACCGGCAACATCCAATCTCCTCGTCAAGTGATTCAAAACAACCGATTCGTAAACAGGAACAATGTGAGTCACCCCATCTCCAGAGTCCACCACTACCCCAGAACTCAAGCCTTGTGCATACAATGCCAAAACCGCCTGGATTGCTACGTAAACTCCACCAAATTGGTATTTCTCGAACATCACGTCGCACATGGTTTCCCTATTTTTCAACGGATTCATTGGTGGCTCCGTCAACAAGATCTTCTCTCCCTCAGTAGGTACCTTCATTCTTTCATAAAATGCATAGTCCCATAAGTGCTCCATATCCTCCCAGTTTTTGATGATTCCGTTCTCCATCGGATAGCTGATTTGCAATAACGACCTCACTTCGCTGGCTTCCGATCCACACATGATATCTTTAATCTCCAAGTCATTTGGCACTAGCGTGCTTCTTTCTTCCGCTCTTAAAATTGGCCTACCGACAATCGATGGAAAGGTATGGTCAGGGAAGTTGGTGCCCGCTCTACCAATTTTGACAAACCCAGTACCCTGGTCAAGAACTATTTTCATCCGTTAGTGCTCCTGAGCTCTTTTAGGATCGATTTTGTCCCTAATTTGCTATACTCACCAATTGGTTGTCCACTCATCTTACTTATTTTCGAATTGACTATGGATTTGAATAAATCTCTATCTATTTGATTAGATGAACTGAGATAAATCACTATTTAGGCCTTTTAAGTACCTCTTGATATAAGGAGTACCGATTATAACTGGTGCGTACACGACTATCATGAAGAATCTAAGTTGAAGTAATATACACGGGAACTACGTAGGTTTGGGGAGCATGTAGGCGAAGGTGAGATAGGAGGTGTGGCTCTTGATGTCGGACTCGACTTTGGTGACATTTCTCCACTCGAAACGGTCATCGCCCTCTTTTACGCGCAAGCCCTTACCGAACGGGTTAAAGCCTTTACCCAAGTTTTGAACCTTGTGAGGTTCTGGGGACTCGGCCGGGGTGTCAAGAACATCGGAGTCGCGCTTGGTGCCCAGCTCATGGTGCTTGGCGAGTTTGCGCACTACCATTCCCTCGTTTTTTCTTGCCTGGATATCTTTCAATCTCTTGACCACGTCCCGCACGTCCTTGACCATATCCTTGCGGGCCTCCCACCGCTTTCCGGCCACCTCGACCATCTCTATATTTGTCCAACCTTCGTCCTCCAAAGCCCTGACGGTTTTTTCCACCTGTTCGATACACGGAGAAAAACAACATATGCCCACTCTGGTGTTTGCTGAGATGACAGACTTCAAATGGGGAATTGCGGTCCAAGGAGACGGCAAGTCAAGAAACACAACCTCGCCACCAATCCCACCTTCTTTCTGAAAGCCCTGCGGTATGTCGGATATTGCAAAACCGTCGTTACAAACGTCTCGGTGAGTGATTAGAGTGTTTTGGGTAATCCCGTGTTCTTCAAGCTCGCGTCTGGCCTCTAAGTAGCGAGGCTCGTGGAATTCGTATGAAAAAAGCCTTCCCTCCAAACCTATTGTTCGTGCAAAAGAGTGGGTGAACGATCCCGACCCGGTTCCAGCCTCGATGACTCGGCTTCCACTGGTAACATTCAATCTCTGGATGATGTACGAAGAGTCCGGTGTGTAAACAATTTGAGTCCGGTGCGGTAAGGAAATAGTCCAGAGCTCCGGCGTAGGATGAAGCAAGTAAACGAACCCATATCCCTTGGCCCCTGGCATTTGGTCCCCATATTTCATCCCAACCATCTTCTCGTGTTCAAAATTACCATACCTCGTATTGAGCTGCTGGCCTTTGGTCACCGTAAGAGGCTTCAAATTATTTCTGCCAATGAATGCCAACACTAAGTCCCCTTCCTCTATGTAGTCTTTATACTGGTAAAACGACATGCTTCTATAAAAGGCCCTTACCACTTCTGTTCTCTTCCAGAGGTGCTGCTGGTAAATCTTTTTCACCGGGGTCTGATGTCGTACTGCACATAATCAAGGTTGTGGCACCCAATTACTGACAGAACTGAGACGTTCTAATAGACGATAGAGGGCCCTACGTGGTTGAATATTGCTAAAACGTACCTCTTTTGGATCTCTGGTCCTTCTTATTGTTGAAAGTGCAAAGTTTGACACCATCTAGGTCTCTGATTTTCTAATCCTTTCTCCGACATCCTTGCCGACCAAAAAAATGGATATTCGGAAGCAAAAGAAAACCCATGCATTCCCGTTTGCTTGCTTTATAGGAAACACTAGTTTCAACAAGTATACCACCAATTCGTCTGCTCTTATAGCCTGGTTTCTGCTAAATTTGCAGTAATTCACCATTGTCGTGCGCAGCACAAAACCTCATGAAAATTTGTGCTTTCATCGATGTCGGATATGGAAAACTATCCTTAGTTAACATATAGGGTGACCATTGAACAAAGCTAGATAACCAGATAGTCAGTCGTATTGAAGATTGACGTTTCTAATCAAAAAAAATACCAGGACTGATTTTGTTTATTGAATTTGAATTATGTCCAATTCGCCAGTACCAGCGCAGCAACAACAACCGCAAGCGGACCCATTGACACCCAACGTTGAGGATTTATATCTCGAATCTTACGCCTTCACCACGGCGGCTGCTATAGTCGGGTCCGTCGATAGAAAGATATTCGTATTGTTGAGAGACGGCAGGAACTTGTTTGGGATTTTGAGAACATTCGACCAGTTCGCAAACTTGGTTTTACAGGATACCATAGAAAGGATCTATTTGGACGCAGGCGACAGTAAGGGGAACGCCAGCCCCGAAAAGTTTGGTGAGACGTATAGAGGTGTGTTCATGGTAAGAGGAGAAAACGTGGTGATGATGGGAGAATTAGATATTGACAGAGAGGATGATCATTTGGAGCAATTACAGCAAGTTTCATTTGCGGAGGCCGAGAAGGAACTCAAAGGCCGCCATTCCGCCAAAGTAAAACAGGAAAAACTCAAGACTAAGAAATTGTTGTCAAAAGGGCTTATTAACGATTTTGTCAAATCCGACTTATATTAATTGATTTCATTTCTTGCATTGTATGACTCTACGGCTCCTTTCTTCAATATACTTCATTCAACAGGATTAGATTTAGTTTAACGCCTACATTTTGAATTGTCCTTTTTTTTGATTTTTTTTTTTTCTTTTGGCTACGCATAGATATCTTCATATAACGAATAAACCAAGAAGAGACCAGTCTGCTAATTGCTTCAGTACCATAAACCTTAAGCGCCTACAACTTTGCCAATTTCTTCAAGTTTTGTTCATACTTTGCGAAATATTGATCCGCGAGTCTAAAGTTTTTCGCCTCTTGTCTAGCCAATTGATATAAGTGCGCTTCGTCTGGCCCATCGGCGATTCTTAACGTTCTAGAAATGGCATACAAACGAGCCAATTCGGTATCTTGTGAAACACCCTCGGCGCCGAACATCTGGATACCCCAATCCAAGATATTTAAAATAGTTCTCGGTGTTTCGATCTTAGCCATCGCAATCTCTTCCTTAGCATTCTTTGCATTTGAAATATCAATCTTGTGAGCTGCATTCAATATTAAAAGTTTACATTTTTGGATGTTGATCTTGTTTTGGGCAAATTGGGTGATGAAACTTTCCCATTCGCTCATGGGTTTTCCAAAGATAACTCTATTGTTGGCTCTGTGAGCGACCGCCAATAATGCATATTCACCAACCCCGATTAATCTCATACAGTGGTGTATTCTACCAGGACCTAAACGGGACTGAATGAGTTCGAATCCTTTTCCTTCTGACGCTAGCGTGACGTTTTTCATCTCCTCTTTAGATACTTCATAGTCATTAAATTCAATTTCACAGTGTCCGTGAGGAGCATCGTCGTAACCGAAAACTGTCAAGGGACGGACCACTTTAGCCTTTCCTGTGGCCACGGCAGCTTTCGCATCCAACACCAATACCGAATGGTTATGGTAGCGATCGCTCTTGTTATCGCTCGTTTTGCACATAACCAACCAGACCCCAGTTCTAGGATCACCAGCACCGGACGCAAACCACTTGAGCCCATTGATGACGTAGTTTCCTCTGTCGTTCAATTTGGCAGAGCATGATATGTTCAATGCATTGGAGGACGAGGTGCCTTTTTCAGTCATCAAGAACGCCGACCGGATGTCCCCGGCCAACAAAGGTCTCAACCACTTCTCCTTTTGATACGGGGTACCATATTTGGCAAGCAACTCCATATTCCCCGTGTCTGGGGCGTTGCTGTTCGTGGCTTCTGGTGCCACGAATGACCGTCCCAAATACTGAGCCATCAACCCATACTCTAAGTTGGTGAACCCGGGTCCTTCCGGATAATGCTTTGACAAAAACATATTCCAGAGCCCCAATTCCTTGGCCTTGCTCTTCAAGGTTTCGGTTATCTCTGGGATCACTTTCCACCTCTTCTCTGGCTCCTTGGACATCTGCTCAGCATGGATTTTGTCTCCAGGAACACAATATTCGTCAACAAAATCTTTACATTTTTGAATCGCTTCCAACCCCTTTGGCGAAATTTTATCTAAAAAAATTGCAGGAATCTCTTCTTTTACGGACATCTTTAACTTTTCTTTTGGATATAGCTATACCTTTCAATTAGTCGTTATTCTAGGGCCTGTCCTCACTGGTATAGTTCAATTAGTACCCCACAGAAATATGAAAAATTCCATAACCTGTAAAATTTTCCAGAGGACAAAATTCGAGTAGTTTTGCAGGTTAGTTCCAGGATAAACCATCACCAAGTTTGCCATCTAAAGCCCAAGAGCGTACCAACAGTTAAGATAGAATAAATTTGTTAGTTTTGTTCTGCATTACAAGCTGAAAAATAAGATGGAATACTTTGATTCGGATGTGCCTAATGTCCCAGACCACAGGTTGTCTGAGAAGGAGTTTTTATTGACGACGAACATTGATAAACGCCACCGGACACAAATTATAGATGAATTGATCGAAGCTATCAAGAAAGGCAATCTAGCACCATACTACAAGCATTTGTCGAATGAGCATAGCGGATTTCCTTTTGATGAGGCTTTGTACAAGTCTTTGACTCAAAAGAATGATGAAGAAATAACTCAATTGAAGCAGAAAATAAAGGAGGCCGAGGGTGAAGACGAGACTGAACTCGATGCATTGACATGTAATTTAAAGCTTGCTGAATACTACGCTACCATCTGTGACCGGGAAAATGCAGTCGAGACGTACAAAAAAGCGTTGGGGTTACCGCAGAGTACCGGGTCTAAAATAGACATTTTGTTGACGTTGGCGCGGATCGAGTTTTTCTTTGGCGACTATCCTTTGGTGGCAAAGAACTTGAACCAGGTCAAAAGCCATATCGACAAGGGTGGTGATTGGGAGCGTCGTAATCGCTACAAAACTTACCACGGCATCTATCTTATGGCCACCAGGAACTTCCTGGAGGCTTCGAAATTATTGCTCGATTCGTTGGCTACATTCACCTCGACCGAGATTTGTAGCTACGAACAATTGGCGCATTACGCAATTGTTTCGGGGGTTGTGTCTTTGGATAGAGTCGACGTTAAGTCTAAGATTATCGACTCTCCAGAAATCTTATCCATTTATCTGTCTGCTCCTCATTTAGAACCATTGATTAATTTGACCAGCTCATTGTACACGTGTCAGTACAACTTTTTCTTTCAATACTTATTGGGGTCGTACGATAAAATGCTTCTTCCCAGCAAATACTTGAACAGACATGCAAACTATTTCTTGCGTGAAATGAGATGCAAAGCTTACGGCCAGTTGTTGGAGAGTTACAAGTCGTTATCATTGAAATCCATGGCTCAAAATTTCAACATAAGTACGGAATTCTTAGATGAGGATTTGTGCCATTTCATTCCCAATAAAAAGCTTAACTGCACAATCGACAAGGTTAACGGAATCATAGAAACCAATAGGCCTGACAATAAGAATAATCAATATCACTTGCTAATCAAGCAAGGCGATAACTTACTTACCAAGTTACAAAAGTACGGTGCTGCCGTCAAGCTAAGCGGTGCTGAACGGGTAGCTTGATATATAGATCCAAGTATTATAATACACAGTTCAGCTAAAGATCAGTGGCTACCGGCTACCAAAGAATATGATGGCGTCACGTGCGTTGCTACCACTCCTTCGATTGCAGCAAAGGTTCCATCCCACCGAGTGTTACGATCTCGCAATTGTAAAGCACGATACAGTGAGGTGTAGTTTCTATAGAATAAGGTCACGCTTACGATAACCCCGATCTGTATGGTGAGAATCGATTGGCCAACGTGAAGACCTCGGACATCAGACAAGTGCAAAAACATGGTCGACGTTTGACACACGAAGACAATATGAATTTCTCAGCCTCGTGAACAATCTTGGGAAACGGCCCCCACTCATGTACGACGTTTGCTTCGGATATCGGAGTTTTCGAAGTCTCATGCCTATCGCTGTCACATGAACCGTGTCTCAAAAGTATAAATGGGTGCTAGTCTGTCTGCACCGACTGGTAGATTAGAAATCATTACTCCTAAGGTAGATTAGAAATCACTACTTAGGAGCTGCTACAATGACTAGAACTAGAGAAGAAATTGTTTCTGACTACCATACTGACAACTTCGAGATCTACTCATTGACCATCGAGGTCCACGGGTACGCCAACAAGCTCAGATTCGACCATCACATGCCAAATATGCCCCAAGAGATGTATTTCTGTGTGCCGGAATACTCAGAATACACTGTGTCGTTCGAGTTGAGAGCCAAAAACAGACCTATCAAGAACTTGAACTACCACGAGTTGATCAAGAGAGGCAACGTTCCTCTTAAAACCAGGAAACTCAAGCTACTTGACGTGCTTGAGCCAACGCCAGAGGGTCAGTACCATACAGTCACGTTACCGAAGGAAAAGCTGCCTGGAGGCATGTTGCTCAGAGGCACATTTCCTTCCACGTCTGTGTTTTACGAAAACGATCAGAAAATCATGACTAGTCATTATTCTATCGATCTTATCAAGAAGGGCGAAGAGCCATACATCAGAAAGTAATGTGCCAATATCTTGATATCCCGATAGTCTGATGTCATACAATACAACATACAATACAACATACAATACAACATACAATACAACATACAATACAACATACAGAACAAAGTATAGTACAGTGTTTTAATTTTTATATATGTTTTTTTATTTTGTTGATGATTCGAGGTATTCTACCTAATTGCCCTTCAATTCCCTTAATATACATTTGGTTAGTGCGTACTTATTCGCTGCAGCATGGGTGCGAAAAAAATAGCGTGAGCGAAAACGACGAATTAGGGAGATCCCGAGACAAATCTCAAAATCTCTCGCGGCCCTACGAAATTAGACGCCCTAGCGGTACGCCGGCGTCTTCCTGCGGCCCCCTGCTGCCTCCCTGCTGCCCCCTAATACCTCGAGCATTGCACGTCCCCAATTTGCTGCGCCTCCGCGATATCATGCTTGAAAACTCCGAATAGCACGTCCCGTAACGCTCGCTAGCAAGCAAACAACGCCAAATCGCGAACCGGACATGCTGAAGTTTTCGACTCTCTCGGTATACAGGTACAGGCTTATACTTTCACATGCAATCTATTAAAAATGGTCTATATAAGAGCCGTCAGCATCACATGCGGCGATGGAGGGCCCTTTCGTATCTCCACTGATAACATGTCTAAGACGAAGGAAGAATTGATAGCGCAGTACCACACCGACAATTTTGAGCTATTCTCCCTCACCATCGACGTGGAAGGATGCGAAAACAGGCTCAGGTACGATCCTAACATGGACCCGATGCCACAGGATGTATTTTTTTCGATCCCCGAGTACTCGAATTACACGGTGGTATTTGAGCTCAGAGCCAAAAACCGGCCCATCAAGAACTTGACCTACTACGAGGTGATCAAAAAGGGCGGCATTCCTCTCAAGACCAAAAACGAAAAACTTCGCAATGTCCTTGAGCCCTCTCCAGAAGGTGACTTAGTCACCATTAGTTTGCCCCAGGACAAGCTTCCAGGTGGCATGTTGCTCCGGGGCACCTTTCCTGCGACTGCTACCTTCTACGAGGATGGCAAACCGCTCATCACCAACGACTTTACCATAAGCATCGCCAAAAAGGGCACTACGCCATACATTAGACAGTAGCCTCCGGTCCGGAGTGCGCGCCAAAGAGCGTTTTTGAATAGATATATTAACAAGTTTTCAATGTTGTGTGGTGCCCGCTACTGTGTAGCACCATGTAGGTGTAGTCAACTAGATGCTCTTTGAGCTTGTGCAAACCTAAGCCCGTGCCGTAGTTGTCGTCGATGCCATGGTCGTCGACGCTTTTGGATTTACGGTTGCAACTTTTGTCACGTGACTACATATTACAATGTGCCACGCAAAAAGCAAGACATCAGGAGACTATAGCAGGGGTTTACGGACAGTATTAGTTCTTTGTGCTAATAGTCGGAACAGTGTCGTACAAGGTACTGGTTGTGTTCTGGTAGTTAGCAGCAAAATACCCACCAAGTTTAAGGGCAAAAAAGGCGAAAATGAGCTCTCCCAAGAGACGGATTGAGAAAGATGTGATGGATCTAATGATGAGTGATCATGACGTGGCGCTCATTGACGACTCCATTCAGCAGTTCCATGTAATATTCCATGGGCCCTCAGATACTCCTTATGCTGGGGGAACGTGGAAGATTCGGGTTGAGTTGCCGGACCAGTATCCTATCAAATCGCCGTCGATTGGGTTTATCAACAAGATATACCATCCCAACATCGACGAGACATCCGGGTCAGTGTGCCTCGATGTGATTAACCAGACGTGGTCGCCGATGTTTGGGTTGTTGAACATTTTCGAGAATTTTCTTCCGCATTTGTTGAGATATGCCAACCCGAGCGACCCGCTCAACACCGAGGCCTCGAACTTGATGACAAAAGACGAGACCAAGTATAATCAGATGGTGAAAGAGTATGTGACCAGATACGCAAAGAATATTTCGAACGATGACGAGGATGATGATATGAACAACGATACCGACGACCATGATGATGAACTAAGTGATGTCGGCAGCTTGTCAAGCGACAATGAAGATGAGCATGGTAATGGGGTTACCGGGGAGTTTGAGTTGTAGCAGCGTACTTTATCTGGAATAAGGTAGGCATGGTGATAATGAACTTATATTTCGAATGTGTTTGAATGTTTATTGTTTATTTTCCTGAAGCCATTGCCTTCATGTGGATGGCATAATGCATCAAGTGATTAATAGAAGTTATTATTGAAGATCATATATATATATATAGAAATATGTTTTAGTCTACCATAGTTGTAATGTAAGAAATGAATTCTAATAGGCAGATTAGTGTCATGGGACCCAAGAAAGACACACATGAGCGCTCCTTCTGACGGTCTGCGTTTTTGCCGTCAGACAAGTCCCTTGCAGCTTGCGCATTCTTCAATGAGTTCTAGTCTGTTTACTTTGGATGCAAGCTCGTTGCTCAAGATGATACTCAACAAAATTTCGCATTCGCTAAGAGCCCTTCCTTGGGCCTCCATCGGTTGCAATAATCTCTTGATACGAGCAATTTTCCTCTTTTCTGATTTCGCCCGCCGTCTCTGTGTTCGTGACTTTAAAATCTCCTCTCTGTTCATACTCGTGGCCCTGGTTTCAACACTGTCGCCCATAGTCGTTTTGGTGGCAATAATTGACATGTCTTTGATATCACCTCTCAAACTTTTCATAATAAAATCCATATCAGTTACACCCCCTGCTTCATAGTCCCTCTTAACTCCTGGTGCGTCAACGCTGCTAGTCGTCTTGAGTTTCCCTACGAAAACGTTTTCTACCAGGGGCAAGCTGAAAACTTTCAAATTGTCCGCAATGATGCCTAATCGCGGCGCCAAGATTCTAATCCTGGGAAACTCCTTAACTTTAGTTTTGTTTCGTAGAAACGTGAGCATATCGTTGTCTTTATTAGGCTGTTTTCGACAGCATTCAAGATGGTTCCACGAGTCATGATATTTACTGGCCTTAAAACCATCCAAAACTAACTGAATGAACGAAGTTTCAGTACCATCCTTAAGCAACGATGATGTCTGCTCTAATAAGCTACTGTTAATGCCAATAGGGCTCATAAACGCAATGAGTATCGACATATTGAAAAATTTTGCAGCTTCAACAAAACCTTCGAAGTTGTTTGTAAAAGTAGAACGCAACCTTCCCTTAGCAATTGACATTTCCTGCCTCTTATATTCTTTCACTTATCACAGCATGTCCTTTCCGTTGTTGGCCTCCTGGACACTTTCGCTCCAGAACAATATGGAAGAAACTACCTTCCGCGTACCAATTGCGCTATACATTTGTTGGTTCGGCTAGTATCTTACAGCCATCAGAATCGTTCAACATATGCAAATAGGGGTTCTTTAGTAGTCGGTTCGTGTACCCAATACATTTTGAGTCATTGTGATTCATGAGTCTTGTCCCAAATCACATTAGCCGGGTTGACTGCTAAGGTAATCCGCTATATACCTCATCGACTGATTAAAACTTACCCAAAGTACGCCCCAGGGCCTTAGGAGCGTCAGCTTTTGCACGGTTCCATAAACTTGCTCTTGTTGCTATATCCTAGACCTTAGTCTCAAATAAACTTGAAAGAACCTGACAATTTCATGCTTTAGAGTAGATCAACTACTTTGTTACACAAAGTAGTAGTACGAAATTTAGCAATTATTTGATATTCAGCTGCAATATTACTTCTTTATGACCAGTTCAGGTAATTGAACTATGTTAAAGTCACAGTTGATGATGAGATCGGTGAATGTAGCCCACAAACTTAAGGGTATTATTTTGAAGCGTCCTTATTCAACGTATGACAGCTCAGCTAAAGTATTGTCTAGCTTACGCAACCCAGACCTTGTAAGAACACAGGGATATGTGAATGGACAGTGGGTTTCGGGGAGCAGTGGCTCAACCTTCGGTGTAAACAACCCAGCACTCTCAGCCGGAAAGGAAGGGAAGATCTCGGAGGTTTCGTCCATGAGTAATGAAGACTTCGAGCGTGCTATCGAGGCAGCATCGGCAGCGTTCGACGATTTCAAAAAGACGTCGGGACGTCAAAGAGGCGAATTGCTCTTGAATTTTTATAGGCTAATGAAAGAAAATCAGGAGGATTTGGCAAAGCTAATTGTTTTGGAAAATGGGAAGCCGTACGCCGACGCTTTCGGAGAGGTAACGTATGCCAGCTCATTCTTTCAGTGGTTCTCGGAAGAAGCACCAAGAATCACTGGCGACATAATTCCCTCCGCGTCAGCATCCAACAAAATTCTCGCCTTGAAACAGCCAATTGGTGTATGTGGAATATTGACCCCATGGAACTTCCCCCTCGCCATGATCACTAGGAAGCTAGGTGCGGCATTGGCAGCAGGTTGTACTACAGTTGTCAAGCCTGCTTCGGAAACTCCATTGAGCGCTTTAGCTTTAGCCCAATTGCTGGAGCAAGCGGGTTTCCCCAAAGGAGTCATTAACGTGTTGCCGTCGTCGAAAGCTTCGGAAGTAGGCAAGCTATTGTGCGAAAGCCCACTAGTGAAGAAGGTATCCTTCACAGGCTCGACTAATGTGGGAAAATTGCTCATGGCTCAATCGTCGTCCACATTGAAGAAAATGTCGCTAGAATTAGGTGGAAACGCCCCGTTTATTGTTTTTGACGATGTTGATGTTAGTAAGGCAGTAGATGGTGCAATCGCCTCGAAATTTCGTTCTTCTGGCCAAACTTGTGTCTGTGCTAATAGGCTCTTTGCCCATGAATCTATTTACGATGAATTCGTTTCTACTTTAACCTCTCGTTTAAAAGAAACTGTCAAATTGGGTAACGGTTTGGCCCCTGGTGTAACTCATGGCCCCTTAATCCATGACAAATCGATGAAAAAAGTCAGGTCACACATCGAAGATGCACTCTCTAAAGGTGCAAAACTTTTGTTGGGGGGTAATAAACGTGAAGATCTAGGTGAGAATTTTCATGAATTGACCGTCTTGGGTGATGTCACACCAGATATGTTGGTATTCCAGGAGGAAACTTTCGGGCCCATCGCGCCAGTAGTCAAGTTTGGTTCGGACGAGGAGGTCATTAAATTGGCGAATGATACTAATGTAGGTTTAGCGGGCTATTTCTACTCTAGCAACGTTAACAGGATCTTCAATGTGGCTGAAGAGCTTGAAGTAGGCATGATTGGAGCTAACACCGGTATCATTTCAGAAGCAGCTGTACCTTTCGGAGGCATAAAAGAGTCAGGCTTTGGCAGAGAAGGGTCTAAATTTGGAATCAGCGATTACACAATCATTAAAAGCGTTGTTCTCGGTGGTTTACACTAGTATGATTAATATACAATACGAACTATAGATCTGTGTAATGCAGTACGACAACCTGTAAGCCCTCTTGAATTTCAGTCCTATTCGATCATCTTGCGAATTGAAGGAGGTCAAAAGTCAAAAGCCCCCTTGCCGCCTATCGAGACTCGATTGTCCTGATAAATTGGTTTGCTCTGATGGCAAAGGTGATTGTGAAATAGGCTGCAGTACTTGTGCTGGCTCAAGATTTGTTGTAGAAGCACTTGTATCTGACGCGACTGGAGCATGTTCAACAGGCTTCTCGGTCACTGAATCCGCCGATTTTTTCTCATACACGGAAAGATCAACGTCCCTCACATCCTCAAATTTATCGACCTTCGTCGGAACCTGAACGTTGGCCGTATAATGCAGAGCATTACCAATTTTAATGGTTTTACCAGGGTGAGCATTTTCATACTGTTTCACGAGATCCTCGCCAAACCCATCTAAATACTCCCTTTTCTCTATACTTTCCCCTAGCCTCAATCTCAACTCATCCGTTTTGTTTTCTATTACCGGTCTAGTTTGCTTTTCCCTCAATGCTGCGACTTCATGTTTCAAATCATCTAGCACTTGACTGGTATTGTAGACATTCTCATTAATACGAGTTAATTCAAATTCATCATCATTCCTCGTCAACGCTTCACGCATCCAGTCTAAATTTTCGACCATCTTGGCACACGTTATAGATTTAAATGTCAACGACACCAACCCGCCCTCTTTTGTTATACCGTTCATGATTGAAGAAGGAAAATTGATCAAGGACTCTTTGGGTGCTTCATACACCGTCGCTGGTACCGTTGGATTATTCTGGCGCTCAGATCCGATTTTCTGCCTTTTATAGCTATGCTTCGTCATAATGAACGTTCTCTAGCGGTCCTATATCCTTAATCAAAAATATATACATAGAGTCAACTTTCAGACATTTTTATGGTGGTTTTCGCACAACAGAAAAATCCTTTCACCACAGCATTATGGGAACTTTACTTGTAGCAGGAAGTAAATATGCTACTGCTACTGCGAGTTACATCAGAAAGGTAAAAAAATAGTAATGTCATTTCTATTGTAGTAGAGAATTAAAATACAATGATAAAATAGAGTCTTTCTTTCGGTCTGAAGTATGTTATAACTTGATATCAAGACATCGAAGACTCCATCAAGGATTCTTCAATTCCATCAATCAAGCCATCGATATCCTCCACTTTCAAGCCACAACTTAAACTGATCAACTTTCTATATTTGTACATTTTCGAATCAATCCCGTAATTCTTTATTTTGTCAGTGACTTGACTGACAAACTTGGTTCTCTGCAACTGGAGCTTTGTCAATTCAATAGCAAAGCCCCACTTATCCTGAGAATCACCATTGGCCTCATCATCATGCTCATCGCCAATGTTCAGTTCGTGCTCTTGTACCAGTTTGGCTAGCTCGTACGCTTGAAGCTTCTCTAAGACTTGTAACAAAGCCGCCTCTTTCCCTGTCAATTCCTGCTCGTAAACACTAATCTCCTCGTGTAAAACAGATTTACCCTCTTCGAGCGTTTCGAAGTTTTGAATACCATTTCTATTGAGCAATGCCCGAAACTTGGCAAGAGCCGTACCATTCAGCTTTTCTTTTTGGGTTAAGTCCAGCCTGAGCTTTTTGTACATGCTATTCAAGCCAAACATCTCGTGGCTATACGTATCTGAAAGCGAGTTTATCATGCCGCTGACCATAGAAGATAAGTCAGCCATCGGGAGTTTCTTCGGATCAGTGTTTGCAATGTCGCTTTCAGATTCACTTTTTTGTTCCTCGACTAATCTGCCTTCTTCATCCAATCTAGGAGGATGAGGCTTATAAGTTTGCTGAACGGATGAGCTAAAAAGGTTTTTTTTATCCTCATTCTTTATTGGCGTATTTTCTACCGTTCTCTCTGAGATTACGGCTAATGGCTGATGAGTCGATGACGAAGAATTTGCTTGGGAATTAGTTTTTGGTAAAGGAGTGGACATCGAATTGTACACTTTCATAGTATTGTCTATGAAAATGTTCTCTTTGTTCTCATCGACATTATTCACCGCTTGCTCGTTCTTAATTAGTTGCTCTAGCTGTTCCTTATTCACTCTTGCGCCGAGTTGTTCATCGTCTTCATCTATATCATCGTCTTGAAGCGTTGTCCGCTGCGTGTCTGGGGTTTCGGCCGTATTACGATAATGCTGCTGAATAGGAGTTGCTAAAACCTGATTAGATGACTGTTGTGATTGAGACGGTTGATTCCCTCCATGCACGCCGTGTGAATTAGGTAATTGTTGGTAATTTGGTTGTTGATGATCAAAGTCACCATTATCAATCAAAAGTCCGTATTGTACAATTAGGTATCTTGCAGTTTCATTAGACACGTTAACAAGATCATCTCGTGCTCCGTAACTCATAAAAGCCTTGTAAATATTATCGCTGCCAGATTTGGCTGCTAGGTGCAAGCAGGTATCGCCATTGACGTCTTGATGATCGATGACATTTTTCAATAGATTAACTGCTTTATTATTTGCATTCTTAGATAATGAAGTTAATTTTGCCATTATTATCCCTAAATAATATTTCGAACTCTCATGCTTTGATTTCACTTTGGAGAATTGGCACAAGTAGTGTAATGGAGTCCTGCCATTGATATCTGTATTGATTAAGCATAACTCTAGATCGTCCAAAACCTTGGGAAAATTTTTCAACTCGTAGCAATTATTGAAAGATATAAGTTTTGACAACGGATTTAAGCCATAACTATTGGCCACAAGTGGATTTGCTCCTTTAGATATTAATAAATGAATTAAAGCATAATTACCTATCGAAGCAGCCCAATGTAATGGAGTATGTCCTTCGTCATCAATCGCTTCATTGATATTGAAATCGTACGGTGGATTATGAAGGAAATACGGTATGTTTGCATTGTCTTCGCTAAAGAATCTGAGCAATTCGGCAGCGTAATGGTTGTAGTCATCATCTTTGGGGCTTTGCATGCCACCTTCTAAAGCTTCAGTGCCAGATTTCATCATAAACATGTTTGATTTGATATCACCGTTAAGATGCTCCTCGTTAGACGATATGGACGTATCGGAGTCCTTCTGGTGTTCATCTTGTGACCATGTCGTTTCGTTTGTAGACTGTGACAGGGGTAATTTGGTATGCTGAAACCCAACCATCTGCGCCTGAGTGGGAACGCCAGCCGATATTTGAGAGTAAGGCACACTGCCCCTATAGAACTTTTGCTGGGTCGGGTGAGACTGTGGTTGGGCTTGCTGCTGTTGGAATCGTTGGAATTGCAATTGGTAATTTTGGAATTCGTTTTGGATGGCTTGGTTGTGAGCAGTGAAAGCAGGCAAACTGCCATTTCCATTACCCATGGCCATAAAATCTGCCTGAGTAAACGTGGGAGGCATCTGCCCTGCCGCCATCTGGTACTGCAATTGCTGCTGATGAGGGCCCTGAATGCTCTGAGGTCGTGACATCGCCTCAAATGACGCCTGGGGATTGAAACCCTGTGATGATGGCACCAGCACTTGCTCCGTCTTGGGCTTTTTCGCGGGCGTGTCTTCAGGCTTCTTTGCCTTTTTGATATACTTTCTCTTGACCGGTGTCCCATCTTTATTCATCTGCTTCATCTTCTTGGGCACCACCAAATTAGGATCGCTGGTGTCGAGGTACAATACCGGTGCCAACTCGGGTGTTACCCCATACCCTGCAGCTAACCTTTGTGCGTCCGCCAACGGAATCCAAGTCCCTTGAAACCGCCCGTACCCACCCTGTATCTTTTCGTGCAACCCCTGCTGCACTCCCTTCTCCAAAATCTTGGTCCGTTTGGCCTTTGGAAAATTGCAGCACTTCAATATCTGTGTGGCGTTGACCCAGTCATCCTTACACCGTCTCATGATAGGCGAATTGTTGATCGTACATTCATACACATCCGTCTATTGCATCTGTTGTTAGTACTTTGTACGCGTTGATTAGCCGCCGGCCTCTAATTCGGGCGTCCTTACGGCCTGACTTTTTCTCCTTTTCTACTTACGCTTGAATATGTAGCAATGTACACCTTAGGTTCCTCAACCGACATACCAATCTTATATATTCCACCTATTACTATGTAAAAATCAAAATGATTGACTTTTCAGTAAGAAATGGGCCTAAAAATTAGACCAATAATTTCCCAATTCAAATTTGCACTGAAATTGAACGCGTAAATGGTGATCGCTGTGTGCAGGATATGTTTCTATTAGATGGAAAGATACTCTTTGAATGGAATAGTAACAGTTGGCTTGGAGCAGCTGGATAAGCAAACCTCGGTATCCATGGAGGCGGCTGGAAGTATATGAAGGTAATTTTGTAGAAAGAAGACGATTATGGTGGTGGAGCGAAGGGCTACAAAAGGTGCAAACAAGAACAGCTGCGAAAGAATTCTGGTGTAGGATGAGGAGCCTTAATATGGCTGATCCTTACGACAAGAATGAGAAAGAAGAGTAGCGCAAATGTAGCTTTATGAGATTAGCCTCGCATGGATGATTGCTATGATGCGATAATATTGACATTTTTTTGAAATTAACGTTTTCTTTTTTGATGTATTGCGGGATCGCTAAAACTTCTGTATTAGGGCAAGAAGAGATGTAGATGCATAAAATAAGCCTCAAAAAGCGATCTCGATCTCGATTAGAGCTTGCTTGATGATGCTTCTTCTGTGACTATCTAGCATTAGGTCTTACCTAACGTGCAAATTAGGTAAAGGCCGCTATTTCCAATAAGTACAATAGGTGCAAAAAACATGAAAAATTCTAAATTGTAGTAAATAATCTGATGAGACAAGTACATATTTTAGAATCTAAAAACATGCAAAAAAAAAAGCCGACCCGCGGCACTACAAGACGTTCTCCTTGATCAAGGCCTGCTCGAGATCGCGGACAGACTTGTCGACCAAACGGACGATTTCATCAACATCGCTCTCGGTGATGATAAATGAAGGCGCCAATAAAATGACGTCTCCAATCCCACTAGCACAACCCTGGGATCCCATAACGGTCACGCCATTCTCGAGGCACAATC
Organism: Debaryomyces robertsiae; assembly: GCA_030566065.1. Taxonomy (NCBI): domain Eukaryota; kingdom Fungi; phylum Ascomycota; class Pichiomycetes; order Serinales; family Debaryomycetaceae; genus Debaryomyces; species Debaryomyces robertsiae. Next base: position 464,378 of record JAJMHL010000003.1, read on the forward strand.
TCTGCAACCGATACGCAATACCTGATTTTAAAGGAAATGGTTCTTTTGTTTCGAAATTTTTGACCAATTCAATCGACCAAAATCCTCCGAGTCCTCTAACGTCGCCAACGATCGAGACCCCCTTAAGCGAATCACTAAGCATTTCGCCCATGAGATTCCCCATTTTAAACATATTCTCAGTTAATTTTAGCTTCTTGACCTTTTTCTGAATCTCGAGGGCTACGAAACAGTTGAAGGCATGGCTAGCGTAGGTGTGGCCTCCAACGATGGTGCCTGATCCTTTGATGAACACGTCTCTGACCCTTGGGCTGATGAGGACGCCGGCTATGGTAACAAATCCCGAGCCTAACGTTTTGCCTACGCTTTGAATATCGGGGCCCTCGCCTGGTGGAAGGAAATTTTCCCAGCAGTTGAGTCCGCCATTAGGGGTGGCCCTGCCGGTGCCACACATAACTTCATCAAGCATGAATAAAACATCGTATTTCGTGCAAATTCTTCGAAGCCCTAACAAGTACTTTGACGTAGGTGGTGATGTCCCCAACGCTGAACCGGGGAGCGTTTCCACGATAACGGCGGCCACGGTCTCGGGTGTCTCCTCCAAGATCATTGCTTCTAGCTGATTTAATAGCCTATCCGCATATTGATCCAACGACTCGTCCTTTCTCTTATTGCGGTACGGGTACCAGGGATCGAGCTTCAAACATTGCTTTTGCGGCAACAAGATTTCACGAAAATTATCGGCCCTGGCATTACCTCCAATAGACAAGGCACCAATAGTGAATCCATGGTATGAAGAGTTACGCGAAATGAACTTGGTCTTCTTATTGTTGCCCTTTTCCATATGGTACTGCCGGATAATCTTCAACGCATTCTCATTGGCTTCGGACCCGGAACCGGTCCAGAGCGCCGCCGCAAAGGCTCCTGCGAAAGAATTTTCAACGTAAAACCGGGCAAACTTTTCCGCATACTTGTTTCCAATGTTGACCGAGTACGAATACGTAGTGGCCTGCGCTGCCCTGGTAATGATTTCGACAACTTCGGGGTCTCCCCACCCCAAAGCTCCCACAGCAGCTCCAGTCATAGCGTCGATCGCCTCCTTAATTTCTCCGGTCTTAGAATCCTCAACCTGAATTCTGGTCCCCTTTCCTGAAATAACGTTAGGCACCTGCTCAGCAACTTTTGCTTGAAAAATATACGAATTTTGCATCAATTGAGCCTTTGGTGCTCCTGCTTCAGGAACACCGTGCGCATTTTCAATAACGGTCATGAAATAATACTGTTTTTGCTAATATACTATGTCTTGCAGTGTTAGATCTAGTGGAGGCTTTTCTAGTTGCTTCCCCTTACAAGTCGTCACCTCTTATATAGCCTTATTCAAATCACCCATATCGAAGTGTCCAAATGGGTCCGTATCGCCAACTTCCTAATTGGGAATGCGAGCAACGGTAGCCGGAACCCTCACGCTAGCGATTGTCAGTTCCATGCGTGACATACGAACCGTCTCCGTGCTGATATCTTTGTTTCATCAACTCCTATCGGGATACTCTAACCTATCTGCAGTCGTATTTAGGTTCGGTGCCTATCAGTACTACCTTGGAAGCGAACAGTAATTGCCCGTTGGCGATTGCCCTGGTTTCATTACCGGATGAAGCATCTTTGTTCTATGCATGAGCCAACCGTAGACGGGTGGAGGGATGCGAATGCAACAACTGACTCGTTTTGTTTTGACGATTACGAGACATTTGACTAATCGAATATGACAACTTCGTGTCCGTGGAGGCGCACTCAAGGAACCGGTTTCTTGTATTCAGGACCTTGGTGGCTCTTATAGACCAATTACTCGAACAGTGGTTATTTTGTTTTACACCAACGAGACTAGACTAGCCCATCTGTATCTGTAGGACAACTTTAGGGCCAACAAGTGTTTCAGTGAACCGCCCTCCATCACCGGTTTTACTCACCCTCTGTTGGTCCCCCGACTGCCTTAAAAAGTCCGTGAACGCCAATTTCGGCCCTCACTTGTAGCAGACAAAACTGTCGGTTCTATCCCCGCAGCCAAATGACAACAAAACGTGTAGTGGTGTAGCATAATAATAGCCCATTCAAGGAAAGATGAGGGAACGAATTTGGGCTGATTCGTGATGAGAACTATCTGCAGGACAACGAAGGAAAAAGGTCCTAATCGTCATCAACAAGGAATAATAATAGAACAGACCCTGTTTTCACAAATATTATTACAAGGACGGGTTATTTATCTAGTGATTTCGTTGGGGTACACAAGATATTGAAGCTGGACCTCGACAATCCAAAAACGGCGAATAAAACCGTTATCTTGGCTAGAACCGAACGACAAAAATAGAGCGGCGGCAAAATGGGCTCGCGATTGGGGATACAGCAGCCGAGGCGCAAGAACGTCACCGGAACTATCGCAATGATGGACCTGAAGGAGGAGGAAGCGTCGAAGACCGAGTTGTCGGTGACGGAGTCGGGCACCTTAAAGCGCACGCTGACAGGGATCATCTTGCATCCGCAGCCTCACGACGACCCGAATGATCCCTTGAACTGGCCCGTATGGAGGCGAGACTTGTGTTTGTTGGTGGTAGGATTTCAGACGTTTCTTGGAGGTGGCCAATCGCCACTTTTGGCTGCAGGCATGAAGCAGTTACTGGCAGAGTTTGACAAGCCCGTGACCACGATTTCGTTCTTGGTAGGTGGCTTCATGTTAGCTCTCGGGGTGGGATCGGTATTTGCGAGTCCTACCGCCATTTTGTTTGGGAAGCGGCTAGTGTATCTCATTGGCATTTTTCTATTTTTGATGGGTTCGATCTGGGCCGCTGCAGCGCCCAGTTTTGGCAATCTCATGGGCGGAAGAATATTGACCGGTTTTGGTACATCTCCCACCGAGTCCCTTCCTAGTGCCACTATTGCAGAGATTTACTTTGCCCACGAGAGGGCTTACAGAATCGGTATCTATACCATGCTAATGTTGGGCGGAAAAAATATTATCCCATTATTATCTGGGCTTGTTTTCCAATCTTTGGACAGGCACTGGCTATTCTGGATACTAAGTATGTTTCTAGGTATGAACCTTATCTTGACGTATTTGCTTGTTCCGGAAACTTTTTGGAATAGGTCACCAGTCCCCAATAAAAGGTCGTTGGCGGAAACTAAGGCAGCACAAGCTGTCTCAGATTATCAGGCTCCAGATCAAAGACCGAACGCATTCGCATTCAGAAGGCAAATGACTGCCGACATTCTCCCCACAGAGAGTTTGTCGTCTTCCATTAATAATGAATCGACAGCCATGAATGTATCGGGAGCAGCGCCAATTGGTCTAACTGACCCCAGTGGTCTGATAAATTTGGAAACACCCGATTTCAAACCAAAGTCTTTCAAAAATAGACTTGCTTTGTTTTCCGGAAGGCACACCTCTGACAGTTGGTGGATGGTGGCCTTGAGACCGTTTTGCTTATATACATATCCATCCATTCTATTTGGTTCTGTTGTCTATTCATTATCTGTTGTGTGGCTAATTGTTATCTCTGAAACTATCTCGGGCATTTTCCAAAGCGAAGGCTATGGGTATTCACAACAATCTATCGGATTATTCTATATCTCCCCCTTCATTGGAGGTATATTAGGATCGCTATCAGCTGGACTTATTAGCGATAGGGTGAGTAGATTTATGATAGAAAGAAACGATGGGGTCTACGAACCAGAGTTTAGATTAATAATGCTCATTCCCTCTACCTTTTTTTCGGTCTTGGGTTTGATGGGATTTGGCTGGTCATCCTATGTAAAAGATATGTGGGTTGGCCCTGTTGTTTTTTTTGGATGTTTAAGTTTCGGAAGTTCTATGGCGAGCACTACCGCCATTACTTTTGTTGTAGATTCTTACAAGATGTTTGCTTCTGAAGCGTTGGTTTCTTTAAATTTTTCCAAAAATTTCTTGGGCTTTGTTTTTTCGTTGTTCAACAACGGATTCTATGATGCAAAAGGTGGTAGGACCACTTTCGTTGTTTATGGTGCAGTGCAATTAATCGTGAGCTTATTTGCTATACCACTTTATGTTTACGGTAAGAGGGCTAGAAGCTGGACTGACGAGAAGGAAATCTTGAAGTACTTGTATCATGAAGACAATGTCCCCGCTGGCGTATTAGAAGATACAAGTTCGTCTTTATCGGATGAAAATAATGACAAGGACGAGTCGTCACGAAACACGTCTAATCAATAGCATTTTTTCTATTATGATTGTTATGAGTAGCTTACATTTGAGGTGCGTGAGCATGGCTGTGGAGTGAATTTTGCGTTACGTGGCTTTAAGTTAGGATCATTCTTGTCATGAACATAATTTTTCTTTAATTCAAAAGTTTGAAGGTAGCTATCTAATCGTAGGTTTCTCATCAAATCCAGTCTAGCTTAGACTTAATCATCTGGCTGTTCAAAATGTCTTTCGTTCTATAAAGATAAGTGTCTAGTCTAGCTTTAGTTGATAGGCCGTTCCAAGTTTCAGTGACAGCCTCTGCTTTCTCTAGCAATGGCATACCTAATGCTTCGATTATGCAACCACTTGCTATGTTACCGCATACTCCAGCCACTGTCCAGTCTCCTCCGGATAAGTATAACCCTGTAGCGAATGCTCCACAAAACAGATTACCTCCTCCGGTGACGTCCACAACTTTGTCCTGGTCCGAGTGGTATGCTGGCAACATAATCAGAAGACCTGAAGCTTGGATGAAACATCCCATCGCTCCACATCGCAATACAGTTCCGGAATTTGGCCTTGCTAGGTGACGAGTGAACCTAGAAGCGAGATCTTTGATCTCAGGCACTGTTGGAGGAGCCGAAGCCAAGTTCGCCAAACTCGACGCCTCATCTAGGTTGGGTGTGAACACATTTATCTTCGGCAAAAGCAGCACTAGTTTGTCATAATTTGATGCCACACAATCATCCGGAAGCGGCTCGTATATAAAAATCGGACGATTGGATTCACCTGGTCTATTGGAAACAATTGTATCTATAATGGACTCACAACGTTCTACGGAACTGATTATATGAATAGTCTGTGAATTTTTTAGCGTCGGCTCTGAAATTATATCTTGTGCCTCGATTCGTTGTTTTGGCGTTTTGTATTTGAAATGTCTGATGCCCTTCTCATCGTAAATATTCATCCCTCGTGTTGTCAAACGAGAAGGTGTATCCCTCCACACAATGCCACTTTCCCACGATTTAATCTCGTCTTCAACAACCTTAGGAAAGTCAGACCCTTTATCTATAATTCCACATACCTGCCTAGATTTTCCCGTTCCAGCGATGATTCTTGACCCGATAATAGCGTAAGTGCCACCACCACCGATAATATTAAAAAGAGGCTCTTTCTTAGACGACGTGGGGTAATGGTTTTCGTCTATGATGAACATACCCATTGATGTGAACAAAGGATCACGCATGTTGTCCATTTTGGTTTATCATATAAATAAGAGTATAAAGAGGTGTCAAAGTGTAAAGACCTCATCGCTTATACTGAGAGTCAAATCATTATATTCTTGTTAGGCGCGTCAACAATCTTCACCTACAGAACAGTTGCCCCTTTGGCCAAGTGGTAAGGCGCTCCACTCGTAATGGAGCGATCGTCGGTTCGATTCCGACAGGGGGCAATTAGTTTTATTTTTTTTTGAATTGTTCGTTTCTTAGTCGCGATCTAATGGAACATAATACCGGCAAATACTTAACAGTGCTACACTGATAGGTAAGTATCCCTGCAAGCTAGTTGTCAGTGATAAGGTAGTGTAGCAATGTCTATAAATTGAGCAAAATAGCGTTTCTGGCACGTTACTCATAGAATAGGTATATAGTTTTTGTGATTTTATTGCATGGGCAAGATACTGTAAGCTCCCCATTGAATAATTCGAATTATTACAGAAGATTTTCAGTAGTGATGAATTTAGATTGTAGTTGATGCAGTAGTAGCTCGTTAGGATTAGTGTTGGCTTAACAGAGTGAAGTCTGCTGTTAGATACTGAGAATATCCAAGATCATTCTCTATGTATGCAAAAGAAGGTAGCGACCATTCAGAAGGTGACGTCAAATGGTTTTACTACAAGTCCGCTCGTGGCTATTACAGCACATCATGAGTCAGAAATATGGTGTGGATTGATACATTCGGTAGAAAAAAAAAATAAAGTAGACGTTTAGGGGCTATGAGACCTTTTCCTTTCAGAGGCTATACGGTGACGGGCGGTATATCATTAGAGTGTTAAGCCCCAAGTGTAGTTTTTCGTACCTGACAAAGAAATGAGAATAGCAGAAAACATTACTATGTGAGCTCCTTGGCCATCCTAAGACTAGTTTGGTACGCTCGATTCCGTTATTATATATGTTGATAGAAGCTGTACTTGAAGACACCAATAACCGTGAAAAGTCATGAACACATTAACTTGATTTAGCTGGCGGAGGAGGCACGATTTTTTCACTGCTCGAATCATTACCATTTCGAGTGTCCATCTCCTTTGACCTTGCCAATTCCTCATTCATATAATCGTTCAATCCACCAATTTTTGTATCTGGTACCGCATGCTTCTTCTTCCTGGAGGCACCAGCACGAGGTGGAGGAGGAGCCACTGCCAGAGGAACGAAAGTGCCCGCAGGGCTAGCTGAGGATGTAGAAACATTAGGCGAGGAGGTCGGCTCATTCATAAGCGTCTGTTGCTTATTACCCGAACTATAGCTGATGTTCTCATTAGATTCGAATAAGACATCATCGATGATATCATTAGTATCAAACTTACCAACAACTTCAGGTATTCTGTGGAGCAAGCCATAGCCAACGTCGCAACCCAAAATGCCTCTATTGTGGCCAGTCCCCCAGGACCTAGACAAATTCACCGTTACTGGCCTCAAAATATCATAGTCGTGATTGTAAACGTACAATGTTATTGGCACGTTGTCTTCTTGAGAAGAGTTGTAGTGCTGATTGTAGTAGGCCAAAACCGTCCTCGAGAGCAAAGATTCGCCTCCCTTGGCTAAAAGACCTTTGGAATTAACATCCTCGGGGTACGCAGAATCACAGCCTACAATATAGTCCGAGTAAGGCACTAGTTGAGCTTGGAATGCAGGAGAGCCATGGTGGGTGTTAAGAATCCGCCAGACATAGGTGGCAGTATTCAAATGCTGGCACTGTAATGTCAAGCCCAATTGAGCAAAATTTTCGTTGAATAGCTCCAAGATCGATTCATCCGTATTCTCTGGGCTTGCTGTCGCCTTAAACTCGTCGAGTGGTAGTATCACCTGTCTGACTATCCCGCCCTTGGCACTCCAGACATCAAGCACAAGCTCCTTGCTCGCCTGGTCATTCTTCACTATATTGGTTATTTCCTGCCGCAATATGTTGTAGTTGACCGCCGCTGCCTGCTCCTGGGTAGCACTGTCCCCATAGTTGATTGAACCGTCATCATTGATGCTGTATGACGTGCTGGAAAGCGACGGATACATCATTGGCAACTCATGGTAGTTGATCCGCACGATATAATCGAACCACGACTCCAACCCTTTCTTATGGGCTGCTGAATGAGGAGCAACATTCAACACTCGCAAAGCGTATCCTTTGTTATTCAATTGTAGTCCATTTTTAAAGTATGAATCATCGTTACCATTCTCTCCAGTTCCACTTCCTTCAAACCTATCTACCAACTTTTTAGCAAACGAGAACATGTCAATCAATTGTGATTTTTGCCAAATACTTCTTAAAATTGGGTAATGTCTACGATTCTTTAATAGTGAGCATAAAAATTACATATTTTAAACTAAATAACAAGACTAATATACAAAAAGGGCTAAAATGACATAAAGCCTAGGTGGAATTAGCTATACCACCTGAAAATGCCAAGCTCCAGGTCCTACTTTGACCGTTGTCCAAGTAGGTAGAGGACCAATTATTAGAAGAGAAGAAATCATAAGAAGAAGAAGCATCATACAAAGCTTCGTTAAGACGCAAAATGCCGGTCCAGCCGCTGTCGACGTTATCAATAAAGGTAGAGACCTGGTCTTCCCATTCTTCTTTAACGAACGAAGGGGTTCTGATCAAGGAAGAGGCGGGAGTTATTGGTAACATGTGGATACCATGGACGTACTCCGGATGTTGGTCGGGAGACCCGAAATAGGTGGTGTAGGCAATCTTATTGTCGAAAAGAATACCTGAGACCTTGTTGGGAAGAATTTGGGCTGGTTCGACGGTGTTGTCTTTTTGGTAATAAAAGTATTTGTTCATGGCCCTAGCCATAATAGCCAACATCAAGTCCCCTCTAGATTCCATGGAATGGTCGCCAATGACGTTACCCCAAAGTTTCATACCATAAGCGAAGTTATAATCTTCCGAGGATGACTCTTCATTATTCCCGTCACCACTGGCAAATAATCCGCTGGCCCATGAGTGGCCTGCAAACCAGTCGAAGTTTCTGGAGACGGGGAAATAGGTGTCCTGGTCGGAGGGGTTAGCAACGTCTCTGACCAACGAGTTCACCCATTCCTTGTTATCTTCAGCCCATGTGCCACCCAATTTTTTGTCGATGTAGCCAACCACCGCAGCAGCATGGACATAGTAACCGTAGTGGAAATGATGATCATTATAGTACGAAGAACCAAAATCGGCACCAGTATCACCATTCTGGGCAGCAGTGGAAGTAACTCCGCCAAACTTAGTGTCGTACATGAAGGGAAAGTACTGCTCGTTGTCGAAGAAGGTTTCAAAAGCTTCCTTGATTGCTGACAAGGTACTATTGGTAGCACCTTCGTCATTGATGATTTCGCTCACGACTAATAGGATGTATGCATATTTGTCAAGAACTTTTCCTGAATAATACGTAGAGTCCATTGAGTCGACGGTGCCTTTGATATCAACTGCTAACTCATCATTCGCAGACTTAATCAAGAGGTTAAGCTGCTCTGCAGTGTAAGACAAGTCGGATTTCATGTCTTGAGTCCATGGTAAGAACTGGACGTCTGTCTGTAAGTTTTCGCTCATTATTAATTCGTCTGTCAAGAAAGCATTCATATAACCCTTTGTCGTGGATAAGAGTTGTATGCCGGTTGATGTCTGCTTCGACTCGGAAGATATCGACTCAACGTGATGAGGTAAAGCAAAAACAATTGGTTTTCCTGAACTGGACTTACCTTTCGTAGTGTAAGCAAACTTGTATTCAGCAGATGTTCCACCTGATACATTTCCCTCAACGGTAGCATCGGTGACATAGATACCAGCGGCCTCATCATAATATCCATCATCTGACGCTTTTTCCGGCGCAACTGCAATTTGAAGAATGAGACCGTCAATGGAAGTAGATCCTTTTATTTTGAAAGGAGTATCAGCTTCTAAACTGAAGTTTGCTGACGAAGAAGGTAAGGTGACATACACCAACCATTCTGCACCATTGAGCAAGGTCGCCCTGTATTTTTTAACGTTGTCGTTTAAAGCTTTAGAACTTTCCTCAGTTAATGTTTTGACTCCGACCAAAGAATTTAATTCTGGTATCAAATTACCGTTGTAAATGGCGGTAGCAAAACCCATACCTTGTACCAATGGGATGTCAATGTAGTTGGACCCGATGTTTTGCTGTGGGGACAATTGAACCAAAGCAGACATACTCTTCATTTGAGATACTGACAAATAGTTCGACGACTTCGTAAGTGATGTTGACGATATGATAAATTCTGCAACGCCAATTGGATTGAAATAATAGGAGGCGGTCTCCACCAGCCTCTTCTTATTATTCGTGTCAGAGCTACCAAAGATTCTGTCTGACACGTTAGTATTTTGGACTCCGAATCCATAGTAGTCCTCATTCTTCCAGTATAATCCATAAGGGTAGGTCCATACTGAATCTGTTTGATTTTCTAAAAACAAATTGCTATAGAACTTGTTTGTTCCGATGGGAATGCCATTATTATCCACTCCTTCTGGTATGTTCAAGGGTAACTCCTGTCTAGAAAATATCGATGGTGGCGCTGAAGTAGATATTTTCTCAAACAAATCGCCTGTAAATCCGCTATTCTTGTCTTGATTAGAACTTGAAGACGAACCAGATGACGAGGAGGTGTTGTTACGGGAGCCGATCTGTGCTCCTGTCGAGGTAGAATTTAAAGAAGCAACATTTTGTCCGCTGGTACTGTTGTAGAAGTGGTTTGATGACGCTTGTCCATGGTATGTTGTGTTCTGGTTGATAGCAGTGGAGTTATGGAAGGCATGAATTGTCGAGTCTTGTGCACCAGTTGTGGCGTTCTGACCATGAGCGGTGGTGTTATGAAAATTGAATACCGAAGTGCTAGATGGGCGAGTGCTAGAACTTGCATGACTGATGTTTGAATATGTGCCAGCACTCTCACTTCTTCCAATTGTGATTGCTTTGAAACGGTCCGACGTTTCAATCGTATGGGCCAATGCTTTTGAAGAGACAGCCTTGGTGACCAAAGGATCATTCATAGTTCTAGTAATCCTAGCATAAGTGGTGGTTCCTTCGTATATTGTGGAAGGCAATCCTGTGTATTCGTAGATGGTTTCGGTGGTAGTTGGAGCACTTTTTGTGATGTCAACTTCTGCCGAAGACCAAGCGGTCTCAGTGTTGTAGTCGTATTCAGTTCTGACATTATCAGAACTTGAAGTAACCAGACGCTTCGCAGAAGAACTAAGTTCTGTTTCGATAGAAATGTTTCCAGTTTCAGTAGCGTGGCCGTATTTACTTATTGAACCATCGGAGTTGGAAGCTACCTGTGTGTCAGCCAGCAACTTCCTGCCGGTTGGGCTTGCAGTATAAGTGACATAGGCAAATGTAGAATAGACATATGGCACTTCATCAACGGAGGCAGAGGTAGTACATATTTCGTTCATGCAAGTAGTGACTGCAATCTGAGTCGTTGTGTGTGTGCTGACAGTGTACTGCAACCTAGAAGAAGATACCTGTGGTTGATTATTCACTGCTTCTGGCTGCGAATTATTTGGCACTCCAGATTCCGGGCCTTCATAGACGAAAACCACGGGAATACCAGCGGCTGCAGTCTGCGACGCTTCTCCAACACCTGTCAAGGCCTGTTGGAAACAAGGAGGAGTGACATAATTTGTCTTGGTGAACGTGAATATTTCTTCGGATGTGGCAAGCTGCAGAAACGTAGCTACCAACATCAAGATGATCGCCCATGGCATTCTTGCCCCACACGAAATCATAATTAGTCTAAGTTTGCTTGTTTTAAATCAATGTTCTATTCACTTGACTAATGAAAGGAGTGACTGTAGTTGAATTACTACTGAAAGGAATGAATGAACGTTTCTGAGTTATAGAATCTAGTATTTTAGCATGAATGTCTACGGACTTTTCTACTTATATATACCTCACTTAAGACGGTGGATGATCTACCAGCATTTCATATCGAGTAAATTCTATTGATCAAGACAAAGCCTGAAATCATTTCATTCATGATCTACCGTATAAATTGTCGATGGCTGGTAGAAATAGCTGTGCATCTGGCTGCGAAAAACGAAAAATGCGCCTTAACCAGCCACCTTTTAAGTTCAAGACTAGCCGTTAGCATCGTCACGAAAAGGACAATAGGCACTCAATAAAGACGCAGCTGCGGCTAATGACCGCTTTGATTAAAGTGCTCAGATCGATGACATGTAAGAGGCTGACTTTCAAGCTAGGATTCGCTAAGCTTAGATCAAGGTGAATGCGGAACTTGGGACAAAAGATAACGGTCGTTCCACGCAACGGTTATCGATAGCTGATTGGGACATAGCCGAGACTGAAAGCCCATTGGATCAATTTATGTTCGCCAACGACCGTTCAGTAAATGATCCGTCTCTATGCTGGTGTGGATCTTTGCAAAAAATTATTAAGTCGAAGATGCGAATAATCGCCGAGTTGAATTTATCCTTGACTGTACATTTATCCCAGAGACCATTATGGCCTATAAAATAGTCATCATAGGGGCGGGGGTGAGTGGCCTCACCACTGCGTTAGAAATAAAAAAGGCAAACCCTGAGTACGAAATTGTTGTGTTAGCTCGGCACCTACCAGGTGATATCGACATCAATTATGTTTCGCCCTTTGCTGGAGCCAATTGGCATTCAATGGCCAAGCAAAATGAGTTCAGGCTACAAAACTTAGACAAACCAGCTTATCACATCTTTATGGAGCTAGCAAGGAACGAACCGAGATCGGGGATCTGGATCCAAGATAACGTCGAGTACTTTACGGAACAGTCCATGAGGAGCTTAGGTGGAGACACTAGCGAAATGATACCTTGGTTTAAGGATGAGGTAAAAGATTTTCGGACATTGAATAAGAGTGAATTGCCGGAAGGAATTGCGTTTGGCACGCTGTTCAAGGGAGTTATTATATCTGTGCCTATATACTTGAACTATTTGCTCTCGAAGGCTTTAGAGAGCGGTATAACCGTGAGAAGGGTTCCAAAAATCGAAACGGTCCAGGAAGCCCGGCTTCTCCATCCTTCTGGTGTCAAGGCAGACCTAGTAGTGAACTGTTCAGGGCTTTTGGCGAAACAACTCAAGGGATATCACGATCCCAACCGCACGTATCCTATAAAAGGGCAAACGATGCTTGTAACCAATAATGCCCGCAAATGTATTGTGATGGAGCCATTAGATGGTTTTGCCAACGAGCTACTATACGTTATGCCGAGAAAAGAAGGAGGTTCTATTATTGGCGGCTGTTTTTTCGAGTCTTTTGAAAGCGAACAAGAGGATCCACAGTTGACCAAAAGAATCATAGCAAGAGCCAAGAAATACGCTCCTGAGTTGTTTGACCCTACTTACAAGAATAATACGCCTGAGATGGACATTGTTAGAGTTAACGTGGGTCTAAGACCGTACAGGGAAGGAGGAGTGAGAATTGAAATTGACAGCGATCATAATTGGCTTATTCATAATTATGGTGCCGGAGGTGGTGGGTATCAGGGAAGCTACGGTTTCAGCGAAGAAGTGGTGAAGCTCGTGCAGCAAGCACTCCAAGCCAAACGTGGTGCCAAACTTTGATCCTGGTCTCTAATATATAATTCTGATGATAACTCTTTCTGGGCATGCTAGCACAGGAACGTAGATAGTCCCTTTGAGTGTAAAATTTTGACATATATTCACGCTGACTATACAACTTGCTTTGCTGGTTGTATCCGTATCCCAGCATCACTCGCATAGTAGTCTTGCAGAGCTTCAATGACAAACGGTGTTCATGAGCATATTAAACAACTTCTTTCCTCCCCTTTTAGCATATTCCTTCTGGTGCTCCTTGTCTGTATGGTCGGCCACAAATGCCCCTACTGCGTTCTGCTGACCACTGATGGGGGTCGGCTTATCCGAATACTTTTGCGTTTGCACCTTTATGTCCGCATATCCATGCTGCGGCGGGAAAAATCCAGTATCAGATGGTTGCTCAGGGATTTTCATCCTTTGATCACGTCGCCTACTTTTTCAAGCTTCTTTAGACTCCCTGTTCTTCAATTGAGCAACCAAAAGTACCAAAAGGTCTTATCTATGGCAAAAAAATTGGGATTTAGTACCGCGATTACGTAAGTGACGAATTTTTTCACTCTCCAGTACATCTTGAACTTAACAAGAATTATCGTACTAGTAGTTAATAACGAGAAAGCAGAGGCAAAATGAGAGGTTCTAGTGTGCTCAGCTTCCAGCAGACGGCCGTATCGAATTTGAGAAGACCATGGCAAACATTTAAAGATGGGCAAATTTGGTATGGTGTGACTACAAGAGGATCCAAAAGACATCCTTTGACTACCAAGCAAGGGAACAAGCACTACTACAAGGGTACCGGATCCTCAGGATATGGAAAATTAAACAAAAATGGGGTGTACATCGTGAACTGGTCGAAAGTCAGAACATACGTCGTGCCAACCGACTTGCATAGTTCTGAGTTGAGACCGTTGGTTTCGGCCAACGTTCCGCAAATTTACCAGAAATTTATTGGTTACTCGGACGGCATGAAGAGTCCTGAATTGGCGTGGAAGAACGTCGTGGACTTTGTTGAGTACGGCGAAAACTACAATTACCTGGATTTGGAGGAGAACCAGTATTTGGAAGAATTTGTGAACCATGATGCGGCCGAGGTGAAAACTGCCAAAATAGCCGAACAATCTCAAAACACCGAAGTCTCTCAGTAGGGGGTGTTTCAGAGACCTAATCCAGTGCCTGATTCAGATACCTGTTTCATGTCGAGTTTTAATAATTATCGAATTCCGTTGCGAGTTCGTAGAAAACGGGAAAAAGCGTCTAGGTTCATTTCAATTTATCATAGCTAACCCTAGTGCAGAGGCCCTTTTCTCGGTATTCCTGATTCTACTATTTTAGATATACTTTGCAAGGGGATGGAATCTGCCATCTAGATCTGTATATAATTAATGTATTTGTAAATGAACGGTTTTTTGTAAGCTATCGGCCATCCAATCAGGCAAACTCAATGTCTGGTTGGCTGTCTTGTCGTTGAAGGTGGAAGTAACCTCACAATAAGCATATGGACTGGTCCCAGTGACTATATTCAGTGGTCTATTTTAAGTTCGTATGATTATAAAAATTCACGAGGCACGCAGTACCAAAAAAATTGAACCATTTTGGTTTAACCATATAGATAGTTAACATTGACACTTAATGTCATCTCCAGTACCAATATCTAGTGCTAGCGACTCACAAATGGTGAATGCAATAGACCCAGGTAGCGAAACACCAAATACGACGCCTCCCGTACCTTCGAATATTGCTACACCCCTTCCAGAGGAGGAAATGGAAGATGCTAATGATTCACAGAAGGTAGAAATAGCAGATAACGCGATAGATGTGGAAGAAGAGGAAGACGAAGATGAGGAGGAAACATTGACCCTTCCTTTATCCAAAATTAAGAAGATATTCAAGATGGACCCGGACTATTTAATGGCTTCTCGTAGTGCTATATATGCTACTGGATTAGCTACAGAATTATTTATTCAGTACTTGACTGAACAGGCATCAGTCCTAGCCAAAATGGATAAGAGAAAAAAGTTACAGTATAAGGATTTCAGTAATGCCGTTGCAAGTCAGGACTCGTTATATTTTTTGAGTGACACGGTTCCTAAAACTCAGCCGATCGGCGAACTAATAACTAAAAACAAGATAAATGTTGATGTACACCGTAAAGAACGTATAAAAGGACAAAGTACGCTAGATGCGGATGACGAATCTTCTGCTCTGGAAATAAGAAAAATAAAGCCACTTGCAAAAGGCCAGCAAACGCTAAACTTTGCAAGTAAGAAGGACAGGGGCGAGTCACCAGGACCTGTGCCCATTAAGAAATCAGCAATAGACGATTTAGTTACAGCCAACGATAGCGAGGAAACGAGTAAAGAGGGCACGGTAGACGTCGAAGATAACGACGTGATCATGACAAGTTAATCAAATGTATGTGCTTTTTGAATAGTGCTCTATATACATGTATACAGTTGGCTGACCTTACTTAGTGTTTGATAACCCACAAAATATTCTTTACTTCCCTACTCAAAGGCTGATTGCCAGGAATACCCATACTATAACAAAATTTTGTAATAGTGAACATGTCCATATCAGAAATTTGTCTTCCATAAGCATTTAAACCAGCTATAAGTAGTTTCACGTATGAGGGCATTAGTTTGGGATTCAAATTGGTCAATCCTTTGAAATTAGTAAGTTTTGACAGCCGGGTTTCGTTACTTTTGGTTTTATTCAAACGGAGCTTGTCGCTTGCTCTTATGAAACTAGAAATCTTCGAATTTGCTGAAAGACGTATCCAAAGTTCGACAAATTTTCCCCCCAAAAACCTCTCTTCTTTGTCTTTCTCGATCACGTCAATCAAAAACTGTATACTCAATTGAATAAGGTTGTCGGGGATGCTTTCCATGGATTGATTTTCAGCAAAGGTAGAGAGTGTGGTCGTTCCACATACTAAAGAAGATATTATGGGCCAATTCTGGGATAGAAGCGGTAGCACCAATGCATAATTTTCAGTTAAAATTGGATATACTTGAATGAGTGTTTTCATTATTTGTAGTCTCACTGACGAAGAAGGGTGGGATAGTAATCGAAAGCCGTAATTGAAAATTTTCTGGACTATCAAATAAATTGGTTTTGGAACCAGGCAAGCCCAAGTTTCTTCCGCGCTCTCATCATTATGCTCTTCGGCTTCTTCATCATCAGAGTCGGGTAAATGTTCTCCAAAAGGTGTATCAGGTTCTCTTTGAAAATAGTCCCTATCAGGGTCATAGTCGATACTCGAAAGGTCAGATAGCTTATTCGAGTCATTGATAACTTTTAACATTTGCTCACGGCTTGTTAGCTCCCAAGGTTCATATAAAGAGCCATTAACATCGTACTTTGAGATTTGAATTTGGAGCTTCCTCTGGTCCAAAAAAGCATCTTTGATTTGTTTAGTTAACTCCTCGAAGACAATAAAAAAGCCTTCTACTAATATTGAATACCCATGGTATGAATCAATAAATATGAAAATCTTAGTGAGGATGTCCAGCAACTGGTTTGTCATTAAAAGTTTAATACCTGCTATTTTCATAACAACTAGTAATATTCCAGGAAAGGAAGCTGTTAGGGTAGTAACGACTGATAACTTCAATCCTAGACAATCGATTAGGTAGTCCAGATTATCCATGATTAGAAGTTCTAAAGAGCCGCTATAGTAAGTCCGAACAATCACTCCAAGAGCCGCTGCTGCATGTGTTTGAATTAAATGGTTAGAGTGAAAAGTCAAAGCTTCTAATAATGGATACAAGTAATCAATAAGATAATCAGCTTGGAAATCAGCTAAGGATAAACAGCAAGCAAGCTGTCCGATGGAATCGATCGCTATTGAGTATGCCGTTTCTTCGTATCTATATGCTTGAAACCTCGCCTTGTCACCAACATTTACTGACTGAAGCGAATATATTCCCGAAGAGATCTCTTCAATAAGTTCTTGTGATTTACTCATCACCAAATATGTAACGTCTTCCAAATCGTCCATATCTCCAATGTGTATTGAGTCGTTTCCATCTTTGGAGCTAGTAGTATTGTCAAGGAATAAATATTCATTTATATCAAAATTTGACTCCTGATAGTTAGATTTTACCTTGCGAGAAGCTAAAAATTCATTAGCTATCCATAACGAGATACCTTTATTTAGATGATTAATTGATTGATCCTCATTATGCGATACATTTGAATTGGTAAATAACATCTCAACTATCCTTAAATTCTCATCAATGTCGTTAATGTTCTGCAACCGAAAGAGATATCTGAGAAGAGCGGCAAATCTTTGCTCAGTCTGCGAGTCGTAAATACCTTTGAAATAGCTTATAGGTGAGTCGGGTGTCCTTGTGTTGAGTTCACCATTAGACCACTGGTTCGATAGGATTTGAAGGTCTTCAATATACGCATTTCTATTTGTATGACTGGCCTTATCATCTCTGAAACGCACCAATTTGTTAGCATTGATATACGACGGCATTTCAACACTATCTAGCATGTTGGACTTTGGCTGTAAATTGTTGCGGGTTTCATCTAAAGCCAAAAAGGGATCTGCTTTTTGGACTTTGTTCGATTGGGTATTGAAAATAAAACTGTTAACCAAATTTTTCTGCAAAGACTGTATCAATCTGGCCTTTAGCTCAAAAACAGAATCGGCTTCATTCAAATTGAATTTCAGTAACCCGTTCAAAATGTTAAAGTGAAGTTCAAGGGAAACAATATACAAATTGATCTTTTCGTTGTCCGTTGAATAAGTAACAGAAGAGAGCTTATTGTTGATCAAATCCAGAAGTTTCCCATGAATTAGCTGATATAAGGCTCGCGAATACTTGTTGACCTGAGAGTGGTTCGGTACACCGTTTATAAATACCTGAGTAGCCTCGAGGATTCTATTTTCATCTTCTCCAGCATCGATCCTGTTAGCTTGACCGCTACTTAGTATGGATATTAATCCAGATAGTATATCCAACAAAATTGGGCAGATTTCTTTGAACAACGATGCAAAACAGTTGCTCACAATCTCCTTCGCAAATGTGAAAACCTCTTTCGATAACTGCGATTTAGTTTGAATTTTCAACTGGTTGCTACCTGACGATAAAATTGTTCGGAACAAAACACTAAGGGATATTTTCAATTGCTTTGAAGTTGCAACAAGCCAGCTTGTAGTCCTATGCTTGGTTTCCGAATGTGGAATCTTGATTTTTAACTCCAGGACTGCGGTCGCGCTGCCACTGGTGGGCTCTTCCCTTTTACTTTCCAAAAAATCATTCAACGACTTCAAGTCATCTAATTGTAAGTCTGCAAGCTCAAATTCTATCTTTAAATCATTATCATTGAAAACTTTTACAATCATTTCACGAAGCAATTGGAGAATATCGCATATGACAGTGTAATGTAAAGACTTGGATTTGGTCGAAAAGTTTGTCAAATGGGATACAGTACCCGGGAAAATATGGGATAGTTGCTCCGGAGAAACTCTAGAATATAAGTTTATGATTGTCGATAAGCATTTGCGAACCACTTCGATATCTTCTTGCGAGGAAGGGTTTGTCATGCTTGCGAGTAGCTCTAAGAGCAATGTAGTTGTTGTTCCTAGCATGGACAAATATTTGGGATGGGCTGCAAAAATATTTACAGGCAAGCACAAGACCAAGCTGTTAATACAATTCAATGCCGCCTGCCTGAATTCGAAAGTCTTTTCACCAATCGTACTCGTTCCCTTGGCCGCAACGGAATCGTCCACGAGGTATAACATTAACGGGTATAACTGCTCAATGAGCTTCATTTCTACTGTACCACTCCACGCATACTTGAGTAAAAACCCGATAATATCCAAGACTTTTTCGGTGGACTTTTCACTTAGCGATGGCTGCTTCAACAAGTTAGACACAGGGAAGAATACGTAGTCTGCAATCTGAGCCGAAAGGCGGTATGGGCCCCGTCTCGAGTAGGTCTCGTGGTGCTTACGAAGCGTCGCATTTACTGTACTTAAGACAGAAATCAACTTGGGTGAATCCGATCTAAAAATTGGGCTCGGCATTAGGGCTAGCTGTGACAATTCTATGCAATGCGGTTTGATCATTTTGAAGAGCTCCAGCGACAATTCCCGCTGAGAACTTAGTTCATCCCGTTCTACCTCCCGCGGACTTTCCTCTCCTATTATCATGGATCGCGACTCGTACTTCTGTCCTAGCAACTCCTATTACTTGACAACTCATATGTAGTTGGTGATTCTAAGTATCTCTATATCTGTCCGTAGGCGACAGCTGCTGATTCTCATATTCATCACGTGAAAACCCTATTCCTAAAACTACGCTGTGAAATGTACACAAGCGTAATAAACAGACCAGTGATAATTTGGTGGAAAATTTTTCACCTTCCAGTAGTCTATCTTCGTATACTGCTTCTTTTCTTAATACTTACCTACAAGCTATCGAATACGCACATAACTAGTACGTAGGAGTTTGCGGAAACAGAGAAGCTGCTATATGAAATTTCAAGCGAAAGGAGGAGAATTCAAGAGATTAATTTCGGGGAAAGATTCCAATCATACTATAGTGTAAGAATTCAGATATCTTGAAGATTGTCATCAAAGCACGAACTTGTAATTCTATAGGGCTTGTTTTGACGAATATCTTTTTCCCGGACAAGGAAATGGGGAGGTGTTCCTTTTTCAACATTACTGGAGCAATTACCCTCGAGATGGTGGATACCTTGCACTAGAATAATGGCTGCGCCTAGTACAGCTCATGAATCCATTTTCAGCATTGGACACTCATGTGGCTCTCATTTGTGTGATTGTGAGATCGAAATATACTAACACCGCTTAGCCAACAATGACCAGAACTTCAGTCTTAGCTGACGCTTTAAACAACATCAACAACGCCGAGAGAACCGGTAAACGTCAAGTGTTGATCAGACCATCGTCCAAGGTCATTATCAAGTTTTTATCTGTCATGCAAAAGCACGGTATGTCTACTTAATTCTCAACCCATGCATTGCCCGTTTTGTCTTCTCTTGCCCCGGATTGATAACTGGATGGATCGATCGGTGTTCAGTCCCGTTCTGTCTTTTAAGTATCCGGAAAATCAAAGTCAGGAAACGCAGCATAGCCCTGATACCGCCTATTATCTTGGCCGCTGTCCTCCTCGACACTTCTCATAATTGTGGGCAATGTATCACTTTGTCTTTGAATATTCAACTAACTAGTATAGGCTATATCGGTGATTTCGAGTACATCGATGACCACAGATCCGGTAAAATTGTCGTTCAATTGAATGGTAGATTAAATAAGTGTGGAGTCATTTCTCCAAGATTCAATGTTAAAATTGGTGACATGGAAAGGTGGACTGACAACTTATTACCAGCCAGACAATTCGGTTACGTCATTTTGACCACTTCCGCTGGTATCATGGATCATGAAGAAGCCAGAAGAAAGCACGTCGCTGGTAAGATCTTAGGTTTCGTTTACTAAGTTATATAGTTTGTATAATATGTTTTGATAATAAGAGGATTAATGGTAAGGGTTTGACTTTGTGTCACATTGTAGAATAGGTACTAAATACCCTAAGATAAGTTTGGTGAACTCGTTTTCCTAAAGGCACGATAGAATGCCACCGCCAGAGTCACTTAAGTTCTTGGGAACGACACTCTCATGGACTTTGAAGGCAGGCTGTGCAGCTCATTTGCTACACGAGTATGTTTACGAGTTTACCGAGACGAGAGGTGAATCGATGCTTCCTACTTTACAGTCTCAACATGATTACGTTCATGCAGTGAAAAGTCACAGGCTAGGAAGAAATATAGATATAGGAGACTGCATTGTGGCCATTAAGCCCAGCGATCCGGAACACAGGGTTTGCAAGCGAATAACAGGCATGCCAGGCGATATAATATTGATTGATCCGTCTTCGTCATCCGAGTTGACCAATAGCCCGACCGATTGCATCTTACACGACGGGTTTAACAAGTATATAAGGGTGCCCGAAGGACATGTATGGGTGACGGGGGAGAATCTTTGCCACTCTTTGGACTCCAGGACGTATTCAGTGTTGCCCATGGCACTCATAAAGGGCAAGATAGTAGCGGCCAACTCCATGGACAAGGGGTTGAGAAACGACAATGGGAAATTTTGGTTTTGGGATTTCAGGTGGATAGAAAACTCTTTCGTTAATGAGGCGTAGAACCGTGTAAATAGTTTGTGTGAAGAGTCGCATACCTTTGCGACTCGAGTTTCTTTTATTAATGTTTGCTACGGGACTAAATAACTGGGTGAAAACTTACGCTCTACCAGCCTTATGGTATTTTGCTAACTCCCTCAAAACTTTGGAACCGAAGTAGATGCATGGTCCTCCAAGGATAAAGGAGTGAAATAATGTAGCAAAGATAGAAGAGCCTAAGTAATATCTGAAAAATGTAACTTCAAAGCCAATCAAACATGCCAAAAAGCCAAAACTGTAGATTAGTTTGGAACCATTAGTCTGGTTGAGTATGCCAAAAAGGTCAGACTCAATGGAGATAATCCAAGAACCCACAAGTAGCAAAAATAAAACGGAAGCAAGACAAATAAACACCAAAGGGACTATTGGGTTTGCCATCGTAGGCTCTTCCCGGAATTGGTGGTGAATTTCTGGTTGGATGCCAATGGTACTTTTGCGCGAGTACGTCGAAGACTCTCTCACCGTATCGGATGGGATGAGCTCAACCAACTGTTTCAACAAATTTCCATCGTTTCCAGCATCAGCGACGATTAGCTTTAAGAATAACCTGTCCTCAATTTTTAATCTTTCGGAGATTTTCTTGACTGGGATGGACAAGGTGATTAATTTGGAAATACCTTCAAATTTTGGAACGAAAGACATATCCAAGCCCTTCCTGTTTCCCAACGTCACCACTAATTGATGTGGACTCTTCGAAAAATCATCTTTTAGCTTAATACTAATATCAATTTTATCCTTTGGGGTATCGAGGAACAATTGCTTGATTTCAAGCGTATTGATTTCTCCAAGACTCACAGAGTTTTCATTTACCTTTATTGTAGCCTCAGAAATTGAAAATGCCAAGGACACTGCCAGCAAAAATAACAAGTATAAGACTGAAAAGGTGTTGAGCTTCATTTTGATTACACCTATATTAGTTTATTCTATGTCTATACAGTTCATTCGAAACTGTTGTTACGCTAGGCGTGTTCGCTTTATGACGATCATGAAAGAAAGTGACACAAAAATGATATTATCGATCTAAGAGCCTCAAGTATTTATATGTATATGAGTAGCGATGAAGCAGTGATAGGCCATGATAAGGTCCGCCGATAGCTTCAGTTATTGGAGGCCTTTTTTCCAAGAGCTTCGAAGTAGAAAGGGTAGAAATAAGTTTTGTCAATGCAAGTTTATAGACTTTTTTCAGTAGGAATTTCGTCGAATTCGGTATTCTCTTCATTCTCCGTGTCCTCGTGGATTAATTCGGGCAATTGAATGATTTCTCCATCATTGATTACATCCCTTTGGTTCCTGGAGGCCTTGTTGTCTTCATTCCCTACGACTTGATAGCCCGACGTCCCTGGGCCAATGCACATGTGAGCTATAGACGTGTCATAGTCTGGTTGCAGCCGCACAAGAGTATTGATATCAGGTTTTCGAGCCAGTGGCGGGTCTCCGATTGACTTGGGAAAGGTATCGGCAAAGTTTCGCAACCGCCTTCTGAGATTGCTGTCGGGCGAAAGCGTCAAGGTGTGAACCCAGGTGTCGGACCCCCAGAACAATGAGGCAAACAACATGAACGAGCCCACACCTATAGATATAGTTAAGATCACAGGGATAAGGATGAGAGCTAACGGTTAGTATAGGACAAGCAGTGTGCGTCTGTGTCTGGGCGTGGTTGTACGTACATATTATAATGAACACCCCAAAAAATATTAAGGTGAAAAACGCTATCACGGTTGAGGAGATTCCAAACATGAAAGCAATTATCAGGATGGCCAATAGTACTAATGGTATAACAAGTAATACGGATACCTTTTAAAGTTAGTATTTGTAGTTCCACCTATGTTCGATCTTTATATCAACGTACCGCTGTAGCGACTGATCGGGAGTTATTGATGTCTCCAATGACAACAATTGCTGCCTTGGCTCGTTTTTCAAGGTAAATACAGGCCCTTAGGAGCGTACTGTACCGGGTTAGTATTTTGTTTAAGCTACACAACAGACTTTACTTACACTAGTAGTTCTCTTGCAAAATCCGAATTCTCCGTAATCCGATCTATTATATTCAAGACGCGATAAGTAACACTTGCGATAGTAGCAGCGATACGATCTCTGATATTGAAGCTAATCCAACCAACCTTGTTAACGGGCTTCTTTTTTGGCTTTGCCTGTTGTTTTGGTAACTCCTCTTTCAAACGACTCGAATTAGGGGGTTTTTCTTCTTTACAAAATGTGGTACTGGAGTTGGAATTAGCCCTCCGTGACAGCGATTTCCAATTTTTTTTATTTCTCCTATTGTGACTAGATCCTGAATCTACCCTTTGCCTTTTCTTGGAGCGGGATCTTGTTGAGAGCATCGGTTGTTTCAAAATGTTGGAAAGAATAAGTATATATTAAACTAGTAAATTTGCAACCCAAATCTTTTTTAGCATAAGTTTTTTATGAGGCGCTAAGAAAAGAACTATAAGGCTAAGGGGCCATTGATCCATCATGGGTGTTGTTCCTTATCTCTGTAATACCTAGGGATTGTTCCATATTGTACTCTATGTGAGTTTGACGAAGAAAAGTTTGGGGGATTGCCGGAATTGAATCCACTGATTCAATCAAGACGGCACCCATGCCGCCCATAAGATGGCCCAAATTATGACAATGCACAAGCCAAATGCCTGGATTATCGGCCACTAAACGGATTACCGCGTGGCCGTTAGACCGTACGTAGGCAATATCGAATAAAGGTGGGTTTTTCAAATCCAAGTTGGTATAGTTGGCGTCAATAGCGTCCGCGATGGTTGCGAAAGGGAAATTTTCGTATTCGCTATGGCTAACAAGATGGAACAAATGGCCATGAAGATGGATCGGGTGACTAATGGGTCTGGAGTTGTCGATGACAATGTCGACAATGTCACCCGGCTGGATATTACTCTCCAAAGAGCCGTTGAACAGAGAAAAGTCGGTTTTATTCGCATTTGCCATGTGCAACAAAGGTCTGGCTAATTCAAACCCAGTAGGCAACTTAGTCCCGTCCTTGAACATGCTGAATTCGACCACGCCTGTCCGGTTTAGAAAAAGGTTGAACGTGTGGTCTGCGGCTCCCTTCGAGGTCAATTTGTCCAGCTCACCGTAAGGTCGCGCTTGAAAGGGCCAAAGCAGCTTGTATTCGGGCTGAAGCGGTGCACCATCGAGGTCTTGATATCGGTCTCCGTTTGAAATGACATCTCGTGTTTGAAAGTTTTTTAGTTCCTCCTGAGAGTAAGTGGAATTATCGCCGTAAACTAGGAAGCCAATGCCTTCAATGTACTGTGGTGTCTTGGTGGCTGCGAAACGGATCGCGAACGGTTCCCCAGTGGAGCTGTGATTTTGCGACTTTGTCTCAACTAGTATAGTGAACCTGGTGCCTACTGGTATTAGCAACTGATGAACTTTCACGGGCTCTATAAAAACTCCGTCAACCGCTATAACGTGAAGCTCATGGTCGTCAATCGAGAAGGCTTTTGTATACTGACCACCGGCATTCAAGACATGAATATACTGCCAATCGCTATTATTGGTGAAATGTACATAGTTCTCGGCTCCTGTTGGCTCACAAGGCTTGGAGTATCCCGGATTCTCAAGGCCAAAGTGGTCTATTTCAAAGTCACGGTAGCCATCGTCTTTGCTTCTGCTGCATCCCATGCTGTCAAACTTTGGTACTCCAGTTGAATTCGACTTTTTCCAGAGCTTGTGGAAGGTCGCATATTCATGGCAGTATACGCGACCATGCCCGTTTAGCAAAATACTTTGTATGCATAAAGGATCCACTCCATAGTTAAACATGCGAGCCATGATATCATCCATCACCATCTTGAAGGAATCGTCTGCAATTATAAATCTGGCGTTTGCTTCTAGCGACTTGATGGTCTCGAGGTCCTTTTTGGAACTAGTTACTAACTTATAGGGCCTAGCTCGATCTGCTTTAGGCTTAATGTAAATAGGGCCGTAAAGACCATCGGTCAGATAACCTCTATAGTGGGCATGGTACCAAGAGCTCCCGTATTGGTCACTGAGCTGAAACAAATAGGTAAATTTATCACCGCTGAGAATTGGGTATTGTGTGATCCCTGGCACTCCATCGGACCACGGTGTGCCCTTTTGCAATATTCCATGAAAATGTATGGTGGCAGAAACAGGTAGGTAATTGATTACTGTTACGTTGATCCAGTCACCCTCTTCTCCTTCAATAAGAGGGCCAGGTGACTGTCCGTTGATGAGGTAGCTACTTTTGTACTTTCCATCAGGACTACCATACGTGTGAGTTAACTCGAATACATAGTTACGAGTGACATTTCCATTGTGCGAGTCTTGTTCTTCAACGTGTGATGCAAATGCACAACTCAACCAGATAAATGATAAATGCTTGAAAAATTTCATAATCGCCAAACCTCAAAGTTCAGTTTCATCTGACTATTCATACATAATATAAAATTGCCATAATATTCTTCACCTTAAATATGCTGAATACACTTGAAGCACTAGCATAATATACTGTCAGAATCTTCTTACCGTGCTAACAAAATTTTGCAGCTCTTAAGGAACTCGAGCTCTAATGTGCAAAATGGTAACTATTGCAGTTTACAAGAATTTCTATATCATTCACCGAGCACTATAGTTTCTTTATAAGATGATTTTTAACTGGAAGAAGCCTTCAATATGCAATTCTTGACCGCCAAGTCATTGCTCTATGCCAGAGTCATTTATCTTGGTATCATCACGTTCTTTCTTGTCAAAGATTCTGATGCAGTGTTGAAATCGGGGTTTGCTTTATTATTTGGCCAGGCGATGGAGTTGCCTGTTGTGCAAGTTAGTCCTCTGCATCCGTTATTCGGAGTGGTTGCCATCACCCTGGGTACATTGGCGATTTCGGACTTGATCCCCTTGTTGGCCAATAATATTGATTACTTTGAAACTATTGTTCCTACTAGATTGTTCTTGTATTTCGCTTTGGCAGCGTACTCCTACTTAGCAGAATCGACTTTATTCGGCAATAATCTAGTATTTGTCTACTCATTCTCCGAGGTATGGTTCAACTTTTTGATCTATAACAATTTGAGAGATGAAAAGTATCACAGAATTAAAAAATTCGTCGAGGAGCATGGAGAGGAATTAACTTCTGATGACAAGGTGAAGGTGGTTGAAACCGAGTGATGGATATATCAGATATATAAAATTATGTACAACCGATTTATTCTTTGGTGAAATCCAATATTGCCCAATTTAAACACTCATCAAACTCGTTTAGATCATAAAAACTAATCAGTAGAACATTTACCACATCTTGGTTTTCTTGAAGCTTTGCTGAACTCTCGAATTTGATGATACTCAAGTTAGTTATAGGTGTACAGAACATTTCAGTAGCAGTGATGTCAATGTCAATTTTTAGGATTTGATCGTTCCTTTTGTTGATAACGATAACTTCAAATGTTGAAATTGGCCTTTCAACCGACTTTACAAAGGGATTTTCAACGAAATCCTCGTACTTCTTTAAGTTAGCATATTTTTCATGTTTGATGGAAACGTCGAGCACACTGCCAACCTCCTGGAGAGAAGTTAAAATTTTAAGCATACTTTTGAACGTTATTTCATGTCTTATATGTCCAAGCAATGGCCTGAGGATCAACGGATGCGAATTGTTTTGTTTCCACTTGGTTATTGAGGTCGGAATCTTCTGTTTCAAGTTCAAATTGTACTTGTAGAAACAACACAACATTATTCTTAAAAACGTCAATACCGACTGTGCTTTGTTGTTATTGATGGATGACTGCTGAATAATATTTTGATAGTAATTATTCAAGTCGTCATCATTGCTTTCATCATAAATTTTTGACTCAATTTCTATGATCTCATCATTTATCTCCATTATAATTTTATTGGCAATGATCAGTACATTATAATTGATTAAGTTCTTTGCTTCTCTTGTGAGCTGATAAAAAAGCTCCTCTTCGAATAGAAAATATCTAGCCTTTTCGATGTCATTGATAAGGCTATGCTTCTCTTTACTTATGAACTCGTTTTTGAAAATTGTTTGCCCGGTAACCATATAGTCATCGTCGATTTTACTGAGGAACTTGACTCGAATATACTTGTAGACTTTGTTGGTGAGCTGATTCGTGCTTGTTATTGGATTGAAAGAAATTTCTCCCGTTTGACTATCCTTTCGTAGAATAGCAAGACCTCGATCATGATAGCTGGAACCAGAATCGCCAAAGCCATATCTCACACCAATAGCTCTAGACCCGTTTGCCGGGTCCCTTGTTTTATATAAAATTTCGTCATTGCTCCGTACCAAGCTAATCATATCCCAATATGTTTTCTCTTTCAACACCTGTTCATTTAGCCGTACACTTGCATTTCTGAACGAGTTCGTAATTTTATTTAAAGATTCCAATTTCCATCCCTGCCCGATCTGAGCCGAATTTTCATATTTTGCAACGTCGGAGTTGCTGGATAGCCTATCCGAATTCAAAGAGCCTAGAGGAACACTCTTACTCAAGTGAGGTGACATAGTAGATTTCCCGACATTTGGTTTGTTTGCAGATATCAATAAAGAAACGAAATCCAACGACAAGGATGTTTCGTTCAAGGCAGAATTGATGTATTGCGCTAATTCCATCTTTTGATGTTGGAAATTCTCATATGTGTTTTTAGGAGCGATCAAATCATCTGTGCTTCCCGTGTTTGGTATTTTGTCGCCGTCTGCCATGAACTGGTCTTCCATTCTTAGTTCGTCATTTGTACCGGTGGCGTCGACTTCGGGCCCATCTAACTTTTCAATCTCCTTTCTTAATGAATCTTCTGTCACATCTAGGAAAGACAGCCGTTCTATCAATATTCTGGGGATCAATTCGGCAATTGACAACTTATCTCTGCGTGAAGTTAGTTGGAACAGTTCATTTTTAGAAGTCAAAAAAAAAACCTTATTGAACATACTCATCTTGAATAAACGGGTCCTTATAACCGTCGCCATACAAATCAGGATCTAAATCCAAATGGATCTTGTCACCCATGGTTTTAACTACGTAGTCTACCTTGAATAGGAATAGTGACAAAGAAGATAAAGCTGTTTCCAGCAAAATGTCGCGATAGTTTTCTTACAAGAAGTACATAATGCAGTTTGTATATTCATCTAATAAAAGACAGGAAAATTAGTCCATAAAGTCATCCAAATCACCCTCTTCAATAGCTTTCAACAAGTCAATCTCGTCTTCCTTCGATTCCAAATTGTTTTTGTTCGAGTCGAGTTTGTTATTATCGGATGGGTACCTCATGGACTTCACATTATCATTATGCAAAGACAAACAAAATTTGATTCTTTGGTCAAATTCCGATTGAGGCAACTTGGTTGAGTAGATGTCCAACAATTCTTTGCTCTTCATATAACCATGTTCATGATTTATAGTTGCTTCTATTACACCGTCTCTGATGGCTTTAGAAACGATATACTCAGTCAGCTCCTCCGAGTCCAAATGTAATTTGATACAAATATCCTTCAACGAAATTTTCGAGTACGACAAAGATATGATTCTGATGCCTGTTTTAATAACATTTTGGCCCAACCTTGAAACGAGGGTAAAATTATCGTCTTTTACAAAAAAGGATTCATACTTCTCTAAAACGGAGGAAAATAACTTTAAATCACCTAATCTGACAGCCTTGGTGACCATATAGTAAGGCTCAAAATGACCATAGCTGCTTCTAAACACCTTCAACTCGGGAATATCACCCATTAATAACTCAATGATGATACTCAACTTGGTTGCTGCCTGAATGAAGCCATTGGCCAATTGAGTTTGAGGAGTCTTTCTAATAGCGGCCAATACATACTCGTGAGCTGAAGAATAGTCTAACTGAATAGCATTGATCTTTGCCAAGTAGTAATAATATCTGGCACACAAAGCGTTACCAGCATTCTCTGGGAACTCAGTTTTTTCGATTAAATTTGTTGCCTGGTTGATATCGTGGGTCAAAAGGTAGTTTCTCAATAACAAAGTGATGAGGGACGCAGTGGACTCGTCGTCATGCCTCAAGGTGGCTGTTCTCAAGCTTGTCAACAACTCGGGGCGGATTGAGTAGTAGTCCTTGGTCAATTCTTTAGTCCTAGCAATATAAAACCATATTTTGGCCTGAATGAAGTCTAAGGACCTGCGGTTGAATATTTTCATCAAAGCAATGACTCTGTCGTTGAAACCGGCCAATGTCTTCAAGTCTTTGCGGTCCAAAAGATACACCTGGATCAACAAGTGGATGTACAAATCAATCTCGGGCAACACACTTCCTTCAGCTACCATCGACTCCTCTATCTCCATATTATCTTCATTGTCCTTGCTTTTTCCCACTATTTCAACAAGATATGCCTTTCTAGGATGCTTGTCGGAATAAACCTTATCTACAACAATGCTCAAACAACTAGGACTCTCCGATATCTTCTGTCTCAATGACCCTAAATCACGAAAAACTTTAGAGATATATCTGTTGTCAAAATTAGCCGCCGCTTTTTCGAGTGACGTGAAAGACTGTTCAACTTCCTTCGTTAATTTCTCAATTTTATCTCCCCTTTCGTTGCCTTCGGACACATTGGCCTGGCTCGTATTCGATGTTTCCCCCATTCTTCTATCTGATCTAGTTACTACAGAAGTAATATTTGAAAATCAACTGCTTCTCATTGCTCTAGGTCGTTGCCACCACGCTAAATGATATCGTTCAAAATGGTGAGAACCTAGATTTCCTAATTTGGAATAGAATGAAATTTAAACGAACATCACTCCCACCTATTGCGTTATCAACTCAAAGTCGGTTAACGGCTGAACACAAATCCTAGAAAAGCCGATTTGTAGATCTTTCGCCAAGGAGAGTGGCTACAGGAACATTGGTTAAAATGGATATAATACCCAAGAGATTGCCCGAGGCCCCGAAGTTAATTCCGGTATTTTTGATGAATTTACAGCTAGATGAGCCGGACTCAATCTATTCTAATAAGGCATCCAACCAATCGGTATCACTAGCTAAGATTATTAGTGGAGACATCACCACGATAGAAAACGAATTTGGGTACGAACTAGAAGTTCGAGGGCTAAATGGGTTTGACAATTTGACAAGCAGTCTTGATACGGGAATAGGCACGCTTGATAGTAATTTGTATGGCAAGACGCCGCTGGGGGCCGGTGTGTACGTCAAATATAGAGGGATGATACGGTTCACGGATGTCATATTGAAAGTGGTAGACAAGCAAGGCAGCAAGCTGGATTTCAAAGACAACTATGTAACATGCATGCCCGAATTCTGGTTCGATGACAGCGTTAGCACCAAGTACGGCTGGATTCGGCTGGTCAGTCTCGTTGGAAAGGGTAGGTTTACCAGAGACTCACAGGGACTCCTTTACGTCCAGTATTTAGTGTATGTGTTAGTATGAATAATAACTTGATTTTGATTACAGGATCGTAACATTACACTGTATTGACATCAAAGTATAAACAGACGTAAGTAGTTAGTTTAGATAATATCGACAAAGCACTAAAGAGGGAGTATTATGGGGTTTACCGGGAGTAGAAATACAAAAAAAACCTATATAACGCAAGAATGATTAACAGCATGAGTTTGACTGGTTTGAAGTTAAAGATTGGCCTCTTAAGTTGACATTCGACTTACCATTGTTAGCACCGCCAGCGTTTCCCGCGGTAGCGTTGTTAGTCATTTGGGCCTTGATTTGTCTGGCCATGGTGTAGAAGGCCTGTTCGACATTGGTGGAAGATAAGGCAGATGTTTCCAAGAACGGAATATCCAAGGCGTCAGCAAATTCCTTGGCCGCCGTGTACTCAACTACCTTCTTATCAGACAAATCTGCCTTGTTACCGACCAACAACTTCATCACTCCACCGGTAGCATAACGGTCGATTTCCTGGAGCCACTGTTTCACGTTATTGAACGACTCCTGGTCGGTCACGTCGTACACGATGATGATGCCATGGGCGCCCCTGTAATAGGAAGACGTGATGGTTCTGAACCGCTCCTGTCCTGCTGTGTCCCAGATTTGCAATTTGATTGTTTTGCCGTCCAACTCGATGGTTCTGATCTTGAAGTCCACCCCGATCGTAGAGATGTAGTCGGGGGTGTACGTATCGTCGGCAAACCTCAATAGCAAGCACGATTTCCCGACACCAGAGTCACCAATCAACAACAATTTGAACAAATAATCGTACTCGTTATTCATGTTTTGTACCGCTTGTTTAAATCGCCAATAAAAGGGGAAATATGTAACTTAAATGCAATATTTTAGTTAAGTCTGCCAATGAATCTTCGCAAAAAAAAAACACTCTAAAATGCGTATACCTGATAACCGTATTCTGACAAGCAACTACGTCTAATTTGATTGATTATATGTGCCTATAATCCGTATTATTTGCCTATAACTGCTTTATTATCGAAATTACCACTATGTTTCGTGTCTTTGTGAAGGGAAATTGCCATTAAATATTTGAACACGCACACGACGTTTATTATCCGGGCTAGGCTATAACTATACAACAACTATAGTATTGAGTGGGGCTCTGGTGTCAGCGAGGCGATGGGAAACGCTACTGGATTTTAGCAGCAATTTCCTTTTCAGCCTGGGTGGTTGTTTTCTTTCCTTTTGCTTTTTTGACGGCGATAAGGATCATTTTGTAGAACCAGTAGATGTTCAACAAGTCGAGCAATACGTTTAGTGATAACGTCGCCACAGGTAACACCTTATTGACCAGGTTCCATTGGGAAAACATGTCTGCTGCCACAAGAGTGACGGAGTAGAAACCCCAGACTATCCTCACAGAGAAAAAAACCGCGAGCAACACGAGACCGTTAGCCAAGGTCACGGGCTCGCTGATGGTGCCAGCAGGCATTTTGGAAGCAAACCAGTTGATATTGACAAACGGCGTACTCAACTCAAAGAGCAAAAACGCCGGGATCCACGGCATGCAGAACGGCACCAAGCACGAACCGAATACAAATAACGCTGCCACTGCGTGGAACAAAAACCCAACGCCAAAGAGCCCCACGTATTTCAAGCACACGTAAAAATCCCACACAAAATACCCCAACGTGATAGAGCTCACAAACCCTCCATATGGAGTGTAGCCGTGCACCGCGGCCGCAGGGTCGACAGTTCGATTTTGCCAGCTTGGATGGTTCCACATAGGAACGAGAATGATGTTCGATATCACGCACTGCACCATCGACACCACATGGATGTCGAAATTGATCCGCACCTTTGGACTCAACTGCTGGTACGTACGACCCATCCACCGTCGAGCCACTATAGGACTCAATATCTGGATTCCGTAGTAGAATAAAAACGACCCGACGATCTCGTGCCAATGGGCCACGAATAGGTTCTCCGTAATGGCCGGAAATGGTCTATATTTTAGCAATGGATCTTCTTCAAACACGGGTAGCAAATCTTTGACCCCCATCGTGTATACCGGCTTATCTGTTCCCTTATTCTCCAGAACTCCTTCTTTTTAATAGGTAAATCATGGGACTTCATTTTAATGCTTCACAGGATAGTACTACCATAACGGCCGCTTATGTAATCCGACCAGCGTTGACAGACGAATTTTCACTATGGGCATTAAGTCCCATAGGCCTTTCTTTGATGTCTTATTGAGATATTATAACAGGTAATTGTACGCGATAGAAGATGTCTTACCCATTAGTGTGTTTAGGGAATCCATTGTTGGATTTGCAAGTTGATGTTGAGCCTCAGTATTTGCAAAAATATGGGTTGAAAGAGGATGATGCTATTTTGGCCGAAGAGAAGCACTTTCCAATCTTCGGAGAGGTGGTTAAGAAGGATGGGTTGAAAACTCTTGCTGGAGGTGCGGCCCAAAATACTGCTAGAGGCGCGCAGTACATCTTACCACCCAAATCTGTGGTGTACTTCGGGTCTGTGGGTAAAGATGTGTACGCGGACAAATTGAACGAGGCCAACGAGCAGTACGGGTTGAGAACTGAGTACCAAGTGCAAGAGGACATTTCAACAGGAAAATGTGCTGCATTGATCAATGGCGCTCACAGGTCGTTGGTAACCGACTTGGGTGCTGCCAACCACTTTAAGGATACCCATTTGGATAAGAAAGAAAACTGGGCTCTTGTCGAAAATGCCAAATTTTTTTACATTGGTGGATATCATTTGACGGTTAGCCCCGCTGCTATTGAGAAGTTGGGTAAACACGCGGCCGAGCACAACAAGGTTTTTGCCTTGAATTTCTCTGCCCCATTCATTCCCCAGTTCTTCAAGGAGCCATTGGCTAGCGCGCTCTACTACGTCGACTTTGTCATTGCCAACGAATCTGAGGCTGCTGCGTATGCCGAAGCCAACGGCTTGTCGGTCGACTCGAGCGACGTGACAGCTATTGCTAAGGAAATTGCCAAGTTACCAAAGGCCAACGCCAAGAGACCAAGAACCGTTATCTTCACCCAGGGTACTGAACCAACCGTCACTGTTTCCTACAACGAGTCTGGCAAAGATTTCGAGATCAACGAGTACAAAGTGAGAAAATTAGCTGAAAGCGAGGTTATTGACACCAACGGTGCTGGAGACGCTTTCGCAGCTGGTTTCATGGCTGGTTTGGTCGACGGCAAGTTCGTTCCTCAGGCCATCGATTTGGGCCAATGGGCTGCGGCAGTATCGATCCAAGAAGTCGGTCCAGCTTTCCCTTTCCCAAAGAAAGAATACTCAGCTTAATGGCCTGATCGCCTTTGAAGCTCAGTGCCTCGAGTAGCTTTTTTTTTCATTTTCATCACTCACCTTCATTTCAACATGGGTTTATATATACAAATTTCAGTCGTGAATTTTTATTTATGGTCTACCTTTCACGGCCAATTATCAATTGGGTACGGGTCTTTCGAGTCTTGCTTCACTATTAGATCTTTTTATATCATATGAATGCAAACGAATTCAACATTGTTGCTAATTCTGTGCCAACTGTCGTAGTCATGGTTAGTGAGCCCTCATAATTTTTTCTGAAAAATTTCGATGAGCCAGTTTGAACATACCCTTCTTTATTTATATTGGTAAAGCGATAGTACTTAAACCAAGTCGGAAGCGATGACGGTTCTGAAAGATCACTACTACAGGCTAGCATCTGAAGTTGCAGAAGAGAGAATCGAAGCAGCTACTTCCTTACTTTCAGAATTATCGGAAGCGAACGAGAAAGACGAATGGGATTACGCGCTAAACCGATTAATCAAAGGGTTAACAAGTACCAGGCAAAGTGCAAGGCTAGGGTTCTCGATGGCCTTGATCGAGGTATTACGTGAATTGGTAAACTCTGTGCAACATGAATTGACAGTGACTAGCTTTTTGGAACATGTGTCCAAATTGAGCGAGGTAAAGTCGTCTATGAAAGGTAAAGAAGAACGTTCGGCATTATTTGGTCGTTTATTTGGCTTGCAAGTTCTACTTAACTCCAAATTGTTGTTCGACCCTAAAATAGCCCCTTTAGTGGTGTTAAGGAAATTTGCTGATGATTTGGTAGACTTGGCTTGTACGAAGACGTGGATACGAGAGACCTCGATATTTACAGTGTATCAATTTATTGGATTATTGGAGGATAATTCGGATAAGGACAAACTCATGGCTCACATTTTACAGAAAATAAACGATGCTGGTTTGAATTTGACTACCGAAGGAATTGCAATCTACTTATCGATCCCTCAAAGTAAGAGAGCCAAGCTCGCAGATTCAATTGTTAATGCGCTGCCTAATTGGAAAAATGGGGACCCTTTAGCAAAGGGTAACTTGCCTATTTTAGCTAAAGCTTTAAGGGATGTGGACGCTGTGGATACTGAAAACGAAGATCCGAATAATTTGAATGCGAAGAACGGCAAGGCTAAACAGAAAGGAACATGGAATCCTCGAATTAACTTTGTGTGGGATGTGATAATTGGAGTCTACAGCAACAGTCCTAGTGAAAAATATGACGAAGATGAAGATTTAGTGGTTCAGTCGAAGAAGCGTAAAAAGACAGCTTCTAAGTCTTCGAAGAAACAAAAAATTAGTAGTGAGAATCAAATACCGTTTAAAGAATTTTGGAAAGTAGTCGTTGATGAAACCTTTTTCGCAGACAAGTCATCCCATGAAAGAAAGTACTGGGGATTTGAAATATTCAATAAATTCATTAACACCATCGGTTCGAGCGATATTTCGGCAATATTCACACCCAATTTATTGAAATGTTTAATTAATCAGTCTTCTCAGCCAAATCGTATATTGCACAAGATTTCTGTCAAAGTATTGAACACTATAAACGAGAGTGCTCTTCAAGATGTCACTAAAGCTCCTGTCATTTTAGAATGTCTTCTAGATGAGTCTAAGGGGGGATGCTGGAACTTCGACTTAGTAACCAAATCGAAATGTACCGATAAGTTACTTAGCACTTTACAAGATAAGGAATCACCCAACATACACGAGGTTGATATGGTGCTAAATCAATTCAAGAGTATACTAGTTGCAAAGTTTGAGGAAGCGTTGAACTCGCAGAGCAAAGAAGGGGAGAATGAAGAAATCATGAAGAAGCCTTATCATAATATCCAGAAATGGTCGTTGGACAAGTTGCTTCTTCTTTTCAGAAGTAATAAAAGCATTTTGACGGGTGAAAAGTTCAGTAAGAGTTGGCTAGAAAACATTTTGAGGTTTTTAGTACAGCATGCTTTTTTCAAGAAAAACGGCATGGTCGAAGTCTCTGAGGATATTCGTAAAGTGAGCCAAGAAAGGTTGAGTTCAGTTTTGTCGGACAGCTTGAATTCACGTATGAACGATTTGGTGTGGCCTTTAACGGCTTGTCTTAGTCATATCAAGAAGTTCGAATCATCGAATAAGTACGAAAGTTTATTCGAATTCGACGAAGAGTTGACAAGAGTAAAGGAAGAAACGTTGAGTTTATTGAAGGATATCAACGAGTTAATCAATAACACTGATAGTGACAAAACTAATAAACAGAATGAATTGTATTGTTTCAAGTTAATGTTTTCAATGATTTTGATCCAATTTTATATGGGTGATGAAGAAGCGGTAACGGTGCTAGATGAACTTAAAGTATGCTACGAAAATGCATTCGCTTCTGAAAAAAAAAGTGACGAAATCGACTCTTCATTTGTTTTAACCGAAATCATTTTGTCATTCATTTCACGCAAGTCGACATTGTTGAAGAAGCTTTCCCTCATAGCCTGGGAAGCGTTTTTGTGCTCGAAAGATGAAAGCGGTAGGGTTAAATTAACGCAAGAGTGTTTGCAGTTGCTCTACGATGTGTTAGAAGCGAGAGAGAACAGAGAGGGACAACAAAAGTTATTCGAGGGCCAAGACGAGTTCGAGGTGGAAGGTGATAGTGACGCTGGCAGCAACCACAATCATATTGATGATGACTCGAAAGACGACTCCAGTTCGCTGGATAGCAGTCTTTCGATGGAATCTGATGACGGGGATATGGATGAAATTGGCTCAGACAAAGAAGGTGAGTCCAAGGATCCAAATGCTGAAGTCGACAAGCAAACAAATATTAAATTAGCGAGGGCTTTGGGTATACCTACCGAAGAATCGGGCGAGGTAAAGTTTGAAGACTTGGACTCTGGCACCGAAGGTGATGATGATTCCTCCTACCAATCAGACTCAATGGATGACGAAGAGATGATGGCCATGGACGACCAATTGTCTAAGATTTTCAAAGAAAGACACGATGCTTTATCCAATATCCCTTCTGGTAATAAGCGAAAAGCAGAAGTGACAGAAGCAAAGGAACAAATGGTCTTCTTCAAAAACCGGGTGTTGGAGTTATTGGAGTCGTTCAACAAAAACCAGTCAGGATCATATTTGAATCTTTCCATGATTAAACCGTTGATCACGCTCATCAACCTCACGCTCGACAAAAACCTCGGAGTCAAGGCTCACAAGTTTTTGAAAACCAAAATCAGCAAAACCAGAATCTCAACTGCCGAGTTTGAGCTCAATTTCACTACCGCTGCTGATCAGGCCGAATACAAAGAGTCCTTGATGCACCTAATCGAATGGCTACACAAAGAGGCTGACCTGAACAAGTCATCTAATCAATCCCATTCTTTGGCATGCAACCAATCTTGTATCATCATAGCCAAGAGTCTTATAGGTCTTGACATTCTGTACATGGACAAGCTCATCGATTTGTACGCCACTTCCTTGAAGAAATGGGCGTCCAATCGTTCAAGTAAGATCCAAGCATCGATGTTCTTTGACTTTATCAACTGGCTCAACTCCAAGCGAGGCAATTGACTCAAATCTATCTATATGTATATATGTATAGATGGTCTTCAGTAGGAAAGGTTCCATAGTGTTCCCATATTTACTTAAGCGACATGCCATTTTTCAACGCTACGCGTAAATTTCGGCATTGCCATTTTTTCACCAATTAAAGCCCGAAGTATGGCCGAATTAAAGCACTTTTATACAGTTGATAGGAAATTTCATAAGAATTCAGTATTATCAAGTAGAACAAGATGTCAGCATACAAGCAAGCGGGTATTTCGTTGAACAGGGCATTAGCCATCTCAGCAAAAGCAGTTAGAAATGCTTTGAAACCAGAATTTAAGACGGCAGCTGAAAGAAGAGGTGTTACTGACGCCAAGGTGGTCAAGATCGAAAACGGTGTTTCGCAAGATGCCAAGCCTTTGGACCAATAAATGCCTCGTTCGGGCTCTATAGTTTGTTATGAGTCTAGTCAAATTACAAATTAATTGAACGTCCAGCTTACTGCCTATGTTTATGGATGAGTAGTGAACGGATATAGAAGCTTCAATACAAAAGTACATCTAACGAGCTTGTTTGTGAAACCACCGTAGGAGTTTTTCGTGTTTGTAGGTTGGCAATGAATCCAATTAATGTAAACTGCGATTTTGAATAATATTTAGCAAATGTAAGGGATTTACGATCTATCATGGTATTACATACAAAATGTGAGAATAATATGATGGGAATGGAAAACACTATATACAGCTTGCCATCGAGACGAGCCCTAGGCTAGTTTGTCTGGAGAGATTTTGTTTTCTGATAGCGCCGCTTGCTTGTCTTCGCCGATTTCCTTAGCTATTTGGCTAATGAGTTGATCCCTTAGTCCGTGAGGAAGATCGTCTATCATGGACCTGATTATTTCAACCTCGGTCTCAGGCTTCCTCTCAGACTCATCGGCCTGGTCAGCGAGTTCTCTCTCATTTGAAGTGGCTGAGTCTTCTTCATTTTCTTCTTGGGCAGATTCATCTAGTAATTTAGATAACTCCGATTTAGGGTTACTATACAATTCAACAAACCTGCCTTGCTCGACTACTCTCCCCCCTTTTCCTAACACCACAATGTTTTCTGACTTTGAAATTGTCGACAACCTGTGAGCTATTGAAATTATTGTCATTTGACCTTGGGATGTTAATTCTTTTAACGTCTCATTAATGAGACTTTCCAGCTTCGAATCCAACGCCGACGTTGCCTCATCTAGGATTAAGATGGATGGTTTTTTGATTAATGCCCTGGCAATTGCGACACGTTGCTTTTGACCACCCGATAACGAAGCCCCACGAGAACCAATTATAGTATCATAGCCTTCTGGAAGAGAGCTGATGAAGTCGTGACAGTTGGCTTGTTTTGCAGCATCTACAACATCATCCATAGTCAATTGGTTAATTTGATGTGGAGTCAACCCATAAACTATGTTCTCCAAAATACTGCCTGATAACAATACTGGTTCTTGCTGCACAACACCGATTATCGATCTTCTCAAATCACGTATCTGAAAAGTGCTAATATTTTTCCCTCCAATAAGAATTTCCCCCCCGTTAATGTTATATGCTCTGAGTAGTAAGGATGCTACAGTCGATTTTCCAGCCCCAGAGGGAGCAACAAAGCATGTTGTTGAAGAGGCTGGAATTTTAAATGAGCAATCCCTAAATATCATTTCGCTAGGTCTAGTTGGATAACTGAAATCCACACCTTTAAATTCAATTTCATTACTCAACCCAGGAGGCAATCTGTTACCTTTCACGGGTGGAACATCATTCTCATAGTCAATCAACTCGAATAGCTTGATGCCAGCACCCGAACCTTTCATCAACTCCATATAAGTGGTAGTTAAACTATACAAAGCCAGATTAAACAATTCCAGGTACATGGTGAACGCGACGACATCACCGGTGGACATTTGACCATGCAATATCAAATACACCCCCAACGCAATGCATGATAAATATCCTGTATGATACAAAGTGTAAATAGAAACCAGGTAATTAGACTGAGCAAGTGCTTCCTTTCTGGCGACATTGATAACACTTCGAAGTTGGTCGGAATACTTCGTTAGTTCCTTTTGTTCACCTGTGAAAGCTTGGACTAATTTTACTGAATTCAAAGTTTCTTCGCTGACCTTAGTAAGTCCAGCAGTAGCATTTTGTAGTCTTGTTGATAATGCACGGATTTTTTCACCGTACCATACTGATCCAAATGTGATTGGGGGGGATATCAAAAGCATTATGCCGAATAATAATGGGTTAATCGCAAACATCATATACGAACTGATTATACCAAACAAAACGTTCTTCAATCCGTCCGGCAAGTTGCTTGTGATAGACCTTGATACAACATATGCATCACTTGATAATCTCGAAATCAAATCACCCACTTTGTACTTTTCGTTATCGTAAAACTTGGCATCGTGTCTCAATAAGTGTTTCATCACTCTTAATCTTAATCTCGCAACGAGTCTCTCACCTAGAACTTTCAACACCCAAATTCGCGCCCAGAAGCAAAGAGCACTCAAGCACATAAAGGGCACCATGAACGTAAATACTGTGGAATATTTGTATCCCCAGATCAACAAATCACCGTCAGCATCTTTGAGGTTATTACTTATGGCATCAATGGATTCACCTACTAGCTTTACAGCCGCTGTAGGATATAAGACTGCGAACAATATGAATCCCAAAGCATAGATGAAGAGTCTCAAATCCGGCTTTCCTAGTTTTAATATTCGAAAAACCGTTCTTATATTTTCCCGAAATGGCTGCTTTTCATTCTTTTGTTTCTGTTTCTCTTCCTCAGTCATCTCCCGCTTCCTGATCTTCGTTATTTCCAAGTGGTTTCTTAAAGAATTTGAATTTTGAAGAGACTTCACGAGCTCCTCGGCCTTCGATGTATCGGCACTGTTCGACCTCATGCTTGTGCAAACAAACTCTCTAGTTTGCTTTGACCATAGCTCCCTTTTGTATAGACCGAGCCCTGCACTGCCATGAGTAGAACACCGATTACTGGCTTTTTTCGACGTTAAAAGTACACCTTTCACAGCTGATTTGTGTTTTGATACCGAGTGAATAGTTCTCGAAATTCCAACGTTGGGCCAAGAAATAGGAAAAGACAACGGCCTAATCCGATATATGGGTATCAACATGATGCCTTTCACAGTTAAAAGTCGATTGCTTCTTTGCTAGCTGCCCTAAAGTCCTTAATTTACTCTAATTATCGGTAAGGTCTAATTATAAGGCTTTCTTTAATACCGGAAAATTCAAAATTGTTCCGATAGTGATATTCGCACAGTGAGCCAAATTTATGCCAATAGCAAGAACCTTCAGTTATTGCTTGGTTTTGAGTATTATGGAGTGAGTATGACATAGAGTTATACATGACCAAGAGTGACACCTCATAGGTGAGCAAATCCCATTGGAGGAGGTGAGCTGTAAGAGAAGCTGCACTATAAAAGCTGAAAAATTGCTGCAAGCTCTATTCCTATTCAGCCTTGTTGAAGTCCAAGAGAATAATGGCGACCACTGTCTTAATACCATCGCAAAAAGGTTAACCATTAATTGGCACTATTGAATTCACGCAAAGGAGTGCTTTTATTATTAATATAGTGCTTCCTAAAGGGCATTTTATAGCGCAGGCCAATTAAGCTAGCTAGTTGTAAACATATATACGACTAGGAATTTATTACTATGACTATACTTCTCTCTCGGTAAAACTCTGGATCATGCCTGCCTCAGTTTCCTCGTATTCCTTCACCTCGACTGTAGTGCCGTCCTTCACG
The DNA here is from genome assembly GCA_030566065.1 of Debaryomyces robertsiae. Classification (NCBI taxonomy): domain Eukaryota; kingdom Fungi; phylum Ascomycota; class Pichiomycetes; order Serinales; family Debaryomycetaceae; genus Debaryomyces; species Debaryomyces robertsiae. The sequence goes on from JAJMHL010000003.1 coordinate 505,705, forward strand.
AAAGTATTGGCTTGGATCAATTGTTTCCGAGGTAACTTTTTTTTCAAGATGATATCTCTGAAGCGACTATATTCGTCGGTCACGTTGGTCATATCGTTGTAGTATGCTACACCATTCTTCACATCTGCCGTACTTTTGTATACGTGTAGTTTTAACAAAAACTCACCCAAAACTTCAACTGCTTTGTTATCCAATTTGGATTCGTCAAACGTTATTTTCAAGTCGGTGTAGTCCAGGTTGTTGAACTCCAATGAACAAACGCCGCTTTTGTTCAAACACTTGAAAATTCCAAAACGAGCTTGCATATGAGGCTGACCCCATTTGCGTGATTCAGGGTCCCAGAATTCCAATCCTAGCAAACCAGCACGGCACATCAAGACAGTTGCGATCAATTTGACCGCTTCCTGGTTCTCCTTTTCGGTTACACCGAAGATAGGTAATACCTCTAAGGGCTTTTTAAGAATAAGATACAAGGCAACTAACTCTGCTCTACACTCTTCAAAAGATCCTGCAACCGCGCTAAAAAGCGAGCCCCAAGTATCGGCTGGCTTATAATACGAATGAATGTTTGGGTTAGATTCGTCGAAGTTAAACTTGCCTGGAGACGTTTCTTGAAGCAACTTGCCAGTGCCATGACCTAACAATTCGTGGAGCCCAACCTGAATTTCAAATGCGTCATCCCTCCATTTGCGGAACAAATTTTGCAAAGATTGGCCAATAAACGTAATTACTTCCTCCTTTTTTGGCTTCTTTGGGTTTGCTGATAAAACGTTACCCAACGAAACGTTTTTGAATCCTACGTTTAACCGAACATCATCGTAGTTTGGTATATTGATACCGGCCGGAACGCCTGAGCCTGCGAAAGTTAAAACCTCCAAAGATGTGAAATCGGGTGGAGTAAAGCTATCCTTTTCGTAAACTTTGTCCCATGGTAAATAAGGAATAAGCTTAGTAGCATTTTCAACCAACGTAGAAAATTTGGCCGTACGATCTTGGTTCACCATGGCAACAAGACCTTCCCATTCACCACGCACGCCCGATGGATCCCGGTAAGTTTCAATGAACCCGATATTGGATTCCACTTGCGGTTTCAAGTCTTTGACCCATTCAATTTGCGACAATTTATGGGACTTCATGTCACCGGTTTCAAATGACTCAATGTAGAAGTTTATCATCTTACGCTGGGTGTCATTGGCTGCGTATTTGGCGGCCTGCTTCATGTTGTCCACAATATGTTTGAACTCGTCGGAATGATCACCAAATTTGAAAGTCACGCTGGCACCATTTTCTAACGAAACAGATTCTTTAGGATAGTTTGAAGTCTTGTTGGATGTCTCAGCACTAGCGATATGCACGATAAAATCATTGGGTGACTTCTTCTCCACTCTAGTGTTTTCAGGCATCAACCCGCGGGTAGCAATAGCACTGTTCACAGCTTCCGCCTCCTCTTTGGTAATGTCGGGCGAGTGTGGGTAGTAGTTCGACACCTGGCCCTTCTCAGGCCATCCCAACAAGCTCGCCTTTGTACTGTAGATGGCCTCGCGTAAATTATTGTATGTGTTTGTGAGCGATTCGTTGTTAACGCCCTCATACACCAACTTATCGAAATCTTGTTGCAGTAACTTTGGTACAAACTTCTTGTCTCCAAATGATTTGTAATTGCCCAAGTTTGACAAAAACTGAGAGGCGTACTCTAAATAGAGTCTAACCGCTTGCGACTCCTCTTCAAAGTGGCCACCCAATTTCTTTCCATATTCCTCATTGCTAGGTCTACCCAAATGCTCGTGGATCCCCAAAATTAAGTCATAGATTCCCTCGCTCTCTTCTGAAACCGATCTCAACACCACTCTCGTACCATAATGAGCAGCCCTCGAGAGATAATGAGCGTACAACTTAGCGTCTTTCGTAGGCAAATTCTCGAAATGTTTCTTGGCTGATAACGCAATTATAGGTGCCTCTGAATCGGCATGAAATGTGTTTACTGATGTCATGTTCAATTCCTCGAGATCACTAGTTTAGAAAGAAAGAGATTTTTAAACGTATGGAATTCTTCTCCAGACTATATAGGGCGAAACTAAATAAACCGCACACAAATTATCGTGCCCTTCATATATAAGGCATAATAACATATTCTCTTTTATTCACAACAGACGCATTCGAGAAAACGTGGATGAAGATGGGTCAGGCAAAGGGTTTGAAGAAGTCTAAACAGACAGCAAATCTGGTCTCTAATGTTGAAGAGTCGATAGGAATAAAGGAGGAGAAAGACGTTGGTAATGAGGAAGCTATGAAAGAGATAGACGAGGAGGCTTACGATGAAGAGGAAGACGAAGATTATAATCCGGATGCACCCATTTCAGGCGAGCCAAATGAAGCAAGTGAAGACGAGAGTGATAATGATGAAGCGCAACCCGATTATTCGGCGATAGAGAATGCCCCGGGCCAAGAGCGGCTCATCAAGACAAGAAGACAGCGGCAGGAAGAGACATACGCGGCCAAAACGGGCTTGAGGGCTGTCAAACAAGGGTTGGTGCGGAGCAGCGATATCAATTATCGGGTGGATGTAGATGCGATTTTCGACGAGTTAAAGAGCAAGAGCGCCAGTCGAGCTTCGGACGATTGGAAAGCGACCATCAACGTGGCACAAGGCGAAGAGGGCGGAAACGGCAATGAAGGAGGAGCGCGACACGACAAAGAAAAGGCCTCGCAAGATGGTTCACTTGATCCACAGAAAATAAAGATCGAGTCCTCGTACACGTTTGCCGGGAAGGTGATTACCGAATCGAAGTACGTGGACACCGACTCAGCGGAAGCCAAGGCATACCTCAATTCTACTAAGGGAATCACCTCCTCCAGCGGCACCGATTCGAAACCGACACGCTCGTTTGTGCCGGTTTTCCGCAAAATTCCTGGCGACGAAGAGCAAAGCGAACTTCGCATCAAGTTGAAGAGACCTTCGTTGATCGACAAGTTCTTAGCCACCTACGGTAACAAAAAGCAGAAACTTTCTACGCTTGAGAAGTCTCGTCTTGACTGGGCAAGCTTCGTCGACAAGAAGAGCTTGAAGGATGAGTTAGCCATATATAATAAAGCCGGGTACTTGGACAAGCAGGAATTTTTGGGCAGACTAGAGCATAAAAGAGACGAACAATACCAAAAAGCAAAAGAAGATGAAAGACGCAGACAGTGGAAGTTGCAGCAACAGCAGTGATGTCTTAATACACCTTCTGCAGTGTACCATAGTATGTATATATCATTGTATAGTAGATGTTGAATAATAGTTCCTAGTAATAAAATAATGACACAAAAGCTTAGGGCAAAAATCTTCACTCAAATTATAAGGCAATACGAAGCGTTTGGAGACAAGACTTAATTCGTCAATCTAGAAGGTTTGGTCGGTAATCTAATCCAAACTGGAGTGTGTTTGTAATGTCGACAAACAATAATCTATTGAAGCGTAAAAATGAGGATTTCGAAGGAACGCCTGATGATCAACTAAATAAAAGAGTTGCGTTGGACAGTGAACAATTAGAGTTGAACGACAAGCAAAAGGAGGAAGGGCAAACAGCGCCAGTAATTGGCAATGGGATAATAAGCGAGGAGATCAATTTGAATGAAAAGAAGGTCGAAGAGACCGAAGAGAGTCCAGAACCGGCAGCCAAAGATGATCAAGTTACGGGAGAAGAAAGCCAGGATGCATCCTTAGGCACAGATGCCTCGTCTAAGCCAGTATCAAATCATAGAGAAAAGGAAGGTGATCCAACATATGTGATGTTTAGGATGTATTGTCCGGTAAAGGAGGCCAGTACGGTGGTTGGGAAGAAAGGAGAAAAGATTAATCATATTAGAGAGAAGGCCAATGTAAGAATTAATGTCAGTGAGAACTTGAAGAACGTCCCTGAGCGAATTGTCCTGGTGAGAGGACCCGCTGAAAATGTTGCCAGAGCTTTTGGATTAATTGCGAGAACCATATTGGAAGAACCGGAGGATGAACCTGCCTCGATGTTAAGTCGTCAATATAATTTAAAATTACTAGTTCCGCATCCAATGGTAGGATATATTATCGGCAAGCAGGGGTTGAAGTTTAGGGAGATTGAAGAGAATTCCGCTGCCAAGTTGAAAGCGGCAGAACAGCCATTGCCGTATTCCACCGACAGAATATTGTCAATAACCGGTGTCGGCGATGCAATCCATATTGCAGTATACTATATTTCACAAGTTGTAATAGAGCATAAAGATTGCTTGAAAAAGAATAAGGTTGTCTTTTATAATCCCGCGAACTATCATCATACCAACATGAATAATAATATGATGAATATGCCTATGATGCAATCCAACACAAATATGATGGTTATGGGGGGTGGAAACCCATTAGGCTTGTCAAATTTGGCTGCCATGAAAGACCCACATGCTCAAAATCCATATAACCAGCAAGCAAAGCTGCCATATAACTTCCAAATGATGTTTCAGCCATCTATCCATCCTCAACACCAATACGCTGCTACCCCAACTCCCACAGCCAGTATGACTCTTCCCCCTCAAAATCAATATACTGATGAGCATGGTAATAATATGATTGGTGATGTTATCACAAATCCCCCTGTTCAGGTAGGAAATAGCACGGACAAATTTAACGAGGATGTGTTTGTTGCAAACGCCAATATTGGTTCAGTGATTGGAAAAGGAGGCAATAATATAAAGCAAATTCGTGAAAACAGCGGATGCTCATATGTCAAAATTGAACCGGATCAACGCCAGTCCCTCATGCTTGGTGGCGGAAAAGGTTTGACTAATATCAGGAAACTTACCTTGACTGGTTCTTTGCAATCAATACAGATGGCTATATATTTGATCAATCAGCGAATTGGTGCAGATAAAGAGAGGAACGCTACTTGAATCAACGTATATGTATTTTTTACCTTTATCTTGTACTCTAGTCGAATTTATGTCTCTTGAATTAGCTCTTTAAACTTATTTGAGGTTTATAGAATCACATGGAACTTTAAAAACGTCTTCATTATGTTGCAATCCATGTATTACTATTAAGTACGTAAATTTTTTAAATGATAGACCAGAGTGATTCCGACATAAAAGCCAGCTATTCTATAAATTTTCAAGCCAGAGATAGCTAAAAATGCTTGACGTTTAAACTAGCCAAAAGCATTGTAAATCCGCTTAGCAATCCTTCGCCCAAAACTAACCCGCTACTAAAAATAATTGTTTTAATTTTGTTACTGCAACCCCGTTCGGATTGTGCTCTATGATTGATCCACCAATAAGCCAAAGCACCCCCTATAAATCTCGCGATGGTAAAATTTGGAGTATTATAAATTCCAATACCAACCGCTACTCCATTTGGCATGTAAACCATGTACTTATAGTAAGGCGACGATTTAGGTAATGTACTCTTGATAAACGATATAGCTCCAAAAATGATACCAAAAACTATCGAAAACTCAAATGCTTTTGGAGGTAGTCCGTCTCCAGTGACTAATCTAGAACAATCAATCCAAACAACAGCGGTCGGTATTCTGAAAAGGGTGCTAGGTATTTCATAAACAGAATTGTAAACTTTGTACATGATGCTGCTCAAGACAACGGAATATAATGTTCCAATTATCTGAGCTACGAATTGCGCTTTTGGGGAAGCCCCAATAAGATGACCTGTCTTCAAATCTTGCATCAAATCTCCCGCCTGCTGAGCTCCAGCCTCAGCAATCCCACCCGCAACCACATTGATTAAGATTTTAGCTGGGTGGCTTGAAGGTATCACCAACGCAAAGATTAATTGCGAAAGCTTTCCAATACCACTAACTGGGTTCAAGTCAGTCTCACCGAGAGCCCGAACGCCCAAAATAGAAAAAAAAAGAGCCAAGACGATAGCAATTATGGAAGCATAGTACGGTATAATTGTTCCGAATACTAACCGCACAGATACCACGCAAAGGATTGACGAAAGAACCATTCCAATTAGCGCAACTTTCGAACTCACAAGATGTTGAGGATCTACATCTTGTTCGGCAACTATTGAAGAGGTCCCAAGTGACTTTTTGTAACCAGAGTGAGTGCCCCGGTAATCAGGCGATTGAAGATCATTAGTACTCCCGAGAAGGGATTGTCTCATTTGAAGACTCCGTTCATACCGTAAACTCCTTCTCCTTCTCAAGTCTTTCATATTGGTTATTCCGTTCAATACTGACTTATAAGTAACCACTATAAATGACACCAAGGAGTCACTTATCATGACGCTTAAACTGATCCACAAGATCCAGCCCTGACCGCCGCTAACCCAGTTATCGATCTTTCCAGGAGCCCAACCTTGATATTTCGCAAAGGGAGCCAATATACCCCAACCCAATATAGCACCGAACAACATGTATGAAACGGTAGGTAGCCCCATAATTATTCCTTGGCCAATATATGCTGGCGATGGTTGAAAGTCCCATTTGTAGTTTTTAGAAAGATAAGTTCCAAATAAAGGCAAGTTCCGCAAAATAGGAATGAAGTACGCCGCCACAGTATAAAGAGCTGAAACAGCAAAAGTGTACATTAAAGATGACATGTTTGAGTAGTAGGTTTCCGGCTCCCGTAATTTTGCAGAGTCCGTCGAAATTTCAGTGGTGATTGTGTTTCCAGTATCTTCCTGACTACAGTCGTCATCGTGATCGACTCCATCGGTAGAAGGATTCAGTTTATACTGTGTTAATACCTCACCCTCTTCCGTCAATTTATCATCGTTGTAGATCTCCGTTCGATGCAAAACCGATATTAAGGTTCCCGTAGCGCTACCAGAGGGAAACGGCAAGCGCTCGGTGATGATCACTTGCTTCCTGAGTGGAACAGCGAAAAAGACGCCAAATAGCGCCAATCCCAAAGACCATAGCATTAGCTGCGAGAGTGAAAGCTGCATTTTCGCCCCAGTACCAGTTTCTTCTGGCGTCAAAAATTTCTCTATCGCCGGAATAATCCCAATTAACCCATACGCTAATGGGCCGGTACCCACGGCAACCGCTACACTCTGTATGTAAACATTTTCGGTGTCTGTGAATGATCTCGACATCGGCGTTACTCTGAATATAGCATATCCCAACAACGCAGACGGTAACGACATCATCGATACCCACCCCGTTTGCAATCCAAACTGAAAGTTCGAAATCAACACTATCGACCCGATGAATAGCCCAACTATAGTAGCCCTTGTAGTTACCTGGGGTAAATCAACTTTTTCCGACCATGGGAGATTTTTGCTGTATTTGCTGCCTCTCATGCTTTGTTGCTCAAGAGAACTTATATCCTCATTTTCAGCAGCCATATCCTAAAATTGAGAATCCCAAGGATGCTAGCCTCTTGATACAGACCGATTCGGGTTTCTCTTTCGGTTTATGTTGTATTTCTACCAACGTTGAAGAAAAATGAAAAATCGTTGGAATTGCTGAGTCAATATCAACAGATTACTAATAGATTTGATAGGCGGTTATCAGTTACACCGCTTCGCATCTAAGCCATCGATTGGTTATAGACAGACGTACGTGAACGCGCCCCAGAATAGTTCTGTTACAAGTAGGTAGGTCAAAGCGAATAGACGAAGTACAAAAAATAGAAAATATACTTATATTAATGGGTACGTAATGAATTAAAATAATTAACAAATCGTAATGCATGAAGGAACAGAAGACTAATCTTCTCCAAACAAAATGTAGTTTAGAATGTCACTTAGGGTAATAACTGACACAAGCTTACCTTCGTCGTCCACCACAAACAATCTGTGTAGTCTTGATTTTCTGATCGTATCCATTATTGTGCTCAATCTATCGTTCATGGTACAGGTGTGAACACCCTCGAAATCTTCGGGTCTTCTCAACAACGCGTCGCCGACGCTAAGCACCAAGTCGTTGTATATGCCGCCCTTCACCAATGCTAGTACGTCGACCGCTTCGTAGACGTTGATCAATTTGCCCTGCTCGTCCACAATAGGAACTGAAGAGACGGACTTATGGGCTAAGAGATGGATAACGTCGATGACGGGAGTATTCATGGTGCAGGTTGATATGTCCTTTATTGTGCCCAATCCCTTGGCGTCCTTGATCGGTTTTAAAAGCATTTTGGTCTCTTTGCAATTCAAGGCGACAAACTTTAATATCCGATATTGGGTCAAAACCGATACCACGATTTCCCTGTGGGTTTTTTCGTCCTCGTCAATCAAAGGAATTCTTCTGGCCTTGGAGTCCAACATCTTGACACAGGCCTCGTACAACGACTTGAACGGATGGATCGACGCTGTCTCGATCTGATCCACACCAATGGCCTTTTCGATGTCCCTTAAGCCGTTCAACGTAAGCTGGTCCACAAGATCAAATTTTTCGGGGAACTGGAAGTAATATTGAATAACATTAATAAAGTCAGACGATGTCAATAACCCGGCGAATCTGGAAGTCTTATTATTCCACAACGGCGCCGAAACGATGTTATTCTGCAATAGTATGTTCAACGATTTTTTCACCAACAACGAAGTGTCCAAAACTATCAACCTGTAACTCACGGGAAGTACGTCATATGAAGTTTTGCTCTGCAAAAATAGCCTTATAGCCTTGATACCTATCTTTTGGTCGTGCTCGATTTGTTCGGGCGACAAACTCTCGATGAATTCATTGGGTGTAGCCGAAGATGGTGGCGCAAAATGTGCTGACTCCGCCATTACTCAATCTCCTTATTTCTCGGCGCTGTTTAGCTACTATGTTTTCTATTATCCGTGTTGATGCTTTCTTTAACTCCCTATCATGGCAGTCGTCGAGTTGGTATTTAAAATGTCGCGTTGTTCACATCACGAAAATGTCGCATTTTTACACGACATTTTACTCCTTGGTCTGCTACTGATGCTACTGTTGGTTTTAATATACTAACAAATGGTTATTATATATTAATATTAGGTACAAAATAAATCTATCTGAATAGGTCTGAAACTTAGATCGAGCACAAAATTAAGCCCACTTTCCTAGTAAAGCCATTAAACCAGCACCGAAGCACATAACAATGAAGGCACCCATCATGTATTTGAATCCGCCAGGGCCTTTGAATTGATTAGAGTATAAGAATTCATGTGCCATTAATTCCACGATACCAGAGTAAAACAAGATACCGGCGGAGATCGAGTCGAAGACACCGTTCGTTATCAACGCTTTCCTAGAGCCTGGAGGGTACGTCTTCCTGACGCCGAGCCCTACACCTATAGTGATAGGCGTGCAGAGAGAATAGGCGAGAGCCAACACCCAAGGGGTCCACCTTTTATCCTTTGGCCACGTTGTAGTTGCGATTCTCGTCCCCAAACCCAAACCTTCAAACATTTGGTGGAACACGATCACAATGTAAAGGGTTTTGAATTCGTCCCCAGAAACTGCCAACGATAACCCTACGAATGCAGAGTGGAAAAGAATACCGAATTCCAAAATGAATATCGAGAGTAATTGGCCATAGTACTGTTCTTTGTCCATTTCTTGCAACGGAGTGCCCACTGCTTCCGGATCTTGATGTTCGTTTGCATGCAGAAAGTGGTTAGGATATGGGTCAGGGGGAGCCTGGTGGCTGTCCGAGTCCTCGTCATCAACTTTGTCCACTTCATCCTTCTTGAGGTACATATCGGCGTCGCCAAAATGGGAGTGCGAGTGGCCAGCCTCGCCTCCAGTCATGGAGGTCACCTTTTTGTCCACGAAATGGAATGCCACCAACTCAACGAAAAACATGGCAAACAACGTCATGAGCGCTATTCCAAAAGCCCATGGGTATTCCACAAACGTGCCCCCAAGACATTCATTTCCCAAAGCGTCGCTGGCAGGCTCCAACAAGTGTATGAACGCTGTTGCGACAATCACACCCGACCCGAAATACTTGGCCATGAAAAAACACCACGATGGCATCTTGATGAACGAGTATCTCGAGGATAAAATAGGGAAAAACGACCCAAATGCTGACGCAACTAGGACCACAAACACAGCAGAGATCCTAGGACCCCAGTTTTCTCCATTGTAATCGTTGGACGCATCGCAGGTCTCTCTTTTGAGTAGAAGGTCGTCAATAAATCTCTTCATAATGTATTGTATATGAACTTTATCGATTCTTTGAAATTTTGACTAACAATCTGAATTAATGTATCCCTGAGCCTCTTTATACTAATCAGCTTTTACTTCTTTTTCAACTTTATGCTGCAATAACTACCAAGGGATCCAATGAAAAAAAAATTTTACTTGAAATAAACTTATCCTAATCCCACCAATGTGACTCGTGCCTTTGGCTTATGCACTGAATTTCCACACACTTTGACTATCTTTCGTCCGGCTCTATCTGAAAAATGTTTCTCCTGCAAGAGGACATAAAAAAAAAATTTGAGAACCATCAAGGTCGCACTTTCCATAAAGTCAGGTGAAACGAATAGACGAGTAGAGCCATTCCATCGGCTATTGCATCGTCGGCTATCGGTCTAAAACCAGAAGTCGCTGATTGAGTTCTTGAGACTGGTATATGTTATAGATGGAACTTCTTACCATAACTGGAATTGTAGAGTTTATATTTGAAACTTATCGATATCGAGAACATCATGTAGCCATGACGTTGGTAGCGTAGATGGACGGCTAACGTAAACTCGGTTTTATCTACGCTATACAAGAGTAATCGTAAAACACGGCACCTTAATAGTTTTTGCATGAAATGCAAAGTTTTCTCAAGCCACTAATGGAGCCTTACGACTGGGGCTAAAACTAAAATCGAATCCTCAAGTAATGCGTAGGCGAATTACGGTCCGTAGGTACGGCGACTAGAAGCGCATGAGCATTGCAGCAGATCTGATTGTATTGTAGGAAGTACAATCGGGCAACAAATCAGTCATCCGAAAATACACTGGGAAGTTTAAAATTTGCACCATTTCCATCCAACCCCAGCATAGCGAGCCAACATCCAAAAAATTACAGAGCCTATTGAAATACCCCCCTCATAAAAAATGAAATTTCTATAGTCATGAACCGAGCCGCTTTTAATCACCAACGACGAGAAAAACATCCCCAAGATGGTGAGAAACGACAAACAGAAATAGCACATACCGTAGCAGCGACCAAAACGATCGGCGGAAGTAATTTGGCCTACGGCGGGGCCAATAAGACTAATATTTGCCGAAGTGACAACGCCAAATATGATGCCAAAAGCATACAAGATCCCCATATTACCCTTTGCTGGTAGCCAGATCCCAAACACGCTAACGGTAGTCAAAATAGCGCTAGCAATCATTACGTTGAATCGACCATACATGTCGGCAATAAATCCCAGAAGAAGTCTCGCTGGGATCCCACACACGTTGATAAGTGTGATCAATAGATATGCTGACGATTGAGATGTGCCATTGGCAATGGCATACGATGTCAAATAGGTAAGAGTTGTCATGGAGATGATCTCAGCAAAGAACACCGCTAACGTTAATAAGATAAATCGAATGTCTTTAAACATTGAAAAATCAAAGGTGCCCTCGAAGAGACTTGATAGCGACTTGAATAACTGTAGCATTTTATTCTGGTGCTCTAGAGCTTGCAAAGACCCACCTTCGGTACACTGCAGTTGTGCCTTAGACTGTACTGGTTCATTTCTCTTTCGTTCTTTGACAAGTATAACAGATATACTCATACATGCCAAGCAAAAAAATGCTAAAATCCTTATAGCCCATTTAAATCCGACTTCTTTATACAATTTCTGCAACATGACTGCGAAGCACGATGCACCGACTAGGCCACCAACAGTTCCTATCAGACATGCAATTGCTCGTTTTCGTAAAAACCAATGAGTCAAAACTGATATGAGAGCAGGCATTGCCAACGAGGTACCGAGGGCCGTTACAATACCAAAGGAAACAATGAATTGGCCGACTGTTTTGGACTCAGCTGTGCTAAGTAATCCTCCAGTTATGAATATCGTTGCAGCAACAAGTAACCTTCGCGCACCAAACTTATCGAAAAGGGAACCAAAGATCACATTTCCAAAGTACATGACGCCAAGGTGCATACTAAACACCCATGATGCCGTACGCTCGTCAACGTGCTTTAACTGATGGCTTGATACGTAACTTTGAATGGCTCCAAGAGAATTGGCAATCCCAAAGTCGGCAATAAGCCCCATGAAAGATCCAAAAAGCACAAGGTATGCCTCCCTACCTCCATCGGGAAAATCATCCGGATCAACCTCTGATGCATACATAAGGGGCGTAGATTCTCTCGTGTCGAAATTCGAATCCTTATGCTTATATTTGGGCCGCTGTCTAGTTATACCCGCTTCCGCATCACTTTGAAATGCCGTCCTAGCCTGTCCATGCTCTATATTTCCATTACCACAATTATTAGAATCCTCACTTAACGCTCTTCGAAGTGACCTTAATGAGATTCCCTCATCAATTGCTCTGGCCCGCTCTGGTAATTCCTGAGTGCTTGTTCTTTCCGGTCCCATTCAACTATTAAAAAGTTTATGATGAATCCTTCTGCCACTTTTTTGAAATTAAAAGTCAAGAAAAAAAGGTTTTTGTCGCTTCTGCTTATAGTCAGCTACTCTGATGTAATTAATATCGCTTATTCATACCAATTCAAGTTCTTATCATTGAGAAGTCATAACTACCCCATGAGTTAATAGTAGCCCGACTGTTGGATGCTGTCACGTGCTGATATATTCCATTGAGTTTTGTAGGACAGGCTACTTAACGACGATAACAATAACCATCATCAAATTTGAACCATGTCTTCAACGAAAGAAGAGAAAGAGAGTATACTGGAAAGTGAGGGAGATACCGAATTGACTAAGGAAGAACGGTTGGAAGCAGCTCGCAAAAAATTCGAAGAATTGAAGAAAAAAAAGAAGAAGTCAAAGAAGAAGAAGAGTAAGGACAAGGAGGAAGATTTAGATCAGGAATCCAAGAACCAAGAAGGAGTCGACGATACTGAAACTGAGGTGAATGAAGATGCATTAGATAATGGTAAAGGGGCGGTTGAAGGTAATGAAGCTGGGGCTGAGAACGAGAAAAAGAAAGAGAAGCTTGAAGAAGTTGAGGGAGAGAAGGTGAAAGAAACTCCTACGGATCAAGCTAACGAAGAATCCAACTATGAATTGAACAACAACCAAGCTGAGGTGAAGTCCAAAGATGATGCTACGGGTGAGCACAAAGAAAATAGCAAGGAGAGTGAGAAAAAGACTAAAGAAGAAGCTAAAGAAGCTAAAGACCAAGTTAAAGATGAAGCTAAAGATGAAATTAAAGAAGTAGCTAAAGGTGAAGCTAAAGATGAAGCTAAAGATGAAGCTAAAGATGAAGCTAACGAGGAACTACAATCGCAAGAGCTGGCTTCGTTCCGGTCCGAACCAAGCGAAGAGATTGCCACTCTAAAAGACACGATCGAGCTGCAGAAATCAACCATAAAGAAATTGAGAGACGAAAATACCGACCTCAAGTTGTCGCGCATGGATCTACAAGATAAGATAGCCGAATTGGAAGCACAGCTCAAGGCATCGTCAGTGCAAGCACCCAATACGTCGGCACCGGTGACCAACGTCATTAAACCGGCGAAACCAGTGTTTACCACCAACGACTACGCATCGGTGTCGCAACAAAACTTTTCAACCTTCTCGAATCCCCAAGATTTTAGGGAAAAGCTCATGGTGTGGAAGGGATGGCAGGTTGACATGCGAAATTGGAATGCAACTCAAAACACTCAAAAAATTGCCCTTTAGAGCGCTACATGGGTTGCCACTTCCGAATATGTCTATTCTATTTATACAATTAGTTTTACTATATACACAGCACCTATAATGAATATCTGTTACTCATTTAATACGACATAACACCATGCCATTCAAGTCCTTCTTGGCAGCCTCTTGTACCTCCAACACCTCGTTGGCCGGTGTTCTTACGAAAATACACTCGGCTGGTTGCAATGGTTTGATGAACCTAACTGGAAGCCCCGAAGCCAATGCCTTTATTTCGGTTGTGGTCAAATTCACCTTTCGGCCGGGCTTCAGAACAAGCGAAAAGTCCCGAATGATCGACTGATTGTTACGATATTTTAATCCGAGCCATAATCTGCGGCTTGATATGTTGTCTGGTGTCACTTCAACAGGTTTCATATCCGGCCCTGTGGTTGAACCTTTTTGAATAGATGAAATAAACCCTTCCCTGTACAATCCTAATGCGATTTGGAGATGTAAACGGCTGAATGGTACCGAAGTAGTAGCAACATGTACATTGGTACAGTTCTTTAGGTGACTGCAGAAGTTCGCCAAGTGTACTAAAGACATGGTTACTCTTTTCTATCAAAATCAATCGTCCTAGTAGTTAGGCCATAAGAGATATTTTCCATTTTGAAAAATTTATAAATAGTCATGTGACACGATTTTTGACTAGTTTTAAAGCGATCTAACCGGATGGACTCAATATTGACGTTAGTAGATAGCAAGCATGTTAAATTGGAGATTATTAGGGCAGAATGGAGTTCGTATGATACGCCAAGGTAGGCTTATGACGCCCCAATCATCGAGATTGGCCTTCAATAGTTTTTCTCGTGTTCAATTGTACTCAACGAATAGAACACACGACCAGCCCCGGATCCGGTATCTCTTTTATATGTTCCTTTTCTCTTCGGGAGTATTATACTTTGCTGGAAACAGTTTAGACAAGAAAAAGCCCAAAACCAGCTTTACTGAGTCGGAGTTTGAGGAGTACGAGCGGACCAGTGGTTTGAAAAGAAGGAACAAGTTGATTGGGGCAGAGGATCAGGAGAAGTATAAGTTTTACGTTGTTCCATATGTTCATGAGCACGGGTTCATTGATAAGCTCTCCCAAAAGCTTGGCGACAAACAGGTGAAAATTATCGACCCTCAAGAACTAATCGCAAGAGAACGAGAAGACGACTCGAAGCACTATTCCTACTTGTTGCAGGACCTCGCAGCCAGCAACAAGCCGCTTCCCAAAGGTCTTGTAACTGCATTGATCAAGGAGGAGGTCAAATTCTACATGAATACCCGAAACGGCACTTTTGACACGAATTTTATTATCAAGAACTACCCGCAAACCACCGACGAAGCCATCAAGTTTGAAAACGACGTTTCAGATATTCAGAAGTGTATTGCGGTGCACTACGACTTATTGAACCAATTGAAAAAAGAGAAGGGCGAAGAAGGTGCTCGGTTGGTAAACAACGTGATTGGCTATTTCGAAACCGTGGGAAAGTCAAAGATAATCACCTCCAAGCATGACGAATTGGACGATAAACTACAAGACATTTCCTTGGAAATCGTCTAAGTTTGTTCTTACTCTAATGGTAGCCATTTATCTGTAAATAAAGAGTCATATAAATATATCTTCTGGCGTCTTGAATTTAATTTGAGCGTTCTTGGCGAATAACTTATCACTGTCCAGAAAATCCCCTTGCCTTCCTGCCGCATCACCCACAAAAAAGCTGTTCTCCTTGTCCACTTTGCAATCATGTTCTTCCAAGTACTTTTCTAACTCACTCCACATGCCGCTATTTGGTTTCCTCATTGCATCATGTTTCTCCTCAGAACTCGACGATATCTTCGCTTTCTTGGCGGAAGGCCTTTTGGTGGAAGCGTACACAAATATATCATCGGTTTCCTCGCCTTCAGTAAGCTTATCAATTACATTATTTACTCTTCCTGTGAATAACATAAACGACTTGCTAGTCGGTGATGTTGCCACAACTGCTCCCTGATTGGTAAATACGGCAATAAGGTATTTTTCCGTAATCAATTTCTTCAACTGGGTCATCACCTTCAGTCCATTTTCATTTCCCTTCCACCATTGCCAGTCATTTGGTCCTCTTGAAAACTTGAACCCAGACAACGACTGCACCAAGGTATCATCTAAATCGAATGCAGCAACCTTCACCATGTCTCGGTCGTCTTTCTTATATTTGTAGCGATCCCAATCTAGTTTCTGTGGAACATTGCAAACCAAGTGAGTCCCATGTATTTTCCATCTCTGCCTGAACGAATGGGCTACTAAGGTTTCATTCACTCGCTTTAACCTTTTGGAATCGTCTATCTTACTTGGTGTTGGAGCTTTGGATTTGGTTACCTTAGATGTGGCAGCCAGTCCCGCTTTGAGCATGGACGAAATATCTTCTTTACCCATGCGATGCTAAGTATTATAGTATAGAAAGTTACGCGAATCGTTTGGATATTTAATTATCATCATTAGTCTCTTGCTTTCCCAAATGACATCATGGAAGAGGATAAGGATAATTCAAACGCCAAGGTAAGTGTTGACCAGTATGGCCGAAAGGTTTGGGATGTTGAAGCATACTCAAAAGAAGCTAAGAGGCCATCAAAGCATTCAAATTCCAAACAAGGTTCTGATGCTTTGGCTACCCAAGATAAGGCCTCAACATTTTTAACCCACCGAGACAAACTTATAGACCAGCTGTTATCAGCAGTGAACCAGCATACTATCATAAATCCCCTAAATACGAGTTCTTATGGTAAAAACAAGAAGTTTGGTTTCTTCTGTCTGGTGTGTGATTTGTCTTTTAGAGACAACTTAGCGTTGATTGACCATATCAACTCGCCCTCTCATGTACTGAAAGCACAGTCCCTTATCGTTGAAGGTAACGACGAGGACCGAGAAACATTAAACGGTGGTGTACGTAGGGCGACATTGGAGGAAGTTAAAGCCAAATTGAGGTCGCTCATAGCCCTGCGGGTCCGAGCAAGAAGCGCAACCGATACAACACCAGACATTAAAGATCGCATCCGCAGGCGAGAGGAGTTTGAAAAGCGTTTACAGGCAAAGAGAAAAGAGAAAAGGCTCAGACAGAAAAGTAACAGAAAAGCGCACATCTCAAGTGCTCCACAAACGGATGTAGCATTGACAATGGGTTTTGGTGGGTTTTCATCAACAAAACAGTGAATCAAGTGTTATTGCAAGGCCAATTCCCAAACTTTGCATCGCTATCTGAATTGATGAGGTGATGTCTGAATGCGAATACAGGAGTTTTAAAATTAGGTCCTCGCATTTGCCGGCAAACTATTTCTCAAAAAGCCCTCCTGACTATACGCATAGCGCAGCCATAGTCGTTAATCACATCCACTGGCATAGATGTCATTTATGTCGAAGTATGATTATCATTTGCCAGTAAAGTACCCTGCCATGGTAAGTACTGGTGTAACCTGTAAACTTGGTTGTGAAAATCTCGCAAATATTTGCATGTTAGCTTTAGCCATAATTTTTCATCAACTAACCAATAAAATTGGTTTGAAAACAGTTTATAGTTATACAAGAGTTGGTTTAACTAACAGTATTTTAATCGAACGAAAACCGTATAATGAGATTAACTTGGAAATTACCGTTAAGCGGATTGTTCAAGCACAATGTTGGGAAATTCAACTTTCAAGTTGAACAAGATATTCGTAAAAAATTAGATTCTTTATCATCGATCACCAAGATTTATACAAACCCCGATGGAACGCCTCGAGTTCCAACAGACCAAGAATTCAAAACTATTGCCGAATTGCAAAACTTATACTACAAGAGGAACCATTCTGAGTGGAATTTCATACTTCCAGGCATTCCTAAAGAACAATTAGATTTGTTCAAGGACAACTCACAAGACTTGAAAAACTTTCAGTTCGTGACCAAAGATTCGGGGAAAATCATCGACAAGATTCCATACAAAGACGAAACCACCGGCGAGTTGAAGTGGAGAATCGTAAGGGAAACTGAAAAGGCCGAGGGATGGGAGTTGCCATACTTTTACTTAGTGCTTCCCATCTTTGCCTATGTTGCCTACTCCAAATACACCGCTCAAATGCGCAGAAGAGAGCTTGACGGTCCCGAATGGGCAGAAAAGGAATTAAGGTTGAGGGCTATGGAAGAGTATTTCCACGGCGACACCGAAAAGGCTAAGAAATTTTTGAGTGACGAGGGTAAATCTAAGCGAGAGATTAGAGACAGAGACGATTTGGTGATCGCCAGGATCTTGGGTGGTGACTACGACAAGTTGGCTCAATTGAAGAAAAAAATGCCTAAAGATTTAATTCCAAAGGAAGAACCTCACCCTACTCTCAAAATCTGAGCTAGTTTACATTATTAACCCACTGGGACAGCTAAATTTGCTTCCGCTATAACTTTAGCACCCTGGATTCCAAGGGAATCAAAAGACTATAGAAACTATTTTAGAATTAATTGCAAGTGCTCGCATCAATGGCACTTGTTATATTGGTTTCTAAGTTCGTTTTTCTAATTAATTGACAGCTCTTTCATTTTAGGTATATACTTATTTCAAATGCATACAACAATTGACATACCACATATATTGTGTGCGATCATATATCCTATATATATCCTAATTATGTCTCAATTAGTTGTCTTTGACTTCTCCACACTCCTCAATGACAACAGGTTCTCTTGGAGCACCGCTATTTGAGCCTTGCATTTCGATCTTCTTCACAACGTCCATACCTTCGATCACTTCACCAAAGACGACGTGCGCACCATCCAACCATGGGCACGGAATAGTGGTGATGAAGAATTGTGACCCGTTAGTGTTAGGTCCAGCATTGGCCATACTTAACAATCCGGCTCTTTCGTGTTTCTTGTCAAAGTTCTCATCTGGAAACTTCTGCCCGTAAATTGACTTGCCACCATACCCTTTACCAGTCTCGAAGTCACCCCCTTGTAACATGAAGCTAGGAATGATCCTGTGGAATATAGACTTGGCATAACCAAAACCTTTTTCCCCAGTACATAAAGCTCTAAAATTTTCGGCAGTTTTTGGAACAACTTCGTCATATAATTCAAATTTGATTGGAGATTGTTTTCTACCCCCAATTGATGGAGTAATAAAAACCTTGGTTCCCCAATTCCTGGTAGAGCTCGAGAATAATCTCACTTGTTTGGTCAAATTCACTGGTTTGAACATTGCTAGCAGTAAAGATCTAAATTTTAGCAATGAAGTAGGCGGTAAATTTTCATCAAATTGACCATCCACTATGTGCAGGTACATACATACTACGCTATTAGGTGTTGTAGTAGTAAGTACCGTCAACAGCCAAATTACATCAAACTAAAGGCAAATCTTGAACGAAATAAATATGAAGCATATACAAAGAAAAACAAAGGTCAGTCTTCGATCTAGAGACTTAATAGGTCTATCTCGCCATTGCTACTTTTGTTGTTGTTGCTGCTGTTGTTGTTTGCATTGAAGCTAGACCCATTTCCATTTTTTGAAGCAGTACTGTTCGAAGCAAAATCACCAAAAAATTCATCATTGTTGTTAGTTGATGCCGCAGCAGTCCTTTGCTCTTGTTTTGAAGAAACCGATGGCGTTGAGACCTTGGTCTTTGTTTTAGCTGAAGAGAACAACGACGAGAATGCATCAGTATTAGATGTCTTTGCAGGACCTGACGACGTTGTCCCAGTTGTGGACGCTGATATATTGTAGTTTGCGGAAGGATTCGAGAATTGGCGTTGTGGTTGCGGTTGTGGTTGCAGTAAAATATTGGATTGCTGTTGTTGTGGATTGTACAAATTTGATAAGTTACCAGAAAGGCTAGTCTTTTGGGGCTGTGATGGTGCAGCCTGAAAGTCATCGAAGTCGTCGTCGTTATCATCGGCAGGTGCTGGAGCGGCAGCCGTGTTGTTACTACTAGGGTCGTCGAAAGAAACTAAATCTTGCAATAAATCTTGCTGGGGTTGTTCAGAGGGTTTGGGTTTCGACTTAGACGAAGTACCACTGGCATGGACTTTGGAAGACCCCGTTGTAGGCTTTGAGGTGCTGCTTGGGGTTTCAACATCGTACTCTTCATAATTATTATTGGTAGCCCCGTTGTTATATGCGGAAGCTGAATCGTCATATCTTTCTCCATAAACACCGCCATCACCAAATACTCTATTGCTTAGGTCGTCGTCATACCCGTAGTTGGAGGATGGGTTTATGGATGAAGCTCCTCCATATGCAACAGAAGAAACACCGCCGAATTTTTTGGCGTTATTTCTCGCCTTTTTACGCTCGGCCCTAATCATCGAGTCATCGTTTAATAATGCAATAAGATTTTTAGATCTATTTCTAACGTTTATTCCCTGGTCTCTTCCTTTGGAATCAATGTAGTGGAATGACTTCAACATCTGAATCAAAGACAAGTTTGCTCTCACATCGTCGATGATTCTCTCGGATCCGTTTTTGATCAAATATTCCAAAAGCTGCAATGACTTGTATATCTGTCTCCACTCATTAGCCGCTTTTTCAGTAAACCGGCGGAATATGAAACTCACGATTTCCTCCCTCTCCCTATAATTATATGTTCCCGACGCGATCTGAGTCATCAATGTCGAGGAAGCTCCCCATGGCTCATTGTTAGTAGCTTCCCGAACTTTGGCCTCCATTTCCGTTAAATTCATAGCAACTGTTCAATTTTTGTTAGTATTCGATCCCAATCCATCCTCCTAATTCAAGCTATTCACATACCATTCTGCGCCTTCCGAACGTAAGCCTTAACTTCATACAACGAAAGGTTCTTAGTCGCGTCTTTCAAGAGATCCATGGTGTCTATTTATTCGATATATTCAAGCTTCTAAGCGTTGTAGGAACCGTCTTCACTCCTGGGTCTTATTATGGCCGGGATGACAATTTTGTGAGCGTCGAAAGGGGATTTCCATATGCAGGTCCGATTTACGGCGTACTTGACGATTCGACTTCACTAGTATTTTATGGTAGGAAAACATACAATGAAGGACATTGACTGGGATGTTCGCTTAGACAGCAGCTTAGCCCACTATTTGTAACTATACTCAAATTGCTTCCATGCAAGAAAAATAGTGGCCACTTGTAGGGTCCTAGAAGTTAAAATCTGGTCGCTTTATGGCTGCGGATCAAGCCAACAGAAGAAAACCGTTTCGCTCTGGCATGAGCACAAATACTGTAAGACATGATAAGTTGACTACAAATTCCTATTCTAAATATTTATTCATAGTGATATATGATTTTAAGCTGAAGTTCATACCAAATGCGTTACAAGTGATCAAAAGGAAATTAATCAATTGTCACCGATTAGCTTAGTCTCTCTTTTCCAAGTCGATGAATTTACCCCCGTTTCTGAATCTTGGGTGTCTTGGATCGTTAATGTACTCGTCAGAGTCCATTGAGGCAATACTTGCCTTGTAGACCAAATAGTAGGTAATACCAGCTATAATGTTGTTAGTATTGTGCTTCAAAACATCGATTGGCTGTCACAAACTGGGCAGTGGTAACATGAGCAAACTTTCATTTACCACTATTGGATTTGGTATAAGGCATACTGGCTTTATTCTTAAAGGACCTGATGCCAGCTTTACCTCTGAATACTAGCAAATCCGGCGACAGTCCGGACCACATATCACGGAATCATCACATTATTACACTGCTTTCTCCTTGCTCTCCATCCACATGTGCCCTTTATCAAAAGGATACCAATCTAAGTGAAAAAGTGAGCCCCTCCTGCTTGTTTATGAAAACGTATCAATCCTGCTAATATGATTTACTCTCCCCCATACCTATACACATCAATCATAGTATTATAGACACTAGGGGTTCTCCCGACATTTTGGGCTCCATCTTATTGCACAGGCTTCCTTTTCCTTGCTTGGGATATAAATGAAAAATTATGCTCAATAGCCGCGATATCTCAATTACTATACATACCTCCGGCAGCAAATGGCCAATAGTTCTTGAAGACAGGCGTTGGGAATCTAACAGGCATTCTATCCGATCAATTTGTATATATATAATATATATTTACTAGAAGGTTGTATTATTGAATAGTAGTAAGCGTTTTCTCAGTTTTGTTCGGTTCTCGGTTTGGCACTTGTCCAATGAAAATTACCAAAAGGTGTCTTGGTAACCACACGTTATATATGAACTGGCTCTATAATACACCAAAAGCAAGGACTAGCATACGTACTAGCGCTTGTTTCGATAGTCACCGTGAGGAGCTGAGAGCCTTAGAATCGTCAGACTTGGCTCTGATCTTGTAGATTTTTATTTCAGGAGTGTCGTTTTTAAACCAACAATTGCAATCCAACAATGCTGGTTTGTTGCAGCCACCTTCCACGGTGTAACTGGATCCAAACCAGGCTTTTAACTCTTGATCCCAGCTTGCCAACGTAGATTCATTCCTGACAGTGGCAGCTATAATAGCCAATTTGGTGCCGTTATCGAAAAAGTCTGAAATCGTAGAACAGAGCAAACTAAGGACAGACGAATCATAGGTGACGTCTGCTGCTATCACATAGTCTACTGAAGGAGGCGGCATGGCAAAATCTGGCAGAGTAGCATTTGTTGTTCCCCAAAGAAGCTGGTGAGCCTTAATAGTAGGGTCGGCAGAAACGATGTTGTTAAGGTTTATCGTTTGACACAAGTTTTCCACCACCGAGGGGTCACCATCGGTCATCGTTATGCTTTTTATAGGGGCTATTCGTCTATGATAGTATTTTGCGAGGGCAAGGCCCACCAAGCCTGTCCCAGTCCCCAATTCGCAGACGCTTGAGTTGGAAAAGTCGATTGCGTTTGAGTTGAGGTAATTGGCCAAGTATAATGCAGCTTCCCACGTCCGGAGACCAGTAGTTCCCCTGCCTGAAATCATTTTGGGTGTTTCTTTAACAAATATCAAACCGTCATCAGAGTCTTGACCCTTCGTGAATCCACCAACCGAGTACAGGACCACGTCTGGGTTAGTGGGTTTTGTTTCGATAGCATTCAAGATCTCTTCATCGCAATACAATTCATATAGTTCCTCAATCACTTGGCCCCCTGAAGCCTCTATTTCTTGAATATACTTTTTGAGGAATATTTTCACGTAATATGGATTCAGCTTTCGTAAATGTTCCACTTCAGAAACCACTCGATGCTGAGTTTCCTCCGACAAAATAGAAGAAATGTCATTTTGTGGACTGATGAAATCAAACACAGGAACCCTTTGGTTAAGGCAGGATCGGAGCTTTGTATATGTAATTGTCCTAGCCATGTTAGACTGACACCAATAAAATATAACTGTGAATTCAACAGAGTACTATTTTTCTGCGACTCACCAAGATGCTTTTATCTACGAAGACGAAATGCTGCGACTGTATTATTAATGCAAACTATATATTCTGTGAATATCGATGATCTCCACCTGAGGTGCTTGTTCGTTAAAAATCTGAGCCTTGAAATACAAAAAGCCCAAACTAGTTTTTGGCAATGTTACCAAGCACCCTTACTCTCTTCACACCGCCGTCAGGAATTATTGTAAACAATACATGGGAAAAAGCCTTCTCGCCCGACACCTGGAATTCGTATTCGTGATCGGGTCCTACTTTCGAGTCGCCCAACAACTCCTGCCACTTGGAACTCTCAGCTACAGGCACGTCGTCATCGCTGGCGACTTTGATAGCCTTAAAGTTGACTTTCTGAGGGAAATTGCCTCTGAAAAAGGCGGTATCGACAACCAACTTGCGGATGGTGGCTGCGGCGCCCAACCTGATAACCACCCAGTCTACGTGTCCAGGCACTCTTGATCTTGAGGTCTCCCACCCGTCCGACATATCGTGACCTCTTCCTGGCAATAACAAGTTATCAGCAGACGAGAAATGCTGGTCAGAACATTTAATAGCCACTCCTCCGTTAAGAACAGACGCCACATCGACAACAGTGGATAAATCAGTAGGGAAAATCGGAACAACAGATCCGTACAATCTAAACCGGGCAATACCTCCGTCCGGGTACATTCTCAATCTTACATGAGTGTAGCTGGAACGGGAGAGCGAATCTCTCGCGAAGAAATGTCTCTGGGATGGCCCACATGCGGTCTTCTCAATTATCAGGTCCCACTTCGACTCGGGCAATGTTTCGACCTCGTCGTCGCTGTCCAACTTCACTGCTTCTACGGATATATGGGGCGCATGGTTCCCGTTGAAAAACGCAGTATCGACCTCGCACCCCACCAATTGCGCCGACGACACTCCCATACGGAAAACAACATAGTCAGCCTCGGCTGGATTATGTCTGCGGGTCTCCCATCCGTCGTACCACCTGCCTGAGTGCACAAACTTGGTTTTGTCCTCGATAGGGCCCTTGGGCTTGATCAAGTTCGTAGCTTCTGCAAAGAACTCGTTGGAAACCTTCAACACTCTGCCCCCCACATTTTCGCCAATCACGTCCGTATACTGCGCAACCACTTGCTCACCAAATTGTTTCTCTGTTAAAATTTTTGTCATTATGTCCCGTATTCCTAATACCTGCTAGCTTTGAAAATCTATACGTTTTGTGATAACCGTTTAATACTGATTTGAAAATCAACTCCAAACACACCTTTTGAAAAAAAGACTTGAAAATCCGTTGGCCTACCTTAAATTCGCTTTATGTCGATTTATTCCTGCTATTTACCTTGTATTTATGTCTGTTCCTGTAGATCAATTTTGTCTTGCAGTATTATCGGATCTGCCCGAATTATCTCTCCTCCAATGTCGCACCTAACGTGCTTCTCACTACCGTTCCTTATCTATTGTTACTGAGGACCGCCTAAACTACCCTATTGGGTACGGAGTGGTGAGTCCACATACAGTTCTTTTCGGCCCCTAAAGGGCCCGCAGAGCGCGCCAAACGTTTGACTTCCATATACAGTAAGACGTATTTGAAATAGTT
Source organism: Debaryomyces robertsiae (assembly GCA_030566065.1). Taxonomy (NCBI): domain Eukaryota; kingdom Fungi; phylum Ascomycota; class Pichiomycetes; order Serinales; family Debaryomycetaceae; genus Debaryomyces; species Debaryomyces robertsiae. The sequence continues at coordinate 530,388 of JAJMHL010000003.1, forward strand.
CTCTGTGGCCGCTAAACTGTTCCTACATTTTGATTAGATACAACCAGAGCTTTAACTGCCGTATTCAGCAATCAACGTTTTTTGAAGGATCAGATGGATCGATCTCAGAGTTCCTTGACTTCTATATACGGTAATAAATGGAAATAGGCTAGAGTGGGAATTGAACTATTGGAATGCTTATGTAAGCGGGGTACTAATGCTCAAAAAACACAACAAAAACCAAAACAAAGTGCTTGCAAATAGCCGACGTAAACAAAGCAGTTAGAAGACTACAATTAAAGGCAGCGGTTGTTGAGGTACAGTAGCTGACACACAAGACCAGTCCCAACTATATTTCACTCTTTGAACCGGTAAAAAATTGACACGACAACTGCATAAAACCCCTGAAAACAGCAGATCCAGCCACTAGCGAGGATACGAAAGCCAACATGGAAGATTGTAAAGAGAACGAGAGCCCGGCAGTGCTGGGCGGCATTGGGGTACATCCGAGTACGCCCAAGCAGGTGTTGAGCACGAAGACGTCGGTAAACTCGATGAGCAGTGGTAAGTCCAGGGGACTCGGGTCGCCGGCTAAGATGGATGGGGGCAGTCCCGTAAGACACCAAAAGTTGATATCGATGACGAAAAGCTACACGAAGTTGGAGCGTGCCTACGCAGATCTTATGCTAAAGTATGGCAACTTGCGGAGCGAGTATGACCAGATCGAACAGGAATTGCAGAACAAGGTGCAGATGAGCCGGGAGCACGCTGCACAGCTCAACAAGTACGAGGTGTTGTTAAAACGGGTTGAGATGGATCACAACAAGAACAAAGAGCTCTATGAGCAGGAAATCCTCTACTATAAGGAATTGATCGGTGATTTGAACGTAAAGATCGCCAAGATGACAGATGAACTTAATGATAAAGTGCTCGAAGAGCGGCAGTTGGACTCAGTTGACAACGAGCTTCTTGATAAATTTAATGCGTTACAAAAACAGTATAGGATTTTACAAAGCAATTTTGAGTTGGAGCAAAACTCCAAAAAGGTACTCATGGACCAAATAGAATATTTGGCCAAGCAAAACGACACCTTGAACGCGGCCCAAGAGCCCCCTCCCCTCGTCACAGGGAGTTCCGAACACAATTATAGTGCTGATTTGGTTGATCAATTTGACGAAAGTATAATTTATATCGATACCTACGCTCACACCATGAATGACTTGAGTGATGAATCCGACGAAGATATGCACTACGATAACGGAAATAACTCACAAATGCTCAGCTGTTTAGCCGACGATATGCATACAGACTTTGTTTCCTCGTCACCCATAAAATCTCGCGATGCAAGTCTTAAAATTACAAACAACTTCACATTTCCGAACGCTGAATCAAATATGGAGCAAATACCCACCCTAGATCACGAAAAGAATCATCAGTCACCTCCATCGCCCGACCCAAGTTCCAAGGAATTAAAACGTCAATCCTTGCCTGTATCTTTGAAGCGTAGCTCGCAAGTTGATTCACCCGATGACTTTATCTTATCGCCTTTGAAATTGGCTGCCAATAATACAACCTATTTTAATATGGATAACTCTGTGACCAGCATAACGAAGAAGAGATATTCGTCCTCGAAACCAACTCACTCACGTTACAATTCGCATGACATTTTCCCCATCAAGGTAGAATTCGAACCTTCAACACAACCTTTGCGAAGTGCCTCGGGACCAGAAAACTATTCCAGCAACACGAACTCAACATGTTCTCAAGTCAATAAATTCGAAAGCATCGAGGAGCTCCCTGAGTCTATCTCAAAAGGTAATAGCAAGACAGTAAGGGAATCGACATTGGATAAGTTGAATGGTTACAATAATGTTCCATCGAACCGAAGCTCATTGATGACTATTGGATCTTCTAAATCGAGCGTTACAGATCAGAATCTCATGACTAATGACATGACAAAACAGGAGCTCATGAAGTTAAAGTTCGAGTTACATTCTTTAAAATTGCATAATGAAAAGCTTTTATCTTACATTGGATTTGAATTGCAAAAACAGAAGAAAAATATCAAAAAGCTTTCCCATAAACAATCAATAACTGGTTTGAGAAATCGTAAAATAGAGTATTCAGATGCCAAGCTCATCGAGAAATCGAAAGATTTACTAATTCATAAAAAGCGAGTCTTGAGATCTGTCTCAGTTAATCCTATTTTGTCCAAGAAGTATGGCTGTCAAAACAATGTCGTAGACATATTGACCAAGGGATTGATGCCTTTCGACTTATTATCTAACTCTGCCGATGATAAGTTCACTTTCACTAGTGACTTCATTAATAGCGTCGACAAAGATGATGAAGATGAATATGGTTTCATGAAACATAATGATAAATTCAAGAAGAGAATTTTGTCAAGTAGCATTGATGACACAAATGACACAGAAGTCTTTAATATCGACGAACATAAAGGAGTAAAGAAGTACAAATCGCAGATTTTCAGAAACAATGATTACGATTCATCTATCAACATGTCATACGTTGAAGAGGATGACGAGGATGAGTGTAACACTTACGATAATGAAAACTGGGAAGATATCACCTCTGATTCTACCATTTCGGGTGAATATAATCAAACCGGAGGAATCCTTAACCAATTGAAGTATCTCATAACTGGCACTTACAGTATACCATATAAAGCAGTAACCCGTACTCGTACAGACGAAGTAGCTGATGATAGCTTAAAGTATAAATTTCTATCAATTGCAATAGGTATAATGATTATTGGTATTAGATGCACCAACCATAATGATACTCTTTAATTGACGAACTAAACGATACATAGACTACCTATAATATAGAGCTTTACCATATATCGATTATGTATATTCGAATATTGTAAGTTTCGCTCATAATCGTCGCGGTGAAATCCCGATCGGATATGTATTGCTGCGAATAGAAAAGTGGAACCACCTTTTGCTATTATTGAACTTGTATGGCGCATCCTTGATTTCTTACTCCACACTCAATCTTGTAGTTTAAGTAGCTAGCAAGAGACGGTACGGCTTTGAAGAAGGCACTCATAAACAACTTAAATTGAAGCCGCAACATGCTACACCCTGAAAAAGTGGAGAGAAGAGACTCGAAAGACCCAGTCAACGATTTCTCCGTTAAGCTGGAAAATGATAGCCTCACCAGCTCAAAAACACCATGCAGCGTTCAGCGGGAACCTTCTATTGAAGATGACGTAGCATCAGGGTGTAAAAATTGTACAGACTGTGATTCTAAGAAATACAATAATGATTTACGACCCAAAGTATCTGTTGAGTTCATGCTCAATTAGCGATCTCCGGAGAATAAATTCAAAATCAGTATATATGAGAAACCAATGTATATAAAGCGTCACTTGTTATTCAATGTATACCCTGAGACACCTATACAGACTACCTGTTGGAAATGCAACTCAAAAATCTATTTATCGCTTAGGCGATATTGGACCAATGATAAAAGATGATAAAGTAAATTTAAATATGGAATCGTAGCCTTTACGTCTCCCTTCGAATTCAGTTGGTGTATCTTTATGACACTTCCCAAGATAACCTCGAGTTCGATTTGTCTACCGTTACGAGAATCAACGAGCATAGAGGGCTGATAATAGTTTTTGGCATCAGTAGCTCTAGTTGCACTCACCAAATAATTTATGTGGTCATCGTTCACACGGTCATCTGGATGCTGAGGATAGTTCAACTTCAAATCGTTGTTTGCCACATACTGAATCTCTTTCATTAGCGGCACTATCACATTACCAATGCTTGTCTCATTGTCTAAGTCATAAACCTTACCCACATCCAAGTTAGTAAGGCAGCAAACAGTATTAAAGGATGCATTATACACTAGTTTTTTCCACCTGGTCAATCTAGAATTAGCATCCATAACAACAGTATTAAACTCATTACGATACAAATCTACGAGCTCTTCCACAGCCTTCTGGTTTCCATCATCGTGAATCAATCCAAACTTCATGTCGTCATGTCCGTATTGAGTCACATAGGCCTTGTCGTTCACGGAACTGATGTACTGAATGCCACTTATGAAATTTGCTTTGTCTTTCAAATTTTCCCAGTACCTCTCAGGGTCAATTCCATTTTGTATTAGAACAATAGACGTACCCTTGTTTTTTTTCAAGAGTTGGGGCAATTCTGCAACTTGATCCCAGACATTATTGGACGATTGAGGAATTACTTTTGTAGCTACTAGAATATAGTCAAATGGCCCATATTCAGCCGAGTCCTCGAGACTTTTCACAATATTTGTTGGCCTGAAACCCTTGATCATGTTTTCTGATTCATTGGGGTCTCCGTTCTCTCTTCTTCCCCCATAGTCTACTGACGAAATGGTGTATCCTGATTGCTTCACTCGCTCATAATCTGATCTTATGAGAGCCGTAACTTCTACATTAGAATTGAAAGTTTGTAAGGCATAACTCGCAATTACACCGACCCCCCCTAAGCCAATGCAAAGAATTTTTCTTGACATATTGGATATAGATGATTCGATCATAAATCGGAGCATGAATCGAATCATAAATAACCAAAATCCCCAGGTTTTATAGTTTTTCAGCTTCGCAGTCACATTCCTAATCAAGAACAAATCTCGTCTCCTTATCTAATTAATAGCTAACTAGTATAATACATAAATATACATACAAAATTTTAAAATAAAAGCCGTGCCAATACCCAGGGACGAGATGAAAGGTACGATTTAATCTGAGGAACTTACTTTAATTGAATCTTCAACTCAAACCATTCTTACCGGACTCCCAACGTTTATCTTCCATGGACTCAACGGATACTCCATTAGCATTATTGGGCAAGACATTTTTTCTTTGTAGCCTACCTAGAGAACCATTTATGATATCCATTGGTCTCCTTAAATTTGTGCTCTCGTCGGATTGTTGTTCGTGCGATCCAACAGTAGCCCTTAAAAAAAAATCATCAATACCTGATATATGTTGATGTTGATGTTGTTTTTGCACCTGTTGTACCTGTTGGGCAGCAGCCTGCTGCATCATCTGTTGCTGCATAGATTTCAAATTTATGATCCTCTCGTTGAAAAAAGAATTCTTGAATTCCTGAAATATTTTGACTGTTTGGGGGTATTCGTAATGGTGATCGTGGAAAAAGCGATCCGCAAACATGTAGATAAACCTTTCGATATCGGATGCATTTATATTCAGGCCCGACTCTGACTCTGAGGGAGCTGCTGAGTTTACCGGTGGCGTCGCTATGGCGCTTGACCGTGAAGCTGACCTGGCGTTCGATCGTGTTAGCCTTTGTTGTTGGACCTGTGCTGCTTGTGCTTGTGCTGCTTGTGCTTGAACTTGTGCTTGTTGTTGTTGTTGCTGCTGCTTTTGTTGCTGTTGTTGCTGTTGTTGTTGTTGTTGTTGCTGCTTCTGCTGCTGCTGCTGCTGTTGTTGTTGTTGTTGCTCATAATGTTGTTTCTGCTTTTCGTAATGGGCTCGCAATTGTTGTTGGTAGTCGAAGGATGCTTGATTGCTAGACGGTTGATCTTTCCGATTTCCCTCAGCCGGGGTTACTTGGAGCGAACTTTGCCTCTGAGCCATTTGGGGTTGATATAATGCATAGTTTGAAAAAGTGATGTTGGGGCTGCCGTTGGGGAAGTTGAGCGCCGTTTGCCGAAACTGGCCACCGGTGCCACTGTTATTGCCCGTCGCACTAGACAGTTGTGGGTTCATCAAGTCATAAGTGCCTGCCGCGGTCGCGGAACCGGTGGTATACTCATCGGCAGGGTTTTCCTCCGGCTCTGAGTTTTCGTTGGCTGAACTAGTGGAATTATTGCTAAAATTGAGGTCGTACACATCCTCGCTGATGGACGCTCGCTCCTCGTTGGTGGTGTCAGTGGTACTGTTCGTCCCGCTCCCGTTGGAGGCGCCCAGAAGACTTATGCTACCGCTCATCTTTTTCTTGTTCAATCCGTGTCTCTTCTTGAACTGACTTAACCATCCATGACTAAACCCCACAAGACGCTTTGGATCCTCTACTCCAAATTGGTGCGCGTATATGGACCAGTACTCCCGCAATATAGGCTCGTTTATTGGCTCCTGTCGCTCGAGTTTCTGCTGGACAAGCAAGTCCATTGCATGGTTGATTTTCTCGTACTTGAACTTCACCTTCCGCCGGCTATTTTTCGAAAATGGCGTTCCTGCTTGGTTTAGCCTCTCTCGCAACTCATCCTCGTTCTTTAACCACTCACTGAATGACGACGTCGAGATCGAAATCTCATTTTTGTACCTATCTACTGTCTCCAGCTGTGGTCGGTTGGACTGATGATAAAAATCCAAAATCCGAATTTTCTGCTCTAGTGTAGCTCTTGGGAGCTTAGCTGGCGGCATACTAATAATCTGTTTCCTCTATTCAACCGTCGATCCCCTTAGATCCAAGTTCAGTGGCTTTACTAAGTATATGCTAACTTTCTCTTTATTTGGGGAGGTTTTTACGTATCTTTGCCAGATACAATAATTAAAAAATTCCTGATTCCGCAAGTGTCGAAAATTTCACAAATGAAAAGAGAGACACGACCATAACTACGAGGATTTGTAGTATATAAATGTACATTATATAGATATATAACCATTGGAAGAAGTTAGAAGGCACCATGGTACCCTAATAGAGTTTCACCCCTAATTGGTTAATGGGAACCGGCACCCTTGCTGACCTTATCCAAAACAGACTCATAGGCGACCTCGGAGAAATCAGTACCTTGGACGTCGGTAGAAATCCCACTCAAAGCTCTTCTTAAGGCATCCTTGGAGGACGCGTACACCATCTTGGATCTGATGGGGGCGGTATCGGGGGACCAAGTGTAGAAAATAATTTTGGATCTCTTTCCTTCACCGCCGCCGATTTCGTACTCGAAGTCGTAGATGGCATATTTGCACTCGTTTTCGGGCAATTTTTCGAGGAACGCATCGTAGTCGGTCTCGGTAGAAGTCTGTTCAACCACAATTTCGGTTTTCTGGTCGTTCAACGTGAAGATGATGAACTTGTACTTCTTGCCCAACTTTAAGTCGTTGAACGCACTTAACGATTCGTCTGCGACGGCAACACTATTATCTTCGTTAGTAATGTTCTCAATGGTTACGCCGTCACCTTCTGTAACCCTTCGTGCCGGCTCTTGTCTTTAAACATACCCTGATCTAGACTACATTCACAATGTTAGTATCCTCTGCGAGCGAGCAACCACCCTTCAAACCTCAGCGGTAAGGACATCCGCAAATCAATCAATTTCAGGATGATCTTGAGGGCCTCAATTGCTTTCGTTGTCCTACTTACCATTGTATATTCTTGCTTTTCGTACTAGTTAGTGAGAATAAGCCTTTTGTTCTTTAATTCGGTGTTCATTCGAGCTTCTCGATCATGTTGATTCTGACCCCTGAGAGAGTACGGTTACCCGCATTTAGTTTATGGTAGTTCAACTATTCCTATACTACTAGTCTACTGGGTAAACTGCTGCTACTCCGCGGAATGGAGGCCTGGCCACGAGCACAGGAGCTACAAAGAACAAAAAGGTCAATTTTACTCACTTTCTTAGGGCCCAAGAGCAGTTTTTTGGCTGAAAAGTTTGGCTTAGAGTATTGTGAACCTAAGGTATCGAGTACATTTGCAAAGACGTACTGGATAATATTTTAATAACATACCCATGATATAGAAGCATTGAAAATCAAGAATGTTATCCTACTTAGTAAACCCATATACCATTGCACTTGATGAGGGCTCGGGCTCTGATTTTTGGTTGCAGCATTGCGACTTGCTGCGAAATTAGAGAATGTCAACTTCTCACCTCTTCAAAGGTTAGCTAGAGCAAATCACATTGAGGACACTGTGGTTTGGTTTTGAATAAAAGATTATTCTTACAGTGCCATCATTTAAGTCGTCTACTTGTTTTGTTGAGATTAATCTAAAAGGCGCTAAAATTTGGCTTTGCAACTATAGCAGTATTTTGTAAGAAGTAGGGAAATTACCGTTTGGTAATAAAAGTGTCAATTAAGAAGGCTACGCTTTGAAGAACACTTTTTGGTCACAAAAGGCCCAATAAAGAAGGTTACCCTTCTGAAAAATTACTCTACGTTGTAGCAGTTTTATTCCTGGACTATTTCGAGCTCAGTTGGCATATACAGCCAAATAGGATGGAGACTTCGTGACCTAATGTGCTCTTCGAAAAGTTTATCCCAACCAGAAACAACCACAAAGGTTTAAAGTCAAAGAATTTATACTAGAGCACGACAATGGATAATATGCATAGCGCTATTGAAGGTATACTGTTGCATCATTCTCGGGGTTAAAGCTTTAAAGAGCACATACAACTTAGTGTTCGCTTCTCGAAATACTGCCGACCCTTCAGCGCTCCCTCCGCTTTTGAGATTCGAGCTAAACAGACTACAAACCAACATTGGAATTGTTATGTGTGTTCAAGCTTCACAAGTTACCTACTATAAGCCTCAAAATGGTCAATACTCCCATAGTGTTCCATATGACCTAGATTGAAACTATTCATGCAGTTGGTAGATACGATGGCCGAGTGGTTAAGGCGAAGGATGCAGGCTCCTTTGGGCTCTGCCCGCGCAGGTTCGAACCCTGCTCGTGTCGCCAATTTTTTTTGTCAGTTTTTGACAACTTTAATTACGGCTAGTACGATTTGGTTACACTGGTACCAACCAAACACACCTGAAATTTTCTCAATCATGCCCCCCACCAGTGTTGTATGACTCTAGATGAATATGCTGGACTTTGGAGGTGGTTACAAGGCCGGAGCAAAAGCTCTCCTTATATACAGGTCTGACGTTGTTCACAGCTCCACCAAAAATTCTCATACAAGATCAAGGTGTTTTATACTTCTTTGAACACCATAGTCTTACCTTAGCACGCTCGCAAGGGTCTACTTCTAACTATACTGGTTTCTTCATCATTATGTCAACAGACTTATATGAAATCTTGGAAGTTGAGACGACTGCAACCAGCGCAGAAATCAAAAAGTCGTACCGAAAGCTTGCGTTGAAATACCATCCAGACAAGGCCAGTGAGGAGGAAAGAGAAAGTTCGGAAAAAAAGTTTAAGGAGATTTCTCATGCATATGAGGTCCTAATAGATGAGGTTAGACGTGAAGAATACGATACGTATGGTACCACGGACGGCAGAAGGCCTGGTGGTGAAGGGTTCGACTTCAATGGCAATCCGTTCGATGACTTCTACGGAGGCGCACAGCAGGACTTCACCGCCAATGACTTTTACAATTTTTTTAATAATATGGGTAACGCGGGAGGCCCCCCTGGCGGTCCCCCAAGAAGCAGGGCTAAGCCTCGCACTAAAGATGCAGAGTTGGAAGTTGAAGTAACATTGGAAGATCTTTTCAAAGGCAAGGTGATAAGAACTACGTCCACAAGAGATATAATATGCACCCATTGTAAGGGCTCAGGTGCCAAGAAGAATGCTATAATGAAGAAGTGTGGTGTTTGCGAGGGTGAGGGTACTGTTCGCAAGATTCGCAGAGTTGGGCCTGGCTTGGTAACGCAAGATTATATTGAGTGTGAAACATGTCACGGTGTTGGGAAAATATATCGTTCTAAAGATAAGTGCAAGAAATGCCATGGAAATAGAGTCATTGATGAAACTAAAATTTTGGAATTCGAAATTTTAAAGGGCTCCAAAAATAGTGAATCCATCATTTTATCCAAGGAGTCAGATGAATACCCGGGAAAGGAAACTGGAGATGTTATCATGACATTTCATTGCAAAGACCATCCGGTGTTTACTAGAAAAGGTGACGATTTGTATGCCAATTATAAAATTCCTTTAGTTGATTCTTTGTGCGGGTTCTCTAAAGTCCTACTTAAACATTTAGATGGTAGAGGAATACAAGTTTCTACGCCCAAGGGGAAGGTTATTAGGCCTGGTGACTATTTGAAAATTAAAAATGAAGGTATGCCAATAAAGGATGACCCCAAAACAAGGAGTTGGTTTAGTTCCTCGGCGAATAAAAGAGGCGATTTGTATATTGAAATTGAAATCGAATTCCCTCCCGATAATTGGTACTTAGAAAAGAACGACGTCACGAAGATTAAAAATATCTTTCCAAACGATTTACAAAGTAAAAGGGATATTGAAAAACAAAGCATTGATGAAGATTCCTTACCCGAGGCAAATGTTGAATTGATTACTGACTTCACTATATCCCGTGCCAACGCTTTGCCTGACTATCCCGATGATAACCCTCCCGAAGAAGAGCATCATCAGGAATATTATGCGGAAGATTTTGGCGGCGCTCAACCTGAATGTACCCAACAATAGACAAATGTATATAAGAAGCTTCCTAAAATCATATGTAAATACGTATATATCTGTTGTAAATACACAAAGGTAAACGAAGCTATCAGAACTGAAAAATGGGTATGTTTTGATGCAACAGTCTAACTAAAAATCTAATAAATCTTGAAGTTCGCTTACACTCAAACCAAAGTCAACCGAATCTGGGTCTATTTTCGCCTCATCGGCCTCAATGTCTTCCTCATCGTAATCGAACCCAAAATTTTTCGAGTCGTCTAGGTCAATTTCTCTGAAAGGCAAATCCACCTCATTTTGATAGGCCCCCCGCGCTTTCTGTTCATTTTCTTCCGCTACTTTAACCCCGTTTAAGTTTGAGAAAACCTTTAAATCGTCTTCGGTCAATGGATCCATGTCAGGAGGACAATAAGGCGACAGTATTTCTTCTGCAGGGATATACTCTATACTATCATCGTTTTCTACTAAATCTTGATGAATTTGAAACATTCTTTTGGCCTCAGATTGATGATCGGATTCTACGACCTTTCTGTGTCTAATGATGTCTTTTTTTATTGGATCCACGTCATTCTTGTTGATATCGCGGTTTAGTATGTTTCTGGCGTCCAATTGTGCTGTCAGGGAAGAGAAGGTCTGAGGAAGGGGATCTATTTCCGCAAGCAGAGAAATATCTCGTTCTTTTTTGTTTAGTGAGTCCGTGTCATGCGGTTGGAGCAACTCTTTAGACCTCTGTGCATTGTCAGGGTTGAATATATTATCGCTGAGATTCCCCAACTTCGTCTTTTCTGCTACCTTATTTGAGCTCCCGTTTTCACTATCGCTTCGGTGCACGAATCCCAAAGAAGAGTTCGCCTTTGCCAACGATGGTGCTCTTGGAAGCAATATTTTCTTTCTCTGCTGCTTGTTCTCGTTTAAATCGTTCAAATTCGACTGCGACCTCAGCAATGAAGGCATTGCATTTTGGTCCTTACCCCCTAGAGGAACTCTTTGTATATTCCTTCGTTGGTTGGGTATCTGGCCTAGCGGCTTAGTGTTAATTCGAAAACTCATTGCATTCTCTGGATCTGTCCCTGAATTCCGTGGTTTTGTGGTCAAGCTATTTGTCTTTGCATGATTGATTCCCGTTTGTCTCAAGGCATTCTCTTTATCAGAGAACCTCATGCTACTGTTAGGCATGATACCAATTAATGCAGGTCCGTAATAGAGAGTTGGGGTGTTACTTTTTCTAAATAGCGTTAAACACTAGACCCGGTTTGTTTATATTCCTTGTTATCTTTTCGCTCTTTTGGTTTTGTGTCATTTTTATTTGGCCCAGTGGACTAAGCGATTTTAGGAGCTTCTGGTCTATCGTGTTGGCCCTACTCTTTTAAGATGAAAATGAACAAAAAAAGGCTGTTATACTTAGCGTCGGGGTTGAGAATACTCAACATAGTAGAAATCCTCATACTGTAGTGCCATCTTGGAAGCGGGAGGTTCAAGGCTAGACAACTTGTCAGCATGCTATGGAAACCCTTTTTCTTGACGCCGTCAGTCAATTCCTCTAGCCCATCAAAGTTACTTCCATTAGGCTCCTTATACAAGACGCCAAGATGCCATTTGTGGGATGAAGACCGACAGCATCGGTAATGTCCCTAAAGATGAATTGGTCGTATATTAATTGAGTCCTGCACATTTGATCCCAGACAACAGGCATCAGTTAATTACTATATACTAAAGTAGTTCGGTTATAGCGCTGCAAGACTACAGTAGCACTAATACACCACTTATCCAATAATGGGGTTCCTGTCTACGTTTATTTCGGTCGCCAATAATACCGCAAATGAAAACTCGAGCTGGATATACTTGGTAGACTGGATATTGGCGCTTATTCTCGGGCTAGCGTTTATCTTCTATTTCAATAGATTGATAGGGCTCGTGGGTTCGATGGTGTTGAAATTGATACTATGGAAGAGGTATAAGGTCAGGATTAATATACAGTCGTTAAGAATATCGTTTTTAGGGGGCAGGATCTTTGCCAAAAATCTAACCATAATATCTGCCAATCAGACCATATCGGTCCTTCAGGTAAATCTAACTTGGCGTTACTGGATATTTCGACTAACAAGACTCTCTGAGTATATTTACCGGGACGGCAAAAGGGAGGCGCTCGTGGTCTCAAAAGAAGAAAACGAAAAGCTTCCCACAAGGTTCACGTTGTTAGTTGAGGGGCTAGAGGTCTTTATGTACAACAGAACGCCCGCTTATGATAATATGATGGACATACTACAGACGGAAAGCGAAAAGAATAATAGTAGCGATAAATCGACTGAGTTCAGAAGGCGGCAGAAATCAGGAGACATGCGCTGCGTTCATTCAAATAGTTCATCATCGAAAGAAAATGGGTCCAATGCAGATAGTAAGTTTACCTCGAATTCAGGGTCAGAAGGACAATCAAACCATAATGCCAAAGACGAATCTTCTAGTGCCCGGCTAGTGTTATTCTCTCTTTTGAAGTTCTTACCATTGACGGTACGTATAAAGAAAGGTGCGTTTGTACTAGGAAATGCCACTACCCCTTCGATTTTGGTCGCTTCTTACAAGACAGGCACTGCTATCGTCGATATATCTCAAGCCGCATGCATATATGATTACTACCGAGTAATCTATAATTTTCACTTCGAGCAGTTCCAAATTGCCATGAAACCCAACATAACTTTTGACAAAAACAGGTACTCAGGCACAAGTAATATTTTTCCAAACTATGCTCCTTTGAAGATGAAACACCAGAAACCTATTCACAATAGTAAAAGAAAGTATAGACAGTGGTATCATTTTCAGCAGGCAATCAATTCGGTGAGTCGATTAGCCAAAAGACCGTTTACAAAGAGCAGCGAGCTGGAAGAGTCCCTAGATAGTGAAGGATATCAGTGGAAGGGTCTCAAGAGATATGTTGGTGATCTGACGGAAGGCCATGAAATTTTAGGTGCAATTAATACAGATACGGAATATGCCAAATATAGTCTAATATTGGATTCTTCTTACACCAACATAGTTTACTATTACGATTCCCCGGGTACCACTCCTTTGGATGAGAAGCTAGTTAAAACAAATCAGGAGGATCCTGCCTTTGGTGTAGACATGGTGATATCAAAGGCGACAATACATTATGGTCCTTGGGCAGATAGGCAAAGGGTCCCTTTACAAGCCATGTTTTTTCCAACTTTGGCTCGCGATGCTAAAGAAACGGAAGGGCACCGAGTTCCAGGCAAATTGAGGAATTATGGAGGTTTCAAGTTCTCAATGACTGTCAAAGATGACATTATATTCAGAATCCCGACAAGAGAGCCGAGCAAGCATTCAGAAACGTTAAGAAGCCAAACCGTCAATAATGATCGCAGTCATAGCACTAAGATCACGAGACCTTTTGGGTGGCTAGAGTTGAATTTGAAGGAGAATTCGACTATTTACTCATTTAATTCATTCGTCGCCACTCAGCAGCATGGATGGCAAAACACATTGGAAATATATTTCAACTCCCCCGAGATAAGATCGTCGGTAAATCACGATGTTTTATTCTTGGCAGATCAACATAAGATTCATGCTCAAGTTGGATTTCCTTTACAGTGGAATGGAAAATGTGACTGGATCTTCGATAACGTAACAGACAATGCAAGGATTTTTTTCCTCAGAGAGCATACTATGTTATTTTCAGACATCTTCTCGGACTTTTCATCTGGTGGGCCGGTTCCTTATGAATTTTTCAGACCTTTTCATTACCACATTAACTGGACATTTAAAGGCTACAAATTATATTTGAATATAAATGATAACAATATCATCAATAACCCGTTGGATTTCAGTAGTAATAAATATCTCTCGTTTCAAGGCGACGATTTGGCGTGTGATATTTCGGTCCCAATTTACGGCCAGTTTACGAAATCAACAACAATTGATTATAGTGTACATTCTCCTTTCACAAAACTTGTACTTGATACACCTCAATGGCATACAGCAAACGAATTTATGAAATCGAATTTAATTGGTAAAAGTAAAGACATTACTTTTGAAGGTTCATATACATATTTTAATCAGGTTGAGGTTAATACCTCTAATCATATTGTTATCAAAGTTTTGGGGGATTACGTTACTTTGAAGTTTTATGGTTTTTTTGTCAGATATTTGTTTGTCATAAGGGAAAATTATGTCGGAGAGAATATTCACTTCAAAACATTTGAGGAGTATATGAATGATTTGGCAAGCGAACATCAAAATGAAACAGATGAAGGAACACCTGAAAGCTCTAATGATGAAAAGGAAAGCGCAAGCTTTCAGGAACAAGAAGTCGATTACTGGAAGCTACTTAAAACGGTCAATGATGTGGATATATTATTCATTTTCCAAGTGCGACATGGGCTACTATTACTACCGTATAACTTATACAATTGTTCATCACATGTCGGTTTAATGTTCGATTCATTCGATATTGATATGCGATTCACCAATTATTACTCTGACTTGCAAGCGGATTTCTCTCCAATATCTGTTGTTTTCGTTAACGAAGAGAACGAGCAAGACGAATTGAATACTATATTCGACATAAAAAATTACATCGACACTTACATGAAAATGCCTGATATGTATATTGATGGGCTCACTGTCCATACTCATAGAATGTTTGGATTACCTCCAAAAGAGCTTACTTATTATTCGAAATGGGACTTCGCTATGGAGGCTATTCATATTGATAGTGATGGAGTTTTTATACTGGCAGTCTCCTCCGCTATTGGGAGTTTTGTTTTCGGATTCAAAGATTTAGAAAATGGCTTAAACCCCGAGTTTCCGTTTATTCCTAATGCTGCAAATTTCGCTTTTAGGTGTCCTGAGATTGAATTGAAATTAAAACCCGATAAGAAAGTAGAGTCTCCTCACCTTTGGGTAAAGTTAGATTCACTTTTGATGTCATTTAACGATCTTGCTAATGATAGATACTCGGCCAGGATAACTTTGTCTGTGCCTCAAATTCTCCTCAAAATAATTCTGGAAGAAGTGAGTAATATCAAATTACTTGGTTTCTTGAAGACTTCAGTGATTTTGGACACTATAATTCAGAAGAAAGATCAATCAGAATATAGGAAAGTACAGCAAGAATTCATCAGGCGTCATGACGCACCATACCATCGTTGCCCTTTTATTTTGCAAAAGGACAAGAGAGATGAAACTTACAATGATGCGTATGGGTGTTTCATGACCACTTTGTCTCTCCTAGATGCATCTCATCCCTTGAATAAGGCCACATATGATGAACGGACTAATTCTGCATTTTCTCGTACCCCTTATATATACCTGGATGATACATACAGTTATGACAGTGTTGCATACTCAGGGTTTGGCCCGGCTGAGCCGAAGAATATTTACCCAACCATCTCATATAATACCGAAGACTATGCTCCATCTTGCGCGGTTGATCCTGATCTCAAATCTGATACGATGATATTTGATGTAGGTCAAGTGCAGTCGTTTTTCACGCCGGGATCATTGCACTTCATAGCAACTTTCATAAGGTCTACCAAAGACTACTCATTGTCGAAACTAATGGATGATTTACATGTTGAGGTAGTGACCAAACTTAAGAAGCTCATACTGAAGCCACGCATGGTTGACAATATGAGATTTGTCACTCAAGAGATTAGCTTAAAATTTGGAGAGTTTGACGTTTCAGATGCTCTGGAAGTTTTTGGCAAGTCACCGAAAGGGCCAATACTCAATTTGAATATACTTGAACCGTCTTTGGCACTAACAAATTTGAAGGATGAAGCAAATACATACGTAGAGAATAAGCAAGTGACAGCTTTTCATATCAAAGAATTTTTCTGTTCTATTTCTAGTCCGTCAGACTTCGTTTCACCGATTCGTGTTGAGGCTAAAGACGTGGAGTTTTGGCTGACTAAAGATTGCGATAACGGATCCGTTTTGTCTTTCGATGTGGATGATGCGGAATTACTGTTATGTGAAAAAAGGGTGGAATGGCTTCTTGAATATTTGATGGGAATCAAGAGGTCTCTTACACCTGCCTTTTTGGAGTTCAAGAGGCTCGCAGAAGCCAAAAAAAAGTGCGTTTCTGAATTGGTGTACAAAGTTTCGATCGCAGGTAGAGATTTTCATATAGATCATGACCCAGGGGTGTTGACAAAACCAGCTTCCGTTTTGAGGTCGCAAAGAGATCACATAAGGTTTTTTGATAGTTGGAAAGTTATGACTCGTTTACGACATGTTTTTGATAATTTACCCAAAGCATGGACTCAGAGACAGGATGAGTTACTCAAAAATTTTATATGGCAGTCACCTGAAGATGCTTATGAAGTCGTATTGGATATCTTTTCTCAATGGAGGAGCTGGGAAGTTAGTGATATCCAACGAAGCTACTTCTTCAATAGCATATTTTCGAAGGAGGGACAACAAGGGCATGAAAATATAACAATTCAAATGCAAATGGAACATGTTAGGACTTCGTTGATGGGCATTGAGGCCGAGGACGATTTTTTCGATATCAGGTGTTTGGCGTTGTCATATTCGTTCTTGGTGGAGGAATCTGCAGATTTGACAAGCATGAATTTAGGAATGTTGGAAAAGGTATTTGCAAATAATGTGTTAATTAACATGGACCATTATGAAAGTAGGATTTCGCCCATTCTATTATCAATGTATCCAACTATAAAAAAATCTCTCTCCAAGAGGCATGAGAGTTCAAAGCTGCTGCAAAACGGGGCCAAACACTCAGTTTCAAACATAATGCAAAATTTCACGGTGTCAATCATCTATAACATAAACATATTCAAGCTAGACCTCGTTCTTCCAAGCTCGACCATCAATTGTTATGGAGCCAATGTTTTAAATGTAATTTATTTTGTTTCGCTTATTGAAAAGCCCCATGTCATTCCATTCAACTATTCAGGGGTAGTCGCTGAATTCGAAGTCGGTTTATCAACGAAACGCTGTGATATTATGAAATGCAAAGTAAACGACCTCAATACGGTGGTTGCTAATTTTGGGCCTTTGTCTGCCGGCGTTAAAACAGCTGATATTTCTATTAATAAATTCGAATTAGTCTTTCTTGACGAGAAGGACTCTTTTTGCGACTGTCTAATCTATATCATGGACGATGATGTGAAATTTATCTCTAGCATGTTGTCCTCCTACCCAATGGAGAGAGAAACGTCTAGTCATCATAATAGTCGAAGTGCTAGCTTCACCGAAAAGAATTCCCTCTTTGATCACATGGGAACCCTTTCCCTCGAGTTGGCTGTGAATGAATTTTTCTGGTCCATTGATGTACTTCATCCGATGAGATTGAGCGGAACGATTTATGATAATCATTTATCTTGCCATGTCGTCGACAGAACATTGATCTTAGAGTCATTTGTTCAAAAAGCTGATTTGAGGGTATTTATGAATAAGTCTAGCATACTTGAATTTCAGAATTCTCAGATACTTACAAGTGCTAAGCTTGAAAGACTTGAGGAACATACTGCTATATCTACGTCGTCTAGCTTAGGATATTCCAAGTTATTTTCTCCTCAATTTGTCAAAACTATAGAACTTGTGATCGCAAATCAGGAACTCCTAATCACCAAAATAAGCCGCTTGCGAGATTTTAGAACCAAAACAAACACGGCTCCCACTGAAAAGGCTGATATTCAGAACAACAGTTTTCTAGAAAAAATTGCTTTCAAATCGAAATTTACAAATGATTACATAGGGCTCTCCACGTTTGTTGGGAAAACGAAAGCATCCTTTGAGTTAGAGGGAGTTTCTTTAGGTCTCTACAACGTCTATAATTCGAGAAACCATACACCAAATAGCGACTTAATCGTGCCAACGTATGGTGATTTATACATTCCAACAGCCAGGATGTCTTTATTAGATAGCAAGATTCCTGTTGGTTTGTCAAATTTTGTTGATTTTAACCTATGCATTAAAGTTTACAATGATAATGAGGGTATGAACCAATTTCAGTCGCTACAAGTGGAATCGCAGCATTGCAGGATTTGCTTAAGCCCGCAGTTATTATTTAAAGTCGTCAATATTGCCGATAAACTTACGCCTGTGCTTGTTAAGTCGTTCAATGTGTTGGCTAAAAATACTCCAATGGATGAGCCTACAGCTATAAAAAAGTCAGACAATGTTGCATGTCAGTTTTCCGTGATCCATGTTTTGTGTTACAACTTTTGTTTGGGATGGATCTTTGGTGAAGCTCATAAAGATTATCCTGGAATAATTTTAGGAGCTGAGCGTTTCTTCGCTGTAACAGAGGAGGGTTTGGGTAAATTCACATTAATTGATGCTTATTTATCTGTCGCCAACGGGCCTAGGTCAACCAATTTTTATACGACATCTCCAGAAAAAGGTAGGTTGAATAGTGCATCACTCCCTAATATGCAAATGATGTATACTATCGAAAAAGAAGATGGAGTCAAGAATATGTCCCTAGACATTCATGGTGACGAATTGGATGTAAAATTTGTTTCGGATTCTATTGCGATAGTCGAGCAAACTGTCGCCTCTATTTCAGAGGTCCAGAAATTTTTCAGGAGAAGAGTGCCTCCATCTGTACCAAGAGCAGCCAAAGCATCTGATTTGCAAAGCAAGAACACACAAACGTTTAAACCTCCTTTCGCCTCTATAGAGGTAATTGCTATGTTTGCCGGTTCAAATGTTTTATTGTACCGGTTAGGGGACAACGATAGCCTGTCTGCCACACCGTCCTTGTTTCTTCATTCACCAGCTGTAAAAATTGCGTCTATGTATAGACATCAGAAGTTTGAAAACAAAAAGCACATTATAAAAACTGAGGTTTTGACGTCATCGTCCGATAATACTCTACACGCTTCGTGCGTTCCTGTGCTTGAGGACATTGTGGATGGAATCAAAAATATGATGCGCAAGTCAAATGCCGAATCTTCACAATCTTTCGAAAAAGCGGTGGAAGAACCGTCGAAGGAGTTGAACGTTGGGGATCTTTTGAATGAAATAGATCTTCACTTAGGCATAAGAATTGAAAAGCAGAGGTTATGTCTAAGTTGTGAGCCGACCGCAAAAGTCGCAGCTATTGTCGGTATTCAGGGGATTTTCATGCAATTCAACACAGGGTCAAGTCGATCACCTTCTCTAGGAGCCACGGTACAGCTAGAGTCAATTTCCGCGACTTTACAACATATATATTCTAGGGAAGTCAGTGGTTCGGTTGGCATTAACCGAATGCTATTGATTAGCTCTATTAAGTTTGATGAAGTTTTGAGTGTTCTATCCTCTGGTTCGTTCACTGATGTCGATGCCAATATCAATGTGAAGCAATTCCAAGACTTAAATTTATTCAAGGATATTTGGTTCCCTAAGAAAAAGGCTGCAGGTTATCACTCAACTACAAGTGAACTTACTAGAGACGGCCTGGAGCGGAAGAAATCGGCTTTGGCTTCGAACAAAAATATTTCATCTCGGTTTAAAGAGGTTTCCACAACATATGCCCTTCCTTGGATCTTGACTTTTATGATTTTCAATGTTTCTCTACGCGTGGATTTTGGTCAGTCGTTGGGAAACTTCATGTTGAAGACAGATAAGTTTTGGGCAGTTTCCAAAAAGTCCACTGATTGGGCTCAAGATTTGAAAATTGGAGTGAACACCATTTCACTTGTGTCCGAAGGAAGGTTGAGTGGAGAGTTGAATATTACCAGTATCTTTTTACATACGGCAATCAGCTGGAAACTTGATGCTGAAACCACTTTAGATGTACCTTTGATATTCGTTTCCGGTGGTATTGACAGTTTGCAACTCAAACTCTTGTTTGATTATCATGTCTTTGCTATTGCAAATATTCAAGACTATTCGATAGATATTTTTAATCAAAAGAGTGAACTCAGAGTGTCAAAGGATCATTTATTTGTTACTACCAAGTTTGAGACTGCTGAATTGTACATCACATCGTTAGCAGCCTCAAACCTATTAGATATTCGCAACGCCATTTCGCGTATGATACAAGAGAATAGAAATTCTTATAAGGAGACTTTGAGGGACTCATCAAGGGGCAATAGCGTAAGCGGTCGGCAAGTCAAGAAATCAGCGAGCAACGAGATTTTAGAAACCGTGAAAAAGCTAGAAACAAAAATTGAAGTCATAGCTGGTCGTTTGCTTATTCATGTTTACCCTTCATCATTTGAGGATTCAAAGGTTTTAGTCGTCACATTAGACGAATCAAAAGCAAACTTTCAGCAAAATGAATACGCTAGGGGGATTTCTAACCAATTAGATATTCAATTCAATGATCTAACGGTTTCTCTATCTATGACTGACTTAGTCCTGGAGGACTACATATTGCATTGTACTGTTGATCAGTTTGTCGAACATGCATATAAAGCTTCGGGAGGGACTATATTTGTATTCCCATCTTTCAAAATTTCCATGAAAACATTTCAAAAGTACCAATCTAGTCTTATCGAGTACCTATACCAATCATCATTTGGTAAATCAGTCGATATTCGATGGAATTTGGCTTCAATTATTTTTATTAGAGAGATGTACGGGGTGCACAAAAAGGCATTGGATTCACGTACCGAGTACAAAAAAGGGTCAATTCTGGGAACCGCAGACACCCCATATACGAATGACCAAGTGTCAGGCGAGCGGGAGAAAGTTACAAAGGCATTTAACGATGAAGACCCTACAAATGACATTGACCAAGCAATAAATGATACCCTCAACAAAGTTTCGAGCGGTTCTAAATACGGTTACCTACCTCTAGCACCTCCTATTATAGAAGCTCCTCAGCTTAAAGAATTAGGAAATGCAACACCACCGTTAGAATGGTTCGGCTTGTACAGAAACAAATTTCCAAATGTGACACATCAATTGGGTATCGTAAGTTTGCAAAAACTTATTCACGAGGTGGAACTGCAGTATTCTAAGATATTAGGAAAGGCCTGATAATTTATAGAAAGCTTTGTGCTTATAGATACTTTTCATTTCGCCGGTATTAAAGTTTTGATAACCACAGATTAACATACACGCTTATATTAAAAATGCATATTTACAAGTATTTATGACCTTTCAGTGTGTAAAAAGTGACTGTGCCTCTGGCGGCCATTTTATGTAGATGAGTTTTAATGGGTTAGGTACCATCTGCCTTTCGCTTTTCTTCTTGCCAAAATCTTTCGTCCGTTCTTGGACCTCAATCTAGCCAAAAATCCGAAGGTTCTTTTTCTCTTCAACGTAGAGGGTTGGTACGTATTTCCCCTCGATTTGAACCGCTTTTGAACCAACCCAAACATAAAATTCACCGAGCTGAACGCTTGTTGTGCCTCAGAGCACCATAATATGCTTGTTACTCTTCCGCTATTGAGTTGGTTACCGTTGAGACTCGGTAACTTCGTCCCACCGAATGAACTGGTCTTTGTCAAACACGAAAATTGACGTGCAGTATTGTACATCACTGTTGGGACATATCGCTTTATGAAGCCACCTGTGGATAACATTATAACTATATATATATACGTTTTTATTGTCTTAGAGTCTTCTTCCCAGTAATTTTTCAAATTGGTGAAGGTTGGATTCTCAATATTACGCACCTTATTCAACCGCGTACATAGCGTCACTAACTTAAGATCATCACCAAAAGAAAAAAATTATTTGCGGCTTGTCAGGCCCTATTTTTGCAATATTCTCGGTGATCGCTAAGATAGGACTGATATGTCAGCTTCATTTCGCCCCAAGAGAAGCTTCCCATCTGCAGTAAACACACCTGTTGTTGCTCATGTTAAATCTTTACAGAGGCTAGGCAATGCCGATGCTGAAAGTATGCTTACCGAGTTTATCTCCGTTAGTGAGGCTATAGCTGGTACGCTCTCGAACGTTACCGAAACCACTGAGCCCACCTTTTTCAATACAGGGTTGTCGAGCAGCACTGGTAATAGTGCTGTTTTAAGTCAATTAAAGCGGGTGCAAAGAGATTTAAGAGGTCTTCCACCTATGCTTTCTGAGGTTACACAATCGAATGAAGACAAGCCAGCAAATGAGCAAAACCAGAACAAAAGGATCAAGTTTGATGATGATGGTATAGAGGAGCCAACGAATAAAAAAATCAAATTTGACGAAGAGATCCCTGCCAACAAGAAGACCACTTTTGACGACATAGAGGAGCAACATGAACCCGAGCAGGAGTCCGAAAAAGGCCTCGAAAATAAACGCGGCAGCGAAGCTGATATAGGCGATACAGCGGTGGTGGAATCAGAGGGGGAGCCTAAGTCTTCTAAATCAAAGAAGGAAAAACATGAAAAGAAGGACAAAAAGGACAAGAAACATAAGAAAGATAAGGAAGAGAAGAAGGTGAAGAATAAAGACCTCGATGATTGATGCCTCGCTTGAAAGTCTTCTTAAACCCCGTTATTTCCCCCTTATTACTATAGTATAGATGATCTAGTAATTTTCAAATTTTGTATAATAGAAATCGATTTTGAGCGTTGATTTTGTGTTAAGTATCACGTTTAGCTCAGCGGTTGTATTTGTTTACATGAACATAGTGTATGCATATACCTATATTGAAAGATTAGTATAGCAACGTACTTACGAAGGTAACGATAGAGCTTTCGCAAGTAAGCCTCAGGTACGCGGACGGGTATGGCACCAAAAAGGAAGAGATCGCAGCGAAATAGAGTAGTTGATAGCGATGAAAATGATGAAACTTTCATAAATAACAGTGACTTGGATTTGAAGCAAGCAAACGAGGTTGTAGAGAGCCATACATCTAGTATTACACAAGGATTTGACGGCAGCTCTAATTTAGACTCTGGAAGTGCTGATACTCGTCCTTTGGAATCTCTAAAATCACCAGCAGAGGTAACAGGACTGTCAGTTTCTAAAGACGCGGAGCACTTGGGCAACGGTAACGGCAATACACTCCGAGAGATTAGTCCCATACTTCCGCCTGCCGCTAGTCTAGGTAGTGAGGGGAGCCTGGAGAAGGGTTCGTTATTGAGTTATTCGCAACAACAGGCATCCATTCAATTGCAATCTCCATCTAAAAGAATAGAAAATTCGACTCAGGTTGTCAAACCTAATGAGCCAAGATTAGTGATTAACCAGTTGGTCTTAACCAATTTCAAATCGTATGCTGGCAAACAAGTGATCGGTCCATTCAACGCGTCATTCTCTGCCGTAGTGGGCCCCAATGGTAGCGGTAAGTCAAACGTCATAGATTCCATGTTATTTGTATTTGGATTCAGGGCCACCAAAATGAGACAGGGAAAGTTATCAGAGTTGATACATAATTCTGCTGGAGGGCAGAAACTAGATTTCTGTCAGGTAGATATACATTTCCATCATGTCTTGGACACTCCAGGGGAAAGTACAACTTCAGAGGTGATTCCAAATTCCGAACTAACCATAAGTCGTAAAGCATTCAAGAATAGCAACTCTCAATATTACATTAATGGAAAAGCTAGTAGTTACTCGGAAGTTACTAGTTATTTGCGACAAAAGGGTATTGACTTGGATCACAAACGATTTTTAATTTTACAGGGTGAAGTTGAATCCATTGCTCAAATGAAAGCGAAATCTGAACACGATAATGACGACGGCCTATTGGAGTACTTGGAAGACATAATAGGTACAACAAAATATAAGCAGTTGATTGAAGAAAATTTGTCAAAGGTGTATGAGTTGAACGATGTATGTTTAGAGAAAGAAAACAGATTAAACTTAGTTGAAAAAGATAAAGAACTGCTAGAGGAAAAGAAGGTCGAAGCTTTGAAATTTTTGGAAATGGAGAAGAGATTAATAAGTAAAAAGTCTATACAATACCAGGCAAGCATATATGAGAATAAAACTGAGTTCGAAAGCAACGAAAAGATTTTTGCAAAATTACAAAGTGAATTAAACGAGGAAAGAGACTCCAATAAAGAATTGCATAAAAAAATCCAGGAATCGACGGAACGGCATGATGAATTGTTACAAAATATAGCCAAGCTTGATGGCGAAATAACATCGATTACCAAAAAGCAGAAAATAATGAACAAAGCTAACGTGGCCATCGATGAAAAAATTAAAAACCTTACTACCAAGTCTAAAAAAATTTTGAAAACCAAGCAAGCACTGGAAAAAGCAGAGACAGCATGCGTACAAAAACTAGAGTCTAGTAATAAAGCGACCATTCAATCTAAGACCGAATTGGATAGTTTAAGTGCGGAATTAGAATCAGAGAAAAAAAGACTAGACGAAATTAGAAGAAAGTTGACAGATAAGACTTCAGGCTTCACAAAGCAAATTGAAGCATTGCAAACACAGCTCGAGCCATGGAACGATAAATTGAAAAGCAAGGAGACTGCCATACTGTTGGTCAATTCTTCAATAGAAATGCTTGAAAGTCAAAAACAAAGTCGATCAAAACAGTTGGATGATGCTAGACAAAAGCTCATGGGCATTAAAATTGAAGGTAAACAAAAGGAAGAGGAGCTCAGGAATGCCCAAGCGAAACTTTCTCATATAACCAATCAAATTGTACTCGGTGAAGAGCAATGCAACCATGAAAAGGAGCAGTTAAATTCTCGGAAGTCTCAGTTGTCAGCATTCAGACAAAGAACACAGGATTCTATCAATTCTTTTTCTAACTTTCAAAATAGAAGCAAAGTTTTGTCGAGCTTAATGAGGTTAGCCAAGTCAGGCCGTATTGAAGGATTTTATGGTAGATTAGGTGATCTAGGTATGATCGATGATAAATACGATATTGCCATGTCCACTGCTTCCCCCGGATTAGACTCTATGGTCGTTGAGACTGTTGAAACAGCACAGACTTGTATCGATTACTTACGTAAAAACAAATTAGGATATGCTAATTTCATCTGTTTGAATAAGTTGAGGAAGTTCAATTTGGCTCCAGTGCAAACTCCAGGCAACCCAGCTACCGTCAAAAGATTATTTGACCTAGTCACTCCCCAGGATCCAAAGTTTGCACCAGCCTTTTATAGTAAAATATTCAACACGCTAGTTGCTTCGAATTTAAATGAAGCTAAAAAAGTGGCTTATGGTGCTCAACGCTGGAGAGTTGTAACGCTAGACGGTAAATTAGTTGACACTTCTGGTACTATGTCAGGTGGAGGTAACTATTTCGCAAAAGGAGGGATGAGATTATCTTCGTCACGTTCAAACGCTGATGCAATGGACATAAGTCCAGACGATGTTGAGCAGATGAAGGAGGACTTGTCTAGAATGGAAAGTAAATTTGATCGAGATCAAGTTGAGTTTGAAGCAAAGGAGCGAAACTTGTTTCAGTTAAAAGAAATGAGGCCAGAAATCGACTTTACTATTTCTAGGCTAAAATTGGATATCGAGGCGTTGACGTCAGAGAAAAAGGAGGCACTGAAGACATGTAAGATACTCATAGCGGAGAGCGAAAATAATAATAATCAGCAGCAATGGGACAAACAAATAGATGATAAGAAGCAAGAGAGATCCTCCTTGTTGGCAGCGAAGCAAGAATTAAAATCACAAATGATAGATTTAGAATCCCAAATAAAAAGTTTGGAAGAAAAGATCATGGAAGCTGGCGGTGTCGAATTAAGAGTACAGAATTCCAAGGTTGATTCAATCAAGCAGAAGATCGAGATCATAAACGAAAAGACATCTAGTGATAAAATGAATATAAGAAAGTTGGAAAATGATATCACAAGACATAAAAAGATTATTGAACAATCTCAGAAAGAGTTAGAGGCAACTGAGAAGGAGTTGGCTGATATAACATCTCAGCAGATGTTTTCTGAATTGGAGGAGCTTGATAAAAGAATGAGTGAATTAGAGCGTCGAAAGGAAGAAAGAGAAGAGCAATTAGAGAACATCAAAATTGAATTGAATGAAAGGGCCGAAAGAATGAATAAATTTAAGTCAACTGAAATTGAGATCGAAAACAAAATTGAAAAATACAGCGCCATTATGAAAAGGGCTGAGAAACAGATAGCAAGGGATAAAGAAAGTTTACAAGGATTGGTAATCCGAGACGTGTCATCATATATAGACTGGCTCGAAGAAGAGCAGCGAAATAAGTACAATGGTGCAATAATAGAAAAACTTGATGACGCTATGTTGGAACAGCTCAGAATGGAAAAGGTAGACGAAGAAATAGATGAACTAGAAAAATACATGAGTACCGTCAAAGTTGACATAGAGGTTTTGAAAGAGTACGGGTTGAAAAAAACTGAGTTTGAGACACGAAGAGCAGATTTAAATGAAGCGGTAGAAGGGCGGGATGAAATCAAACGCTTCTGCGAGGAATTGAAACGCAAAAGATTGGACGAATTTATGGAAGGCTTCAATACTATCTCAATGACTTTGAAAGAAATGTATCAGATGATCACAATGGGTGGTAATGCGGAGTTGGAGTTAGTAGATAGTTTGGACCCATTTGCCGAAGGCATTCTATTCAGTGTCATGCCTCCCAAAAAATCATGGAAGAATATTTCAAATCTTTCAGGGGGGGAGAAAACACTAAGCTCATTAGCATTGGTGTTTGCTTTACATAGATATAAGCCTACCCCGCTCTATGTTATGGATGAAATTGATGCCGCTTTGGACTTCAGAAATGTTTCGATTGTTGCAAACTACATTAAAGAAAGAACAAAAAATGCGCAGTTTGTTGTCATCTCGTTGCGTAACAACATGTTTGAGTTGGCTCAACAATTAGTTGGTATTTATAAGGTTAACAATATGACCAAAAGCATTTCATTGAAAAATAAAGATTTCCTTGGAAATGATAAGTGAACTAGAACTGATTAAATGTATATCATACAAGTGTATAAATAGCGATTAATAAAATTACAATTAAATTACATATGAGCAACTTCTCTACTAATTTTCCAAGTGGGCTCTTCCGAAGTTGCGAAGCCCTCGTCGTACTTTCTGTGTAAATGGAAATACTTATCAAACCAGTCGACGAGATCGACCAAGCAGGTAGTTTCATTCATCTCCTTCAAGAACTTACGAGGGAGAACTTTATCCAACATTTCAGACAAATGGTGCTGCAATATTCTAAACGGCAAACCGTAACTAGTGGCTAAATCCCAAAAGATTTCAACAGCAGCCCAAGGTGTTCTTTCGTACCCCGAGAACAACGCCGGATTTGTCAAAATGCCTCTTACTGCCATAACACCGTCAGCTCCCGTCTCTTCAGCAATCAGAAATGCATCTGACAATGAAAAACAGTCACCATTAGCAACCACTGGCACGGCTACGTTACCCTTGATTATTCTTATCGCATCATGGTTCGCCGGCTGCGATGACCTTGTGTTTTTGGTCCTTCCATGAATAGTGATGTAATCAACGCCACTCTTTTCAACCATTTTTACAAACCTCAATGTCTCTTCGATATCATGATGTATTCTGATTTTAGTCTCGATGGTAACCTTTTCCTTGTATTTGTCTTTGACAGCTTTCACCATCTTCGAAACTAACTCAGGCTCAGACATCAAAGCAGCGCCTATACCCTCTCTGACCTGTTCTTTTATTGGGCAGCCACAATTTAAACCAATCCCATCTACGTACGGGTGAATCATATCGACGAACTTTAATAAATCCTCAACGTTATTGCATCCCACTTGAACGACCACACATCTATCCTTAGCGTTGGTGGTGAAGTCAGATAGTCTTGCTATGTCATTCCTAACAAATTCTCTCGCCAAAATCATTGGAGTGTAGACGATATCCGCATCAAAGTATCGTACTAATTCTCGAAACGGTAGTTTAGAATATCTCACCATAGGCCCCGCAATGAATGCTGGTCTGTTCTTTTGAAACTTGGTTGTCTTTAGGATGGTGAGCGGATTATCCTTGGGGTCTCTAGGTGGTAAGGTGGACATATTAGGAGAAAATTCATTTTTGTCATCGAGTTTCATATGGGAAACTAGATGAGCTATCTCTTCCATCTGCAAAAAGGTATTATTTTGACTCGATTGAGGTTCGGGTAGCGATTATCACGCAAGAAAGGTTTGCCAGCAACGATATTCTAATGAGAAAGATACACCTCTTAATAAAGCTTCATACGATGAAAAAAATGCACGTATAAAAGTGCAACAAAAATCAAATTCGATATGTAACGTATAGACAAAAAAAAAAAAAAAAAAGCGGAACAAATACAAGCGAAATGGTTGAAGATAATTATTAATATACATACTTTTAAATATTACTTATAATACACGGAGATAAACTGAAAACGTAAGGCATGGTTGTTGAATGCTAGGGGAAAGGGGCAGAGATGCGAAAGTGATAGTTTATTCTTCTTCGGAGCTCTCAGAACTTACATCGTCATCCGATGATTCTTGGTCGTTACCGATGTTCATTAGCCCGTTAGCAGCAGGATTATCGGCCTGTTCGAAAAGCTGTAACTGACTTCTTAATTGCTCCAATTGATCTATGCCAGCACCAGTAGACGCTTTCTTCTTCTTCTTATTCATTAATGATGAAGCCTTTTTACCAAACAAGAAATTGTACAATTTCAATACAGTTCTATCTTCTAACTGGTCCATATCCAATTCGACTTCTTCTTCATTACTCAAGTCAACATCATCCTTGATGATCTTAACTAAAGATTGTAATTTTTTATCTGTCAAGTTAGGAACCATTTCGCTTACTTGTTTTTTCATTTCGTAAGTGACAGCGGGCTGGTTCAGTTGATCAACAGACGAGTTTTTACGCGACTTAGGCTTCTTAGATCTTCTACGCTTTTTCTTGGCGTCCCTTTGTTCCTTCAACTTGTTGAGATGTTGTTTCTTCAACTCGTCTAATTCTTGTTTCATCCTTATCAACTGGTTTTCCAAAAACTGAATGGCTGGAACATTGGAGAGCATGGACTCGTTAATTTCGGGTTCTTCGTCTTCTTCATCGCTCGAATCATCCAAATCAGAATTTGCAGGAGATGGCTGAGGGACTGGACGGTTAGCCCATTTCTTGTTGAAAATTGATTCCAATTTGTGTCCCATCATATTGACGTCAGTGCCTTCAGGATTAAAAGCGTAACAATTCTTGAACACCAAACGTACATCACTTTCAAATTCGTCACCATTTTCGTACTGATTATTTGCAAGCTTCGACTGAATCGTCCCCAAATCCATTGGTTCCTTAACGACGTCGCGATAATTCGGAATATTCAATGCCACCGTATCCACAGGAGCCAAAAAGGGAAAGTTGTAGTTATAGTGTTTCTTAGACACCAATTCTTTTATGGTTTGATTACAGAAACGTAATTCAGCGGCATACTTTTTCTTTCTTGGTCTGACATCATAGGGCAATTCTTTAGATTTGGGAGGATGGATAGTTCTTTTGGGTCTGTGAGCTGCAACCGAATTTCTCTTGGCATCATTCGAGTCTGCAACAATAGCTCTCCTTCTGGAGTTCGCTGGAACGGCTACTCCACTGTTAGGCAACACTTTGGGCGGCATATTCAACATATGTTTTTCAAAATGAGCTTGCACATTTTTGGCCATCTTAGAAATGCCACTTTGCTCGCCGTTGAATTTGCAACAGTTATTCACCATCAAGTTAAAATCATCCACTACTTGAGAAGGTTCTTCGTAAGCGTTAGCATTGATCTTTCTTTCAATGGTTGACAAATCCATCGGCCTTGGGATGTAATTGTAGTAAAAAGGGATGTTTAACTTGACTACATCAACCGGGTGTACGAACGGGCCAGAATCGCGTAATCTCTTGATGGCCTTTATGGTATTCGAAGCAAATTTGGCTTGATGCTTCGGCATAGGGTTGGCCGGTAAATTGTCCATATCTGGCTCGGGTGGAGGCTTCGGAGCAGGTTCTTTGAATGCCCCTTGTTGTTGTTGTTGTTGTTGTTGTTGTTGTTGCTGAGGCTGTTGAGGCTGTTGAGACTGCTCGTGCAGCTGCTCTTGCAGCTCCGCAGTACCATCCGCCCGCTGGAGCTCGTCACTGTCTAATCGGGGCTTCTTCTCAGCCTGCTCCTGCTCTTCGTCAAGCTTATGCTTCTCGGGACTTGGCGATGGGTTCGGTGGCGACAAGGGCTTCTCTGGCTCCACATCCTTTGGCTGCAGCTCCACCTGACTGTCCCCGTTCTTGGGTCCCAGAAAAAAATTATCGGACGAAGGTGTTTGCACCGGCGTGTTGGTCTCAGGAACCAACTGTGTTTGTTCTGTACCTTCCGACATAGAGTTGTAACTACTGAGCTCTTCACTAATGTGAATCAATTCACTAATCGTATCAGAAATACTTTAAAGAACCTCACGTGAAAAGAGTTACCCGTCCTTGCTAATTACCGTGTATATAACTAGAAGCACCTAATCCACAGTCGTGTCCCGATCAATTTCAAATGGGGCAACTATTTTTTTTCTGTCCAATTAAAATTTTAATGACCTAATTTGAAATTAAACGGGATTCTATCTTTATTTATACTCACAAGGGTTTCGGCGCAAAAAAAAAAAAAAAAAAAATGCAATTTGCCATCGCACACGACTGGCAAGCTCTTACAATTGTTAGAGATTGTTGTCTCGTCGTATGACTGATAACGAAAGGCTACACAGTTAGGTTGGATGCTTCAAATGTGTGTGTGGTTAATGGTCAAGTGTCAAAAATATCAGGTTGAAAGGTGCTGAATTCGGCTGAATGTTTGACAACTTTAATAAAACCGCGTTGGGTGTAGATTGGAGATTCTTGTAGCGGTGTAGGAACAAAAAAGATGGACACGCTGAAAACCAAGAAGTTACGTGTTATCTTTCAATATTTGTAAGCTAGCGCGATTCAGCAACAGAAGCAGCAGCGAGGAGTGAATAGCCAGCCAACAGGCGGGTAACGGGGTGCAGAGGACGGCGGCGAACTATTGGCGTGACACAATTTACTGCGTGTTGCTTGCAGAAGAGGTTACCCGGATCGAAGGTATTTTGCAGGTTAGCGCATCCGGGTGCCGGCAGTTCAGTTTTGCAAGCAATTTACGACGGGAAGCAACCAGAATATGGATATATCGATTGAGGGGTCATGCAGCACATTAAACATGTAGCACATTTAGCGCGTAGCACGTAGCACGTAGCACGTAGCATGATTATAGTGCAAGAGCGAAATATGACAACAAACACCAACTAGGGCTATAGCCAGCGTGCCAGCGTGAGCAGTATAGAATTAATGGCATCTGATTAAATTAGTATACAATAAATAACAAGTCTCTGCGCATTTTGCAGAGACCACGAGTAAAACACCCACAATTGGCGCCGGCGATAAGCGAAGGTCCACAGAAATGTGTAATTATTGCACAATATTATTTACACGGACTACGCGTAGGTTGAGCGTAGGTATTTCATATCACAAATGGATGGCAAGCAAGTCATTCGCGGAAAACCCCTTATTACATGTAGGGCACCTTCGGAGTCTAGCAGCTAGACGCTCTTGGGTGCAACCCAGACAAAAAACGTGGCCGCAAACTGTAATGGCTGTATCCTTCCAGTTTTTGGAACAGACGGAGCATTTTGCAATCGACCGCAATGCCTCTAACTGCCTCTCGTCCTCCTGAAGAATGGATGATGTGTTGTTGGTTTTGTATTTTTTCAACAAGCTCTCAGTTGCTTTGATTTTGTGTTCAAGCTTGCTGTTGATTATTTTCTTTTCATTCAACTCCTGGACAACACGTTGATGTTCTTGAGACTTTTCGGCAAATTTAGTCTTAATGGACGCCATCTCATTCTCTAAGCTGGCTTTACGGGACTCAATCGCTTTGTAAGATTCCTGCAACTTTGAATTCTCCTGTAAAGCCGATTGTCTGATGATTTTGAAGTCGTTATTGGACTTTGTCAAAATTTCGATTTTTTCCAAATACCCTTTCTCTAAATCGTTAAGTTTGTTCACCAATTCCTGGGACTTACTGATTTGTGCCTTCAAGATCTTATTTTCTGAGCTCAAAGAGTCTTTCAACCGCATGGAGGCGAAATATTTCTGATCGGCTTTTGTTTTCTCTATTGTCAATTTTTTTACCAAATTTTCTTGATCTACCGCTGAGGCAAGCTTCGATATAGATGCTTCTCTAGTCTCCTGAAAAACCCTTTCAATTTCTTTGATTTCGGTATTCAACATATGAACACGCTGAATCAATTCTTCCTTTGAAAATCCATCCACTTTGGCATCATCGCTGACTTCGTGTTTAGCATTCTCTAAACTGTTAATCCTCTCATGCAAAATTTTATTCAATTTGTTCAACTCTTCATTTGTAGTTTGGTTCTCTAAATTCGATTTCAAAATATTCTGTTTAGAAAGCAAGTCATCTCTAGCGGTCCTAATCCTTACCAAATCGTTTTCGTTCTTTGCTAGTTGGCTTTTCAATGATTCATTTTCGTCAGTCAATTCTTTGTTTAACAAGCTTTTGACATTATTTTGATTATTCTCTAGTTCACTTAGTTTGTTTATGGTGGTGTCGTTAATTTTTTGTAGGTTGATTATGTTTTCGTTTAGCTCCTTATTAGTGCTAGACAATTCTTGATAAATGGCACTGTTAGTAATATCATGCTCACTCAAATGGCTGAGTTTGTCGCTGAGTTGCAAATTGTCCTGTATCAACTTATTGTGACTTACATTACTTTCCTCAATTTGTTGTTGTAGCAAATTACGTTCGTGTCTCAACTCGTTCACCTCTAAGCTAATCTTTTCAAACTCTTCATTGTCCACAGAACTGCCATTGGACTTTTCAGACTTATCGCTCACTTCTTTCTTAAATGTATCAGAATCTTCCTCTTTGGCGTTCGAACCATCCACAAGACTCTCGTCTATCCTTTGAAGAGTTTTAGAATTTTTTCTTTCATAATCCTTCATCAAAGTCAACAATTTTTCTTGCAAGTCCTCTATCCTTACCTCAAACTGAGACTTTAACTTACTTAAAGTGTTGACCTCTGATTTTAAGGCTATCGATTCTGAACTTAATGTCTCTATCTTCTCTATAAGATCTCCTTTCTCGAGATTTGAAAGCTTGGAATTTTCAATTATTGGACTCAATATCTTCAATAATTGGTTTCTCCTCTTGTTCAACACGTCATTTGCATCATTTGTAGACACATTGGTTAATTTAATCAATAGAGATTCGTTTAGCTCAATGTCCAGATCGTTTTTCACCCCAAAAAGCGTTATGATTTGTTCATACCACGAATCCAACACATTAATCACCTGCTCGTTCGACTCATAGCTCCGTCTGATTTCATCCAAATCACGAGCCAAAAGAGAACATTTTTGTTTGTAAGCCTTCATTTGCCTCCAAATAGCCTCCTTCTTAAAATATACAACATCCCCTTGAGTTAAAGGTCCTCCCTCACTCAATTCATCGAGTGGCTTCTGCTTTTTTGTTATAGATTCTTCGCTATCTACATGAAGTCTCTTTTTATCATTGTCGAGACTCATGTCAGAAGAAAGCGAAAATTAAGCCACGATAAATACAAATAGGCGCTAATAAAATTAAATTCTCAGCAAGCTCAATGATACTCTTCAACTTAGTTCGATTAATCAGTCGCCAGTACTCAAACTCGTATGTTTGCAGTTTTCCTATACAAATAACTAACCCGTACGAGTTTAGCGACGACCTTATTTTTTTTTATTCCAACCATTTTGCATGCTCACACGACTATCTGTTAACGGTATGATCTTACTATAATAGCTGTTACAATCTATCCTGATTATCAGTAGTCTACAAGGAAGACATGCTTTGTATCAAACTGCACGGCCAATTCTCAAAGCGAACATGTTTTGATATGAATGTCGATTTTGGTTATGCCAGCGATTCTTTACGACGTAAACAATTTCCTCCCTTCCTTTTTTTGGAATATTGTCAAAGAGTAACCTTATTTGAGCTCCACCCTAGAAAGAAACACATATAACCATATATGTGGTCTGTAGCAATTAATCTTGTAGTGAAAAAAGAAAAAATTAAAAGTTGCTGGGAAATACAAGCAGTTATTCTTCTCACGTTGAGGTCTCTGAAAGAATTTAACATGAGAAATTGTAAATATACTTTTTCATTACAAGGTCACGACTAGCACCTGAAGTAAGTGAAAATGAAAGCGATTGGCTCGATCGCATTGGTTGTATCATTAATTCTACAGATCAGCCAAGTCCTTTCATACAAAGATTATTTATTTAAGACTTGTGACAACTCAGGCTTCTGCAATAGAAATCGCCATTTTGCGGAAAAAGTCAAATCAACCTCGAACTATCGATCCCATTATTCAATTGACCCTTCGTCTTTAAAGGTCGGCAAAGAAGAGTTTATTGTAACTTGTGATATATTAAAAAAAGTCCCAGGATTGGATAAGCTAATTGTGCTTCCACTAGAAATCTCATTGATAGAGAAAAATAACATAAGACTAAGGATAGACGAGCAACAGAGAAAGGACCTTAGCCTAGATAATAAGCTTGTAAATGTTCACAGGTACAATGAGACTTCTAAATGGGCATTTCAAAAACAGAACTTGAACTACGAAGCCACTCAAAGGGTTGAGTACAAAATTAAAGCCGACAAATTAATTATAGAGTACGGGCCAGATAAAAGATACAAAGCAGAAGTCTTGTACAGTCCATTCAAAGTTACGATTTATCGAAATAACCAAATTCAGTTCATAGTGAATGATAAAAATTATTTAAACTATGAGCATTGGAGGCCGGAGTCTGAAAACGCTCACCATTTGTCAAAGGAAGAAACCGACTACAACATGTTCCATGACGATTTTAAGGATGCTAAGTATGATAATATCCCACTAGGACCCGAGTCGATTGGGCTAGACTTTACATTCAAAAATTTGAAGTCTATTTACGGAATCCCGGAGCATGCAGATGATTTCAACTTGAAGGATACAACTGGCACAGACTTGCCCTACAGATTATTCAATGTTGACATTTTTGAATATGAAACAGAGTCGAAGATGCCTATGTACGGCTCCGTTCCTTTTATGTTAGGACTGAAGCCGGGGTCTTCGATAGGTATCTTTTGGATCAATAGCGCTGATACTTTTGTCGATATTGACAAGACATCTTCCGTTAGTGATACAACGACCCATTGGATCTCAGAAAATGGTATTTTGGATGTGATGATTATGATTGGTGAAACCCCCTGGGAAATAAATGAATGTTACGGTTCAATCACGGGGAACGTGCAATTACCTCAACTATTTTCATTAGGATATCATCAATGTAGATGGAACTATAATGATGAAAAGGACGTTCTCCAAATCAATTCGTTATTTGATGAACACCAGATCCCTTATGACGTTATTTGGTTGGATGTTGAATATGCAGACTCTAAACAGTATTTTACTTGGCAAGACGAAAAGTTTCCCAACCCCGAAAGGATGCTCAAAGAATTGGACCGTACTGGAAGAAATTTAGTGGTCATCATTGATACTCATTTGAAGACAGGTTATTCTGTTAGTGACGAACTTACGAAGAAACATATCACAATCAATGATCCCCGTAACGAGACTTACTATGGTCAGTGTTGGCCTGGGGAGTCGGTATGGATAGACACAATGAATCCAAATTCCCAAGAGTTTTGGGACGGCCAATTCGAATACTCCAACAGTAACCACTTCATGGGCAGAAAATCCACCAACATCCATATTTGGAATGATATGAATGAGCCATCGGTATTCAATGGAATAGAAACAACGTCTCCCAGAGATAACTTACATTATGGAGGCTGGGAACATCGGTCGGTACATAACGTTTTCGGGTTAACTTTTCATGAAGCAACCTACAAATCATTGACTAAGAGACTAGCTTCTACTGATAGACAGAGACCGTTCATTTTGACCAGATCTTTTTATGCGGGGTCTCAGAGAACTGCCGCTATGTGGAGTGGAGATAATATGTCGAAATGGGAATATTTGAAAATTTCAATACCTATGGTTCTAACTGCTGGGGTGTCCGGTATGCCCTTTGGAGGGGCCGATGTTGGAGGGTTTTTCGGAAATCCTCCAAAAGATTTGTTAACTAGATGGTATCAAACTGGTATATGGTATCCGTTCTTTAGGGCCCACGCTCATATCGATTCGAGACGGCGTGAGCCATGGGTGGCTGGAGACCCATATACCTCAATCATGCGGGATGCTATCAGGTTACGGTATTCATTATTACCTGTCTTCTATACGTGTTTTCACGAGTCAAGTATAAATGGCTACCCTATTTTAAAACCGCTATTTTATGAAGTCCCAGATGACTTAGATAGTTATGGTATTGAAGACGAGTTCTTCTTGGGTAACTCTGGCTTGCTAGTAAAGCCTGTCACCGATGAAGACGCACAAGAAATTGAGATTTATTTGCCAGGGGAGGAAATATATTATGACTACACGAATGGATGTATATCCAACATCACACATTTCAAAGAGTCACATTACATCACCAAATCGGTTGAACTATCTGATGTTCCAATGTTTTTGAAGGGTGGATCAATTCTTGCACGAAAAGAAAGGTACCGTAGATCCTCAAAATTAATGCAGCATGATCCGTACACTCTCACGATAGCTTTAAGTAAAAACGGTTCGGCTAACGGTACTATATACATCGATGATGGCGAAACTTTCAACTACTTGCAAGGCGACTTTGCTCATATAAACTTCTCAGCTACAAAAGGGTCAATTAGAGGAACAGCACACGGTCTGAGTTCGTTTTTGCGTAGCTTAGACCACGTTGGTATTGAGAAAATCATTATGTTGAATGTTGGAAGCATCAAGTCAGTGGGTATTAAACAGGATGGGAAGTTGTATGATGGTCATTTCAAAATTATAGATGAAAATTTAGTACTTGAGAATCCTCGCTTGAAAATCAATTCTAACTGGGAGATCAAGTTGAACGGAACGGAGTTCAAAACAAGTCTCGTTGCAAACGTTGACTTCGTGTCTAGTCCCGTAGAAGCCAATGGGATACTTTCACGAATTAGTCAGTACTGGAACTATGGTTCATTTGGAGGGCAACGTTGGGAGAGCGCTCAAAATTGATTGAGTCTTTCAAAAAATATTCCCTCAACTTAGTAGAAATCTTACATAGTTTGGACCAGTTAAGAGGACGGTTACATCCATAACAATCGACGTGTAGAGGGGTGAGCAGTATAAAGTTAGTACTATTGTGCCCTGATGTTTCTGTAGAATTATGGCCATCACTATCTGAAGATGTCAAGCTTAAACATGATAAATGATAAAGCTTTTCGCAGCCATCATGGTAACAAACTGCAACTAAGGGCATGTTTCCGTCTTGAAAGTAAATATCTAAATCGTGCGAGCTCACCGCAGTGGTATCATCTATCATATACTCCACTGTTTTGTGGCAAATAGAACACTGCTGACAATTAAATAAGAGGGTTCTTTTTGACTTTACAAAATACTCGTGCTCAAGGAACGTCATTCTCAGCAAGCTAAACTCGGTGTCATTTTTACCATCGGAAGCGAAAAACTGATCGAAGCTTGCCATCTTCACATCGACACTATCAGCAACTTCAATTGCGTACTTGTTTTCCTGCCAGTTCGAGTATACTAACTCATCGAATATGAGCACTTTCAAATCCATTTTATTAAAGAAGGTTGACAGAAGCAATAAACGTACATTCCCTAGTTTATGATGTAAGGTGTTTCCCGAATTCTTCTTCTTAGTGATGCGTACGTCAGGTTTGATGTGCCGTGTCTGGTACGGGTGCTGCAACGCATGCTCAAACTGCAAAGCTGAGTTCCTTGATGGAAAGTCATACACAATAAGAACCATATTCCATGGTCTAAACCCCTCTCTTTTGGTTTTGAATGCGCCGCCTGCCTTCAAGTCGCCATTGTGCTGCCGAAGTCTTCGTTTGGGATCTGGTGTGGACCCAATATAGAATGACCTAGGTTTAGGTACGGACCTTAGCATATAAACCCCATAGAAGTCGGGATATATGTGAACTATTTCTCTTTGTTGCCTTCCGCCTTTCGACTCTTGCGTGTGGCTCATTGCTTCTTGTCGACGACTATATTCTCTTCATGTCTTCATGGCTAAAGAACAGTAAAACTAAACTACCTTGAAGTGCTCTATTTCCATACGTGCGAGCTTTTGTGTAACTATCCACATTACTATTCATTTAATAATTTTAGTTATCATGCTATTCCAGGTCACTGTAAATAGCAATATCGTTAAGAAAACGTTCGTGAGCTGGCATTCCCACGAGGATTACAATAAGTGTTATTAGGTAGCCAGTACTTTTCTGATCAAAAGTTGGATTGGATTTGTCAAGTATAAGAATAAGTACCGCACGAGATAGATAGGTGAACTTTTCAAGAAGGAAAAACTAAGCTATTTTCCAAAGAAATAGCCAGAGAACGAGCTGGGACAACAAACCAAACCACCCGAGACATAAGTGCGGAAGAATAGTGAGTGAGTAATGGCCAATCGTCGCATACCCAAGAGTGAGGAACCACAACAAGGTTTACCATCTACAGCCAGTTCCAACCAAAGCGGGTCCAATGACTTCGTGAAAAAATTGTTCCAGATGTTGCAAGACGATACATATAAGGATGTGGTAAGGTGGACAACCAATGGAGACTCTTTCGTGGTGATAAATACGACTGAATTCACGAAGGAAATATTACCCAGACACTTCAAACACAGCAACTTTGCTAGTTTTGTAAGGCAGTTAAATAAATACGATTTCCACAAGGTCAAGATTACCAACGAGGAAAAGCAAAATTATCAATACGGTGAAGATGCATGGGAATTTAAGCATCCCGACTTTCGCATTAACGATCGGGAGTCATTGGAAAATATCAAGCGTAAGAGTTCAAAGAAATCTGGACAACCGTATAGTACAAATACGCCTAATTATGCTTCAGCTATTGATCCAAATGGTTATCGATATTTAAAAGATGAGATGGAGACTTTAAGACTGGAGAATAAGCTCTTACACCAAGATATAAATATTTTGCAAACAAAGTACAAAACTTTGGTTGAGAATATTGTCGGTTTAAAAAGTTTCGACGAGAAATATTACAGGTCTATGAGCGTGCTCGTCAACTGTCTTATTCAAGCTGGAATCAAGTTACCGCCTCTTGACTTTCCCAACCCCAGTTTATTAAGTCTGCAAAATCCCGCAGTACCCACCCACTCGCACTCGCACTCACATTCCCATTCTCATTCTCATTCACAAACAAATTCGGGTTCGTTGCATCAGCTTTCTCCTCCGATATTAAGCCCAAGCAGCGCCAATTCTCAACAAGGACATTTGGGGGCGCCTCTATCGGGCGCAATGCCGCCACAGAGGTTTGAACCAAACCTCATGGGACATCAATCTCTACACAAACCACAATCTCAAGTGCAAACGATTCAACCGCAAGCGGCTTCTCAACAAACAACTAAACAAACACCGCCGACTAATGAGGGTGGGAATTCCAAACCACATTCGCCACAGGCCTTGGGTACCTCGACAGCAGGATCGCCCTTAATTGCAAATTCAGGTATTGATGGTTCCAATAAAGCTGCAGCTCCAAATCCTGATTCACGTACATCCTCGATAACAAAACAGATTCAACAGCCAGCTAACGAATCCATAGGTGCTTCGGAACAGCCACAGATATTCACAACGAATTTGGCCAACCCTAAGTTTCATGTGTTGCTTGTGGAGGATGATAATGTTTGTATTCAGCTATGTCGGAAGTTCTTGATGAAGTACGGATGCCAAGTCACCGTTGCGAATGACGGCTTGAACGCCATTTCAACCGTTGAACACACAAAGTACGATCTTGTTTTGATGGACATTGTCATGCCTAATTTGGATGGCGCTACAGCGACTAGCGTTATTAGGTCATTTGACACTAAAACTCCGATCATCGCGATGACTGGTAATATTGAAGATAACGATCTCGTAACTTATCTACAGAATGGTATGTCAGATATTTTGGCTAAACCGTTCACAAAAGATGACTTATATTCAATTTTAAGCAAACATTTACTATCGAACACTAGCAGCAATAGTAATAGCAGAGCCACCGAGTCTGAACCTAATGAAAGCATCAGTAGTTTACAAGGGCCTGCACAGCAAACTTTAGTTCTTCCGCAAGAGGTTCAACAACAAAACAGTGATGAAGCTATAGCAGAGCCGGTCGTGAAGAAAAGCAGGCTACTTTAGACGGGACTAAAGTCGGTTTTTTAAGGCGAGGGAGTGCAGAGCTTAGAACTACGTGGGATTGAAAATTTGGAAGGCCGAATTGGTAAGGTCGAACAAACAAAGAAGCAATCAATTAGCGTAAACGAGAGAAAATGACGTTTCCTGGAGCTGCTGAGATATGATAGAGTACGAATATCACTGTTCTTGCGGGATATGCAATAGTAGATAGGAACCCAACATGTATTAATATAGAATGTATTCACTAAGTCATATGATAAACCGAGATTGCGGTTGAATTTCGTGAAATGCCAAATCGGTAAAGGAATTGCCCCAAATACCCTGTACGTCCCTTAACCTTATGAGCAGGGCCTTGACAAAGTAGCACAGTTCATAATCAAAATTTATTTCGGGTTCTTTGAAAACGGGTTTTTTAGTTCTGTTTTGCCTGCGCTTGGATTGAACAGGAACAAATTCGTTCTCCGCCTTCAGCTGCCTTAGAACGTGGTCCTCAAATTCTATGGAATGTACCATTAAGGAAATTTTCTCATATTTACTATGCAATTGCTGTTTGGGCATTCTGTCTGTATGGGATAGTATGTCATTGCCCAATAGCCAGAGTGGTTTGGACTCAAGAAGCAATTTCTCTGTCAAGTCCAATGATGCGTGTGGTAGAAAATATATCGTGTTGTCTCTATCAAACTCATCTTGCTCCGAAATCTTATATCCCTTTATCGTGTTCAAAAAAGTTCTGTCTAAGTCGTTGAACACAGGGTCAAAAAGGGAAACTTTGGAACTCTCAATCTCAAAATGCTGACAGATTAGTCCTAAATATGCTAACTGGTATAATGCAGCATGACTTTCTGATGGCGAGCCCAATGCTAGGCATCGCAAGTGCGTGAAGGGATAAGGTTTTAGTATCTCGGTGCTCTCTTTGAACAAACTGGATTTTGCAATTGTAGTTTCGAATTTCAAAAACCGACTTCTCAAGTTTTCGACTTCCGCAGAGCTTGTTGCACCATCCCGCTGTATACGTTTGCGGCTCTTGACTTCTATGAATGAGTCGCAACCCATCTTACTGCTGGTCGAACTACGTCTCCGTAGTATTACGTCCAGTGGTACCGGAAACGGTAGGCCATCGCCATGATTATATACAGGAACATATTAAAGTGGTACATTTTAGTCCTTTACGATGGTTCCAGGAGAATTCCAGTCCATATGAAGGTGGCAATTAAGCCTCAGAGCCTCCTGGTTCTGCCTGTCTCCCCGAAGGTCTTTTATAATCTAATAATGTAGCAATCATAGGTAAGTCTTCAATTAACGGTTTTGTGACTCGCGTAATTTTTCACTATAAGGGACGAAGAAAAATTTGTCGTAGATACTTCGTAGGTAAAAATGTGTTCTTTGATAGAATCCCAACGTTGGACATCTTAAGGTTATAGAAGGATACTTGGAGGATATACCCGTATCTAAGCTATTTAAATTTCAAAGTTGACTCCATTAATAAACTCAGTCAAATCGGAAGTCATTGTTAGTACGCCGGTAGACGCTTTATCGACTATAGGCACAAATATAGAGATGCGGAAGTGTAAAGTTTTTGTTGGCTCATCGCATCCGGAATTGGGTAAGTTGGTATGCGAGCGGTTGGGAGTGGATCCAGCTCCATGTACGCTAAAGAAGTTTTCTAATGGCGAGACGTCGGTACAAATTGGAGTCTCGATAAGAGACGAAGATGTGTATATTATCCAGTCAGGATCTCCCCAAATCAATGACCATATAATGGAATTATTGATCTTGATCTCAGCCTGTCGTGGTGGGTCGGCCTCGAAGATCACAGCGGTGATTCCTCAGTTTCCTTACTCCAAACAATCGAAAATGAAGAAACACAGGGGGGCAATCACGGCTCGGATGCTTGCTAACTTGCTTATAATGGCAGGGGCTGATCATGTCGTTTCAATGGATCTTCACGCATCGCAAATGCAAGGTTTTTTCACGAAGCCTGTTGATAATCTCTATGGGGCACCTACGTTGGCAAGATGGATCCGCCAGAACATACCCGAATGGGAAAATGCTGTTGTTGTTTCAAAGAACCCGGGAGGTACCAAGAGAGTCACTGCGTTGGCGGATTCGTTGAAGATAAACTTCGCCATGATACATACCGATCGTCGTCGTTCGCAAGACGGATACTCTGCCAGGAGTAAGAAAAAGGCGTTGAAAACATCTAAGAACATTAAGACTATCAAGATAGACGAAGATGATGACGAGGAGGATAATATTGTGTCCGAGATGCAAACTGCTCGTATTGTTCAAGGCCATGTTGTTGACGACGATTTCCCTGTTCCTCAAACGCCGGCCACCGCCGCAAGTTCTGAACAGGATCATTTTGAAAGAACGTCTATAATCGATAGTGACGCTCTCGGCGGCTCGTATGATGCGACTAATAGTGACGATGATGACGAGCCAACTGGCATAGCCCAAGAAAAGTTGATTACCTTG
The DNA here is from genome assembly GCA_030566065.1 of Debaryomyces robertsiae. NCBI lineage: Eukaryota > Fungi > Ascomycota > Pichiomycetes > Serinales > Debaryomycetaceae > Debaryomyces > Debaryomyces robertsiae. Next base: position 573,312 of record JAJMHL010000003.1, read on the forward strand.
GTCGGCGACGTTAATGGTAAGGTGGCTATCATACTAGACGATATGATTGATAAGCCAAACTCTTTTATCGCTGCCGCCGAGCATTTGCGATTGAACTGCGGTGCAAAGGCGGTATACGTTCTCGGCACCCACGGGATTTTTAGTGATCAATGCTTGGAAAGTTTGAACGACTCGAAATGTATCGACAAAATTGTTGTAACTAACACTTATCCAATCACCACTGAGAGGATCGAAAAGAATAAGAAATTGTCAGTTATCGATGTGTCCCCAATTTTCGCTGAATGTATAAGAAGGGACCATTTCGGAGAGTCTATTTCGGTCTTATTCGACTCGTTGGCAGCCATCGACTAGTATGCTTTCAAGAAATTCCGTTTGTTTTGAAGTATGCCTGGTATTCTACTAACTCGCATTTTTGACTATATATTTATAAAGGAACTACGCCGTGTTTTCTGTTCTCGTTTGTAAATACATTACCCAACGATGCAATCAACCGGATTGCAGGCCACATTCTCAGTTGATTTTAACGAATTAACGTCAGAGATGTTGGACTAACGGAGCGTTGGAATATCAATCGTAACCTCTGATACCATACATTTGTCGAATTGTTCACTTGTTGAACTATTCACCTTTTGGTTCAGAAACATTTTAAGTACTAGTAATGCAAACGTACACAAAATCACCAATGATTAAATTACATCCGTAATAACTTTAGCGGCTAATTAATAGTACTCTTGAGTGTCACCATAAAAACTAGTCATGTCGAAAGAAGATCATTCTTTACCGATCCCGGTACCTGGTAGAGAGGATGAGACTTCACGGAGGCCGAGTGTATATCTGTCAGTACACAGAAAAATAAGTCAGCCTATGTCACCGTTATCCTTGTCCGCATCAAATAATACGGCGTCGCCTGCAACAGAGATGGCGATTGCATCGATAGCTCCTATGTTGGAGGGATTCGCACCAAAGACGAGCGCTGAAGAGTCGAAAGATGGCGTGTCTTCAAAATTGAATACGCCACCCCACGCGGCCGACAGCTTGACTGTCGATAATTTGAAATCTAATGAGATTAGATCTAAGCGCAATTCGAGAACCGAATCGTCTTCATCCGGAAGCAATAATATAGAACCTAGTATGAGCAAACTCAACAAGACGGTGTCGAACTCCTCGTCGACTTCGAGAGTTTCTGTATCTGTTCACAAAGAACCGGAAGGTCCTAAGTTGCCCAAAATTGGTAAAATAGGAGTTTGTGCGATGGATGCTAAGGTTATGTCAAAGCCTTGCCGTCGTATCTTGAACAGATTAATAGAGAACGGTGAGTTCGAAACGATTATTTTTGGCGATAAAGTAATTCTTGACGAAGCTATAGAAAATTGGCCCACTTGTGATTTTTTAATTAGTTTCTTTTCTTCGGGGTTCCCTTTGGAAAAGGCAATTGCGTATGCCAACTACCGTAAACCCTATATTCTAAACGATTTAGTATTACAAAAAACCTTATGGGATAGAAGGTTGGTGTTGGCCATTTTGAATCATGCAAATGTGTCTACCCCTGAAAGGTTAGAGATAAGTCGTGATGGAGGACCTCAAATTGATGATTCATTGAAAAGTAAATTGATGGAAGTTGGCTTAACGGAGCAACAACTCCACGATATAAGTAATCAAAATGAACCCCACTGGACAATGGTTGACGAAGATACCTTGCTGGTAGAAGGAAAAATAATGAAAAAACCATACGTTGAGAAACCAGTTGACGGAGAAGACCATAACGTTTATATATATTATCCGAAGTCTACAGGAGGTGGTGGTCGTCGCTTGTTTCGGAAGATTGGTAATAAATCTTCTGAATTTGATCCAGGTCTTACTACCCCCAGGACTGAGGGGTCTTACATCTACGAGAAATTCATGGACACGGATAATTTCGAGGATGTCAAAGCTTATACTGTCGGTCAAAATTTTTGCCATGCTGAAACACGTAAATCTCCCGTTGTTGATGGCATTGTAAGAAGAAATACACACGGTAAAGAAATCAGATTTATCACCGAGTTGTCAGACAGAGAAACAACCATGGCCAAAAATATCAGTGCTGTATTTCAACAAACAATATGTGGGTTCGATCTTTTGAGAGTAAATGGAGAATCATACGTCATTGATGTTAATGGGTTTTCATTTGTCAAAGATAATAACGAATATTACGACTCGTGTGCTTCGATTTTGAGGGAACTCTTTGTCGAAGCTAAGAAATCTCGTGATTTATTAAAAACAAGAATTCCTCGGCTGTCCCAGTTGCTCCATAAGGGGCAATTTGAAGAAAAAGAGCAGAAATGGGTTTTCAAAGGCTTGGTGTCGGTCATAAGACACGCCGATCGTACACCCAAACAGAAGTTCAAGTATTCGTTTAGATCCCCCTTGTTCATTTCGTTGCTAAAAGGACATACCGAAGAAGTCATCATTCGAGCCGTCCCCGACTTACAAGTGGTTTTGGAAACTGTTAAAATTGCAGAAGAGAAAAACTTGGAAGATTCTAAGAAATTGGGCCAGTTACGCAGAGCTTTAGAAAAAAAAATGGACTTTCCTGGTACAAAGATTCAACTCAAGCCATCTTTGAGTACAACAAACCCTGATACGGTTGAAAAAGTTCAGTTAATTTTGAAATGGGGTGGTGAACCTACCCATTCAGCGGAATTCCAAGCGAACGATGTCGGTGAGCAGCTCAGGCAAAATATCAAGCTTTTGAATAGGGATGCTTTAAAAGATGTAAAAGTTTTCACATCGTCTGAACGCAGGGTCATAGCCAGCGCCCACCTTTCTACGATAGCTTTGTTGGGTTTGGACAAAGATCATGAAGTACTTCCCGACGACTTCTTAATCATCAGAAAGGATCTCTTGGACGATTCTAATGCGGCAAAAGATTTGATGGATAAAGTGAAGAAAAAATTAAAACCATTGATAAGACAAGGCGCTGAGGCGCCTCCTCAATTCACATGGCCACCGAAGATGCCCCAACCTTATTTTGTAATAAAAAGAGTTTGTCAGCTCATGAATTACCATCAACAAATTATGGACTACAATTTCGAAAAAAATGATGTGTCTGATTTCCAAAAGACATGGTGTTGCGGCGAAGATCCTATTTTGTTCAAAGAAAGATGGGACAAGCTCTTTCAAGAATTCACGACTGTCGAAAAAACCCACCCATCGAAAATCTCTGAATTGTATGATACGATGAAATATGATGCTTTACACAACAGGCAGTTTTTACAAAGGATCTTCTCTTTTGATCCAAGCGACGAAGAATTGTTAGAAAGGTTAAATAAAGCCTGTGGTGATACTATCAATTCGTCAGGTTTGGTAAGCGAGTATCCAATCAACATTTTAGCCATGAATAATTTCAAGATACCCAGCGAAGTTAACCAAAATATATCGCACCATTCTGGCCCGAGCTCTGTATCCAACTCTAGCGGTAACCTCGCTAACATCACTTCCTCGCAAGCACCTGCCTCAGCCGGGTCTTTGGGATGGGTCTTGAAAGGGGCTACTTCCACAGTCGATGATTCGTGTTCTAATAACGAGTCAAACACTAAGAAGAAGGCTGGATCAAATTCTCATGATAATCCATTTGATCATCCAACTTTTACCAGATTAAGAGAATTGTACAGGTTATCAAAAGTTCTCTTTGATTTTATTTGTCCCCAAGAATACGGTATTAAGGATGAAGAGAAACTTGACATTGGCTTATTGACATCATTGCCTCTAGCCAAGCAAATTCTATCTGATATTCAAGATATGAGAGACAACGATGCAGCGGCGGTGGTTAACTACTTCACTAAAGAATCACATATTTATACATTATTGAACGTGATATATGGTTCCCAGATACCAATGAAAATAGCAAGGAATGCTTTACCTGAATTGGATTATTTATCTCAAATTGTTTTTGAGTTATATGAGGCAGAAGACCCAAACGATCCTTCAGGCAAAAAGCATTCTATTAGATTATCATTATCTCCAGGTTGTCATACTCAAGACCCATTGGATGTACAGTTAGATGACGATCATTACATCGGTTGTATTCCCCGTATTAGTTTAACGAGACATCTTGATATGGACTTGGTTACTCAAAGGTTGAAGTCTAGATTTTCAAGGGTGTCTTTGCCGAAGAAATTCACCCCCGTGAATATCTCTAGCCCTTTGGCAACGGGTATATAGATCGATAAGTCATATTTGAAACATATAATCAATTAAATTAAACTCTACACTATAAAATATTTAATTTGTTGTAGTACCACGTACAACAAATTTTCAATCAAAATGGATTAAATCGTAAGGATTTAATTCAAGCTTTTTCGTAAGATTCCCAGTTGTCAATGATGGATTTTATCTTCGTCGATTTTGTCAACTGGTACACTTCTTCGAAGTAAGATTTAGTGATCTCAAAAGGTTTGGCAGTCAAATTTGGAATGTACTTGTTGATCAAATCATTTGGTTTGACAGACGATTTTGGAATCTTTCTGCACAAAAACCTTTGGAAGGGTTTAACACCAGACATTAAATAGGATGAGTGGAAAGGAACAGATATACCCTTCAAAGGAATGACTGCAAAACCTCTTTGTAAATCAATGGGTTGAGGCTTAGCTTCAGATTGAGCAGAAACCTCCTTTATTATTTCACTTAAGTGCTCGGCAACTTCCTCCAATGACATGGTGGCTTGCAATTTGACAATGTCAATCTTGTTTAGCTTAATGACATTTAAAACATTGGTCAAAGTATCTAATGCTCTTAAATCACCAGCTGTGACATATTGAGCATTTTCAACATTGTAATTTACGATTTCCAATAACCAGCCTGTCTTAGAAGCAACTTGCTCGACAACGAATCTCAAAGCCGCATCATTGAATGTTGGGTTTACTCTGACTGGGTTCACTGCACACATACCGTAGTTAGACCTTCCCGTTTCGTCACGAGGAACTGCGACTTGCATGGTCATTCCCCGGTAGAAAACAACATCAACTAATGATTCGATTGGCATAACATTTGCTAGCGAGGACAATGCAGAGTACTCACCTAACGAATGACCAGCGAACATGATATTCTCCGGCACCAAACCCTTAGATTTTATGTCCTCGTATGATGCTTTTTCCATCAACGTTAACGCTGGTTGTGTGAATTGGGTAGCTGACAAAAGACCTGTTGGTGAAACAAATGAATACGAGGTAGTTTGGTAGTCAATGTCTTTAAAAATCTTTTCAGACTTTAACTCACCGTCATCACCTATAGTTTCAAACATCATTCCAATATAATTATCTCTAATCTTTCTTCCCTTTGAGCCACCGAAATGGACAGTCAACTCATTAGGATTATTTTTCACGATATCAAGGATGGAAAACCCATAATTATCGACGAAATGGCGATCAGCTCTATCCCAAACTTCTTTAGCAACATCTGAGCTGTTGTACAAGTCCATACCCATACCTTGCTCTTGGGAGCCCTGACCAGTAAAAACATAAGTTGTGACCGGTTGTTCGATTTCTGCTTCCGCCGATAAAACTAGAGTGTCCGTTTCAACGTTCCTAGTTTCAACTTTGATAATCTTGCGACCATTGATCATTCCAATATGCTCTAATGTAGTCTGTAAAATATCATTTGGTAAAACCATGCCAACAAAAGAGGACTTGAATGCCCTAACTCTAGACGCAACATTGTTTGCAGCCCATTCTTCGACTAACGATCTAATCGATGCAGAAGAATACATACCGTGCGTAATAGTGCCTGGTAATTTCGCGTAAGAAGCAAAAGCACGAGAAACGTGAATTGGGTTGTAATCACCAGAGACCTTAGCATATGGCTCATTGGTGTTTGGTGCTTTCGAGGTCAACTCTTCACCGCTAGAAATAGGGATAGAGTTTTCAAACTTGACAGCCTGTTCAATTGTGTTGCCATTTCTTGACAAATAGTCCGTAACTGGATTCCCATATGACTTTCCAGCTTCGTAGTTAACTGATCCAATTTGAATAACCTCTTTAGTTGGTAACTCCAAATAAACTTGCCCAACAGTTTTGATGGAAGAATAGACTTCTGCACTCCTAAACTTATATGTAGACTCGCAACGGAATGTCAACATTTGGTTTAATAAATCAATTTCTTTCTCCAAATGGAACCATTCCTTCGACTTTAAGATAGCCAAGTCTTTGGCAGTCTTGAAATGAACTTGGACAGGAGTTTCCGTGACCACTTGGAAGGTATTTTCGTAATCAACATACTCCCCGCGATATAAGAATTGGGATGTCACTTCCATGACAGGTTTATTATCTCTGAATATGGTCCCAATAACCTCAACAAGTTTTCCAGAAGGTTGATTTAAAACTGCCTTGATGTCGGCCTTGCTTGAAACTACATCTCCTTTCTTCAATGGCTCAGCTCCAGGAATCATACGGTACCCGTTAAACATGTGTACCAATCTGAGAAGATCACCATCGATCGTTTTTGGGAAGATGGCTTTCATGATCGCTTTCCAACCAATAACGATTGCAAAATCCATTGGGGCCAAAGTAACTTTACCGGGCCTGGATACGAATGCTTCACATTTATTTCCAATTGCATGCGTGAATTCCGAAATATCCTGTCCAGTAATAGTTATTTCATCTCCTTCAATTGGCTTTTCAACGTCAATATCAAAGTCAACGGGGACACTAGACCCGAACCACAACTTCCAATAAAATTCTTTGATTCTATCATTTCTCCCCTTCATTACCTCTAAAATTGGGGCAAATCCATCTTTACGTTCATAGTTATATAAAAATGGTAATGAAACAGGCTCTGCATCGGCAGTTCTGTGCTCTATCAAAGAGAATTGAATAGTTGATTCATCGACTAATTTTATTTCAATTATTGGCTTCAAATCACCGTTCAATGGTTCAAAAACCGTTAATTTTGCCTTGCGCGAGTCATTTATATTTTCAATCTCGACAATCATGCCGAAGCTTGGGGCTAAGACATCATGGAGCGGATTAGCCACATGATTCGATCCTTGTACTATTCTGTCGGTGGTAATGAAAGCGTGCAACCAGTTCAAAGACTCACCAGCCAACAATTCCAACCATTCAAGTTTGGAAGGTAAAACTTTAGAATCAACTTTGAAAACTAACTTACTAGCGGCCGACTTATCGATGCTGACGCCAGCACAAGGAACGCATTTTTTAGGTGTTTTATTGCCAAAGTATTCAACTGTTGGAATATTAGAGGCCTTACCACTATACTCATCTTCAATCAACCTTGAAATATGTCCTTCGTGAATAGAATCCAAAATTTCCTTGATAGGTTCATTCACCTTAGTGGTAAACTGTGCAGCGACAGGGCCGTGTAAAATACAGGTTCTTTGAACATCCTCATCAACGACAGCTTCCAAGTCTTCAGATTGCCACAAAGAATCCTTTTTGAAGAAGAACTCGAGCCTCTCGTCAATAATAGGAACAAAAGGCGCTGGTTTTTGGTTTGGTCTCAGACAGCACATCAAAAAGAAATCACAGTCTTCCTCATTGATTAATTGAGTCTTGGCCAAGGGGAACTTGTCGAAGAACTGTTCTGTGAAAACTTCAGGTTCATCTTGTAGTTGGGCCATATTCTGCAACACGGAAACCGATCCTGATTGACTAGTGAATCTCTCCTCGACTCTTCTTAAAAAGTCGCCATAGAAATTTCTTAAGGATGCATCAATCCACCTCGACGACTTTTTAACATACATAAGCTCGATCAATCTATGTCCTACTTCTTGGTAAGTCATGTCCTGCAAGTCACAGATACCGTTAGCATTTCTACCGAACCATGGCTTTTGGAAATCCTTGTTCAATCTATTAATAATATAATCCTTCTTTTTCTTCAATGCTTCTGCTAACTTGTTTTTAGGCAAGTTAAAAATAGTATCGTCCAACTCCTTCCATAACATGACACCCCTCGTAGCAATCTTATGAATCGGTTCGCCCATTTCTGATCTAACGGTGATAATACCGCCAGTGGGCTTTTTGTAAGTGTTTTCCCATTCATTGTCACTTACACCTGAACAAGAAGCAATTGCCTTTTTTGCATCTAACGAAGTATGTGCTTCCTTGGCTGTCATAACACGAGATCCAAACAAGACACCATCAAACGGCATTGGAGGATGCTTATAGCTTTGAGACCAAGAACCGGTTAGATAAGGATATGTGTCTTCATCAGAACCAAAACCAGAGCCAGCGATCAAAACAATGTTTGAGCATTTTCTAATTTTGGAGTACATTTGTAAAATAGGCTGGTGGAAATCTTCGAAAGAATGGTGACCGCCACCTCTACCACCAGTCCATTGCAAGACAATAGGAAATTGTGGATGAGACTTCGCAATAGTAATACACAGCGATATAGCGTCAATGGACCCAGGCTTCAAGCCTAAATGGGTTAATCCTAAAGTTTCAATGTACTCAGTTGCCACTTCCAAAGATGGGACACCTGCACCAATTGACATCGACAGAATGGGGAAACCTTTGGCTCTTAAATCCTTGATTAATGGGATACCCCATTGCAACATCCTTGGGTTAACGTAGATCAAATTGATTCCAATTCCAGATCCAGGGACAATGTTGGCCTTTACTTCTTCTAAGGCCTTCTGCATCTGTGGGGCATTAAAATATCCACCGCCAGCCAATTCAATATGGTAACCTGCATTAATAGTGGCTGCGACGATTTCTGGATTCACGGTAGTTGGAGTCATCCCAGGAACCATCAAAGGTGCTCTTCCCAATAATCTTGAAAACTTGGTATCCACAAATACTTTACCAGCCTCAGTCTTTACCAATTTAGGCTTGTATTCTTCCAACCAATTCGAAGCCCATTTGATTGAGTTTGGAGTCTTATTGAAGATCTCTTGCTTAAATCCATATTCGTCATCGGGGGTTGTAGTGTCCAAAGACCCAGCAATTATAATTCTGGACCCGGTACCGTCCTTGTTTCTGTGTGTTAATACACCCAAACCTGACACTCCACCTGGACCGAAATCTAAAATATGGGTAGAGTGGAAATTAGTGGCCAACTCCCAGTTTACTGGTAATTGTGTGATACACTTCGTTACCCTCAAGATAACAGACTCATCTCCCTTGTAATTTTGCAAATTTTCGCCATTGAAAGTGTCAAAGACTGGAATCTTAATATCAGTGAGAGTAAATTTGATGTCTTCATTGGCTAAATCATCAGCGATAAGACCAGTGGCGGTTTCTAATAAATGAGAATGGAATGGGGAGAAAATAGGAAGGAACCTGTTAGAAAACTTCAATTTTCTTTCGCTAAATGGAGTCCTTGCTTGCTCCAAACCGGATGGAGCTTTATTATTTCTCAAAGTCAAATTCAAACCGTATAACGACTCTGGAGGACCTGAAACAACCAAGTTTCTTGCACCATTAATCAATGAAATGGCTATGTGTTTTTCACTTGGCAAATGCTTGTTAGTTTGTTGAATGAATGATTCGACTTGTTCGATCGATAAATCTCTGATGGATAACATAGGAGAGGGTCTACCTTCATTATTCTCAAGGGAGTCCTGCAACATTGTTGGCGGTAAGGTCGTTCTAGGGAAGGTTTGAAGACACCTCGATCCGATGAAGAACAATAATGAGATGGCTCTTAATGCGTTTTCAAGAAAGCTTTCCCATGTAGTTGATGAAGCGATGGCGGTAGCCGTGACCAACCCTTGAGAGTGACCGGTGGCACCCGATAAGTATTCTCTAAATTCGCCTGGAGTTAAACCCAAGACCTTACAAGTAATTGTGTAATGACACAATTGTAAGACGCAGATCAAGGGACAGGATACTGGCACCGACAACAAGTAATCTTGATCAGGGGTCTTATCCGGGGTGGAAAGCCATGTTAAAATGTCGAAACCTTGAGTATATATCTTATCAACATTTTCAGTCGTCCTAACAAGGTAGTTTAATTTATCGGCAATTTTACCAATTAAGTCGGACACGAACCCTCCGTAGATCTGGTTGAGCTCTCTCAATTCTTCGAAAAAGTCGTCTGTATTACCTTGGCCACCGAAGATTGCAAATATTTTTGCTCTACCAGCAGAATTGATGGTCATAGAGTTCCTCAATAAGTCAGTCTCTGACTTAGGGGTTTCCGTGTTGGAGTTGATAATAGCGAGGTAGTAATTCTTGATTATTCCCTTCACCTTTTGTAAGGTAGTAGGATAGGTCTCGTCGTTCACCAACGCGGCCGCAAACGAATGCACATCGCTATTGGATAAAAACCTCAACTCGAAATCATGCAATATCAATTTCAAAACCTCATCGAACTGGCCAGGCGCTTTTGGGTCCACCAACGACGCCGTGTAGCCCAAAAACTTGGAAAATAACTCTGCTGGCGACGAAGGCTCGTTGTCGCCCGCAAAGCCCTCGGTCACCTCTGGTAGCGTCTTATTAAATTGGTCCTTCAACTGCGAGAAGTTGAATAATAAATTTGTGGGAACCAACAACGTGTGCTCAATAGTTCCGTGATTAAGTGAAAATGGACGATGCGTGGTACTCATATTGTATGTGTCTATTATATTTCTGTATTACTCCTAGTGTATCCGTCTATTCGGTATTCTGGCTATTTTGATCTTGAAATCCCTGTAATTGTCTTTTTCTGTAAAACGTTTCCAAGTCTCTGCTGCTTCTTCAAATTAGTTAGAATTTGGTGGTACTGCAATACTAACTACTGAATTGTCTTGAATGTGTTGACTATCGGTTCAATTGATTATATCTTGAAAACTTCAGAAGACTTTTGTTCCCGATATTTCTTCTTGCAAAATCTCTGTTATATAAATTAGCCGCCCATAATCATATATACAACCAAAATTTTATTGATGGGTGGTTCTGAAGATTTTGGGTATTTGCAGCTATTCAGCTTTGTGTCATTTTTTTCGCCAATGGGTTTATAGTGAGGCGCCCAAGAAGCGCCGGTCGTTATTGGCAAAATGTTGGGACATGAATAGTTGAGAACACAGAGATGCGTCTAGAGGCGAGAAATTGACGTCTTACGTAATAGGAATAGTTTGTTGTATTCGGATGTTGGCAGCGACACGTAAGACCAACAGGCAATGAACCAGAAGTTATTAATACTCTCATTTGTATTGGTATGTACTGATTTGTACTGGTGTGTGACAACCGGTGAATTACTTTTGGCCAGGTTTTTGTAGAGTTAAAAGATAACCTACGTGGATATGCCAACAATGTGGAGCTTTCTTCGGGTGTGAATAGGTAGCGAGATATTAGTTCGGGAGTATCTGGAGAGAGAGCGGCAATAGTTGGGCCAAAAATAGAGCGTTATATTAGGGAGTTTATATGGATAGGCACGGTAGGCAGCGGTTATAGGGTTGTCTTGGAACAAAGAAGATTTTCGCACCGGCGGCATGGGCTGTTTTTCCCGGGCGAGTGCGCGATACGCAGAAAGGGGCAGGATGTGGGCCCAGGAAAGAGCGAGTCCCAGGGTGCTCTGAGGCAAGCGCTCGGGAACTTTCGCTAGCTTTCGCATCGGCGCGAGAAGCCTGCCGGGACTCGCGGCACTAGTGAGACTGGCTGGGCAAGCGGCTCCCAAATTGAACCGAACAAAAATATATTATAAGCTATATGGGGGACAACCTATATACGAAGTACAAAATAGTTCGAACCATGAACCTGCTCTGAGGCTAAGTTATAAAATGTGTGCCACTATACGTCGGCGTGTTCGCATAGTTGCTTCTTCCGAAAAAAGCTCGTTGGCACTGTGCTCAAATTAAAAAGAGAACAAGCAACGCTATAATAGCCAAACGAAGCAACATGGCATGCATTGGTAGTTTGGGTCAATAAATACTTGGTAGAAAAAGGATTCTCATATACGGAAGCCAGCCAAAGTACTTCAGGACACTGCTGACTCTTTATAGGGAAGCACTGGAAAGTGCAACCAAAAAATTCTGGTATTGGTTCGGCCGAACGAAAAATTCAATGGCTGCGAAACATATTAATATATGAGCTAGGGAAGCGATTCTTAATCTATACTGAACTAAGCTAAGGAGTTCTACTGCTGGAGTACCACAGGGTCCCGTGGCACAAATTATCAATTCGATACCGGCGAGCTCCATTATTTGCTTTCAACTTACTCCCAACCTTATTTAGGAGGTGGAAGTCCCTTTGCAGGAGCAGGGGCAGGTAATGCATTATTAGGAGATTTAGGGAATTCTCGCACGATTATATCACACTTAACGTCCCTACACAAATCTTTCTTGTTATTGTAAGGTACCTTGTGCAATAATTCCAAACCGCTTGACCTTTCCAATGCGTCTACTGGCACTTGGAAGGAAGTAAGCGGCGTGGAGTTGTCAATACGCTCGTTGGGTAACACAAAAGCTCCCACGGCTATATCCTTCGAGTTATTAGTCTCACCAACAATGAGTTTGAAAAAGTGCGTTGGCACAGCTATGCTTGGCGGCGAACCAATGACTTCGTATTCGACTTTGTACTTATTTGGGTTTTCGGGGCTCTTTTTGGGCAAAAACAACGGGCCCGTCATCACTCTAACGGAGTCATATTTTTTAGTCAAACGACGAACGAAGTCCTCGAAATGGGCCCAGTAGTCTCTATTGAAGCCGTCACCAACTTGGGGCGAGATGTTCGTCAAATAAAACGTCTCGTCCATTGCAAGTTGGTTGAATTTGGCGTCCGCTGCTGGCGCATTATGTCCTCTGTCATACCCAGAGCGGAAATAATCTCTCAATCTATTTCTAAATTTCAATGGGATGCTCTCGTCTTCTTTGAAAATGGACTTTTTACGATCGACACCTTCTGTAGACATAATTGAATCTTTAGTTATGTGTTCAATGACCCAATAAGGGATCTTATTTTTCCTATCATAGCAACTAATAAATTCGCTTTTCTTTGAAAGATCATGTATTGGCCCTGGAAACCCGTATTTGTAAAAGTCCTCGGGCCTTATACTTGACGGATCAAACGCTCCGACTCTACCATTCTTCCCTCCAGTGATGACTGAGGTGACATTGTCAGTCGGCGCTTGCACGGGTGTTTGTGACTTACCCCAGAAGTATGACGCTATGCCTATAGTACTGGCACCTAGACCGTTAAGTAATAGTTTACCCATATCTGAAGAAGTATGTGTTTATAACTAGTTGAAAAAATTTCCGCGTATCTAGTTTTTTATTACCGATCGATGCGAAGTATATTGTGAGTGAGTGACATGAAGCTTAACAACTTAGCGAATGCAACTTGAAACCTAACAACTACTTCTGAGATCGGAACATACTAACTGCAACATTGGCTTCACTACGTAAATTATTTAGTATATACTCGATAGTGAATCATTCTATTTTGGCTTTGGTCTTTTTGGCAGCCTTAATATCCTTTACAGTCTTCAAAGTCCCTATTGTAATAATGGAACAAATGGGTCCTAATAAAGGCAAAAAAACGGCTAATTTATGTTCGCTGGGAAAGTATGCTTGTTGTACCATTTCCTTCTCGAAAAATGCTTTATCAGAATTTTCCAAGCTTTGAGAGCTGTAGGACATGGACAAGTGGAAATTGGATTTCTCCAATTCACGGATCGAGGCTTCCAAGTATTCTAAAGACTTCAATACGTAAACTTTAGTCAATTCAGGAATGGAAATTTCATTTAACGAATTGGACACAGTAATTAAAGCTTGTAAGTTTTCTAATGACTGCTTCAAATTTTTGAAAATGGTGATCCTTGACAAGGCATCAATATTAATCAATGGTGATTTAGGATATACCGGCACACCTAGTAATTGGAATAATTGTGAAGTGAACACATCCATCACGGGTGCTAATTCAGCCTCTGTCACGCTCTGCTTGTCAGCTTTCGGATCTTTGTTAAAAATATGTACCCCACCCCACTGAGGAATTAAAAATGAGTTTGTCTCGGAATTATTGATTAAACATGGTATGTCCTGACGATTGCTTTGAGGGAAATATAAGATAAAATTTATGCTTGGATTAATGTCGTGGGTCATCAAATTCCAGTCCCCATAATTGACAAACGTTGACAACTCGGAATCTTCAATTACAAATGCATTTTTAGACTGGTCAAATTTGGGAGGATATGTTAATGTAGAATAATACTGTATTTGCGTAGTGATCGTAAAATTAGCAAAATGATTCAACTTGGAAAATACCTTTTCGAACAATGTTAATGATTTTTCTATTTCCCAGGTCATGGGTGTACCATCCTCGATAAACAAAGAAAGAACAATATTATATTTTGATGAATACGGCATGACTAGATTTCTGTTGTTCCTTACTGCTCCCTTGACCAAGTTACACATTTCAGCAATTTCCTCTTTGAATACGTGCTTTGTCAATACAAAAGTCAAGTATTCATCTACCTTTTTCGCTTTGACGACGTTGTCCGTTATTTTTATTGCTATTTTTTTGCTGAAAGGAGAAATTGAAAATGTCTCAATAGGGTCTTCCTTGTAAGCACTCTCTGGCTCTGGCAAATACTCGACTTCGACAATGTAATCAGCTTGACTATTTATCCGATCATGGCCTCTTTTCAACTCGATAGACCAAAAATTGTGCAATTCGGGATATTTCTCTGCCAACTCTTTGTCGAGCGAATCCTGCGCCTGTAGAACAAAGGATGACAATGAATTGGGTATATTCAAGTACACGGGTACTCTGTATCTCAATTGGTTCTTGAGGTCACTAGAATAGGCGGCAATCTTTTGAGTTGGTAATTCGGCCCTGTGGATAGTCGTGGTGGTTTTCCATAATGGTAATCCAAGAAACACCACTATTGAAATTATTAAAAAGACAATCAGGCGCCTTAGCAGTACCACATTCGGTGGCTCTTCCTTACTCCCGTTGGATACGCTCATCATTCCTATTGCGACCTTTTGCCTGTCTACGTGATTGACTTCGTAGTAGTTGAAATTTGTTGATAATGCAAACAAACGCTCTGATCTCAGCATCGCTTTTGTGTAATTTCCAATTTCCCATCTTTTCTTCAGACAAAAAGTTGCCATTACTGCAATATATGTTCTCTTGAAAGATTCGACATGTTTAAAAAGGATCCCCAACCTAAAGCGTCGGCCAATATCAAGTCGTCTGAACGAAGGAAACTACTCGCTAATATTTGCACATTGTATAACATTCCACAACAAGATATCACGAAAGAAGGTGAACTTGATGTACTTCCTTCAACGATCAAACAAGCAACTTTCAAGAGCGTGCAAGGCTACAGTGGCATAATCTATTTTGATGAAAATGAAACTCCTCTATGGTTCAAGTCAAGAGACTCCCAGATTTTTCCATCTATATACACGTTGTGGAAAGCGCCTTATATTGTGCCTCGAATCAAGACGCATCCACATGTGATTAAAATCCTCTCTAATGGAGCTGATCTAATGCTTCCTGGCACAATCCCTCCTTTCGATTTACGTACCGTTAAAGGAGCTGTGGTGGGTATTGTGGATAGCGAAAATCCGACTGTGGTAAAGGCCGTTGGTCGGTGTAAATTAAACATGACACAGTTTGATAATGTAATCGGCCGCACAGGTACAGCCGTTGAGGTCCTTCATCATATTCACGATTTTTTGTATGATTTGAACAAATTAGTCGATATAGCTGTACCGGTAGATGTGGATGAGCAGATGCCATTGAAAGCTGAAAATGCGGATGAATCTACAGCTGCCACTAATGTCGAACCAGAACACGAGGAAGAACATGAAAGAGGACATGCGACAAATCACGACACAGGGAATGATGCAGAGAATTATCAGGAACGCACTGCCAGTATCGAGGGTCAAAACTCGAAAGAGGCTCCTTCAGGGACCAATATAGATGATGTTGCCGAAGAGTTGACGCAACTAGCAGTTGAGGATATGGATAACTTTTTTGTGCGTTCACTTCTTCAATCTATTCAGCAAGGCGCATTCACTTTACCAATATCATCGTCCACTTTTATGTCAAATTATATATACAAGAACCTTCCAATAATGGACCCTCTGTACTGTAACATCAAGAAAACGTCGTGGAAGAAGACGGCAAAATTTCTTAAAGCTATGGAAAAATTGAAGTATGTTCAAGTGAAAGGCAAAGGTGATGATTTGACAATTACGGAATTGATATCGAAACAGGATCCCTTGATTTCGAATTTTGTGCCCCACAAACCGATAAGTTCCCTATCAAGCGGAACTTCTGCAAGTAATACAACATCTGGAAACAAGAAAGATAAATCCAAGGAATTAAGCGTGGTCTTTTTGTACAAGCCCACAAGCAAATCACGCATGTTTTTCAACAAAGTTGATGAAAGTTTCTCACACTTTTATACAGCCCCAGAGTTGAGAACTATGCTAGACAAGTACATAAAAATCCAGCAACTAGTTAATGTCAAAGATCCCAAGAAGATAAGTCTCGACGATACTTTGAACGGTATAACTAACTTAGGGATAGGTTCATATCCAAGAGACAAGGTTTACAAAGCGTTTTTGGCTAATTTTTCGCCGCTATATAAAATATTGAAACCAGGTGAAGCAGTTGATAATGAGGATGTCGAATTGTATAAGGGCGAGCCACCGAAGATACAGATTTTCACTGAGATGAAAATTGGCAGAAAGGTTATCACTAGAGTACTGAACTTTGAGAGATTTTACATTAAGCCGCATTTATTGTCTGAAGAGCTAAAAGTCAAATGCTCCGGTTCGACAACTATTGGACCATGTACACATAATCCGAAACTCACTGAAGTTACGGTTCAAGGTCCTCATGGTAAACTACTCGTGGATTTGTTACATTCAAAAGGAGTCCCTGTATCATTCATACAATTTGAAGACAAAGTGAAAAAGAAAAGAAAGCATTAAGCGATCTTATATATTTATAATACATATCCTAAAACACACATTCAGACAACATATTCCTAAGGAATCTAACAACGTGAATGGCATAAGTCGTAAACCATATGCTACATTCAATTCGTTTGTCAATCGGAATTTAATATACAGCGTCGTAAAACACATTCAGCATCAGTTATAGCTGATTTTAAAGTACAATTTCAGTGATTTTCCGAAACCCACCATCTGTCACAAAAGCGGTTTTCGTATGGGGGTTTATGTTCAACGTTTGAGCAGGTACACCACCTGGGTATATATGCGCGTTCTTGCACTGACTCACATTGAGATGCTTCAAGGGGGAGCAACCACCTAATAAGGAGTCAATGCCAGCTCTAGTGACCCTGATGCAGCCTTTCAATAATAATTTTTCCAAAAGCTTTAGGTGCATTGAAATCGTGAGCAACGAAAAATCACTGACTGCGCTGCCGCAGAACGATAGGTCTAGTTCTTTTAGGTTTGCGCAGCCTAAACATATGGTCTCGATTGAAATGTCCGATAAAGCGCAACAGAACTTCAAGTCTAGAACCTCTAAATTATGCGCTGCCTTTGTGATGGAAAGTATTGACCTATCAGTCAAAAATGTGCAATCCTTTATGGTAAGCTTTTTCAAATTTGGAAAAGATCTGTGATCCCAATACAGGAAACCAATATCCGTAATGGTGGTACATCTGGTCAAATCCAAACTCTCAAGCCTTTTACTAGCATGGTTAGAAATGTGATGCATGACTCTATCTGTTAATTGCTTGCAATATCCTACATTGATGGATTTTAACTTTTTGCAACCAATATTTTCGTAGGTGGTGCGACCATTCCAAACTGGGCCACGGGAATTTTTGTCACCAAAATCCCAACCGGTGAGTCTTTCTATTACATTATCGCGAACTTTCCGGCAGTTGGACAAGTCAATTTCTTGAAGGTCACTTCCTACGCTGGGAACACTTAAATCCATTATTGCCATTCCGCTGACTTCCCAATTCGATTTCATCTTCAAGCTAGTGAGCTTTCCTGAAATACCTATTTCATTTACCATGTATGAGAAACCTTCGTCCGTGACGTGAAAACAATTCGAGATGTCGATGCGGCGAGGCCTGCAGCCAACAAAATCGGTTATCGCTATCAAAGCTTTGTCGTCGATTGTTGTATTCCACGAGGTTAAATCGAGACTGGTAAACAATCCGGGCGCCGATGAAAGCATATCCATCCAACGTCGACTTATGGCTCTCAACCGCATCAACTCTGGAAGGGTTAGGTAATTGAACACCATACATAGAACCTTATCGGGGATTGTGTCGGTGATACTCAAAACTGACTTCCTACGCTCTCGGCACAAACGTATCTTTTTATCATGGTGGAGACTAGGGTATGGCTCATTAGAATTAAACGGAAACACATCCCCACTCAGTGAAAAGCTGGGATGCGATGTTGGAGAAGAACCAATCGGATTGCACATACCGACGTCCGCCCTTAGTTTTCGCTTACTAGTTTTAAACTCGGTTGTTCGCCCAGTAGTAACACAAGTTGCAGCTTTTACCGGATCGTCTTGGTCGAACCCTAAACCAGACGGAATGTCCGACAGCTTCTCCGATTTCCCCAATTCGTAATCAGTACGTTGGTCGGGACTTTCGTTCATCAAGAAATCGATCGAAAGCCTGGGTGAATGTAGTGCTGAAATGCTTCTCTTTGGCTTGAAAGTTACTAACCGCGCCCGTGCTGTTTTTCTCAAGTCTTCCGCAATGAACAGATATTGATTGCATAATGATATCAATTTTTCACTTTGGATTACAACCAACCGAACGAACGACATCGACTTGACGGTGGCAGCTCGCTTAGGATGGCGCTTTTTATCGAACGTAGATAAAAAAGCGATTTCACCAAAGTAATCGCCGCCAGTTAAGACTGCAACGTTGTGATCCAAACTATCGAAAACCCGCACCTCCCCAGATGCAATGAAATAGACGTCAGACCCTGGGTCCCCTCGCTTCATTATACATTGGCCCGGCCTAACAGTAACGCTTTCGGTACAATTCGCAAACGCACTGATTATACTACTAGGCACCTCACGAAACATCGGCAACGCGGCCAAAAAGACGTATTTACCTTCAGCGCTTAGTTGGCGTATATGCGAGGACACTGGCGATGCGGGCGACGGCCCTGCCAGCGTAAGAGGGTCCTTGGTGTCCTGATCGTGGCGCCTAGCCTCTCGGCGTATTATGTCGGACTTGTTGGTCTTGTCTTGCATCGCGAGACGTTCCTGAGCTTCGTCACGGATCACCCGCTCCACCAATGGATACCCCTTCAACAACCGGTTTAACGCGTCGCCTCCCACCGCGCCCACCAAAACAGTGGACCGAGCCACTACCGTTGCAGTGCGTGGCACATTGAACAAGACACCGATTTCGCCAAAAAAGCTACCGGGGCCCAACCGAGCATACTCGCACTTTTCGTCCGGTGATAACACCCCCACCGTGCCTTGCAAAAGCCAGTACATGGCCCGCAGTAGCTCCCCTGTCTTGACCACGTACTCCTGCGCATGAAACAGCCCCAATTCGAGCTGCAGCACCATCTTTTGGTGGAACGACTCCGGCGCGACCTTCGCCATCGGCATCGTTCGGAGTAAATGGTAGATCTCTACCGCAGCCGTTCTGTCACCACCAACTTCATTACCAATACCGGCAATTTCAATGCCATGACCATAACCACTACCGTTGCTGCTATCCTTCGTGTCGGGGCTGCTATCGCCCATTTCGACCCCCAGTCCCTGCTTCGTTATCCTATTGTCCCCCACTTCCTGTTGCGCTTCGGCCCCAAAGCTCTCCTCTTCTTCCTCGCTCGCCCCCGACTGCGGCGTGGCTAGCGGTGACGGCATGTTGGGGCTGAACGCCTTTCGCTTTCGTCCCCCTACTGGTTTCATCCTGTCACTTAATATGGGTCGATAGCCGCTTCTTTCTGTTGTGATGCGTTTTTCATCGTTTGGTGCACCACGGGCTCATACTGCAGCGTTCCCTCGTCGTGCGCTTCCCATCGACTTTCCATATTTTTCGTATTGATGGGAGTCGCTAAAGACAAACAGAATTATTGCTGTGTGTGATAAGCGGTGGCCGGCAATCGGTCATGCAGCGCTTTCGCAGCCCCGTTATTCTATGATAAAAATAGAATGTTTGCGTTTCGATGTGTGTTGATGTGTGTCTGTCAGTCTGTGGTACTGCTGACGTATGTATGTGAGATATGTAGACACGCACCCCCTTTCGTCGTTGGGGCTAGGTCGGAGTACCGAGTGGGTCTGTAGGTTGTCGGGAGTGTCTGCATGTTGGTGTGTAAGGATGTCGGCATGTCGGTATGTCGGCATGTCGGGACACCGGATGTCGATCCGGCTGTTTCAGGGGATGGAACGCGTTCCGCCGCCTGGCGCCAGCGGCTGGCTAGCAGCTAGCGCCAATGCCTTCTCGGCAGCCCTCGTATTGACGCACCCGCCCCAATCGCCGACTGGCGCTGGTTTTCATCATGCGACACAAAAGCGCTTTTATCTCCTGGGCCCATGGGCCAGAAAAAAAGTGCGGTCTAGACTCGCTTAATAAGGAAGAAACCGTTGGCTGCTTTCACAATGCCTCCCCCAGACTTTTACGCGTCTTTCCTGGTGGGTACCATGAAACGAGAAATGCCCACTATTTATATTGCATTGATCCTGGCGCCGCGGGAAATTTTTGTTAGAGTCCATTTGGTTCATTTGGTTTATTTGGCTCTTTAATTGGTTTTTTAATTGGTTCTTAAGTGGCTCTTAGTTGGTTCTATATGACATTAAATATAAACTCATCTGTGGATTCGTTTCCGCCGTCACCTATGTATAAGCGGTACTCTATGACGAGATCTGGATCTTCACTCTCGCAAATGGACGCGAATATGAATATGACTACGGTAGTGGTGGAGCTGGTGACGCTCAGAGTGCCAGAGATTTTGGTACAGTGCTTCAATTATATTCAGAGTAATGGAATGGTGGAGGGGATATTCCGTGTGAACGGGTCAGTGAAAAGGGTGAACCAGTATTACCACAGTGCCAACTTCGATGTGTGGTTGTTAAACGGTGCTAGCGCGCACGACGTCAGCGGGGTTATCAAAAGGTTTTTGAACGGATATTTAAACGAGGGGAGCATATTTGACTGGGCGTCCACGGGTGAGATCAGGGCTATGTACGAGGAGGAGGAGGAGGGATCCGCTAGCATGGCTGGGGGCGTGGCATCGAACGCGTCAGTGGATATGGACCAGGTAAGTGTCAATTCATTCCAAACGGCGCGCACTTCCTATGACGGAGGGCCCCTACGCGCGTTCATCGAGCGGTTTGTGCGGTTGATGGTAGCAGAAAAGGCCCAGGATAAGATACACTTGTTCGTGTACGTGATCTACAACCTACACTTGGTGTTGCGGCACTCGTACAAGACCAAGATGTCGGCCCTCAACTTGGCCATCATCTTCCATCCCTATGTGTTTGATAGCGTGGATATCAACAGCATTAAAGGTCTCCCTGTGTTGCAGGAAATCTTGAAAACACTAATTGAGAACACACCTGCTGTCATCCGTGAGTACTCTGTGCAAGTGAGCTCGTCTAATGACTTGAACTCGGTTTCTTCGATAGATAGCCCCATTACCCACCCGGGCAATTTGAACGACTTGTTTGTGGAGCCCGAATACACCACCAAAAAGAAGTCGTTCTCCAATCGTTTCTCTACGTTGCTCGACAATTACTACAGTCCAGTAGGCGGTAATACCAAGTCCAAACGCTTGTCGCTATCAATGGACCACCTTTCCAAGTCCAAATCGTCGGATCTCAAGAACGCCGATTACAAGGCTGAAGAAAGACAGCCGTATACTGCAAGTACCAGCTTCACTTCGCCTGATGCGGCCACTCCTTCAGTGCCCGGCCACACCCTCGACCAATCGCCCCGCATCATGAGCCAAGACACCATCAAAAAGTCATCTTCCCACAGAAAGAGTTTCATTGGCTTGCTCAAAAATCCTTCCTTGTTGTCTATAGAGTCAAAAGACAAGACCCCCGTATACACTCATCTCAACAACTCCGATAACGTCTTGGCATCGGGCCCTCCGTTGGCTGAAAAACAAAATATATTGAAGAGAAATTTTTCACTTAAATTAAAGTTGAAAAAATAACACTTTCAACTTTCGAACACTTCATTTTTATTTTCTACGTTGTATATTATCACGGTTGTATTATATGGGTTTAATTTTGGGTTAGCTTTACGTTGTATAAGAGTATATAGGTTAATGTCTATGAAAATCAGTAAAGAAGTGCGAAAACCAAAACTCTGGAAAGACAAATTTTTCAGATTCTGTGATGTATAGACGGTCCAGTCAACCTCGATAGACGGACAGGCGATGTTTAGAATATCTGGCTATATGAAGCCTGGGGTGGTTGTCCCCAGGATGACTCCAAATGTTTGCTGTATGTCCAGTTCAGCTCTATTATACAATGCTGCAGAGGCAAGAGTGAAAAAACATAATAAAGACCAACAGAATGAAACCAAGAAAAAATTAAAGAGAATGCAATTAGTCAAGAACAGAAATAAGCAAAGTCCCGAGATGCATCCGTTGTACATGGATGTTCCTACGGCATTGAGATATTTGAGGGCAGCCGAAGTGGGGAATCCTTCGAAAAGGACGACTTTAAGTGTCTTATTAACAGTAATACCGGAGAAAGGCTCCAAGCCCATAAGCGGTTCTGTGTTCTTGCCGAAACCAATAAAGGACAATAGCATTTTAGTTTTCAGTGCCAACGAGAAGATATTGGAAGAGGCGAGGGCCAAGGGTGCGACCAAGGTTGGAGGAGTAGAGTTAATCGAGGATATTAAAGCCGGCAAAGTCAAACTCGACGGATTTACTCAAAGTTTCGCTACTCCCGACATCGTCAAAGAATTGAACGCAGTTGCAAGATATTTGGGTCCTAAAAATTTGATGCCCCTGGCCAAAAAAGGTACCGTCTCGGAAGACGTATCTAGATTAATTGTCGAGAACGTCGGTGCCTTGCCGTTTAAGCAAAAGGAGCAGCACTTATCGATACCAATTGGCAGATGCGACTTTAGCGATAAAGAAATCTTGCAAAACCTTAAGGCGGCTTCTGATGCTATTTATGGTTGCCAGCCTCCAGGTACCAAGAAGCCAAACTTGATAGGTCAGGCTTGTTTGTCTTCAACAATGGGTCCTTCAGTTGTTATCAATTTCAAAAATTAATATCCTAAGTCTCGTACATTTTCATCGTCTTGTAAATACTAGCCACTAAAAAAATCATATTTACACTATAGCCACGTAGAATGCCTTCCGCTTAACATAGTCTGACTAAATTGGGATATAGAAACAGGTATTTCAAATTTCATTTTGTCCTAAGACCTTGTTGTGAAAGTTCTCTGCGATCTCAATAGAAAATAATTGGCGCCCAAATCATTACCACCTATTTTCATCGAACTAGAACAATATAGATAACTTAGAACATATACCATGGAGAATGTCAACTCAGGGGTTTTCGATTATTTCATCTAACAATTTCATTGGGTTCGCCGATGGGAATATACTAAGTTGGTGTCCCACTATGGACCTACTTGCAGTATCTATGAATAAGATGTCGATATGGGTATTCAGAATAAACGGAGAGAGAATTTACTCGATTAACAATAAAGCATTGATTATAGATATTTCATGGATCCCTAGTGGGAAGTTCTTTTGCGTATCGGGTATCGATGGATATTGTAAAATATATGATTCAAATTCGGGGATATTGGTCAATATAATTGGCAATAAACAGGACTCAATTGGACTTATTAATTGGTGCAGCCATGACAGCGTACAAAATGTTGGTACATTGGACAGCCTTTTCAAAATTGATGTGCTAAGTCATTTGCCGAAGCTATCGCTCAACGGTGAAGCTACATCATTAGCAAACTCCAATACTGGTGCCAATAATAGCTCGTTTCAGCTAGAAGAAATCAATGACGCCTACAAATCAAACCTAAGTTTTCTAGTTACCGTAAAAACTGATTCACAGATCTCATTCACCTTCAACAACCTACTTACGGTTGATGGTATAGCAGTGCCTGATAACCTTAAGTTTTTATGTCATGCAAATAATTCGAACTTGATGAACCAGTTCTTCCTAGTTAAAACCCAAAATTGCAAATCGTTACAATTACTTGAGCTAAAATTCGAACTCCCCGAAACCAATAGTATTCGACGTTACTCGATTGAGGTTATATTAAAGTCATGCAAAATAATGTCAATCATGAGTTACGTACGCGAGCAGTTGGTTCTCATGAATGAGGAATGTCGACCTTTTATTCAATTTTTTGATAGGCATCTATCCAACCTAAAGGATACTTTGTATTCCAACGTAGATTTGACTACAAATTTTCCGACAGAGCAGGAACTGAAGCATAAAATAATTAACTCCTTTTTTGACCTATTGCTAACAGGATTAGTTCCGTTAGGACAAAAGGATTATTGGCTCAATCAGTTGGGCGATCGAGGAGTCAAGAAATTGAGTAAAATGGGTAATACGTTATATGATTATATTAGAAAAACCTGCTTTACGCAATTGATCTCATCATTGGAAAGATTGTTGGTTATATTAAATGAGTTACAAGGTTTGGTGAAGTGGTTTAAAAGTATAGAAATTGGGAACTACAATAATCAATCCGAGTTAGGCCTATCCTTGGATTCAGTCGATACTTTTGTCGAAATGACAAAAGACATGATCAAACACCTCTACAAATTAATATGGGATGTTAACGAAGAACAAAGATTATTTAACGATTTCGTGACTTGGATAAAGGTGGGAGTAGTTGATAAGCTTTCCAAGGAAGACGATATCGAGTCATATTATTCCTCATTGCAAGTGTCGTATAGAGAGTCAGATTTAATCAAGTTCTTCAATGACTATCTATTCAAGAGTCGATTGTTCAAGTACTTTGAAGTCAAGTCACCGATGAATGAAGTTCTAACACAACACGGCGTTGAAATAAACCTAGTTAGTGAATTCTTCGAGATAAACCAATTCGTCGAAGAGAATTTCTTCAACAGAGTAAGAGAATATATAAAGTCTGTTGTGCGTTTCAATGACCCCATCTCGTTGCCCGTGGGTGTAAATTCACAGCAAGAGAAAATGCAGATATTTAAGAACTCCTCCAATGGCCTCGTATCGTGTGTTAATGAAGAGCTGAACACTTTGTTTGTGACTAAATTTTCATTTGCAGATCCAACTAATCTAAGGAGCTTTACCATAAACCTCAGTCGAACAATCATCAACTATGACTTCATTAGCATGAACGAGATTATTTTGTTGATTGATAATGCACCCGAGTTTTTCCTTGAAGCATTCGACATCGAAAATGCATTCGAAATTCAAAACAATACTTTAGCCTACGACGCGATCGATCCTGCAAGGCGGACTCGATTTGGAGCCGACGCTATGAATAATCTAAGCAGCCCGAAATACCTAGCTATTAATGGAGATGAATCAAGGTCTATCGGCTGTCTTCTTGATGCCAACAAGAAAAACTATGTAATATTTGCTTTATCATGAATACCGAGGAAACTAATATCTGTTGTGAGTCTCCTTTCACTTTCATAAAAGTTTTGCATCCAACACATCTTATAGCTTTTCGAATCATAATAAAATTGCTTTCGAACGTACTCTCTCATGTACTTTCTTATATTATTGTCATCTGGGATTAATGTCTTATTTCTGAGATATCGTCTCTTTAAGGGATTCAACTTCTTTGCTTCGTAGTCGTGTTTCCGTATCATGTATCTATGAAACCGCTCATTAATTTTAAAATTATCCATTGCACCAGCAATTCCTGGCTTATGTATAGCAAATTTCACAAGATGATTCAACGAACCTTTGTCTATGGGCAAAAACTCTTGACATAGTTGCTTACAATAGTTAACTTTTTTCTTCAACATCTTATCTCGTTCAGATACATGCATTGGTAATCCAAACCTGTTCGTAGGATAAGCTACCTCCATAGGGTGAATCTTTAAATGAGTCAAAAAGCGCTGGTTTATGAATAGGAATGAGTGGAGCTTTTGTAGCTCTTTTAAAATTCCCTCTACTGGTGATGGCAGACTATCCACTGGCGCCTTTAATGGTGTGAGTTCAATGCTGTCCGAATCTAGAGCTAGGTTGAAATATTTCATTAGTGACAAGTCGTTGTCTTGCTCTTGTCTCAAGCTCTTTTCATAAAGCCGCACATGCTTGGGGTCAGTTCTCAATTCTTTCAACAAGTGTACCTGGGGCCAATAAGGCCTGAATGCTAAGTATTTCAACCTAACAAAATCCGAAATCCATTGAGGCGTGGTGCTTCCTTTGTACACAATGTCTAACACCTTTTCGAGTAAATCATACTTCTCGTCAACTAATATACCATCTAGGAGTTCGATGTTTCTATCGTACAGTTTCTTGTCGACTGGAGTATATTTATAACTGGCTTTGCTTGACGGCTTCGTAAATTCAAATTTAGTCCTTTTCTTGAGCAAGTTTAACGTCTTCGGGTCGAGGGGAAGCCGGTTTATTCGTCGGCACAACTCTCTATAGTACCAGAAGATACTTTGAGTCATAGTTATGGTATATAAATGCTTAGCCTGGAGCAGATAATCGTCGCAAAAAAAATCTGAGCCGATATCAAATTTCAAATCCAACTAAAAAAGGAACATAGACGAACTAAAGTATCAACAAAGAATGGCATTGGCCGAGACTGTCTTGAGAAAGGTTCATAAATTGGGGCTCATTCCTAAATTTAT